>JAHLJS010000002.1:5449716-6133949 GCA_038502445.1 Eremochloa ophiuroides
GAGTTTCAAACCCATGGAACTCTGTGGGCTCGGTTATCAACTTTTCAGTCAGGTCTTTTTGTAATTAAATTGTGCTGAGGCTGACCTCCCTCTGTCCCAAATTATTTGTTGATGTTAGTTTCCGCGCCTAAAGTTTATTATTAGCATGCGGTGTTGATTGCCTCCGCCCAAAACCTCTCCGGTGTGTTGTACTCATCAAGCATAGTCCTTGCAAGGGTGATCAACGTCCGGTTCTTTCTTTCAACTACACCATTTTGTTGAGGGGTATAGGTGGATGAGACTTCATGCTTGATCCCAACTTCATCACAATATACTTCAATGTTTGTGTTGTCAAACTCTTTTCCATTGTCACTTCTAATCTTCTTGATCTTTACTTCAAATTCATTTTGTGCTCTCTTGGCAAACTTCTTGAAAGATTGGGCTACTTCGGTCTTGTCATGAAGAAAGAACACCCAAGTGTATCTTGAAAAGTCATCAACAATCACTAAGCAATAGAGCTTGCCACCAATGCTTGCATAAGTTGTTGGTCCAAATAAGTCCATGTGAAGTAGCTCTAATGGTCTTGAAGTTGACACAAATGCCTTGGATGGATGTGTATTTGCCACTTACTTCCCGGCTTGGCAAGCACTACATAATTTGTCCTTCTCAAATACAACATCTTTTAATCCTCTTACCATTTCTTTCTTCAATAACTTCTTGAGTGTGCTCATTCCAACATGTGCAAGCCTTCTATGCCAAAGCCACCCAAGAGATTGCTTGGTGAAAAGACAAGTCTTCAAATTTGCATCTTCCGAGTTGAAGTCCACTAGATAGAGATGATTGTACCGAAAGCCCTTGAATATCACTTCATTATCATCTTTCTTGGAGACAACCACTTCTTCACTAGTAAATAGGCATTGGAAGCCGAGATCACACAATTGACCAACGGATAGCAAGTTGAAGCTCAAAGAAGCAACTAGAAGCACATTTGAAATGGAATGATCATTAGATATAGCCACTTTGCCAAGCCCTTGCACTTTGCTCTTGGAATTATCACCAAATGTTATCTTTCCTTGGTCTTCTACATTCTCTTCAAGGGAGGTGAACATACGAGCATCACCGGTCATATGTTGAGTGCATCCACTATCAATTACCCAATGAGAGCCACCGGTCTTGTAGTTCACCTACACACAACAAATCAAGCTTGATGTTTAGGAACCCATACTTGAGAAGGGCTCCGGACTTTCTCAACCAAAGCTTTCGCCACCCATAGTTGCCTAGGCCTATTCTTGTTAGGGGGTCCTAGGAACATGACTTTCACTTTGCCCTTAGAATCTTTCCTTAGTATATAATGAGCATCAAAGGCAAAAGGCCTAGCATGCTTGGGCAAAGGTTGTGGTGGCGGTGTCTTGCACTCATGAGCAAAATGACCTTCTTGACCACATTCAAAGCATCTCTTTGGCTTGGGCTTGGGCTTGTTCTTTGCTTTGTTGAGACGATTTTGAGCTCTAATATTTTGCACCTTCTCACCCATGTATCCAATCCCACTTCTATCAAATTTCATCACGGTGTTCATGAGGAGATCACTTTGTAGATATTGACCTCTTGTGAATTTTTGCAAGCCCACAGTGAGATGGCTCTTGTCTTGCTTCAACTTCTTGTTCTCTTCCAATAGGCTTGCAAAGTGATACTTCTCATTCTTGAGAATCTTGTTTTCTTTTCTAAGCACTTCAACTTCTTCATCTTGTTGCACCGCTTCAATGACAATGGTATTTTTGGTTGATTGCTTCTCAAGCTCTTTCTTCAAGTTGTCATTTTCAATCTTGAGCTTCCAATAGTCATCATGACAATCGGCCACCACCACTTCCTTGCCTTTGCTACTACTACCTTGCTCAATGATCTCATCAATCAAGTCATCACATGATGTAGCTATGTCACACTTAACAACATGGTTAGGAGCATCATGTGTTTCATTGGAAAGCAAGTCATAGGCCATAGCAAGGTTGTCATGATTCACTTTCACTTGAGTATAGTCCTCTTTTAGCTTGTTGTAGCTAGTGGTGAGCTCAATGTGTATCCTCTCAAGTTTATCATGTTTTTCTTTGAGCTCTTTTATGTTGGCTTTGAGCTCCTTAACCTTGGATGACACATTTTGATTTTCAACTCTAAGCTCATCACTAGCTTTAGTGAATTGTTCATTTTGAGCTAAAAGGTTTCCATTCTCAAGTTTTAAGTTTTCATTTTTCCTTGTTAGCTTTCTTATAACTTTGGTATAGTCATTTAGCAAGCTAGCAAGTTCATCATAGGTGGGTGATTCATACTCATTGTCACTATCACTACTCTCATCATCACTTTGTACCTTCTTGTCCTTAGCCATAAGGCAAAGGTGTGTTGGAGATGAGGGCGGTGATGGCGGTGGAGGAAGTGAAGTCCCAATCACAAGAGCGGCCACCTTCTCCTTTTCATCATCACTTTCTTCACCGGATGAGCCACTAGAAGATTCAATGTCGGTGAGCCAATCACCAACAATGTAAGCTTTGCCACTCTTCTTGCTTTTGTGAAATTGCTTTTTCTTGAATTCTTTCTTCTTGAATGGCTTGGCCTTCTTCTTCTCATCATCACTCTCATCACTAGAGTCTTGCCTTTTGCCCTTGTTCTTGTTCTTGAATTTGTCTTTCTTGGGCTTTGGGCATTGATGAGCAAGATGCCCAAGCTCTCCACAATTGTAGCAATCCATCTCGGAGATGGGCTTTCTCTTGCTACTAGTGAAGAACTTCTTCTTATTGGAATCAAATTTGATTCCCTTGTTGTTGAGCTTCTTGAGCATCTTGGTGGTCTTCCTCACCATGAGAGCGATCTCCACATCATCATCATCATCATCACTTGTGGAGTCAAGAGAAGAGTACTTTGCTAGAGCTTTGCCTTTCTTGTCGGCCTTGAGGGCCAAGTCTTTCTTCTCTTCTTTCTTGGATGATGATCCATCTTGAGGAGTGATCTTCATGTACATCTCATGAGCATTGATCTTCCCCAATATTTGGGTGGGGGTTTCATTTGAGAGATCCGTTTGATGAAGTACGGTTACAATGTGACCATACTTCTCAATTGGAAGAGCATTGAGGATTCTCCTTGCAACCTCGGCCGGTGAGATTTGAGTGAGTCCAAGGCCATTTACTTCTTCTACAATGATATTCAAGCGAGAATACATGTCATTAGCACTTTCATTGGATAGCATTTTGAAAGAATTGAGCTTGTCAATGATAAGATAATATCGTTCCTCTCGCTCATTCTTAGTTCCCTCATGGAGCGCACAAATATCCGACCATAGTGCATGAGCGTTTTTGTGGTTCCTCACACGGTTGAACACCTCTTTGCTAAGGCCTCTAAATATGATGTTTCGAGCCTTAGCATTCCACTTCTCGTGCTCTTCCTCAACGGGTGTGAGGGTTGCGCCGGGTTTGGGAGTGGGGTACCCTTGTGTGGCGGCTTTGTGAACACCAAGGTCCACCGCCTCAAGGTATGCCTCCATACGAATTTTCCAATAAGGAAAATCGTTACCGTCAAAGACGGGAGGGGGACCATCGTGACCACCGGACATCCTTCCTCTTGGCGGTTAAGCCAAATTAATGAGCAACAATGCTCTGATACCAATTGAAAGGATCAAGGATGCCCAAGAGGGGGGGGTGAATTGGGCAACTAATAATTTTTCGAAACACAATTCAACCTATCGCAATTTGCCCAATGTCACCCCACAAGTGCTTGTGACAATTCTATTCCTAAAACAAGTTATGCAACCTAGAGCCAAGTCCTATTACAAGTATGCTACTCTAGGAAAGTAGTGAACATAAAGGAAATGCGGGTATATAAAGGGTTAGAAAGACAAATCCGTTTTTCCCGAGGTATCGAAGAGTCGGCACTCCCCACTAGTCCTCGTTGGAGCACCCGCGCAAGGGTGTAGCTCCCCCTTGATCTTCGCAAAGACCAAGTGCTCTCTACGGGCTGATCCTTTGCCACTCCGGCGCGGTGGATCGCCCACAACCGCTCACAATTTCGACTTAGGCCGCCCACAAGCTCTCCAAGCGATCACCAAGCCACCAATCGTCACCAAACCGTCTAGGTGATGCCGATCACCAAGAGTAACAAGCTTAGACTCTCACTTGACCAAGAACAAAGCCAAAGAGGGTGATGGATGCACACAAGTCACTCTTGATCTCTCTAGGGAAGAAGCTCACAAGCAATGGAGTTCACACTAATCTCCCTAGGGCTCTTGCTCTCTCACAAGATCAACAATGGTTCTTTCAGCTGTTAGAAATGGCAAGAGTAAGAGAATGGAGGCTTTGGTGGAGTATAAATACTCACCCTCTCCAAAACTAGCCGTTTCTCACTTTCCTGCGAACCGTCGGACTCTGCCGAGGCTCGACCGTCGGACTAATTTCCACGGTCCGACTCTCACACAAACACTGCGCCCAGAACTGTGACAGAGGGGCGTCGGACCGAACTCGATGGTCCGACGCTCCTCAGTCCGACGCTTCTGCCTGCGGGCACAGTGCCTTTCAACGGCTAGTACACGGAGCAATGGTCCGACGCATACCGTCGGACCCAGTCCGACGCTCAAACTCGCTCTGGGAACCTCTCTGGAAGCGTCGGACGCTAACAGATATTAGTCCGACGCTCCCACTCGCGATGGTCCGACGCTCGCTTAAGCAACCACTGGCACCGTCGGACTCTGTCCAATGGTCCGACGCCCATCCGGCCAGGGTCCGACGCTCCCTGGCACGCTGAAACTCGTCCAGGGGCTGCCACGTGTCGTCGGACTCTAGCTATTGGTCCGACGCCCATACTAGTTAGAGTCCGACGCCTCTAATTCGATCAAAACTTCGCCGAATCGAAAACTTTCCAAAACGAAGTTTGATCCTCTCTCTCTCAGGAGAAACCCTGGGCTATTTAGAGCTATGTTGGACAAGTGTGCATCACATCTACACTCTCTAATCTTGCTCTAAGTCAAGCTACCCATCCAAACCCCTCTTAATAGTACGGTCAAGGAGAAAAAACAAAACCTAAGACTACGCCAAGTGTCTCTCAACTCCAAACGACACTTAGCACTAGCCTATCACCGTCTTGTCTTTCATCCTTTGAAAACCGAATCGATTTCCATCGCTAGGGGCTTGAACCTATATGTTATTATGACCTAACCTCTAGGTTATCCTGCAAAACACACGTTAGTCATAATAATCGTCTTGTTGTCATTAATCACCGAAACCACTAGGGCCTAGATGCTTCAATCTCCCCCTTTTTGGTGATTGATGACAACAACCTCAAATAGATTTAGAAGGAATGAGGTTTTTAAAAGTTTGATTCATATAAGCATGTGACAATAAGAGCAAAAGGGTTAGGCATGCTTATACAAATCAAGACCACAAGGTACATATAAGATATGAAATAGGCACAAGTACCAAACAATACGCTCAAGATCGGAATGAAGTGCGGAAGCTAAGACAAGAGCGTAACCAAAAGAGAATCAAGTGTCACAATATATAAATAATCATGAAGCTCAATCACATGTCACAAGCAAGTCTCAAACATGAAAATAAACATAATGCATGATAATGTCACATCCAAAAGAACAAAAGAATCAAAACCCTCTCACGCGCTCCCCCTAAATCTATGCTCTCTCCCCCTTTGGCATCAAGCACCAAAGACCTAAGACTCAGGAGGAGGAGAAGAAGCTGCAGCGTCGCGGTCGGAGGAGTGAGGTCGAAGCTCAAACTGAGAAGGGTCTTCCTCGGACTCGGAGCTCTGAACAGCCTGACCCTCTGACAGAGCACGTGAAGGAGAAACGGTCCGGGTCTGCTGAGCTGTCTCTGTAGCTGCCGCTGTGACTACTACTGTCGCAGGCCCTGCTGAAGTCGGGAGAGGCTCTGAAGAGGCGACTGACGACGGTAGTGTCTCTGTAGTCCCAGTGGCAGGTGGAGCTGTGGTGGTGGTAACAGGCAATCTGAACTCAGGAGGAGTGGGAATG
Source organism: Eremochloa ophiuroides (assembly GCA_038502445.1). Taxonomy (NCBI): domain Eukaryota; kingdom Viridiplantae; phylum Streptophyta; class Magnoliopsida; order Poales; family Poaceae; genus Eremochloa; species Eremochloa ophiuroides. The sequence goes on from JAHLJS010000002.1 coordinate 5,455,712, forward strand.
CCTGTGATCTCACTGAAAGTAGCACCCAAGCTCCTGGATACTGAGGGGCCACCTAGGTCAGGTGTGAAACCGGTGTGGATCGGAGTGAACCCCTGAGTGCCTGGCGTGGCAAACCACTGCTGAGTCTGCTGAGAAGGAGTGACAAACTGGCTCGGTAGAGAAGCTGTGCCCTGACTCTGAAGTCCACCAGACTGTATCGCTGGAGTCACTTGGGCTGCAGTGGCTGCCGGTCCAACCTGCTGGATTGGAGAGGCAGTGGCTAGGAACGGTGGGGCTCCGGTGTGCCTGATGATGTGCTCCATAAACCCAAAGGTCTGTAACTGTATCTGCTGGCTCTGGAGCTGCATCTGGAGCATCTGCTGCTGGAACTGATCTTGCCGAAGCTGAATCTGAGTGAGAGCTGCAGCCTGCTCCCTGGCAAAACGGGACTGCTCCTCTGCCTGTCGCTGCTGTGTCTGCTGTAAGGTCTGAAGAATAGCAAGCAGTGCAGGGTCGGTCTGTGAAGTCTGAGGAGCGGAGCTGGACCCACCGGCCTCCGAGTCGTGAGCTCGTGGACGTGAAGGGATGGCCCGGTAGTCCCTGTCAGAGCTGGACGAGGAGGTGTCGACAGGGTCGTCGTCTGCAAGTAACTGCTCAAACTCGCTATGGGCAACGTGCCTCATAGCCTCGTCCTGCTGCTGAACCTCTACCATGTCTGCCCCTGAAGTCTGACGGCGCTGTACTCTGTGTAAAGCTCGGCTGCCATGGCGTCCGTCAATCAGAGAGGTCATCCGATATACTGGAAACTCTGTCTCAGTCTGGCGCAACTCACGAGAGATGCCTGTCCAAATCCGGTGCAACCTCCGCTCAAGGATATGTGAGATCCAATGAGCGTAGGGGAGCTGTCGCCGAGACCTGATGCCCTCTGCTATGGTGTCCTCCATCTCACTGATAATTAGATCGGCAATGTCAAACTCGGACTGCTGGACCAGGGCACTAAGGAGCCATAGCTGTAAGTGTGTCAAACCCTCCTTGTACCCCTCCCGCGGTAAAAGAGTACGCCTCATCACGTCGTTCAGGAGACGAACGACGGGACGAAGCTCCGAAGGAGTCCTGCGGGAGCCGTCTCCGAACGGTGGTCGAAAACATGCTGCTATATGAGCAGTACCAGGTGCTGTGCAACCTGGTAGCTGACTCTGGCACTCCAAGCAGCTCTCGCAGAGCCTTCGCGTAGAGCCGGTATGGCTCTCCGCCGAAGGTGTACTGCAAGTACTCGTGGTCGGGGTCGATCCATAGGAAAGCATAGAACTCTCGGACCCACGACTCCACGTATCGGCCTGATCGGCCAAGAAGCTCTGCAAGTCCAGGCAGGTATGTCAGATATGGCCTGATCTCCTCTCCTGCTGCCTGGACTATGTCCTCTAGGGGACATACTCTGTGCTGTCGCAGTCCAACTCCTGTGGCCATGAGGGCGGTGAAGAAATCCTCGTGAAGAGGAGTGTACCAGCCCTCAGAAGCTCTGGGATCTCTCTGATCCGGAAACCAGCTGGAAAGCGACGTCAACCGGAGCTCTCTGACTCGAGCTGCAGATATCCTCTGTAAGTCCAAGTGAACATCCGGCTCAGGCACCGGCTGAGGCTCGGAGGTAGCAGGCACCCTGGGAACTCGGTCGCCGCGCCTCTGACCAGCGGGCCGGGGTGGCACCGAAGGTCGAGTGCGGCCCGAGCGACGAAGAGGTGGAGCCTGGGCCTGCTCCCCCTGAGTAACTGCCTCCTGCTGCTCTGGCTGCCTCGGCTCTGCCACCACTGGCTGTGCTGACTCAGTCTCCGGCTGCCTCTGAGGCTGCGGCTGCTCCTCGGTCTCATCTCTGCCTGACAAACTGACAGAGATGCCTCCAATGTGTATACCCCTGCCACGCTCTGCCTCCTCTGCAGCCTGTGCTACCCTGATGGCCTGCCTCTGCTCTGCTGAAAGCCTCTTTCTCTTCTTGCTGCTTTCGACGAGAGGAGCCTTCCCCTTGTCCAAAGGTGGACGAGGAGGAGGCCTCTCGTCTCCACCTGTGCCTCCCTGACTGCGACTGACCTGCTTGCAACGAACCATCTCTGCCAACTGTCACTGTCTCTCTGAAGCTGCTAGCTGACACTCAGAGGCTTGGCCTCGTTCCGTATCCGCGAGCTTGGCCCCGGATTCACTGACCCACTGCCAAACTCTCTGACCACGACAGCTGCAAGAGAGAGATAGACAGGGATACATAAGCATATATAATCTAGAGAAGAGTGATCCTAGGAAGCAAGCATAAAGAGATAAGAGGGGAATAGCAAGAAACCTGCGAGAAAAGGAACCTGTGAAGGGGTAAGAGACTCTGTCGACGCGAGGCACCACAGGGAATCACACTAGGTGTAAAGCACCCTCACAAGCCGTAGAATGCCCGAGAGAAGAGTCAAACTTCAATAGAACTGCGAGGAACGCGAGGAATAATGGTTAGGGCATTTCATCGAACACCTTGTGTGCGAAGTAGATTTGAAGCAAGGGATTCAAATCTTACCACCATGTGAGCAGCTGAGGAGAAGACGGATGACGAGTTCGACAAAGGGGAACTCGGGTGAGCCGCGGTGATGAGCACAACGGCGGCGAGAAAACGGCGGCGGCGGTGCTGCTCGGTGGCGCTCGGCACGGCGTCGTGCCGCTGCAGCAGAGCGCGGACGCGCGCGAGGAAGAAAGGAGGGGGTGCCCGCACGCGCGGGAAAGCCAGGCTGCCGGCGGCGAGGGCGCGGGCGAGCTGGCGGCAGCGATTTAGGGGGCGGCGCGGCGGCGGCGGTGGCGTTTTAGGGCGAACGGGCGCGGCGCAGCGAGCGGCTCGGGAAGATGAACAGGAACTGACAGCGGGGCCCCACGCGACAGAGAAAGAAAAGAACTGAGGCGCGCCTTCGAACCGACCGTCGGACCATTACTGTGCAAGCGTCGGACCAATACTCAGCAGAGTCCGACGCTACCAGTAAGCTCCAGCGGCCGTCGGACTTAGTCCGACGCCCAACGTCGGACCAATACTTTCGGTCCGACGCCGTGAACGCGGCGTGAACGCGGCGCGACACGGCGTGAACCCTCTTAACCAAAAGTCCGACGCCTGAAAATTTCCGGTCCGACGCTGCGTCCGACGCTTCCTTCGGCTTTGCCGACCACCGTCGGACTGAGGTTGAAAGTCCGACGCTGTGAGATCCAGCGTCCGACGCCTCGGACAACAGGGAAAGAGACCGTCGGACTGAGGCTATTGGTCCGACGCTTGGAAAATCAGCGTCCGACGCCTCGGTCCGACGCCCTAAAACCTGTTTTCTTCCAAATTTCTTCACGCCGACTTTTCCCAACTAAGTTCCAACCCCAATAAGAGTCAAATAAACACCAGTTGGAACCAGTATGAGAGGCCCTCTCTCAAACCCTCAATTTTTCAAATATTTTGCCTTAGGCATATGTGAATTTTATGAAGATAGGCAATGAAATCCATAAACAAAGCGACAAAACAACAACAATGCAATATGCAATGCAAATTCACGTAAATTAAACTAGTTGTCAAGTTTTTCCTCGGGTAAGCTTCTTCACACGCTTTTAGGTGGTTATCTTAACCGAGTTAGACAAACCCTACGTGCAATTCAATGTTAGACATGTTTTATGTTACAATGCAATGCACATGACAACACAACATCATCTTTTAGTGAAGTTGCTTAGATCAATGCAATTAAGTTCATTCCTTAGAGTACAAAAGCGTGCCTCTTCCAATGGTTTAGTGAAAATATCCGCCAAGTTATCATCCGTTCTCACTCCCTCAAAGGAAATGTCACCCTTGGCAACGTGATCTCTAAGAAAGTGATGACGGATGTCAATGTGCTTTGTGCGGGAGTGTTGAACCGGGTTATTTGCAAGTTTTACCGCACTCTCGTTGTCACACAACAAAGGCACCCTTTTTAAGTTGATTCCATAATCAAGTAGGGTTTGTTTCATATAAAGAATTTGTGCACAACAAGCACCCGCGGCAATGTATTCCGCTTCGGTTGTTGACAAGGCAACACTATTTTGTTTCTTGGAGGACCAAGAAACCAGTGATCTTCCAAGCAAATGGCACCCTCCGGATGTGCTTTTCCGGTCAATCTTGCAACCGGCATAATCCGAATCGGAATAGCCGACAAGAGTAAAGTTAGCTCCTTTGGGATACCAAAGGCCAATGCTCGGGGAATGCTTTATGTACCTAAGGATTCTTTTTACCGCAACTAAGTGAGGTTCCTTAGGATTGGCTTGAAAGCGCGCACACATACACACACTAAACATGATGTCGGGCCTAGATGCGGTCAAATACAACAAACTACCGATCATAGAACGATAGAGAGTTTGGTCAACCGATTTACCTCCCTCATCAAGGTCGAGATGTCCATTGGTAGGCATGGGGGTCTTGATGGGCTTGCATTCTTCCATCTTGAAGCGCTTGAGGAGGTCCTTCGTGTACTTCTCTTGCGACACGAACGTCCCCTCCCTCATTTGCTTGACTTGAAAGCCGAGGAAGAATGTGAGCTCACCAATCATGGACATCTCAAACTCCTTGGACATCATATCACCAAATTCCTTGCAAAAATCTTCATTAGTCAAACCAAAGATAATATCATCAACATAAACTTGACAAATGAAGATATGCCCTTTGTGCTTCTTGGTGAATAGTGTGGTGTCAACCAAGCCGATTTTGAAGCCCTTTTGATGAGAAAGTCACGGAGGCGCTCATACCAAGCCCGTGGGGCTTGCTTCAAGCCATATAGCGCCTTGGACAATCTGTAAACATAGTTTGGATATCTAGGGTCCTCAAAACCCGGTGGTTGCGAAACATAGACAAGTTCATTTATGAAGCCATTTAAAAATGCACTTTTCACATCCATTTGAAAGAGTTTTAGATTGTGATTAGATGCATATGCAAGTAGGATACGAATGGCCTCTAATCTTGCCACGGGGGCAAAGGTCTCCCCAAAATCCAAGCCTTCAACTTGGGAGAACCCTTTTGCCACGAGCCTTGCCTTGTTTCTCACAATGTTGCCCTTGTCGTCTTGTTTGTTGCGGAACACCCACTTGGTGCCTATGACTCTTGCTCCTTTTGGCTTCTCTTCAAGTGTCCAAACTTGATTGCGGGTGAAATTGTTGAGTTCTTCATGCATGGCATTCACCCAATCCGGATCTTGAAGAGCTTCCTCTATGCTAGTAGGCTCAATACAAGAGACAAACGAGTGATGTTCAATGAATTGAGCATGCCTTTGTGAGCGAGTCATTACCCCCCTTTGAAGGACTCCCTATTATGAGATCTTGAGGATGTGCTTGTAGAAGTGGAGTGGCTCTTCTATCAACTACTTGAGGAGGAGGTTGTGGAGCATCAACATCTTGTGCTTGTGCCTCAATTTCTTCTTGTGTGATGTGGGTGTCTTCATGTGGATCCACCCCATCTTTATCTTTATCATCTTGAGGCACATTTGATGAAGATGGTTGATTGATCACTTGCACATCATCACCATCATCTTTTGGCTTGATGTCTCCAGTTGGCATGTTCTTCATGGCCTTCCTCAAGGGTTCATCACCTACATCATCAAGATTCTCATGCTCTCCTTGAGAGCCGTTAGTTTCATCGAACTCCACATCATATGTTTCTTCAACAAGGCCGGTGGCATTATTGAATACTCTATATGCTTTGGACTTCAATGAGTAACCAACAAGAAAACCAATATCACAACGTCTTTGAAACTTCCCTAAGTGTTGCCGCTTCTTGTAGATGTAGCATTTGCAACCAAACACCCGAAAGTAGGAGACGTCTGGCTTCTTGCCAATGAGTAGCTCATAGGGGGTTTTCTTTAGCAACCGGTGAGGGAATAGACGGTTGGATGCATAGCATGCGGTGTTGATTGCCTCCGCCCAAAACCTCTCCGGTGTGTTGTACTCATCAAGCATAGTCCTTGCAAGGGTGATCAACGTCCGGTTCTTTCTTTCAACTACACCATTTTGTTGAGGGGTATAGGTGGATGAGACTTCATGCTTGATCCCAACTTCATCACAATATACTTCAATGTTTGTGTTGTCAAACTCTTTTCCATTGTCACTTCTAATCTTCTTGATCTTTACTTCAAATTCATTTTGTGCTCTCTTGGCAAACTTCTTGAAAGATTGGGCTACTTCGGTCTTGTCATGAAGAAAGAACACCCAAGTGTATCTTGAAAAGTCATCAACAATCACTAAGCAATAGAGCTTGCCACCAATGCTTGCATAAGTTGTTGGTCCAAATAAGTCCATGTGAAGTAGCTCTAATGGTCTTGAAGTTGACACAAATGCCTTGGATGGATGTGTATTTGCCACTTGCTTCCCGGCTTGGCAAGCACTACATAATTTGTCCTTCTCAAATACAACATCTTTTAATCCTCTTACCATTTCTTTCTTCAATAACTTCTTGAGTGTGCTCATTCCAACATGTGCAAGCCTTCTATGCCAAAGCCACCCAAGAGATTGCTTGGTGAAAAGACAAGTCTTCAAATTTGCATCTTCCGAGTTGAAGTCCACTAGATAGAGATGATTGTACCGAAAGCCCTTGAATATCACTTCATTATCATCTTTCTTGGAGACAACCACTTCTTCACTAGTAAATAGGCATTGGAAGCCGAGATCACACAATTGACCAACGGATAGCAAGTTGAAGCTCAAAGAAGCAACTAGAAGCACATTTGAAATGGAATGATCATTAGATATAGCCACTTTGCCAAGCCCTTGCACTTTGCTCTTGGAATTATCACCAAATGTTATCTTTCCTTGGTCTTCTACATTCTCTTCAAGGGAGGTGAACATACGAGCATCACCGGTCATATGTTGAGTGCATCCACTATCAATTACCCAATGAGAGCCACCGGTCTTGTAGTTCACCTACACACAACAAATCAAGCTTGATGTTTAGGAACCCATACTTGAGAAGGGCTCCGGACTTTCTCAACCAAAGCTTTCGCCACCCATAGTTGCCTAGGCCTATTCTTGTTAGGGGGTCCTAGGAACATGACTTTCACTTTGCCCTTAGAATCTTTCCTTAGTATATAATGAGCATCAAAGGCAAAAGGCCTAGCATGCTTGGGCAAAGGTTGTGGTGGCGGTGTCTTGCACTCATGAGCAAAATGACCTTCTTGACCACATTCAAAGCATCTCTTTGGCTTGGGCTTGGGCTTGTTCTTTGCTTTGTTGAGACGATTTTGAGCTCTAATATTTTGCACCTTCTCACCCATGTATCCAATCCCACTTCTATCAAATTTCATCACGGTGTTCATGAGGAGATCACTTTGTAGATATTGACCTCTTGTGAATTTTTGCAAGCCCACAGTGAGATGGCTCTTGTCTTGCTTCAACTTCTTGTTCTCTTCCAATAGGCTTGCAAAGTGATACTTCTCATTCTTGAGAATCTTGTTTTCTTTTCTAAGCACTTCAACTTCTTCATCTTGTTGCACCGCTTCAATGACAATGGTATTTTTGGTTGATTGCTTCTCAAGCTCTTTCTTCAAGTTGTCATTTTCAATCTTGAGCTTCCAATAGTCATCATGACAATCGGCCACCACCACTTCCTTGCCTTTGCTACTACTACCTTGCTCAATGATCTCATCAATCAAGTCATCACATGATGTAGCTATGTCACACTTAACAACATGGTTAGGAGCATCATGTGTTTCATTGGAAAGCAAGTCATAGGCCATAGCAAGGTTGTCATGATTCACTTTCACTTGAGTATAGTCCTCTTTTAGCTTGTTGTAGCTAGTGGTGAGCTCAATGTGTATCCTCTCAAGTTTATCATGTTTTTCTTTGAGCTCTTTTATGTTGGCTTTGAGCTCCTTAACCTTGGATGACACATTTTGATTTTCAACTCTAAGCTCATCACTAGCTTTAGTGAATTGTTCATTTTGAGCTAAAAGGTTTCCATTCTCAAGTTTTAAGTTTTCATTTTTCCTTGTTAGCTTTCTTATAACTTTGGTATAGTCATTTAGCAAGCTAGCAAGTTCATCATAGGTGGGTGATTCATACTCATTGTCACTATCACTACTCTCATCATCACTTTGTACCTTCTTGTCCTTAGCCATAAGGCAAACGTGTGTTGGAGATGAGGGCGGTGATGGCGGTGGAGGAAGTGAAGTCCCAATCACAAGAGCGGCCACCTTCTCCTTTTCATCATCACTTTCTTCACCGGATGAGCCACTAGAAGATTCAATGTCGGTGAGCCAATCACCAACAATGTAAGCTTTGCCACTCTTCTTGCTTTTGTGAAATTGCTTTTTCTTGAATTCTTTCTTCTTGAATGGCTTGGCCTTCTTCTTCTCATCATCACTCTCATCACTAGAGTCTTGCCTTTTGCCCTTGTTCTTGTTCTTGAATTTGTCTTTCTTGGGCTTTGGGCATTGATGAGCAAGATGCCCAAGCTCTCCACAATTGTAGCAATCCATCTCGGAGATGGGCTTTCTCTTGCTACTAGTGAAGAACTTCTTCTTATTGGAATCAAATTTGATTCCCTTGTTGTTGAGCTTCTTGAGCATCTTGGTGGTCTTCCTCACCATGAGAGCGATCTCCACATCATCATCATCATCATCACTTGTGGAGTCAAGAGAAGAGTACTTTGCTAGAGCTTTGCCTTTCTTGTCGGCCTTGAGGGCCAAGTCTTTCTTCTCTTCTTTCTTGGATGATGATCCATCTTGAGGAGTGATCTTCATGTACATCTCATGAGCATTGATCTTCCCCAATATTTGGGTGGGGGTTGCATTTGAGAGATCCGTTTGATGAAGTACGGTTACAATGTGACCATACTTCTCAATTGGAAGAGCATTGAGGATTCTCCTTGCAACCTCGGCCGGTGAGATTTGAGTGAGTCCAAGGCCATTTACTTCTTCTACAATGATATTCAAGCGAGAATACATGTCATTAGCACTTTCATTGGATAGCATTTTGAAAGAATTGAGCTTGTCAATGATAAGATAATATCGTTCCTCTCGCTCATTCTTAGTTCCCTCATGGAGCGCACAAATATCCGACCATAGTGCATGAGCGTTTTTGTGGTTCCTCACACGGTTGAACACCTCTTTGCTAAGGCCTCTAAATATGATGTTTCGAGCCTTAGCATTTCACTTCTCGTGCTCTTCCTCAACGGGTGTGAGGGTTGCGCCGGGTTTGGGAGTGGGGTACCCTTGTGTGGCGGCTTTGTGAACACCAAGGTCCACCGCCTCAAGGTATGCCTCCATACGAATTTTCCAATAAGGAAAATCGTTACCGTCAAAGACGGGAGGGGGACCATCGTGACCACCGGACATCCTTCCTCTTGGCGGTTAAGCCAAATTAATGAGCAACAATGCTCTGATACCAATTGAAAGGATCAAGGATGCCCAAGAGGGGGGGTGAATTGGGCAACTAATAATTTTTCGAAACACAATTCAACCTATCGCAATTTGCCCAATGTCACCCCACAAGTGCTTGTGACAATTCTATTCCTAAAACAAGTTATGCAACCTAGAGCCAAGTCCTATTACAAGTATGCTACTCTAGGAAAGTAGTGAATATAAAGGAAATGCGGGTATATAAAGGGTTAGAAAGACAAATCCGTTTTTCCCGAGGTATCGAAGAGTCGGCACTCCCCACTAGTCCTCGTTGGAGCACCCGCGCAAGGGTGTAGCTCCCCCTTGATCTTCGCAAAGACCAAGTGCTCTCTACGGGCTGATCCTTTGCCACTCCGGCGCGGTGGATCGCCCACAACCGCTCACAATTTCGACTTAGGCCGCCCACAAGCTCTCCAAGCGATCACCAAGCCACCAATCGTCACCAAACCGTCTAGGTGATGCCGATCACCAAGAGTAACAAGCTTAGACTCTCACTTGACCAAGAACAAAGCCAAAGAGGGTGATGGATGCACACAAGTCACTCTTGATCTCTCTAGGGAAGAAGCTCACAAGCAATGGAGTTCACACTAATCTCCCTAGGGCTCTTGCTCTCTCACAAGATCAACAATGGTTCTTTCAGCTGTTAGAAATGGCAAGAGTAAGAGAATGGAGGCTTTGGTGGAGTATAAATACTCACCCTCTCCAAAACTAGCCGTTTCTCACTTTCCTGCGAACCGTCGGACTCTGCCGAGGCTCGACCGTCGGACTAATTTCCACGGTCCGACTCTCACACAAACACTGCGCCCAGAACTGTGACAGAGGGGCGTCGGACCGAACTCGATGGTCCGACGCTCCTCAGTCCGACGCTTCTGCCTGCGGGCACAGTGCCTTTCAACGGCTAGTACACGGAGCAATGGTCCGACGCATACCGTCGGACCCAGTCCGACGCTCAAACTCGCTCTGGGAACCTCTCTGGAAGCGTCGGACGCTAACAGATATTAGTCCGACGCTCCCACTCGCGATGGTCCGACGCTCGCTTAAGCAACCACTGGCACCGTCGGACTCTGTCCAATGGTCCGACGCCCATCCGGCCAGGGTCCGACGCTCCCTGGCACGCTGAAACTCGTCCAGGGGCTGCCACGTGTCGTCGGACTCTAGCTATTGGTCCGACGCCCATACTAGTTAGAGTCCGACGCCTCTAATTCGATCAAAACTTCGCCGAATCGAAAACTTTCCAAAACGAAGTTTGATCCTCTCTCTCTCAGGAGAAACCCTGGGCTATTTAGAGCTATGTTGGACAAGTGTGCATCACATCTACACTCTCTAATCTTGCTCTAAGTCAAGCTACCCATCCAAACCCCTCTTAATAGTACGGTCAAGGAGAAAAAACAAAACCTAAGACTACGCCAAGTGTCTCTCAACTCCAAACGACACTTAGCACTAGCCTATCACCGTCTTGTCTTTCATCCTTTGAAAACCGAATCGATTTCCATCGCTAGGGGCTTGAACCTATATGTTATTATGACCTAACCTCTAGGTTATCCTGCAAAACACACGTTAGTCATAATAATCGTCTTGTTGTCATTAATCACCGAAACCACTAGGGCCTAGATGCTTCAGTTATAACACCCATCTATTCTTTCATTGCACATTTGCTAGAGCGATTTGGTTCTCTGCGAACCCACCTCTCTGTACTTCTAGATTACCTCTTGAACAAGACGACGTGCAATAGTTTATGGGGTTACTAATTAACAACCAGACCACAGATGATCACATGCTTCGAACTCTAACCACTCTTTGGTATATTTGAAAAGCCAGAAACGATAAACAATTCAACAACAAGAGTTGTACATTTTGGAAAGCCAAAAGCCCACTTTGAATCTTGATTTTTTTCAACAAAATTTTAAAAATTGTTATCCAAAAATTCCCGATCTTTATGCAATTAGAAAAATAAACTCAATGGTTTGAAAAATATAGACACTCGTATCAAACAGTAAGTCTAGAGGTGGAAGAATATGGAGAAGAATACAAGTAAGATAAAGTTTTAAATGCAAATATACTAGAGAAAGAGCATTAGTTAGGACGATTTTAAAATAGTCCTGGATTCTTGATGAAAACTATCTTCTATAAATCAAAATAACTCTAAAAATTGTTTTATTGAGATTTAGTTTAGCTAAAATCACATCTAGAATTTGCAAAATGAGTGAGACGACGACCTAAGTTTTTTCTGACAACAAGACGACGAGACCTTGGCAAAATCGCAGGTCGCAATCAAAGGCTCTGTCTGTGTGTCCTCGCCCCTTGGTTTGCCGCCCGCCGCCGCCGAGGCCTCCTCTTCGCCGGCTACTCCTTGCCCCACGGAGGCGGCGCTGGGCGGTGGCCCTCTGTCAGGGTGGACACATCCGCACCCATGGCCAACCGCGGCGCTGCAGCCGGCAAGCTCACCGTCGCGGAGACCTTCTCCAGCCTCAGGGAGCAAGGCAAGGTGCGTGCCGCCACGTGCGCTTGAGCCCTCACATTCGCGCTTCGCTTCGTCGCAACTCGCAACCCTTGATGCCAATTCACGAGCACCACAATTTTTATTGCTGTACTATTCCTGATTGAGTCGCGGTGTTGGATTGCTGGCGCCGTGGTGGGTCGATGCCCAATGTTGGTCCCGGTTAGTTGCAGGGAAATGGATCAGGGCTTGAAACAATCTGTGCATTCCTTTGCATGAATTGTCCAAATCTAGTGGTTTTGTGTCGAATACACACCGACCTGGTCTTAATTTCCACGAAAATCTAGCCTGATCTTGCACAATAGTGGCTGGATGTGCATCATTGAACTGTCTTTGTCTGCAAAACCAGTGTTTCCATCTTTATGTACCATAGTGTTCATTCTCAGCAAAGCTAACTGAACTGCACTAAGAAATTTGTATCCAGAGTAGCGATAAGATGCTAAGCAGAGACCACCTTTAGTTGCAGGGATCTTTTCTTGTATGGTGCAGCTGTGCCATAGTTGGCAAATAGTCTTTTGAGGGTACGGATTTAGTTTCAGCTGACAGTCTAACCTAGGAAATTTTCAGACTGCATTCATCCCGTTCATCACTGCGGGTGATCCTGACCTGGCAACCACATCGAAAGCATTGAAGATCCTCAATTCCTGCGGTTCTGATGTGATAGAGGTTGGTGTACCATACTCGGATCCACTGGCTGATGGGCCAGTTATTCAGGTAGTCGTGATGACCTTTTCTTTCACCAGCTGCAACGGAGTATTTGATCTGCTACAGATTTTATAGTTTTAGATTGACACCATTTCAGGCTTCTGCAACACGGGCGCTTAAGAAAGGCACTACACTCGATTCTGTCATAGAGATGCTGAAGGGGGTTACACCTGAGCTTTCTTGCCCCATTGTTCTTTTCACATACTATAATCCAATTCTGAAACGTGGTGTGGGAAACTTCATGGCTACTATCAGACAAGCTGGCATACATGGTAAGCTTCCATTTGGTTGTTTCATATTTTCTATTACTATAAGTGGTGTCTTGTTCTTGCATCTTATGTTTATTATAAATATGATTCACACTTAGTTCAGAAATTTTGTTGTTCTGCCAATAAGATCTTTGGTTTACACTTGTTATATGTTACAGGACTTGTAGTGCCTGATCTTCCATTGGAGGAGACAGCATTGCTGAGAAGCGAGGCCATTATGCACAACATAGAGCTGGTTCATACCCACTCTCATCTTTTCATGTACCACTTACATAAAATTTATTGTATTTTGTGTACTTGTGTTGCCATCTAAGGTGCTAATTACATTCTTACTCGAGCTTGGGATATGTCCATTCCAGGCCTACAAAAAAAAAAAAAGTTGCAAAAGATATTCTGGGCCTTTGGATTAGAAGCAATGGTCTAGCTAATTGGGCTCACACATGTCAGCAGGGTTTTTTTCACTCCACTAAATTCAGGATAGGTTAAGCCAAGGCCATTTTTTATATAATATTTGTAACTCGGGTTTGGTGCCGCAACAGAATAGCTTTGCTCGTTAATCCTGGTGGTTTAATCAACATAATAGATAAGAGTATCAACCATATTTCATTTATATTTTGCATGATTGCTTGCAGGTTCTGCTTACAACGCCAACCACACCAACAGATCGGATGAAGGAAATTGCAAAAGCTTCAGAAGGATTTCTTTATCTTGTGAGTGTCCAGAATATCCAAACTATCTGCCTACTTGGAAGCTCGAGGCATGGTTTATATATTTTTGGTATCATTTTATGTTTGGACAAGTTTAAAAAAAATCATCCTAAACTTGCACATACCACATAAGCAAAAATATCATGCATGTGCATTAATGAAATGTTATACCTATTTTTTTGTCTCCTGCTTGTTCATGGCATGTTTTTCCAGGAAAAAAAAAATTATAAACGAAATCAGAGGGAATTATTTAGGTTTAGAGTAAAAACTATGGCACATGGAACAAACGCCAAACTTTCTTTCACCATCGTTTCTATTCTTTTATCTTGAATATATTTAGGATTTAGTGGCATTACTAACCTGTTTGTTATGCAGGTGAGTGCTGTAGGAGTTACAGGTGCACGCTCAAATGTAAACTTACGTGTAGAACATCTTCTTAGGGAGATCAAGAAGGTTAAACTATAACTTGTTTGTCATCAGTAAACATTGAATCAGTTGTGCACCAACAATCTATAGAAATTTGTGTTCAAGAATGCTTTGTCTTCCTAACTTCACAGGTTACAGACAAACCTGTAGCTGTTGGTTTTGGTGTATCGACTCCAGAGCATGTGAAACAGGTGGACTAGACTTCTCCTAACTTTCTTGCTAAACATGAGGTCTAATAGTATCTGTGTTACAGCTTTTGATATCTTCATTAGTAAACAGATCGCAGGCTGGGGAGCAGATGGTGTGATTATTGGCAGCGCAATTGTCAGACAGTTGTGTGAAGCTGCTACTCCTGAAGAGGGGCTGAAAAGGCTTGAGGAGTACACCAGGAATATAAAGGCTGCTATGCCATGAGATGATCACTCCCTGTCACAGGCAAGATAATTAGAACATAGCAAAACATTGGTTTTAGAAATATTCTGGCCAGGTTTGGCATCCATAATTCATGGAGTGCTATATCTCTCCATTTGCGAGAACAAAGTCCTGATTTTCCTATAATACAAAAGTTCATACTGAGTTAGTGTGACATTTTGTTGAAAATGTGATTGTGAAATATCGGTTCATAGTTATAGTCAGACCCTTTTTGTCTGGAAGATGGAATGTTGGGATGAGGTTGCCCTGACTCTTTGAGAGGATAGGAATAAGAGAGGATAAGGTCATGATGATTTATATGGCTTTCCGCTTGTTTCAGGTCGGTCCTCGGTTCCCACCAGTTGGTGTCCATGGATGAGGCAGTGTGATGGTTGATTGGCTGCACTGAAAATGACGCTACCTTTAGCCAATTCGTCTTGCTCTCTTCTGGAAGACTTTCAAGGTCCATCAGGCTGGGTCACAACGGCCCCCCAGATGCTAGGTTTTTGCATAATGGGAAGTCAATTATGGCATCTATTTATGCCTGCTCCTATTATAACCTATATCCATATTTATGGTCAAATGAGTCCCGGATGTTAACACTTCGCTAATCCCTATCTGTGGAAACGTTTCCGGTGCTTATCATATCATGCATGTTACTGGTAACATGTTGGATGAATATATTCTTTAGCTTTGTCATGCCAGCATGAAGCATATCTGGATGTGAAGAAGCAGTGTTGATATTGAACTGTCCATGTACAAGTAGCTGCGTATGACTTGTTCTCCCGTCATAGCAAATTTGCAACTGTGCTTTGACGAGTGAACGAACAGCTAGAATTGGATAGGCTCTCCTCACTAGTGCATGGGCCTAGGGCCCATGAAAAGTCAATTGCTTGCGCCAAGACGCACCCGCCATCAGGATTGGATCCCAAAACCTCGCCTAGAAAAAGAGAGAGAAAACATGATGATGAACAGTTTTAGGATAAACATGTGATGAGCTTTGACTCCGGCGTTTGCTTGGATTCTTATCGAAACATACGGCTTCAAACCTGGCACATGTTTGGGCAGGCACACAAGAACAGGGAACGTTTGAGCATTTTGGGTGCAAGTGTAACCAGACTTATTTTGTGCCTAATAAATTCTCACTTAATCGGAAAATATATATTACCAAAGAAAGGGGGGGGGGGGGGCATATATTTCAGTATGCATCTAATTTCCTGAGGTTTTTATTTTGAAAATGAATCTAATCTAATTTTTTGAGTCGATCTCATGTCGAGACTCTAACCAATGAGGGAGCGAGCCTTTATCTGTGGAAAGGATTCAGGCCCTGTTTGGAAGCACCAACTAAACTTTAGTTGGCTAGTTTTAGCTATGATTTATCCAAACACCCTATAGCTAAATTTAGCTAGAGTTTAGCTGGAGTCCAAAATGTACACAATCCAATTAGCTGTGTCAACCTAGCTAAAAGCAGCTAAAAGGTCTAAATGACCAAAATATCCCAACTAAAGTTTAGCTAGAGCATCCAAACACATTCAGCTAAAGTTTAGCTATCTAAACAATAGTATTAGTGAGGGGTAGCATTGTCAAGATTTTGAATTAGCTAGAGCATCCAAACATCTCAGCTAAAGTAATATTTAACTAGCTAAACTTTGGCTCTATCAATTAGTTAGCTAAATTTTAATTGGAGGTGCTTCCAAACAGGCCCTCAAAGGGCTTGGCTTTTTGGATGAGACAAAATCTCAAATTAGGCAATAACAAGGATATCCCTCCATTTACAAAACGGGAAAGGGGGAGCATCCAAGAATTTATTATGCCTGCACTTTAGGTCATGTCACTCCGCTTCACTAGTGGTGCGCAAAAGGGGATAAGCTTGGACCACGTAGTAATCGACCGTGTCCACGTCACGTTGTAGTCGAATCGTGATTGGCCTATGTCGACGCCATGTCCACCGTCGCCATATACTATGGGTGTTTTTAGTTCAAATTTTTTTTTCTCTCTCCATCACATCAATTGTACTTTCCACCTGTATGGAGTACTAAATAAAGTAGCAGCTGTTACATATTTGTACTTTTTGCCTGGCTAGCTTCGAGATGAATCTTTTGAGTCTAATTAGAGTATAATTGAACAAAAATTATCAAATACAAACGAAAGTGCTACAGTACACTTTTTCCAATCTAAACGCAGTCCTATATCGACCTGACATTTCTAATTCTCCCTTTCAATCCGGTTGATATGCAAGACTGGCGAACGCTACGTGTTAAAAGGCAATCATTAGAATTTTTCTAATTTAGAATAACCACTTGAGATGAAGATCACAACGGTTTGTTCTATGATTTTTTAGGTTTGGTTCAACTTTGGGGTAAAATTTTAAAACTAATATTTTTATTCAAAGTATTTTTTTATAATTTATCACAGGGAAACTACTTAGAAGATGACAAAAACAATCTTTTAGACGGTTGCAATTGGATAGTTCTTACCGGCGCAATATCAACTATTCCATCTGTTATAGTCTGCAAGTTGTTTTAACTCTTTGAGATACATAGCTTTTACCGTATCTAATAACATAATTATATGAGATTAGGCACGTAATAAAAGCTATATATATGTACCTTACAAAGACGGAACGATTTATGATTTATAATTTAGAACGGAGAAAATACTTAGTTTCTGTAGAAGAAAATAAACAAGTAAATACACGCCATTCATAAATTCTCAAATTTTGTTTTGTATGAGAAAAAAACCGAAGACATGCCATTTACAATTTCTCATTTCTACATGGAAATAGACACAAAATACACATTGAAGAAAAAAAAAACAAAAGAGATTAATACTTTCATATAGAAATGTACTTCATCTGTCCAAAAATAACAACACCATCTTTTGAGAAGTTAAAGACTTGTTTAGATCCACTCAACTAAAGTTTAGTTAGCTAAATATTCAAAGTTAAATTCTAGTTAGGTAAAAGTTCTCCTAAAAGATTAAAGTAGCTAAACTCAGCTAAAGTGACTTTAGCTGATCTTTTAGCTAGGCCATTTGGATCCGTAATAGCTAAATTTAGCTAGCTAATAAAATTTAGTTGATGATCAGACATGTCCTAACTTTAATTAGATTCGTAGGAAACTCTTATCTAAAATTTATATCTGTGCACTTTGTCGGTCCCTCAACGTGTCATTGGTTAGTGCTATGGTGGTATAGATAAAAGGCAGCTTTCGTCTCCAATGAAAAACGAGCCGTGTAGTATATAAGGAAAAAAAAGATTATTTTTTCCAAATAAAAGGACAAACAAAACCCACGTTTTGAAGTAAGAGCTGGCGTGCGCGTGGAGGCGTGAAAGCTGGCCTGTCCGTGCTGACTTTATTTACAGCCACCGTCCACACCCCATCATCTCTTCGGCTGTGTTCGGTGAAGCTGAAGTGCTGTAGATAAGCGGTAAAGTGCTGTAAAAGTGCTGAAATCTTGTGAGAGAAAAATACTGCTGAAGTGCTGAAAAATAAGCGCTTATAAGCGCTTATAAGTGCTACCGAACGCAGCCTTCTTCCCCTCTTTCCATTCCTTCCAATTTTTTCTCTTCTCTTCTCTTCCACCAAACCAATCCCGGCCAGAGAAATTTCTCCCAAATTTCAGATCAAATCCTCGAGTCCTCCGACCCCAGCGAAACCCCCGAGAATCCTCCCCAGCAGCGTCGCGATCCGGCTCGATCCGGCATGGAGCGCGTCTTCTCCGTAGAGGAGATCCCCAACCCCTACTGGGCCCCGCCGCACCCTCAATCGGCGGCCGCCGGTACTGTTGCTGCACCAGGTGGAGGAGCAGGCGGAGCGGGGGACGCGGCGGGCGCGATGAACCGGTGCCCGTCGGAATGGTACTTCCAGAAGTTCCTAGAGGAGGCTGTGCTCGATAGCCCGGGGCCCGCCGTCGCCGCCGTGAGTAGGGGAGCTGGAGTTGAGGCGGCGGAGAGCAAGCCGCTGGGGGCCGCGGCGCCGGCGGCCCCCTCGAGCTCGGTTGTTGACCCCGTGGAGTACAACGCGATGCTCAAGCAGAAGCTGGAGAAGGACCTCGCTGCCGTCGCCATGTGGAGGGTATGGTCACTTGCCTTTAGCTGCAGCTCCCCCGCAATGCTGTTTGGCTCGAATGGTCAGAGCTCGTAGTAGTTTGTTTGCGTTCTTAAGTGATCAGTCTATGATATAGAGTACATGGTGCTGCGCTGCTCAGCATATTGATTTGTAGTGTCCTAGAGGATACGAAACAGCCAGCAGTCCAGCACAGCGTCTCATATTCCTAGCCCATTGCAATGAGATGGCGTTGCAAGTGACCATGTGCTTTTAGGACTAGGGAAATGTGAAATTCGTGGTGAATTCATGCATTTGCGGCATTAGGTTATTGCGGAGATCCTAGCCTGTTCGCTTCAGCTTATCAGCCAAAATTAGCCTAATTTTTTAGCCATGTAACAATGTTTTTCTCTCACAACAAATCAACCCTATAAATCAGCCGCAACCGCAATATATTTTTGTTGTCGGCTGATGATTCCTGCCATTTCATATGTGGGTGGTTAAACGCAGCTGCTGGCGTGTAACGATTCATAGGTGATTGTACGCTATTTGAGTACGTGAATAGTATAAGCTTCATTTGTCTCCTATATGTTTTTGTGGTATCTGCGATAAGTGAATTAGCTTGTTTCGTATATACTCTTGGGAATTATATTAGCCTGGCTTCTCAGAATAGTATAGCTACTGGATATGTCTATCAGAGTTTCATGGTTCAATCATCGAGTTATCTTTCCTCAACGTTTGTAATTGAGTGATTTCCCATTTTATGTGCCTAGCATCAAGTACTACAGTAATATGAGTGGGAGCTCAATATGCATGGTTTCATTTTTCTCCTAGCATTCTTTCTGTATTTACGTTTATCTAATATTTCTGATACCATTTTATCCACAGGCTTCCGGTGCAGCACCTCCAGCTCTAGATCATTCTGCAGCTGTTTCTTCCTTGCCAAGTGTGGACGTTCCACATGCAGCTCCTCTTAAACCCATCGGAGGTAACTATCCAATCATCATTTTGCTGCGTCTTCAAATTAATTATGGACCTTGGCTCAAATGAGCTTATGTCACAGTGCTATATACTCGATTACTCGTGTAATAGGTATGAGACCTTCAGTTCCTCTTTGTCCTTGTAAGCATCAATTTTTTTTGTGAGGTTGCTTGCTAGGATCCATTTTGTGGTTTCTTTTTTCCTCTCGAAAACGCAGGAGAGCTGTGTTTCTATGCATTAAGAAGAAGAGGGGCGAGAACCCTTACAAAAACACACAACACACCAAACAGTTCCATTTCGTGTTTGACTTAGTAAACCATGGGGAACTTGATATTCTGCTGTGAGTTTCCAAAACAAAACACCTTGTGTTTGTGAAGCCTTTATAGCTGTATCCTTATGGTATGCCGTCTATTGCTATGCAAGGGTATGCACTTCGCTTCGTAATTAGACCAGGTAGCGAATCATGATTGCACTGGCATGTTGCAATTTTATTTTGAGTAAACATGCACACACTATAAAGCTAGCCTTTTGGCTTAAAAGTACGATATCTGGTTCGATGACTGAACTATGGTCTGGATTGGATCTTGGGCACGTATCAGGTACTGGAAGTCTAGTTCAAAACAAGCTAGCTGGTGCCCCAGGAGGGGGATCAGGTCCACATGTAGTACAAATTGCTGATGTCCCTGTTAAGCAAACCACTAGCTCTTCCTCAAGAGAGCAGTCAGACGATGATGACATGGAAGGAGATGCTGAGACTACTGGAAATGCAAACCCTGTTCAACAAAGACTACAGAGAAGGTGATCCTTTTTTACCTGTTTGTGAAATGTATGTGCATCATTACTTTACTTTATGGCTGGCATTGTATATTTGTATGTTACGATAATTATAATTTGTATTGCCATTCTTTTCTTATATGCTATAATAATCATTTACTGGACCAATTCTCAAGTAAAGAGGTCTGCTTGTTTTTGAGCTTGGCAATAATTTGAGCCTCACTGTAAAACTAGTGTTGGCTTGGTACCTCAACCATACACATGAACTATTGGAGTTGAGGCCAGTTTTCTTGACTGTTTCCATTTTCTAGGAAGCAATCCAACCGAGAATCAGCCAGGCGTTCAAGAAGCAGAAAGGCAGCTCACTTGAATGAACTGGAGGCACAGGTCTGATAGGTTATGCTATTGTATTTACGTGTTTAAAGATTATAAATGTTCTCGGGGTCTTGGCTAATGAGTTAGAGCTGTGGATGTGTTGTTACAGGTAGCACAGTTAAGAGTTGAAAACTCTTCACTGCTAAGGCGACTTGCTGATGTTAATCAGAAGTTCAATGAGGCTGCTGTAGACAATAGGGTGCTAAAGGCAGACGTTGAAACCTTAAGAGCAAAGGTATGCATGTTGCTTTGTCTTGCGCTTTTGGAGCCATACGTCTGTTGAATTGGGCACTTTGGGTTGTTTCAATCGATAGCACTAGGTGAATCACACCCTAAATTTTAGAGATTATCCATGGCTGTCTCATAGTACATATACATAATTGGATGGTTCTTGGTCATTCTGATGGAATGTTGGAATGTTTTCAGGTGAAGATGGCAGAGGACTCAGTGAAGCGGGTAACAGGCATGAACACATTGTTCCCTGCTGTGTCTGATATGTCGTCCCTCAGCATGCCATTCAATGGCTCCCCTTCTGACTCCACCTCTGATGCCGCTGTCCCTATCCAAGATGACCCAAACAGTTACTTCGCCAATCTGAGCGAAATCGGGGGCAACAATGTTTACATGCCCGAAATAGCTTCCTCGGCTCAAGAGGATGACAATTTTGTCAACGAGGCTCTGGCCCCTTCGAAGCTGGGCCGAACAGCCTCAGTGCAGCGGGTGGCGAGCTTGGAGCACCTCCAGAAGAGGATGTGTGAAGGGCCGGCTTCATCCGGGTCGACCTCCTAGGTTTCTACTCCGTTGGATATGAAGAAGACCCTGATGCCTAACGGCAAGAACGATAAATTAACATTTTCACATACTTTGTAGTGGACATTGCTGATCCTGCGATGCGCGTTACGTTCATTGTGGACTTATGGTCAAGTTCTATTGACTAATTGTGCATTCTTCATGTGGACCTCTGGCTCTCTACTCTCTGGTGCCCGTGTGCTAACTGCTGTCTGCTGCTCATTGTAGTCGACAGAGCTAATTCAGTTTCCGTCGAAGAGCACGCTCGGTGCCTTTCGCTGGTTCAGTAATGAACTAGAAAACCTGCCCAGCTTTGTGTCAACCCGTAGTGATTTCATGTAGGGTCTGTGAGATTTACAATTTGTTGCAGAAACGTCGTGCAAATGTTATATCATATGATGACTGATTTGTTTTGATCGGTTGAAAAAGAAGTTGGTCGTGTTTTTTTTTTTTTTTCAAATGAAACGAGATTAGCGCCAAGCAAGTCATTGAATGAAATGAGAGCAACTTTCTGGCCTGAACTTAAGTGTTTTGTTCATTGCTTTACAGTAAATGAATACAACTGATGTAATCAAAAAAACAATTGGGAACGTATCCTGTGCAAACCATAACTTTCGTGAAAATCTGTGCAAACCACGGCAAAAAAGTCGTCTAAATTTAACAACAAAATCACACATGTAGATGATATGATGATACACAACCTTGTAAAATATCTTGTCAAAACTTGACTTCGTTTGTGAGATATAAAAATAACAAATTTCTAACAAATCATTAGGACAGCTTTCTGTTTTGAAATTTGTTATTTTTATATCTCAAAAACGAAGTCGAGTTTGGACAAGATATTTTACAAGGTTGTGTATCATCATATCATCTACATGTGTGATTTTGTTGTTAAATTTAGACGACTTTTTTGCCGTGGTTTGCACAGATTTTCACGAAAGTTATGGTTTGCACAGGATACGTTCCCAAATAAATTAACACAAACCAATGCAAACAATCAAATTATTTTGACATAACCTCAAGAACATAGTAGTAACAAGAAAACTTTGATTTTACCCTTTCGAATAAAGCAACTACACAGTAAGTGATAAATCAGTACAACCATATACTACTATGTATGAACCTAAGCCTGAATAGAGCAGAAACACCCTGTTCTGATTCTGCTTCGAAAATGGGATGAAGCACAATATGATCACTATAACTATTTATTCCTTTCCCAGACAGAAATTGGAAACCAGCGCTGACAACGACGATGCAACTCCGAGCACCCACCCGCCTAAGTGGTTGTGTTTGCCTGCCACTGCCACTGCGTCGCAAAAAGCCAAAAACCATCACCCCTCCAAAGCAGCTGGACATAGGCGCGACGTCATCGGCACCGCCGGGTTTGGCTCCTGTGATATCACCTAGGGGCACCATCGCCGCCATGGAACGGAAGCTGAAGGACTTGGAAGCTGAACAGAGCAAGGCGCGCCAACTCACGGGTCAGCTACAGCTACAGGAGGTGCGAGCTGAGCGCGACTGGGCGCTTATGCAGCACAAGGAGGCGAGAGGCGAGCACGCGACCAAGGTCAACCGTCTCGTGGAGGAGCGCAAGGAAGCAGAAGCCCGCCTCCAGGAGTTGGCAGGGGAGCTCGGGTTAGAGAAAGCAAAGCACGCTGCCATTAGAACACAGTGCTACTCCCAGTTCAAGGCTGCCGCGAAGAAGAAGCGTACGAGGATTGAGGAGGCTATAGAGGGGAGCGCAGAAAGATGAGACAGAGGTCCAAGTAGGCTGATGGAGATGGATGGTGGTGGTGAGTGGCATGCTTTGTATCCGTTGAGAGATGTCAACCTCTGGTGTGTTTCCGTCGAATTGGTTTGTCTCGAAAACCTGGACTTTAGTAAGCCAGTTATCGTGGTTCTACTGATATCTATAGTTTAGCACTAATGACAAATCAGTCAGTCATTTTGTGAACCTATTATCAGCTTGTTCTTTTGACCAATCAGCGTTTATTTTTAGTCACGAAACAGTATTTTTCTCTCACAACAAATCAGCAAGAACCGAAATCAGCGGCTTATTTTCAACCAAAAGAACAAGCTGTATGACTGTGATGGAGCTTTATTTGCTGCTAATAGCTAGTTCATGTGTACGAATTATTGGCCGGTGTATCTGACCTGTTGCAGAGCACCGCGTAGTTATTGGTCTGCTTCAGCCTGAGGACGAGTTCTGAGGGTACGAATTCGCATGGCCATGCAACTGTAAATTGCAATTATAATTAGTCACATCAACGTTACGGACACATGTATGAAATATTAAATGTAGATAAAATATTTACATGTTTGTACTTTTACATATACATCATAAGACGAATCTTTTAATCCTATTTAGGCCATGATTAAACAAAAGTTATCAAATACAAACGAATATGCTACCGTACATAATTAAAAAAACGGATCTAAACACAGCTATGGTCGACGGTCTGTCAGCTGCCTGCACCACCGGGCCACCACTAGGTTTAATGCCACTCGGCAAAACAAAAACACAGATCCTCGCCAGAAGGATAGGGCGTACGAGGACATCAACTGTATAATAAGTATATAAGCAAGGCACGTTTTCAAATTCCACCCCCCAGATTATGACTTTGAACATGATTGTCACCGTACACGTTCTAACTACCACCTTGTATATAATCTGTTAAAAACAAAATTCTTGCAAAAATTGCAGTGTATGTAAACAATAGTCAATGAATTGGGACCGTGACATGCAAGTACAGCCTAGCTACAGAAGTGGGTACGAATTACAACAGAGGCTTGTGCGGGTGCCCCGTCGCTAATCAGCTTCACTGCCTCTCTTCATCCACCAAAAAATAACTGGAGATACATAGGCAGGGCACCATCAAAACATGCCCATCCGAAAGCACGGACAGACGATCCACACAGGTAGTTTAGCTGCTTCTATAAGTAGATATTTTGTACCATTCTTGAAACGAAAAAACTTCAGCATTCTGTATAACTAGTCTGATCTTGGGCGACTCGAGTTCTTGTAAGAATTCTTGTACAATGGGAGGAGGGAACCTCTTCCCCGCTTCCTTCTACCACCGAAGCATCTCCAGTAAAAAACCCCAAATGATAGCATTATGACAATTGGGATGGCCCATCTGTGCAAAGAATTGCATGTTAGACAGAGTAGCATGCCAATATATACTCGGTTAAATGGAGTAAGGAGGCTACCTGTCCAGATCAAGGATAGGGCTGTACACGATGATTTCCCAGGAAGAAACAATGATGTGCCACGCTGGATTATAGTACAGTGATTCCGCTGACCAGAACATTCTCGTGTACGTTTCTAGGAAGATGAACATCACCCAAGCGACAATTTCAAGTAAGAAGAACTTGATGACAAAGCGTCCAATGACCACCATGACCAAAGAGAATGTCACCAACCAATTGAAAAGCTTGTTATTGTACTCCTTAATGAAAAGAGCACGAGACTTGGCAAGCATCTGAACACAATACCAAACTGGAGCTTAGTCAATGCAAACCATAAAAAGTTTTGAGTAAAAGCAGCAAAGCAGCCTACAGACTCCAGTAGAGATCGCAGAACCATAGAAGATAGCAATGCACAGGATAAATACATGGGTTCCCTCCACACCACCATGGAGTAGCTTGTATGTTTATTTTGATATTCACAGACAAAAAAAAAAAAAAATCTTAGTGCCATCAAGTCCCAAAACAAATCTACCA
Source organism: Eremochloa ophiuroides (assembly GCA_038502445.1). Lineage (NCBI taxonomy): Eukaryota > Viridiplantae > Streptophyta > Magnoliopsida > Poales > Poaceae > Eremochloa > Eremochloa ophiuroides. Next base: position 5,480,795 of record JAHLJS010000002.1, read on the forward strand.
TCCTACAGGGGATAATGTGCTACCAATATAAAGTAACTGAATTTCATCATGTAGAGTTGTAGACAGATGAAGAAATGTAAGATGACAGCAACCAAAAATAAGAATAAAAGAAGGCTGGTTTGTCAATAGACAACGTGGCTGCAAAATGTGTATAATAACGCAGAAACATACAAATGGTACAGCACTCAAAATTCATGATTTCGCCCCTAGGCTCCTTGATGACTGGCATGAAAACTATATTCAGAATTAACAGGCAAACCTTTGACATTCTACGTTCATAGCTTTCTTTTGCAGGTCCCACGCAGTCCTTTACGAAACTTTGATTGCAGTGAGTAAAGCCTGCATTGAATTTTGCCATTGAAGGAAGTTTCAAAACTTGAAGGTGATCCATCTTATCTTCACACTCAGAAAAGCGAGCTTCACACAGCTTTGACGATTGATATTCATTAGCTAGAAGGACATTTCTGTACACCTACAAAGTACATCCTGTAAGTATGTAAAACATATTACCTTTTAAATGTGGCAGTTGTCAGATGAGTTCAAAGCATGTAAGAGATGCCACAGAAAGTTTCAGTGATGTTCCAGCTCAAATGGGGAAAAAAAAAGACTGGCGCAACAGCAAGGATATAGGATACCAAATCATTATTCACAGCATGCCACAAAAACTGAAACTGTAGTAGTGGAAGTATAATTGTAATTTTATAACAAGGTAAAGAGCAATAAATAGAACAACAATGTATCATGTGAACATATATAGAAGCCATTACAGTAGTATGTCATGCAACAACTTACATATCATGTGGATTTCCATTTTTAATGTGAAATGCAGCCCAAAACATTGATACTGCTACACTGAACCTTATATGGCCATTCAAAAAGAGTAAAAAAAAAAATATTAACGAACCTTTTTAATCTCATCTTCAAGCTTGAGGGCCGACTGAGCAGCATGATGTTTGCCAAAGTGTTGCTTATCAAAGAGAATTCTAGCTTCACCATCTGCCCTCTCATGAAGTTTCTGCAGTTCGTCTACAGGTACTGGTAGGCCTAAGCCATCCATTTTCTCCCTGTACACCTTCAGACAGCGATCAAGAATGGCTTTGTTAAAAATTTCAACCAGAGATCCCGTTGATGGAATTTCGCCTTTATTCAAAGCCTCAAGAATCTGAAACACAGGAGGAAAAGTTACTAATAATTCTAACTGGTCAGATACATATCAGCAACCACATCATTAATTATTTTACCTGCTGCAAGAAAGACACAAAGTCCTTCCCATTTAGAGTTCTACCCTGCACGATTTTTGGTTTTACAATGGACGAAACAAGCTGCTTTAATTGCTCCCGCCGTTTTACATATAAGGGTTCAAGCTCTTTGTCCTCCATATCACATAATTTTGTCCTTTGAAGATGTGGCTGTATAAACAAAACCAGTGTTCATATGGTTTGCAGGTTACACAGCACAATGTAGAAGCATCAACATTAATCTAATCGGCACCGTACAGGATAAATTATAGCAGCTATATAACTAGATACAATGTTCTGCTGAGCAGTCAAAGACAAATTAAATTAAATAACTGCAAGTTAGAAGTTGCAAGGAAATAATCAGAAATGCACCTGGGGCAAGCTAAAGGCAGTGCTGTTGTTGCCCATAACTGCCAAAGAATCTCGAATCTGATTGACCTAAAAACACATAGAAAAAAAATGTAACTGAGCTTGGAACTAATGACTTTTGGTTCAAAAGTGTATATTACTAGATTTCATACACAAACTGTACCTCATCAATATATTTATCACCTGCAGAAAATAATACAAAAAGAAGAGTGAGACCTTTCTAGTATCAAATAACACAAAACTAGCAATAGTTTGTAATGTTGCCTGAGCTTACCATTATCATTAGGCACCCGTTGGAGGGCTTCATTGACCATTTGTTGAACAGATTTTCCTTCTGTTTCCAATGTCAAAGTGACCACTCTTAGAGAAAATTTTTGTATTAAGCACAGGTAAATATAGCTCACCAATTATAAGAGATTGATAGGGAATAAGGGGCTAAGGGCACAACTTCAATGAAATAAGAAAAAAAAAACATCATGTTATGATGCATTTAATCTACAGATAATTAAGCATTATAATACCGTAGAAACTATATAAATAACAAGTATCAACGTAGCGTAACAAGCAGCACTTATTGACTAACAAGCCCATTGATTTAGCAAGCTACTATGGATAAGTTAGTGCAGCATAGTCTAACAAACAGTTCAATCATTAATAGTAGTAGCAGTAGCTATTGAAACAATCATGTTGCGCTTCCACACACGTCTCTTCCAACAGATACTTAGGACAAATAAGCAATTTAGAACTCGGTTCTATCTTCACACAAATTAAGGGGTTGTTTAGTTTGAGGAACCAACTCATTCTAGACGCGATCATCCTTCATGAGTTCACCCCCATGAGTTTTAGTGGAACGACTCCATCACTAATAATGTTTATTCTAATTATAAGGTTGTGAGGGATGGGATGGTGACGGATCAACCAATCCCATTCCACAAATCAAACAAAAAAGTGAGTGAGCAGATGATGGACCACCCCATTCCTCAAACCAAACACTCTGTAAGTTTACAGTTCATAAAACACAGTTATGGTGCAGAAATAAGCCATGTTTATGACAAGTGAAAGGTGAGGTGATCACACAAAAATCAAGGCAGTAAGAACTACAGACCTTAAAAGTTATTGATGCTACCATTTCTCTTACTTTCTATGGCACATGTTGCAAACTACTTTTTGTTAATGACTAAAACACACATTAAGGTCCAACAGAATCAATTATGTGCTATTATATGCGGTTAAGATTACATATTGTGCAGATTGCAGAAAAAATTTCAAAATTCATAAAGGATGCCAGTCCAAAGGTTGGCCTTTTGCATTCTCAAACAAAATGGTACTGTTTCAAATCATCTTAATAGGGAGAACCATTCTTGAAGCAACTTACGGAGGAAATCCCTCTGGATAAGCCAGAGAAGCTTTGCTGGTTCAAAAGCAACATCTTGCCCCTGAAGAAACAAGCATTTCCATTTTTAAAAAAAAAAACTATCCTTGTTCCTATTTATAGGCTCATAATTCATGAAAAATGGATGGATCATTACCTTCACTCTGCTCACAAACATGCAGCATATAACAAAACAAAAGGGATAAATGTTAGTCTTCCAGATCAAAATGTATATGGAAATGGAAAGGTGCAAAGGAAATGGACAAACCTTCCATAGAATTCTTCAGCAATTTCAACGGCAAATGAAAGCCTAGATATATCAGCTTCACGTACCTGCAAAGGCACACAACGAAATTAACCAACCAACAGCATTGCGGGGAGAGGGAGAACGAGGGACAGAGAGTGGGAAAGAGAGAGCACCGTCTCAGGAAGATTGTAGATAAGGACCTGAACTTAAGACAGTTGCCAAAGCAAATATCCTACCAAAGAAACAAAACATTCTAATAGTTAATTCTCCATCCTAGGAAAAGTAAAATCAAAATGAGCTCATTTCTAGGCACAAACCTATCATCATACACATTTGATTTCCCAACACTTTCAAATCCTTCAGTGTCTAGATAAAGGACAGAAACTTTGGAACCATCAACATCCATCTCAACAGGAGTACCCCAAATCCAAATACCTTCAATATAATAGGAAAAAGTACAATAAATTCTTCATAAGCTCTATTAAGCAGATAGACAAGCAACAAAGATACGAGGTTCCAGGAAACAACCTCACCTTTAGTTTTAGTATCTCGCATATGACCAACCCCAAAACCTGCATTGCCAAGATGGTCACATTCTCAAATAGTTCTAGTAAGCAAACTAGCAAATCCATGTTTATAATATCATAAGCAACATCTAACTACCTTTATCACAAGATAAGGAGAGAAGCTGGTTGAGGAGAAAAGATTTTCCAGATCGATAGGGACCAATGACCTGGGTTAACAAGAAGTTATTAATTGAAGTGTCAAATATTGCAATAAGCAATCCTTCAGATCATGATTGGTCTTGTCCAATAATGTAAACTATCAAAATGACAAATACAACTCTTACGAACTACAATTTCAAACTTACACCAACAACAGCAATAGGAGTTTCAATCCTTCGAATTGCTTCTAGACCTTGTTCTGAGAGACGAAGTTTAGTGTGTCCATGGTCTGGCTCCACTATTGGAAACCTGTAGGTACATATAGTCAATAGTTGATGTTGGCCAACACAACTCATTAAATGCTTCCTTCAGAAGCATGAGTGACGAACATGAATATTAGATATTTCCAATCAAAAGTTCAAAAAAAAAAAAGTAGCAACCAACTGTGTCTTTTTTTCTGGAAGCCAGATTTCGTGAGGGAACAGAAGCAAGTAGTCACTCAATGACTAAATACCACATACATCAGTGTGCAAAGAGGTTTCATATTCAGTGCCTATATTCACTCGAGAAAGGTACTGAGTTATTAACATTTAGAAATCTTGAGGAAAAATGAAAAATTAACCAGCTTCTGCAATATATGTGGGAATATAAGCTTAGAAAAACTTTACATAAAATTTGCAAAAAGTGACAAAAAAAGAATGAAAAAAGAATTTGAGCAGCATCTTTTACAGGAACCTACAAAACAAGCATATACTTTGGACAGTGTACTCATTACTGATATATGACAAATGGGCGTAATTTAATTGAAAGTCTTGAGACTTAGCAATATTTGAAGCTATTCAAATTACCAGTTTACACAAAAGCACACAAAAATATTCAAACAGCAACATGACGAAATCAATACTACGCCCAATCTGTCATAGGCAAGTAAAAGTAGTCCCAGTTTCAGCACTGTTTGAAAGCTGAAACCACGATATAAGTAATTCACTAACAAAATGCCACAAAACATCCTTCCCCTTGGCCTTCTCCATCTACAAGGGCGTGAAGTACCAGCCACCTGTTATTCCTCGACATCTCACCTAACTCGTGGGACGAGATTGTCCGAAGCTGCAACCGTTGTATGGGTATTTGGTTAAGAAGTAAAGCAGCAGAGCGCTTTAGCGCCTTTACGCTACAACACCTCATGATCGCGTGGCATGCACGGCCCGGACGGCGCATGCTACCACCAGTCAACGCACACACGAGGACGAGCAATGCTCGCCAAAGACGCAACGAAGACATTCGCGCAATCCAGCGCGAAATTCGGTTGGACGCCCCCACACAACTACACAAGCAACGGGAATGGCGCCAGAGCATAGACCAGCCATACGGACACGCGGAGCAGAGCGGAGATACACACTTACGCGCGCTCGAGCTCGTCGGGATCGGGATCCCCCGCGGCGGCTCCGGCGGCAGCCGCGACCGCGAGCAGGACCAGCGCCGCCGCGCGGATCCCCGGGGCCCACTGCCCCCGCCCCCGTCCCATCCCCTACGCCGCCCACGGGGTAACCAGGTCTCCTCGACGCAGATCTCTGCCCCAGGAGCGGAGGCGACGCCGTAAGCGCCCCCAATGCGGCGAGCGGCAATGGCCGGCGCGAGTGCCGCCGCCTGGACACCGGGCGGCGAGGCGCGGGATCTGGTGCTAGGGTTTTGGCGCGCAGGCGGATTCGGGGGTTGCTTCGGCGCGAGGGAATGAATGGGGAGAGCTCTGGAGCCGCGGGGCGACGAGGTCGGAAGGGAGAGGAAAAAATTCGGGGGAGCACGGCCACGGAGACGTAGCAGGGTGATGCGAGCGAGCGGAGAGCCCCGCTTCCGTATTTAAGCGGACAAATTGTTTGGCGCTTTATTAATGGCCGCTTTACTAATCGCGTCGAATTAAGGGCTTCGTGGGCCCGCATGGCACCACAATTTTTTGATTCAAGGGAGCCATAATTTTGGATATGAGCATGTGGAGTTGTGGGTGTTTGCTCCCTGGGGAATGGGAGAGCGGACACGTCAGCAGGACCCACGTGGCGGTGACTGAGGGACCAATCTCTACTCTTCTTATCTTATATCTTCTTACTAGGTAGCGTGTCCGTGCGTTGCTACGGGATACTAATTTTTTTTTAAAAAAATACATGGATCGCACGATAAGATAAATACTATGAAATTAAATAGCGACGTTGAAATGACATTTAAATAAAACAATAACTCTACTATATAGGTTTTTCCGTGAGTTGCTACGGGAAGAGTTAAACTTTTGTAAAGAAAGAGACAGATTGTCCGGTCAGATAGCAATACTATAAAATTAAATACCGACGTTAAAGAAACAGACAGATCGTACGGTTCGGAAATATTTGACTATTTAAATAGTCAAAAAACAAGGTTAAACAATCTAAACGCCTTCAACGAAGCACACACAATGATTCATGGCACAGAATATTTTTTCATAATAATACATTTAAGACGTTCATATATTAAGAAACATCTCTAAGAGTACCCAATAATTTCTTTAAATAACAGTGTTTTTCAACTCAAAAAAACACTACCAACTACGACAATCTTAGTGGACAAGACTGGCAGCAGTAGTTACAGATATTCTGAAATAAGAGTACACAATTAGATCACATGACAAACACAGACCTTCAGTTAAAAAAAGAAAAAAATCACAAACCTTGTATTGTAGCTTATATTCCAATTCATCAAGTTGTTCCTAGTCAAGTTTTGCGACCTGGTGGAATTGGAAAGAATTATCACCTTATATACCATGTATCTCACCTGGACAAAATCACGATCATACCTCTGGGAATCAATGAACATGACCGAAAGGCATCCAAATAATACTTCAAGATGAATTTCCACCATATCATTAAAAGAGCCCCAAAGTTTTCTGTTACCAAATTTCAGACCATGGATATAGATTTACAAAGTTTATTTTTAAATGAGGATACATGTGTCTCAGCTCATGAAACTTATTTAACATAACCATACCAAATAGAGAGGTCATCCAAGCTTCTAAGTTTAGAATGAATTTAAGGTATTTGATTTTTTTATTAAGTTCTACCAATAAAGCTGAAATGCTCAGAAGCTGAAATCCCTCTCCTTTCCTGTAGCCTATCCATACATGAAGTTCCCATTGGCAAGAAGCACCTGCTAGTACCTGCTTCTAGGGCCGTAGACGATGGTGATGACTCTGCTGTTGCCCATCTTGAACAGCGCCAACCCGACAACCTGTAGAGGCGTAGAGTGCCCCAGTGTCGATGTAGCGGTAACGAAGCTCCAGCCTCACTGAGCACGATAGTCCTGACGTCCTCCACCACAAATGAGTGTGACGCTGAGCCCCACAACCGGCATTGACTGCACATTAGTATCCCCCAAGAACTCTCGAATTTTGGGCACAAATTAGATGTGAAACAAAGAAAGATATTCTTCCACCATAAACAAAACTGATGCAACCATAATAGACTTCTATGGTCACATATATATTCTTCTTTCAAAAATGTCAAATAACAGGGCAACTTCTATTGATCAAGGTGTCATGCTAATATACCGTTGAGAATATTATTAAAACTTATGCATACTAACTTGACGTATGGAAGGGCCATATTCCTCAGCACATATGGATTATCTTTAGCATATTCAGTCCATTCTTCTTGATCTATCTGCCCATCACCTTTTATTTAAACCTGATCAAATGTCTATCAACAACCAACATCTAAAGATTTAGCACCATGCATAATGGATATACTGGCTTTGTATTCTCGGGGTTTATGACACTGCACCACAAAGGGCGACATGGATGAAGTATTTTCTTACCCTATCAACAATCATCTTGACAAGCATCGCTCCCAAATCCCAATATCCAAATCTGCTTCGTAAAGCAGAGCCAACACCATCTCCTTTATTTGCAATGTAACTAAGGATAGTGAGAAATATTCCTAACAATCATATTTTAGGCAGAACTGACATGCTCACTGCAATACACACAATTAATGGGAAAAAGTCCAGCTAAGGACAACCAGTTTATATTGACATTTCAAAACAAAAAGAACAATATACAACAATTAATTGGTATTATACATTATAGTTTACCTATCAAGAAAGAAATTCTCTACAGGCAATATATTACTTAGAAAAACAACTGAATAAAATTTATCCATCTGATCCTGAATCAATTATATTTGAAATAAGTTTTCAAAGATGGGCTTTCTTAAGTTTTTGCTTACTTCAGATGCCACTGAACATATACTAAGGTAGTTTCCAGAAGGAACTATAATTTCACATGATTTCAAAAGTAATCAGTTGGAAAGGGAAAAATCTATATATATATTAGTTGGCAATGTATCTGGCTAAGGAGTGCCTTCCTGTTGGCCACTAGCAATCTATATATTATTTTTCCATTGCAGAAACACGATATCTTGTAATTGATCTCAATTATTGTGTGCTTACTGCAGACTTCAGGTGGAAAAGGAAAGAGAGAAAACAAAATCTCTAAACGAACGATGTTTTTTTCTGAATAGCAAGGTTCTGCTCCCTATTTTATCTGCTGGTGCTAACTACTGCAGCTTTGATTGTCCATAGTTTGGCTGCCAAACTGCTGCAGACCACCCTAGCATAAGCTTTGAGCTTTTAGCTAGCTGTACTAAAAATTTGCTAGCTAATATAGCCATCTTCCAGTTGATTAACATAAAAATGGTGGCAGGCCAGTAGTTTGCAAACACTATTTTACCAGCTGCAGGTGACAACCACAAAACACTGAAAAACCCATCGCTAATTCTTGTCCAGCAAAAGAAACTTTTAACAGGATGGAAAAAAGGAAATTCAGACACACACACATGTGCACACCTTATTGGAACGAGTGCCAAAGCAACCAGATCCACATTCAGTGAGACTCCGTGTCCTTATTGGCTCTGTTCGCTAAACCTTAAAACCGCTTATTTTTAGGCCCTTCTACAGTATTTTCCTCTCACAAGAAATCAGCATCAGAGTTTATTTTCAGCGGTTTTCAGCTTCAACGAACAGAGCCAAACCTGCATGTTCATTAAAATGAAATTATAGGATTAGTAACTATTTTAGTCATCATCGAGTTAATAATATATCTGAGAGATGGAATAGGTGAAAGGTGCATGTATATATTCAATTTTCATGGTCCTGCTTGCCTATAACAATCACAACTTGGGCACATTGAGTACCACAAGAATTCAGGGAAAGGATTGTATTAACTGAAGAAAGCTATTGAAGAACAATATGGCATCAATCAACATTTTCAAACCAGATCCAACTATACTATCACACAGCTTATATAATTCATATGAGATGATAAAAATCCAACAGGCTACAAATGATGCCTATGGCTGAATCCAAATAAAAAGAGTTAGGAGAATTTTCCCAAACACATCACCTACACTATCATGGTGGCTGTCATGAACAAATCACAAGCCTGGCTTATTGGATTGCATCGCCACTCGCTACCAACCAGATGGGCTTGCTGCCGTTGCTCCATTGGGAAAGCTCGAGATGGGGTACTGGTAGTAGATGGTAGCAGGTGATGTAAAATCAGAACACAATCCCAGCCTTGAGAAGGTACGAAATGTTACAATATATTTGATCAAGAATGGATGAGAGGACGTATGACCTGAGCCTATAATCTGCTTCAGGGTAGCAGATTGTCGAGGATGCCCAGGGCCACAGCACCAGCTTTACCACAGATCATAGCTTAGCACGGGCAGAAAGTCGGAGGAGACGGCGGTGCATCCGTGGCCCGTCCCCAGGCCAATGTAGGACAAAGGATTGGTCCAACTGACGAGACCATCATCGGACCTTACACCGTCCTCGAAAATCTTTCCATCAGACCAACGAAGTCTTTGATTCCTTGCATATATAAGTGGCACTGCATATAAAAATCATGATCGTATTATTGTCATGGTCCATCATTGACACATGCATTCTTTGACTCATAGATGCCTTAATAAAGAAAAGCTGATTATACTAAAACTAGGATTACTGGAAGCTTTGTTTTCCTCCGTCTGGAAAAATCAGGAGCCTTAAGGGTACAATATGCAATAGCCCTTTCTTCTTAAAAAATAGATTATGTGCATTCCCCTTTATGTACCCCTTTGTACTAAAAAAAAATGAGCAGAGATTGCTATGGAACCAAAATATCCTGCAAGTTAATCTACCATATTAAAATACATGACATATATTGGAGCCACTTCATTAATGGCAGTATTCTAACCCCCAAAATCCCTGGAATTCGATTGGATGAAATTTTTGTGCCTCACTACTACTGAGTCTACTGTTCAACAAAAATGATAGTATCAGATTAGTTGCTTTCTCTTTCGAGTTCCAAAGTCCAACCCCAAGCAGAAGAACAGAGGATAAGAATCACAGTAAGCCGGGGCAATCTGGATCTAATCAGTGAAGATGGGACTGTGGAAGGACTGTGATGTTACGAAACGTGGCGGAGAGATAGTTGATGAAGATGCGGGCGCACTCTGCAAACGCTGCCATGGCTGCGTTGACTCACGGTGACCTCGGTTCCTTCCCCGCCGGCGACGTCGGAGAGCTTGTCCTTGACCAGGCAGGCGCAAGATGTCCCTGGGCAGCTCGTCCACCTCCGCCTCAGTCAACGCAGCCGCAGGTGGCGCCGGAGCTACGACTGCCGGATGCGGCTCCCCCTCCTTGGCCTTGGTGGCCTTCCATGGCATCCTCCCTCTTCTACTACGCACGACAGCTGCAGTGGAGAGGAATGAGGTGGCAGTGTGAAGCAACGCAAACCTAGCAAAATTCATGGTCCTTCCTGCCCTCTTTTCTTCCCTTCCCACCCACCGAGCCAGGGCCATGCCGCAGCTTCAATGGTGTACACTTTCAAAGTTGAATGATCCTTCCGCTATGCTGAAAAGATAAAACATCCAATTGAAGAAATGTACTATACCATGCATGAAACATGGTCACAAAGGGCTCGAACCCTAACCTGCTTGGTATGCTCCTGTTCGAGCTCGTGAGTGGTTGGGGCAGGGACGACGGCCACGACGACGGGGGTTGTGAAGGCGGCTATGGTAGCTCGGGGATACAGCGACCCTGACGAGGGCGCAGCGGGGACAACGACCTTGATGGCCGCGTAGCTAGGATGGTGGCCGCGGTGGCGGGGATGGCTGTCGCGATGGCGAGGATGGCGGCCGCGGCAGTACGGATGGCGGCCTCCGCGCTCTGAGCCCCCGCCCTAGATGGATCTAGCAGCCTCGCGTGAAAGGCCGGTGAAGGGGGACGTTGAAGCCTGGTGACGTCGGAGGAAGGATCTTGTGAGAACGATGGATCTTGCTAGACACCGGTGTAGCAGAACCGCCTAAATCACATGATCTACAGGTATCTGTCATTGTCACTGATGACTTTTGATAACCGGGCCCATATCCCAAATGATCTAGAAGGTCCTACCGGGCTACATTAGCGCTCATTTTCCTCCGACAGGATCCCATTGCGAAACCATTACAGATTTACAACATTTCATAACAAATTACATCAGAGTAAAAGCGCGGAAAGATTATAGAGTACTTAGATTACAAACCATTTGTCCAGATAAAATTAAGGTGCAGTTATTACAGATCATAAATAAAAGTAGATAGCAGTGGAACGACGATACAACATAATTAGATAATTAATAACCAGAACACTGCCCAAGGATTTACCTTACTCCTCTCCACTTCCCTCCTGGACCACTGTCACACAGCAGGGGGCGAGACAGACCTCCGACGGCTGTATCCTTGCAACATGGGGTTTACAAACCCTGAGTACAGAGGTACTCCGCAAGACTTACCCGACTAAGAAAAAGAGTGAGACTCAGGAATGCAGGCTGAGGGGAGTCAACGTAAGGCTCGAACAAGAGTCAAAGGGTTTTGCAGAAAAGCATTACTATCCTATTTCAATATTTTACCTCAAATCTAAATTTTAATCTTAGTACACAATTGCAAATTCATTGTTATATTTCACCATACTTTCACATTCTTAAATCATTCTCAAAACATCTAGTTCCGAACCACTTTTCAGTTGTAGGTCAAAGGATCAAATCTCCATATCCGAGGAGCAACGACGATTCGAATCGATTAGTACCCAGCTGGGGATCCCTAACCACACTGCATATGTAGCACTTAAGTTTGCATATAACAACCCCGTCTATCACGGCTTTTCTACCCCTGAACCGGTCCTGCGCCACCCGAGAACACAGTACTCCTCATAGTTTAAAATAGCATTTTTGCAAGTCTAATTATTAAGCATGACTAAACATTTTTCAATACTTTAAATAAATCAGGTGCTCGGGGTATGATAAGTGGTAAAAAAAGGTAATGCATCAATAGGTTATCACTCAACTCCTATCAACCTAATGCAATAGATTAACTCAAGTGATAAACATTTATAAATCGCAAGGAGGGGCTAATGCACCGAGGCTTGCCTTGGATTGCGAAAAGTGTCGGATCGGGCTCGGTTCCGCAGATGTCGAATCCCTGGACGACCTCGGGAGTCCCCTCTTCAGCAGTGGCCTCGACCTTGACTTCCTCGGTAACGGACATTATACGTATGCAATGATGCATGCTTAGCATGATATGAAGATAACGAATGCAATGCTCAAAAGTAAACCATTTAGTCCTTGAGTATAACTTTCCTTCACGGTAAACTTGTAAACGTTTTACAGAAAGCAAAACAGTGTTTTCATACTTTGTTTTTATTAACTATTTTAATTGTCATAGAAAGCCGCTGCATAGCTTTACTACAACAAACAAGTGACATTAGTACTTTTGTCAAGTATCACTAGGGTGAAAGATCCATGAACCCAATCAACCCAGAAATCACACAAATCTATAGGGATTAATTGTTTATATTCGTTTTATTTTTCACATAACTCGAAACTTAATTAACAGATGATCAAATAGTTTTCATTTGAGGCTAAACTTAACCAACAGATAGATCTTAGCCTACAACAGTGCCATATAAATTTTCATGATTTTTGGATTAATCCAGAATTTATTAAAATTACTTAAAGTTGCATTTAACAATTATTATGCTGATTTTTAGTTCCTGCAAAAGGTGTTCAAATCTTATATTCAATATTTTTATAAAATACTACATGCTTTAGAGAGCATCTACAATTATTTTCAAGATTTTTAGGTTAACAGAAATATTCCTATGAAAATAACAAATAGCAGTACTATTTATTTTAATTTATATTAGAAAAGCCATTGAAATTCAACTAAAAATAAAGAAAACGGTTTCAGCCCGAGACGGCCCAACAACAGCAGGCCGGCCCAGCGCTCGCCCGCGCGCGCTCTCTCTCTCCCCCAGGGACGCTGACAGGCGGGGCTCCCCTGTCAGCTCCTTCTTCTTCTTCCTGCGTGCTCGCGCGGGCGCGCACACGCGCCGGCCCGCCGCGGATCTCGCCGCCGGCGACTCCAGCAACGAAACCAAGCGTTCCAGCATGAACTCCGAAGCCTAGCGAACACCCTAGTTTGGTTAGCCCCTACCCTACGCGTCTCCGACGAGCCTAGACTCGCCCATGGCGGAAGCGGCGGCGCGGTAACCCTGTTCCGGCAACCCAAACGTAAACATGGGGAAAGTCCAGAGGCTCACCACGACTCTAAACCGACGGCTGGTTGAGGCTGAGACGGAGTGGAACGACGAGCTTGACGACGACGGCGGATGCAGTGACTCGGCCTCGACGCCGAAGTCCCGTTCCGTCGATCCTAGAGAACCAAATGACAAACCACTGAGCGCATAAGCACACAGGGACCTCATGGAAACCAAAACGCAGAGGAGCATGGACCAAGACTCACTCGAGACGGCTGGCCATGACGACGAGGCCCGCGGCGGCGCTCTGCCCGCCCGCGAGGAAGACGACGATGTTCCGACACGTGCGGGGCACTACGGCTTGCACGACTCGATGCAATCGAAGCGCAAGGAAGCTAGTTAGCTAGCTGCAAGATGGAGAGGGTGATGATGGCTCGGTGACGGCGAATTTTGCCGGGCACCGAGACTAGCACGACGGCGACCGAGAGGGGAGGAAGAGCGACAGAGGGGCAGCAGGGCGTTTTTAAGGCGAGCGAGGAGGGGGCAGTGGCAATTCGAAGCGGCGCGAGGTTCCCTACTAGCTCGGCTATGGCGTGGAGCGCGCGGCCGGCCGGCACGGGCAGCGCGGCGCGCGCACACCGCGGTCGGGCTGCCGCCGCTGTGCACGAACAGGGAGAGGGGCAGGGCACTGTAGCCCATTTACTGCCCATATTTTGGTTTTTGATCAATTTCTCAAGATTTTGTGCACCAACTTGAGAAAGTGTAAATACAAAAGTTGTAGTGTTCCAAATTCCGAACAACTTTGATTTTGGGACCAAGTTCAGATTTTGAAAAATTTTGAAGATATTTAAAAGGGGGTAAAACTGATATTTGAATTTTATTTCTAATTCCATTAAATTCTCCAATTTATCCTCAAGAACATGAAAATCTTCCAAAATAAAAGTTGTTCTATTAATTGAGCTTGACAACTTTTATTAAGGTAGTTTAGTCAGATTCTCAATAGTTTTCAAATTAGCAATTCAAATTTGAATTTCAAAGTAGTAATTAGGGTTTAATTTAAATTTCTATTAAAGAACTTCAAAAACACCCAAAATAAAAGTTGTTCCATTTTAAAAGATATACAACTTTTGTTGAGACACCATCTCCTGATTCTAAGTAGTTTTTGAGTTAGGGTTTTAGGGTCCGATTAGGGCTTAATTCAAATTTTTCTTTTGATTTATTTTAATCACCAATTAGGGATTCAATTGCAACATCAATAACATTCATAAATAAGTCGCTCTAAAGTCCCTAATCACAATTATATGCAGGTACTTAAAAATAAACATGATGATATGGCATAATTAATTAGCCGTAATACCCGGGGTATTACAGCCCTTCCCCCTTAAAAAAATCTCGTCCCGAGATTTGATACATGATCGAGGCTTAAGTCTTAGTAATGGAAAAGAAACCGTGTCCAGTACGTCTAGTCCAAACTCGACCATAAAATATTCAGAGGAGTTTATACATTCTACAGCCAAAAGCTTTACATTTACAAGGTAGCAAAGAATTCGGGGAAACTTTCGGTGAGGTAGTCTTCAGATTCCCAGGTGGCTTCATCCTCTAAATGCTCGCTCCATTGAATCTTGTACCATCTGGTGGTGGTTCTTCGAGTGACGCTCCAAGACCCGGACGGGATACTCAGAGTAGGTTAGGTCAGGTTGGAGCTCTATCTCTTCAACATCAATGACCTGATCTGGCACTCGAAGACACTTCTTGAGTTGCGATACATGGAATACATTGTGCACAGCTGAGAGATGATCTGTCAATCTCAACTTATAGGCTACTTTCCCATGACGGGCCATGATTTGAAATGGTCCGATGTATCGAGGAGCTAACTTGCCTTTAATTCCGAATCGACTAATTCCCTTCATGGGTGAGACTTTGAGATAGACATAATCTCCTGTCTTGAATACCAAGGGGCGGCGTCTTTGATCGGCGTAACTTTTCTGTCGCGACTGTGCAATCTTCAGATTATTTTGTATCTACCAGACCTTTTCTTCAGTTTCTTCCACCAAGTCAACTCCAAAGAACCATCTTTCCCTAGGCTCAGACCAATTTAGGGGCGTCCGACACCTACGAACATACACAGCCTCGAACGGTGCCATTTTTATGCTTTCTTGATAACTGTTATTATACGAGAATTCCGCCAGTGCCAAACACCCATCCCATGAATTTGTGTAATTGAGTGCACATGCCCTCAACATGTCCTCCAACACTTGGTTGACTCTCTCAGTCTGTCGTCGGTCTGAAAATGGTATGCAGTACTATGCAAAAGTTTTGTTCTGAGTGACTTATGGAAAGCCCTCCAAAAATTTGAAATAAATTGAGAACCTCGATCTGAGACAATGGTCTTAGGCACACCATGAAGCTTCATCAGATTTTGTATATACAACTTCGCATAGTTCACTGCAGTGTAAATAGTCTTGACAGGTATGAAGTGAGCTTACTTAGTGAGGCGATCAACAACAACTCAGATTGAGTCAAAACCCCTGGACGTTTTTGGCAAACCCACGATGAAATCCATGCTAATGTCCTCTCATTTCCATGCAGGAACAGGTAATGGTTGTAGTTCTCCTCCAGGCTTCATGTGTACAGTTTTTACTTTCTGACAGGTATCACATCTTGCTACATATCGGGCGATCTCTATTTTCATCTTGGTCCATCGGAACTTTTGCCTCACATCCTGATACATCTTATTGCTCCCAGGGTGAATGGAGAATCTGGTCAAATGTGCTTCATCGAGGATTTTTTAGCGCAACTCGGGTACCTTTGGGACTACTAGATGATCTTTGAACCAAACGACACCTTCGTCGTCAATCCTAAAATAATCTGCCGTACCGGCTTAGACTTTTTTCTTGATATGCTTGATGCCTTTGCCTCCTTTCTGAGCTACGATGATCTCATCACAGATGGTGGTCTCAATACTGATATGGTGCAAACTGCCGTGTTGAATTATTTCTACACCTAACTTCTCTAACTCGTCGCACAAAGAAAGGGCTCGGGGCTTCACTGTCAAACAGTTGCAATGAATCTTCCGATTGAGTGCATCGGCAACCACATTCGCCTTACCAGGGTGGTAATGCACTTCAATGTCATAATCCTTAATCAACTCGAGCCATCTTCATTGTCTCATGTTCAACTCTTCTTGAGTAAATATATACTTTAGGCTCTTGTGATCGGTGTAGATCTTGCAAGTACTGCCGAGCAGATAGTGACGCCAAATCTTCAATGCATGGATAACGGCGGCCAGTTCTAGATCATGAGTAGGATAATTCTCTTCATGGCGCTTAAGTTATCGCGATGCATAAGCAATGACTCAGCCCTCTTGCATCAAGACACATCCCAGACCGGTTCCCGAAGCATCGCAGTACACGTCAAATGGTTTTTCAATGTCTGGCTGAGCTAGGACTGGTGCAGTGGTCAACAATTTCTTCAAGGTCTGAAATGCCTGCTCACACTCAGGTGACCAAACGAACTTGACCTCATTCTTCAATAGGTTCGTAATGGGCTTGGATATTTTGGAGAAATCCGGAATAAAACGACGATAATACCCCGCCATTCCCATAAAACTACGGACTTGATGCACTGTGGTTGGTGGTATCCAATTCAAGATTTCTTTCACCTTACTTGGGCCAACCGATACACCTTCAGCCGATAGGATATGTCCAAGAAATGGAACTCTATCCAACCAAAACTCGCACTTGCTGAACTTGGCATATAGTTGATGTTCTCTTAAACGAGTCAGGACTACCCGAAGATGTTTGGCATGTTCTTCAGGGTTTTTGGAATAGACAAGGATGTCGTCGATGAACACGACCACAAACTTGTCGAGCTCGGGCATGAAGACGGAGTTCATAAGATACATAAAGTAGGCAGGGGCATTGGTTAGGCCGAAAGACATAACCAGATATTCGTATAGACCATATCTGGTGGTGAAAGCTGTTTTAGGAATGTCTTCAGAACGGACCTTTATTTGGTGGTATCCAGATCTGAGGTCAATTTTAGAAAATACCTTAGCCCCAGCAAGTTGGTCAAAGAGTAGATCTATGCGAGGCAAAGGATACTTATTTTTGATGGTGACCTCATTGAGTGGACGGTAATCGACACAGAGTCTGAGGGAATTGTCCTTCTTTTTAACAAAAATAGCAGGACAACCCCAAAGAGATGAACTAGGCCTGATGAAACCCTTATCCAACAGCTCTTGCAACTGAACCTTCAACTTTGCCAGTTCCTTGGGTGGCATTCTATAGGCTCTACGGAAAATAGGTGCGGTTCCAGGCTTCAACTCAATGGCAAATTCTACATCCCAGTCAGGAGGTGAACCAGGCAATTCGTCAGGGAATACATCCAGGAATTCACAGACTACCGGAATATTATGCACCTCTTTAACTGCGGTTGCACATACCCTACCAACTGCTCTTTGAGGTATTGGAAGTTGGATAAGAAGTTGAGTTTGACTATTAGGCAAGTTTACCCTGATGGTTCTATTCAACACATCTATGAGAGGCTTGTGCTGATACATCCAATTCATTCCTAATATCACATCTATATCCTGATCATTTAGCATTATCATTAAGGTCGGGAATATATGCCCGCCAAGTTCTATGGGCACCCGATGTACTACCTCTTTAGTACTAATACGCCCTCCGGGCGACTGAATAAGAAAATTTTCCTCTATCTGCCCAATCGGAATTTCATGCTTGACAACAAATGTACGATTGATGAATGAATGCGATGCACCAGAATCGAAAAGCATGATAGCAGGATGACTTGCGACAGGGAACCTACCCAGCATGACGGGTTTACCCTCAGGAATGTTTCCAACTTGTGTGTAGTAGACCTGTCCTGCTTTTCTCACAACCTTTCCCTTCTGGGCCTGCTGCTGGTGGCCACGGTGCTGGGTCTGCTGCTGCTGCTGTCCACCAGGAGCCTTCTATACATTCTGATTGTATTGCTTGGGAAATGGGCAGTTGTGAGACCAATATCCCATCTTGCCACAATTGTAGTAAGGTTGGTTATAGGTTGTTTGAGGAATGGTTATACGAACGCCAGGGGCGTTCGGCTGGGTGGCACTTTGTTGGTTGAAAGTGTGAGAGGTAGCAACAGTTCGAACTACGACCTGCTGATGGGGATAATGGGGACGTGAGTGGTGAGTGGGATGGTAGATGATTTTTTGGCGCTTCTGATGGCCAGAGGATCCAGCTGATCCAGACTTCTTCTTTTTCTTCTCTTCTTGATGCTTGCGGTCATTTTCTTCAAAAGCTATCGCGATGTTGACTGCTTCATGATAAATGCAATGGAGGTTGTTGGCCAAGCTTCTTTGAATCTTGTAGTTCAAGCCTCTGACAAAGCAGTCCTTCCTCTTTTGGTCGGTGTTAGTATGCTCAGGGGCATACTGCGACAGATGGTTAAACTGGCTTACATACTGCATGACTGTGGATTATTTCTGTTGCAGAGCTAAGAATTGATCCAACTTCATTTTCATCACACCCGCAGGGATGTAATGTGCACAGAAAGCCTCCCGAAACTCCGCCCAAGTAAGTTGGTGTCCATCAGGCTAGGCGGACAGGAGGTTTACAAACCAAGCGCTTGTAGGGCCTTGGAGTTGTTGCGCCACAAACAATAGTTTCTGGATCTCAGTGCAGCGAATCAATCCAAATTTCTGCTCCATGGTACGGAGCCAGTCATCTGCTTCCAGCGGCTCATCCGCTTTGGTAAACACTGGTGGACGAGTGTCTGTAAAGTCCACATAAGTTGTTTCCTCATCATGGTGGCGGCCACGGCGCCCACCACGGTCATCTCGGTTCTGAGCAAGCAGCGCTGTAGCGTTGGCTAAGGCTGCGATGGCATCTGCCAGAGTAGGTGGAATTGGCGGTGCCTCCGGAATGGCCCCGTCCTCAGAAGTACCAGCACCAGTCGAGCGGGTGTGAATAGGCATCCGTGCATAATTAAGCCAAACCAAGTCTTAAATTACTTAATCGAGTCTTAATACAGTACACACCATAATATTACAATAACTAGGGTACACAACCGACACTCGACATAGTTCCCTGATGACGTGAAAACGGACGACTAAGACCCGCCTCCGCGTCAGCAGAGACAAAATTTAAATTTAATCAGGACAAGAGTAAAGAACAAGTATTGCGAGTCCATACTTCCATAATTCTTATATTTGTCTAAAAATTATGTTAATTACATCTCTATAGAGAACACCCCTGATTAAGAATTCCAACATGAATACATGAAAAATATGATTACATCATATGATTTTCTATTACAAACTACAAAAGAAAACAAGGTCTTCAGTCTTGTAGCCGTAGATATATGATTATGCATGCTGGGAAAATATGACTCATTTAAGTATGATACAAATTGACTTTGTGAGAAACTAAGGCGTATGCTAGCTTTTGCATGTACGGATAATCACCAGGTGTTTAGACCTTTTAGCAACGATATGCTTGTGTTTGATTCATGCACGCTTTTGAGAATATGACATGGAGCTAAGCATAGTAACTTAGCATATGACTTTTGGCTTTGGTTCATCGCGCATGCATAATTAACTTATTCATGCTCGTTTAGTTTAACTTGAGTTGATTTGCTTTTTGGCAACATAGCTAGGCTTATTTAATCACTTATAAATATGATCTAGCTAAGATGCAACATTTAATTTATCCCTGATGCATGATATTTTGGATCATGATTGACATGCATGTTGATCAGAGTTTAGGCTGCACGTGACCCAGGCTTGTTTGATTCAGCCAAGTCTTGACACATTTGATTATTTTGACCAGCCATAGTCATATAGCAAGCTAATTAGCCTGATCGGGCATGGCTTAGGACTTAGCATGAATAAACAGAATTTTGTTTGGCTTATTATCTGGCATTGTATGGTTTAGCCGTCGGACATGGGTTTGGATGAAAACTACGTGAGCAACGTTATTTCCTTTGTTTATTTATTTTTTTATTTTGGACATGGCGTTGTAGCAGGCTATGAACAGCCATGGTACGATATTTGACATAGATAAATTAATTTTGTTTAACTTATTACATGATCTTAGATGAACACAGACTGGGATGAGTGCAGATATGCAGTCCACTTTTTATGCTAGCTTTTACCAGCGGCATTCATGGCGTGGGTTTATCTACTGTATGGTTTATGCATGGAGAAAATATAATGCTGGGCAGAACATTTCTTTTCATAGTCTTGATCTAACAAGATGTAAGATTCTATATTTTTATCACGATTGCCGGTGATTATATGGCAAGGGTGTAGTATGATTCTTTCATGTATGGAAGCAATTTAATTAACAGTAAGGTTATTTATTTGGACTGCTAGCTAGGGTACTCTCTAGCACAGGCGAGCAGTAACGAACTGAAGCTATTTCCTTTTTTTTATATATATATGCAGGTAGCCAGCATGCAACTCCCTTTATTTTGACTGCACTAGAATCTATACCTAATACTAAAAAGGCAAAATTTCTCCACCAAAATTTTCGTCAAGCCATCCCAACTACCACCCACTCGCTCGGGTGTCCAACTGTCTGTCACAATCGGCACCGAGAGAGGCTTGTGGCGTGGCGCACCAGGTCTCTCCCTCCTGATTCCTCCTTCCTGCTGCCGATATGGAGAGTCCGCTCTTGTTACGGGCGACGCTGCCCAACGGGCGCGCGGCAGTCCCGATCCAACTCGACTTCCCTCTACCTACCGAGGCCGCCATTAATACCATCCGTCACCACCTCGCCTGGCCACCAAGAACGCACCAGAAGATCAAACCCTCTGATCGATTAGTTGAATTCGTCATGGGCTTCAACAGTTTTGGAGACATGGCGGCGGCGACGGTGCTGGTGGGTGGAGACGCATAGCAGCAACCGGGGTATGCTGACAAGAAGCGCGAGTTCCACGAGGACCTCGCCTCGCTCTCCGACTTCGCCGCCTCTTATCACAGGTCGCAGGCCGGCCCTGGCCACGCACGGCACGATCGAGGCTCTGGCGCAACAGCTCCCTCCCCGTGTGTACCCTCCGGCCACTCCTACCTCAGACAGGGCACTGTCGACCAGCACACATTGCAGGCCACCGCCGTCATGGATTCTTCAAAGTCAGCGAGCCTAACAGATGATGGCTCTGTTCGCTTCAACTAAATAGCACATATTTTTCAGCTCTGAAACAGTATTTTCCCTCATAACAAATCAGTTTCAGTCAAAATCAGCTCAGCTTTTCAGCTGAAGCGAACAGAGCCGATAAGTAAGGAGGAGAAGAGAAGAAGAAGATCTATACATCTACTCCACTGATGAGCGCATCGTGGTGACGGATGATATTGTCAGCAAGGCCTGCATGTTCATCTCTGCACCACCTACCTCCAACACCTTTCCCACCGTCAGTTGATTCTTTTTTCTTTACGGCTTGAGAGCCATTCTTTTTTTTCTTGTACTAGCGCATTGGCAAGGAGCAGAAGCAAGGTTACCCGCATATACAGTGGCTAATATCATTCCCATCAAGCTTTTCCTACACACAACTATTTAATACGTATCTGGATGTGGTATTAGAGAGGTGATGAAGATGTGAACATTATCATTAAAATCTTGATTGAATATGTAAATTCTATGAGCTGTAAATTACAATGTTCCATATTGTGGAATTACTAATAACTAAATATTGATGCTACAGTGATTCAGTCTATAGTTTTGATCTACAGGTATATAATGCTGCAGGCTGCAGCCCAGATGCTCTTTAGATATGCTTATTACTTGGAACCTTAACCTTGTAGGTGTGAAAAGTCAGCAGTTTCTTTGTGATTGTTCTTAGCTAAGCACTGAAACATTGTTTGATAATAAATTGATAACCATGTTGATGCGACAAACTGTAGATTTTGCTAGCTCAATTGTATAACGTTGCTTCTTCCAATTTGCGGTAAATCTTTGAGTTTATTACATCAGTCAGCTATTATGTGGCTCTCAAACATTTAACAAATGAAGTTTGAAAAATACTGAGGATGTATTTGCTTCTTAGCTTACTTAAAATTTGGCTTTTTTAACAACTTGTGACAACTAAAATTAGGTGACAAGTCATTAGTTTATTGACTTTATGGTCTTTTATTTTGCTACATGTAGAATAGTGCCCTGCTGTTCGTTGGGCAGGGGTTGTTTGTTTCCATGCCTTGGCAGCACATGCGGACAAGCCTCCATATGGTAATTTTTTTTTCTGAACCAATCACTTACATCATCGATTTGATTAGCACTCATCTGTTAGTATCCTGTTAATTATAACCCAAGTTTTAGGTTATTTTTTATGAGCACAAGCATGCATCAATTTCCTAAACTAGCTGTATAAACATTATAGGTTATTACTTTTTGTCAGGTCATACTCAAATTTGACTCGAAACTAACTCAGAGGTGATTGTATTATATCATTCACTTAATTGTCGTGGCACAGAACTGAGGAACACACCTGAGGAGTGAAAGTTGGAGGCATAGTGGCATACATAGAGGTTTTTTCCCCTGAACTGTTTCACATTGTTTAGCAAAAAAAAAAACAAATAAATGGTTAAGGAAAATAAGGGATCGAATACGTAAATTGATTGTGTATTCCGTGTATTCCGATTTTGTACCGGCATTCTCAGTATAAAGACAAAGACATGTATAAAAGCTTGGATGATGAGTAAAAGCAAACAATTCATGCATATATCATCTCATTCATGCATATCTTTTTTTTTCAGTCTGAAACGAACCTATCTAATGCTGCGACATACCTTTTGGTGTCAAATAGAGTAAAAATTATTTAGGATACCAGCTATCTTTCATTGTGCATTTTTGTCAAGCAGAATAAATATCAACCATAGTTAAAACATAGTTCTGGCTCAGGGAAGTACTGCAACTGTAGACCATTAACAGGCATTTGGATATCTGCATGGTGAGGTGCACTGACCTTTGATGGGCTCTCGTAAACTCCAGAGTTTGATAGAAAATGGGTTTCATTCTGTAAGAGGTAGAATATGGAACCTATGGCCAAAGAATGATTTTGCATTTGCAATTTTTTGGAAAGATCCAGATTAGCTATTGTTTAAAATATAAATAGGCATGTACTATTTCCATTGTCATTTTATATAAATGTTTAATAGGTTTTTTATCCCGTTGCAACGCACGGACATATTTTGCTAGTTTATACAATACAACGTAACAGATGAGTTCACTATAGCAGGCTTATTTAATTTAGTCAAGTATTGTTTAGGACATGTTATTTATTTAGGCCATGGTGCTATAGCAGGTTAATTTATTTTATCGTTTAGCCACATATGGTTTTGGATAAATGCAACATAATTAAGATACAAGATCTAATTTTATTTTAACTTTTACTAACACCACGCCGAGACTGCTTATAGCCTCACGCGTGGATTTTTCTCTAAACATGATTGCCGGCTGCATGATTTTGCGGTTGATGCGAAACATAGCATGTAGATGCTTGTTAATTTTATTTCCTAACATTTAGTTAGGGACGGTAGTGAATTAAGCTATGTATTCTATATGTGCATATTATGACTACTTATTTGCTTTATTATTATTTTTTATTTGCATAGAGCGGCACAATGGCAGGTGTGTGCATCCCTAATATTTCGGATGCAACTTTATAATTTGGTACCTTGGTTTATCATGAGCTTTGGCCGTATCACTGCATATGCAACGAAATGTCTAGTAAAGACTCATGGCGTGCATACACGTAATATAATGTGCAACATTTTTTTTACCTAGTTTATTGACTTAGTTAAAGGTTTTAAACTTGAGCATGCAAATTGACTAGTAGCGAGCACATACACTCAGCCAGAACAATTATATATGTAAAGTTCGTAATATGCAAGTTCTTTATTTTGCTATTATGCAAGATATGAATGAATATGAGGCCGGCGTTGCCGTGACCAAAACATATAACGGATTTATTTAAATATGGAGCCAATTCACTACCATGAACTAGGTGGAGTCAAAGCGCATCCATCAATTTTATACTATGAACCACGATTGGATGGAGCCACAACGCGTCCAAACCAATTTAGGATGAACTTTTAACCAGGTTAGAGCCACAGCGCGTCCAACCAAATTTGTACCATATGTCATAACCAGGGTGGAGCCACAGCACGTCCGACCCAAATTTCAACCATGGAATGAAGGCAAATCGCGCCCAAACCGAATTTACCATGAATCTTTAACCGGGTTAGAGCCACATCTCGTCCAACCATTTTTTATATCATAATCATAATCGGGGTGGAGCCACAGCGCGTCCAACCCAAATTTCAACCATGAAATAGAGCCAAATCGCATCCAAACCGAATTTATCATGGCATATTTGTTTGCCCTTTTCACCTTTACTGGGACATATCCCATGCGCATATGCGCGGCCATCAAGAGCTTCTTTTACCTTACAGCGAGACGGAGTAAACTCCATGTGTAGAGGGTCATCCTCACTGGCCCTGTGTACCAGAATAGAGGAAGAGAGGCATGGCGATGCAGTTGGTTGTTGCCGAACACCGTGCCTCCGTGAAGATGAAGAGAGGAGGGAAGGGATCAGAAGAGCTCCATGAGGCTCTGTTCTCACCTTCCCAGGAACTCCGGCGTGCAGCGACGACGACGTGCGTCTCTCCGGGACGGCAGTAGTAGCCTCTTGCAGTTGTTGGCTAGATGAGAGCAGCAGCGTATGTGAGCAGCCTGGCGGCACTACGGCGTATGAGCGTATATGGAGGCAGCCTGGCGGCGGTATGCAAAATGGAGCGGGGGGTCTGAACGCTGGCGCAGGTTCTCTATTTATGGAGCGGAGCAGCGAGCGGTTCCTTTCAGTCGCGACCGCGCGCTTCCATTTGAATTTTCCTTTCGCGCTAATGACGCCGGCGTACTTGCTTTGAACAGGAGCGTGCATGTCTCTTGAACGTGCGTTCGTGCCCGGTGGTTGTAAAACTTGGTCTCAGCGGCAACGACTTGAACACGCGTACGTTTGAATATGCTGAGCGCGAGCAGTTTTCTTGTATAGCCGGTCAGCCATTTGTTTATATTTTAATCGCAGTAATTAATCCATGGAATAGGAAATTATTTATTTCGTAACTAGCATATAACCATAGGTTATGTACATGGGTCACAAACTCTCAATTACCTTAGGTGCATCCTTTTCAAGGCGTGTATATATGTACGTACGTACGCATATCTCCTTTTCTTTATCTTGCTTTTGCTCTTCTTTCTCATTAATCACCACGTTATTATTTTTTTCAATTACTATTATATATTTTTTTATGGAAGATGATTGGTTATTTTAATCAATCAACAAAGCATTTTATTTTCATATAGGGCTGTAGGCTTTTTTTTAAAAAGTGACTTGCCAGCCGGTCACATTTTCATGAGAGTACATGGTGCTTTATTTATACGTACGAAAAACACGTGTACTCATCTTCGCTTGTTATGCGCTCTTGGATGGACTGAATATCTAGCCCATATCATATTAATTTTTGTTTCTTTTTGACAGATTATTTCATTACTTGTGCATTTCATATTTAGACGGATTTTAGCCATCTATATTAATTTATTTCATATAGTATAAATATTTTTAAATATTTTGGGCGAGCCAAAATTTGTGTCAACATTCCCAAACCATAGCTAAGGTTTTCATGGCAACACTGACATTACAATACCCAAAAGAGTACGAATAATTGACATTACTAGTCCAACTGCTAGTCTAGTCGTCGTCACCCACGGTCCCGTCAGAGACGACACCGTCCTCGGCAACCTCCGCGACGTGCTCCTCGACGACCACCTGGAGAGGCTCAATCTCCTCGTCAACGTCCTCCATGTCCTGATCCTCAGGACCAACAACCATCACATCCTCGGGGTCCTCAACTCGTGGCTGCAGGATCGGGTTAAGCTCATTGTTGAGCCTATGCACCTCCTCGTGCAGTGTGTCGTTGTAGTCCTCAATCTGCTCCACGTAGATCTCAAGCTCGTGCAGCCTCGCCCTGGTCACATCCTCACGTGCCCAGGTAGCGTCTCTCTGCTCGATCAGACGAGCTACGGAGGTCCGAGTCGGTCGATCGTCGCCACGTCCTGCTAGTGCTCCCGACGAGCGGCGGCAAAGTCCTCAATCATCCTCCTCATCTCCTCCCTCATCCTCTCTATCTCCTCCTGCAACTCAACACGGCAGCGGCGGGGGCGACGACTGCAGGAAGCCTCCCCGTCGCGTGGCGCCAGCTGGTGACGTGGCACACCCCTGGGTCCCGTCATCTTGCGCGCGGTCTGATTGCAGCGTGCCATGCTGGAAAAGATAAGTTGGGATTAGTGAGGATATAATATAGGCTAACAAGAATATGTTTGATAGATCCTAACCCATAAACCATTTTAAGGAGGAAGTTATTTATCATGTGAATCAATTATGATGCATGAATCGTACTTACGAAATTTTAAAACCAATGCAAAATAAATAACTGCATAAATAATTTTAACATACGGCTAATAATAGTGCTATTCCACTGACTACCATATCTATAATACAGATAATGACAAGAGTAAGCAATTTGGACCAAAATAGTAAATTAAAGTTTATGATCCAAAACATTTTGAAGTTTTGCAAAGTAATACCGTAATGATTTAGCAATGGAACGCTCTGATACCAGCTGTAACAGAACCGCCTAAATCACATGGCCCACAGGCATCTGTCATTGTCACTAATGACTTTTGACAGCCGGGCCCGTGTCCCAAATGATTTAGAAGGTCCTGCCGGGCTACATTAGCGCCCGTTTAACTCCGACAGGATCCCATTGCGAAACCATTACAGATTTACATCATTTCATAACAAATTACATCAGACTAAAAGGGCGGAAAGATTATAGAGTACTTAGATTACAAATCATTTGTCCAGATAAAATTAAGGTGCAGTTATTACAGATCATAAATAAAAGTAGATAGCAGTGGAACGACGATAGAACATAATTAGATAATTAATAACCAGAACACTACCCAAGGACTCACCTTACTCCTCCCCACTTCCCTCCTGGACCACTGTCACACAGCAAGGGGCGAGACAGACCTCCGACGGCTGTATCCCTGCAACATGGGGTTTACAAACCCTGAGTACAGGGGTACTCCGCAAGACTTACCCGACTAAGAAAAAGAGTGAGACTCAGGAATACAGGCTGAGGGGAGTCAAGGTAAGGCTCGAACAAGAGTCAAAGGGTTTTGCAGAAAAGCATTACTATCCTATTTCAATATTTTACCTCAAATCTAAATTTTAATCTTAGTACACAATTGCAAATTCATTGTCATATTTCAGCATACTTTCACATTCTTAAATCATTCTCAAAACACTTAGTTCCGAACCACTTTTCAGTTGTAGGTCAAAGGATCAAGTTCCATATCCAAGGAGCAGTGACGATTCGAATCGATTAGTACCCAGCTGGGGATTCCTAACCATACTGCATATGTAGCACTTGAATTTGCATATACCAACCCCGCCTACCACAGCTTTTCTACCCCTGTATCGGTCCTGCGCCACCTGAGAACACAGTACTCCTCTTCTCTCCAGGCATGCCGGCCACGAGGGTACACGCTGCTCTCGTCATCTCTCCACTCCCAGTGCGTGGTTGTCGATTCAAGTAGTAGAGCCACCGGAGTCAGAGGCTTTCCGTAGTATATGGCTAGTTGCAAAGTCTCGATCACAGCAGGCCTACAACGAACGATCCCTAATTCATTTTTCCGTCGGAGACATTACATTGGGACTCTAACCCAAGTACAAGTAATCGCACGGTTTTTAATCCCTTTTTCGCCGATGGTCAAGCATTGGGACTCTAACCCAAATTCACAACCAACGAACGGAAAATCCATCCCGATTGATGACAATGGACTGGCCAAGTGCACTGCTAACGAACGAGGACAATACCATTCCCTTTCGATGATTCATTCTTTGCATATTATCATAGTTTAAAATAGCATTTTTGCAAGTCTAATTATTAAGCATGACTAAGTATTTTTCAATACTTTAAATAAATCAGGTGCTCGAGGTATGATAAGTGGTTAAGGAAAGGTAATACATCAATAAGTTATCACTCAACTCCTATCAATTTAATGCAATAGATTAACTCAAATGATAAACATTTATAAATCGCAAGGAGGGGCTAATGCACCGGGGTTTGCTTTGGATTGCGAAAAGTGTCGGATCGGGCTCGGTTCCGCAGATGTCGAATCTCTGGACGACCTCGTGTAGGGTCGAGATGGCGGACTAGAGGGGGGGTGAATAGTCCTTTATAACAACTAATCGCAGCGGAATAAAACCTAATCGGTTCTAGCGACAATTCACCCCTCTAACTACGACTCTAAACACCTTGCCAAAGATCCTAACGAGAAGCAAAGGTGCAAGTCTAGCTTGAGCTTCCCTAAACCGTTCTAGCGCAAGATCACACAAACCTAAGCGCTAGTACTTTAAGCACCAGGGAAACTCCTATTAACTAGCAAGCAAAAACGCACTAAGCACCTAAGCTCACTACTTGCTCAATGACAAGGATACACAATCCAAATCAAAGAGCGCAACTCACTTTAGCTACACAAACTAAGTGAGAACTACTTCTAAGCTACACAAGCTATGAAGGTGAGTGGCAAGCTACACAAGCTAACCGGTCTCACAAGAGCAACTACAACTACACAAATAAAGTAATGCACAATATAAATAACTTGTGTAGAAGGGAGCAAACCACCGCGAAGGATAGGAAGATGTTGACGCGGTGATTTATTTCCCGGAGGTTCACTTGTCGCCACAAGCTACGTCCTCCGTTGAGACAAGCTCCAAGGTTGCCGCCGGTCCTCTTGCTAGTGGTGACCCGCAAGTCACACTCTCCCACGTGGAGTGCTTACCACAAGCTCTAGCACTTGACTCGGCCGGACCACTTGTCGTTCTTCACGTCTCGCTCTACTAGCGATGCTCTTTGCGATCTCCCGCGGGGTGAGCTCCAACCCCTCACAAAGCTTCTCCGGAGCTAAGCACAATCTTCTTGCTTGCTTCACGGAGCCACAAGCCACCAAGCCGTCTAGGAGGTGGCAACCTCCAAGAGTAACAAGCACCACCGGCTTGCAACACGATCACCTAGTGCCACACGTTGCAATCTCTCAATGCAACGCACTATCGATCGATTACTCACTCCTCGAATGTGAATTCTATGAGCACAAGAGAGTTGGAGAGCACTAAGCCATGCACAAACAAGGGAGACACATTCCCAAGGTGCAAGACACATCCAACAACCGGCCACAGCCCTCTATTTATAGCCCTCAGCTCAAAAGAGCCGTTGCCAACTGAAAACAGCCGTCGGACCGACCGTCGGACCGAACCAGCGCGCCACCGTCGGACCAAAGCCCACGGTCCGACGCTCTCGATGGCCGCCACGTGTCACTAGCCGTTTGAAGTCGAACGTTGGATCACAACGGCTATTTCTCGCGTCGTTTTTCCAACCGTCGGACGCTCAAGCCGATGGTCCGACGCGCGCACAGCTCCAGGCGTCGGACCGTCCGACTCTCACAGACGGGCCACAGCTCGGCCACCGTCGGACTCTCATGCGGTTAGCCGTCGGACCAATGATCACCACGGTCCGACGCTTCCAGAGAGCTCCCCGAGCGCTCAAAACCGTCGGACTCCAGTCCGACGCTCACCGTCGGACTAAACTCTAGCGTCCGACGCTTTCCCGAACGCCACGCGTCACGCCGACACCGCTCGCCACCGTCGGACCGAAGCGGTCAATGGTCCGACGCTCGTTAACCGACCGTCCGACGCTTCCACGGATTTGCACAGAGCCTGGGACCGTCGGACCCTTCACACCAATGGTCCGACGCCTTGTCCAAGCCAGCGTCCGACGCTCCTTTTGAGCTCCTTTCAACTCCAAACTTCACCACCTTTGCAAATGTGCTAACACCAACAAGTGTACACCTCATGTGCATGTGTGTTAGCTTTTCACAAACATTTTCCAAAAGGATTTTTCACTCTTTTCACCACGCCACTCGATCCTAGCAACGCATGCAAGTTAGATCGCTCAAGTGGCACTAGATGACCAATATGCAAACAAGTTTGCCCCTCTTGATAGTACGGCCATCTATCCTAAATCCGGTCAAGCACTTCTCTACTCAACCTTAGACCGGTGAAATGGAAATGCCCTAGGTTATACCTTTGCCTTGCGCTTTCCATTTCGATCACCGTCTTCATCTCCGTCTCCGACACCATCGATGCCAATGCAACACATGCACTAACACCTCATGAATAATATGATCCACTTCATATTATCACGTGGCTTTTGGTTCTTCGATCCTTGACTTGCTTGCTCTTCACCGTTGCGTTGGTCCATCGGCGCCAAGCCATCACCCGACTTGCCCTTCACTCTTGCAACCGGTCCGTCGACGCGAAGCCTCGTCTTGATCTTCTCCACCTAGCCACATGACTCTATGTCATGTCTCATGCGTTTAGCTCCTTCATCTCCATATGTGTGAGCTAAGCAACACTCAACACGCCATATCTACCTCCATGGCATAGATGCTCACACACATGTATCTGTGGACTAATCACCTGTGTAATCAACACTTAGACACATATTAGTCCACCTAAGTTGTCACTCAATTACCAAAACCAAACAAGGACCTTTCACCTCGGGAGTCTCCTCTTCAGCAGTGGCCTCGACCTTGACTTCCTCGGTGACGGGCACTACATGTATGTAATGATACATGCTTAGCATGGTATGAAGATAACGAATGCAATGCTCAAAAGTAAACCATTTAGTTCTTGAGTACAATTTTCCTTCACGGTAAAGTTGTAAACGTTTTACAGAAAGCAAAACGGTGTTTTCATACTTTGTTTTTATTGACCATTTTAACAGTCATAGAAAGCCGCTGCATAGCTTTACTACAATAAACAAGTGACATCATTACTTTTGTCAAGTATCACTAGGGTGAAAGATCCATGAACCCAATCAACCCAGAAATCACACAAATCTACAGGGATTAATTGTTTAAATTCGTTTTATTATTCACATAACCCGAAACTTAATTAACAGATGATCAAACAGTTTTCATTTGAGCCCAAACTTAACCAACAGATAGATCTTAGCCTACAACAGTGCCATATAAATTTTCATGATTTTTGGATTAATCTAGAATTTATTAAAATTACTCAAAGTTGCATTTAATAAATATTATGCTGATTTTTAGTTCCTGCAGAAGGTGTCCAAATCTTATATTCAATATTTTTATAAAATACTACATGCTTTAGTGAGCATCCACAATTATTTTCAGGATTTTTAGCTTAACAGAAATATTCCCATGAAAATAACAAATAGCGGTACTATTCATTTTAATTTATATTAGAAATGCCACTGAAATTCAACTAAAAATAAAGAAAACGGTTTCAACCCGAGGCGGCCCAACAACAGCAGGCCGGCCCAGTGCTCGCCCGCGCGCGCTCTCTCTCTTAGGGACGCTAACAGGCGGGACTCCCCTGTCAGCTCCTTCTTCTTCCTCCTGCGTGCTCGCGCGCGCGCGCACACGCCGGCCCGCCGCGGATCTCGCAGCCGGCGACTCCAGCAACGAAACCAAGCGTGCCAGCATGAACTTCGGAGCCTAGCGAACACCCTAGTTTGGTTAGCCCCTACCCTACGCGCCTCCGATGAGCCTAGACTCGCCCATGGCGGAAGCGGCGGCACGGTAACCCTGTTCCGGCCACTCGAACGTGGTAACGTTTAAGACAAACACGGGGAAAAGTCCAGAGGCTCACCACGACTCTAGACCTATGGCTGGTTGAGGCTGAGACGGAGCGGAGCGACGAGCTTGACGACGGCGGCGGATGCAGCGACTCGGTCTCGACGGCGAAGTCCCGTTCCGTCGATCCTAGGGAACCAAATGACAAACCACTGAGCGCATAAGCACACAGGGACCTCACGGAAACCAAAACGCAGAGGAGCATGGACCAAGACTCACTTGAGACGGCTGGCTATGACGACGAGGCCCGCGGAGGCGCTCTGCCCGCCCGCGAGGAAGACGACGATGTGCCGACACGTGCGGGGCACTACGGCTTGCACGATGCGGGGCACTACGGCTTGCACGACTGGATGCAATCGAAGCGTAAGGAAGCTAGTTAGCTAGCTGCAAGATGGAAAGGGTGATGATGGCTCGGTGACGGCGAATTTTGCCGGGCACCGAGACTAGCACGACGGCGACCGAGAGGGGAGGAAGAGCGATAGAGGGGCGGCAGGGCGTTTTTAAGGCAAGCGAAGAGGGGGCAGTGGCGATTCGGAGCGGCGCGAGGTCCCCTACTAGCTCGGCTATGGTGTGGAGCACGCGGCCGGCTGGCACGGGCGGCGCAGCGCGCGCACGCCACGGTCGGGCTGCCGCCGTTGTGCACGGACAGGGAGAGAGGCAGGGCACTGTAACCCATTTACTGTCCATATTTCGATTTTTGATCAATTCCTCAAGATTTTGTGCACCAACTTGAAAAAGTGTAAATACAAAAGTTGTAGTGTTCCAAATTCTGAACAACTTTGATTTTGGGACCAAGTTCAGATTTTGAAATTTTTTTGAAGATATTTAAAAGGGGGTAAAACTGATATTTGAATTTTATTTCTAATTCTATTAAATTCTCTAATTTATCCTCCACAACATGAAAATCTTTCAGAATAAAAGTTGTTCTATTAGTTGATCTTGACAACTTTCATTAAGGTAGTTTAGTCAGATTCTCAATAGTTTTCAAATTAGCATTTCAAATTTGAATTTCAAAGTAGTAATTAGGGTTTAATTTAAATTTGTATTAAATAACTTCAAAAACGCCCAAAATAAAAGTTGTTCCATTTTAAAAGATCTACAACGTTTGTTGAGACACCATCTCCTGATTCTAAGTAGTTTTTGAGTTAGGGTTTTAGGGTCCGATTATGGCTTAATTCAGATTTTTCTTTTGATTTATTTTAATCACCAATTAGGGATTCAATTGCAACATCAATAAAATTCATAAATAAGTCACTCTAAAATCCCTAAGCACAATCATATGCATGTACTTAAAAATAAACATGATGACATGAGATAATTAATTAGCCATAATACCCGGGGTATTACAGCCGGCTTATGTTCCCTAAACGCCGGCGGATCTTCCCTGGACGCCGGCGAGGTCGAGGACAGAAAGGAGGGAGAAGAGGCGGCGTCGCCGATGAGCGCGGTAGCGGCGAGGCAAGGCCGGCGAGATTGAAGGCGAGGGTGAGGGCGCCGCCGCCACTGGGTCACTCCAGAAAGATGGAAGGCGTCCATCTCGTCACGAAGAGAAGCGCGTCTCGGTGATTTCTTGCGCCGTTGATTCCGCGCGGAGTGGTGCGGAGGCGGGGATCGCACGGGGGACGGGAGGACGGTGTGCGACTGTGCGTGGTGGCGAGCGGAGGGGGGATCGCAAGGGAAGGTAGATGGACGGACGACCCCAAACAAAATGTCGCACCAAAAAGTTGCTTCCTCTTTAGCCTGATTAGTTGTACTAGGTAAAATGCCTGTGCGTTGCTACAGGAAAATTGAACTAATGTATGGAACGCATGATAAGATAGAATATTATGAAATTAAATATCGACGTTAAAGTGAAATTTAATAAAAAAATAAAGTTCATGAAATTAAAAGTCACGGAGAGTACAACGTCGCACACTCATAAACTCTACTTTATAAATAAGAAAGGGATACAACTAAAATAATGTCTCGTATTGTCAGAAAGAAATCTTCGATATCCATTTCTTTCGCGCCACAATAAATCTACAAATAAAATCTATATTCATCCCTTCTATACCTGCCAGAAAGAAATGTTCGATATCCATTTCTTTGGGGTTACAATAAATCCTTGAATAAAATCTATATTCATCCCTCCTGTACCATCTTCATTTAATATCATTGGTAGGTTTTTATTTCTATCTCCCTTTCATGGTAAGGATTCCGAAAAAATTCCATTTAATACAACTTATTTTGATTTTTTTTCTTCTCGATTTCATGCCACAAAAGAAATACATTAGACCGGTCCCGATTTTAGAGCTAGATAACACAATCAATTCATGAAAATGGCCAAAAT
The DNA here is from genome assembly GCA_038502445.1 of Eremochloa ophiuroides. NCBI lineage: Eukaryota > Viridiplantae > Streptophyta > Magnoliopsida > Poales > Poaceae > Eremochloa > Eremochloa ophiuroides. The sequence goes on from JAHLJS010000002.1 coordinate 5,515,370, forward strand.
AGCCTTAACCTTCTTCCTCTTCTCCACCTCTCCACCTCACCGAACCAAGACAGTTCTCCGGATGCATCCCGTGCCGTCGTGCCGTACTCTAGCGCATAGCCAGCTGCTCACATTTTAGTTGTCTCGGCACACCACCCATGCCATAGTCCCACGTGGCCGCCGATTGTTCTGCAGGCACTTAATAAAGTATGTGAATCACAACAAAGGCATCAAATGCTAAGGGCCAAAATGGTTATAAATTGAGAATTCATGTCAAATTAAATTATCACGACCTTTAATAGTGCCACGAACTAAAAGTACTCTAGATCACCACTCAATATGTAATGTGCCACAATATGCAACCCTGCACACTATCAAAATAGTCAGTTGTTTCCATGAACTGAAACGTGAGATCAACACCCAATGCTCACTACTGGAAACTTAAAATTCACTGACCAACGTCAGACAAAACTAAAATTACACTGTCGAGCTAGCCTTGACGGTATTTTTATTTTCCCTGACGGTAAGTGCACCGTAAGAAATTTCATGGCGATATTTTTATTTTTTATGACGATACGTACATTTTCATGAAAATATTTTTATTTTTCCTGACGGTAGTGCACCGTGAGGGAATTTCAAATTTTTAGTAGTGGTTACTTTGGCACATATAACCTGTTAAAGTGAGAGGTTGAACTTTGAGCCTTGCGCACTACCAAACCCAGGCCACGAGCTTCATGAACGAAGAGCTCAGTCCAATACCAGCCTTGGCATCAAAGATGCTTGACCTGATATACAAAGGCAATGATAGTGATTTCAGCTACCTTAACACCCACAGGACAAAATGAAGTTACGTCACTGGATTGAAGTGCTCCCTCCGTCACACATGTAAATTGTCGTATTAGACTTTTGAGAAACTGTGTTTGACCGTCCTTCTTATTCAAAAATTTTGTACAAAATATAAAATCAATTAATAATTATTAAAGTATCTCTAATAATAAATTAAATTATAATAAAATAAATGATATTGATAAAATTTTTTCAAATAAGACGAATGGTCAAACATGATGTTTAAAAAGTCTAAAATAACAATCTTTATGAGACGGAGGGAGTACTCACCTAGAATCACCAACAAAATCATTGGAAACAACGTCCTGTCTGTGTAGCCAAGAATACCTTTGAGTGCACCCTCTGATGCCGCCCTGGAAAAAAGAGATGCTGCATAAGATCCACCATAGGTTGGCTGATAATATGCACATGGTTGCTCTACACAAATCTTAGGAACTGCCGCAGAACACACTTCAAATGAAGTTCACACAGAATTTAAAAGGACACAGTAACGTGAGCATGCAATTGAGCCTGTCGAATTGTGCAGCCTACAGTGAGCAAGATGTTGAACCGAGATTTCTTGCGCGGTTGATTCCGCGCGGAGTGGTGCGGAGGCGGGGATCGCATGGGGGACGGGGGACGGTGTGTGACTGTGCGTGGTGGCGAGCGGAGGGGGGATCGCAAGGGAAGATATGGACGGACGACCTTAAACAAATGTCGTATTAAAAAGTTGCCTCCTCTCTAATCTTATTAGTTATATATGTAGATATTATATTATATACAACTAATAAGCCTAAAGTGTGGATAGTTTTTGGCGAGGGAAGAGTTTTCGCTGTGTCGCTCTGCCTTCCCTGCGACCCGGTAGGCTGCGACGCTGGAAAGGAACAGCCTGTTCTTTTGGCTAAAAAATAAACACTGATTTTGACTCATGCTAATTTATTATGAAAAAAATACTATTTTATGGCTGAAAATAAGCGCTCCTTGCTCAAAAGAACGAGGTGGAAAGTTGGCAAAATTTTGGCGTCGTGGCGCGTGTTCTCCTCCCTGCTTCCTTCCCCCTCTCCTCCAATCAAGCGATCTTCTCCTCCAATCACGGGACCTCGTCCCATAGGCCATTGCACTCCCTCTCGCCTGCCCCCGGCGAGGCGGCGCATCCTCATGCCGCAACCGCACATCCGCAGCCATCTGTCCACCCCCATCGCCGACGCCGCGGCCCACGCAACGGCTTCTTGCGACCCCCACCCTCCTCCGCGCGCAGCCGCCGCGCCCTTCCCCTCGCGCTCACCCACTCCGCGCGCGCCGCACCCTTCCCCTCGCGCTCACCCACGCCGCGCGCGCCGTACCCTCGACCTCGCGTCGTTGCCGCAACCGCAAGGAGTGAATTTTGGCCGCGCTGGCGCGTGATGGACCGAGCCTCTGGCCATGGGCGCCGCACGGAGGACAGGCCCTCTGGCGACCGAGGTGCGGGGATCAGCGCACTGGTGCACGGCGCACAGAGAAGTTGGCCTCTGGCCGAGGGTGCCGCGTCGAGGAGAGGACCTTTGGCCATGAACACGGGAAATTGCTCAAGGCTGGATCTGTGTTCCCTTCCCTGACCGCTGCCTATTGTTTGTGCTTCTTCGCTTGTGTTCTGACTCCTGACCTTGTTTTCTTGGATCTCCTTGTCGTGCCCAGCTCCCCACGTGGGGTGGAACTATCGTGCTGGCCTCCGGGCACCTGCTGGAGACCAAGACGGAGAGCTCCTGGGGACTGTCGACGTCCTCACGGGTTTGAAGATCGTCCAGGTGTGCCTCAATTCTAACCTATCTAAGAGATTCGTGCATGTGTGATGCAGAAGTACATGTTCTTATGCTTCAGATTATCATTATTTATTTATGTTAGAAGGAAAACACCTTCACCTGAAAGCACAGCCCGCAGCTACATTTTCATGACCCTTCATTATTGTATCTGTTCCAACAAAACTCATTACTCCACATGTTTTCATGCTTTCAGTTGCCTAAACATGCTTTCATATTTACATTACATGCTTTCAGTTGCCTAAACATTATTATTTGTTTAGCATTTCATGATGTATATCATAGGCAGGTTAAAGATGAATATAAATGCACATTTCAAGCTGTATTATTATTCACAATTTTAATGCCAGTTATAATAAGTTCAATGGGTCCATACCTGTTGGAACCCATGCTCTGCATTTGTTGAAGAGTTTGGTCCTGAAGAATTGTGTAGGCAGCATAGCATTACATTTAGCTGACGCTTCACACCTTTAAGTATTGAGGCTTGAGCATAATAGGCTCTCAGGAAGCATCACTTTCAGTTTCAGTGAACTAGCTCAGCCGATAATTCTTGATGTCTCATTCAACAACCTATCAGGTGTCATTCCTAATCTTAGGCACCCTGCTGATTGTGGTTTCTTCATTGGTTGTGACCGAACCATCAACATTGCTGGTGGCCTTGCAGAAAATCAAGTCTGCATTCCCTTGCATGGTTAGTGCCCTGTCTTACTTCTAAAAAGTTCTGCATAATTTCAGGTTTGCGTTTCACCACATTGGTTACTCACGGACAACTTCTATCAGTCAGGTAACCCTTCATCCGCAATTGTTTCATGTTTATCTGCATTAGCAGAATTCTTAGCATGCAAGACATAGTGTGCATCTTCAAGGATCCTGCAGGACACATGTTGATCTGCATTAGCAAGACACATGTTCTCAAGCTTTGATTGCATCTCTTTGCCCGCATGTATCCCTCCCATGTTTTGAAGTGCCTATAAATGTCACTATAAACTTTCTTACTAAAATGTCATTTACTTTAATGCAAAGGATCAGTTACTAATTTAATCACGTAATGTCTTGATTGCTTCAAATTCTTGCATTTTCACTGATGTCACCTTAACTCATGTAATTGCTAATGAAATTGAAAGTCGACAGCACCATCTGTCTTCACACCTTACAACTATTAGTTATTTCAATGTAAAAAAAAAAATCTACAGTGGTTTAAATGTTATAAGGACAACTGATAATTAGTCACATGTTGCAGTTATGTAAATAGTGTACTTGGACGGCATCAGAGTCATGCATAACTAGCTACTTTAAATTACAGTTGATGAATTGGAGTCAATGTTTCTTCCAGTGCCCACTCATGGATAGGCAATTGATATGAACCCTGCCTTGCAACCCCTCATGCATGCATCGGTGAAATAATATCAGTGATGTATATACTTTGATTTTCCTCTTATGATCATATTTTCCAGCTGCCTACCTGGGACCTTACTAAAGTGAAAAAGAAGAAATAATTTTATTGTCGGTTTGTTTTTTTTTTCAAAGCAGATTTCCTTTATATCTAGGAATAATGTGTGCATTGTTCTGTTCTGTTGTGTCCTCATAGTTAAGCTATCAAATCATAAGATTGTGTTGCCAGACACGACGTTTCTTTCGCATTAGATTTCACACTACAACTCTATCTAAAGAAAGAGAAAACTAAGGCATATGTCCATTTTGGGGTGTTGTAATCTATTCCGATGGTTGCTGGAGTTGAACTGTTCTTTGTGAATCTGCTGCGAAATTCTTCTGAGTTGAAACTGTACATGCTTCTCCAAGGGAGTAAGTGCCATCGCAATATGAATCCGTATTTCTTGGGTTTCATTCTCCCTTTCGTGGCATCGCTGCTGCTCACCAAGAGTCTGAGAACTTGCCCGTGCGTTGCAAGATTGATTGGTTGAAGAGGTTCTGAGTTGATGTGGTCTTATCTTAACAAGATACTCTATCATGTCATTTGCTCTGAGATAGCAGGAGACCATTATCTTTGGCTGACACAGAATGTGCCATGCTTTATGTTTTTCTTTATCCTGGACGTCAATTATTGCTGAGAATACCGCAATTTATAAGATAGGATTTTGAGTTTGAAACACTTAATTTGAGTAGGACAAAATTTTGTGCAAAGAGTAACAACAATTCTGTATAGCTTGATAGCCTTCCTTGAGATGCTTGGTCAGTGGTCACTGGTCAGTTTAGTTCCTTTGTGTCTGCGCCAAGATCATTAGTTACGGTTGCAGGGTCAGCAGAGTAATTGAATCCTTCAAAGCTCTTGAGAACTTGGATGTTCGGTCATGTCCACACGTTACAAAGGCCAGCTGCGAGCAAGTGCCTGTGTGCTGATGTGGAAAGTGATTAATTGTTAACATATTCGTGTGGGAGAATTTTGATTTTTTTTAGATAAAGAGTGGGATAATTTTGATGACTCCCAATGAATCTTCGAAGGAGACTGATGCCAGGCTTGAGATCTTAAATTTTAGGGGAGATGTCATATGAAGAACAATTATCGATAGAGCTGATCAGAAAGGATGCAAAATTTTCTAGCTACAAGATGAGCTAGCTAATGAGCATCTTTATACAATCTATTCAAACAATAATTATTGTAGGATATTGTTCTATTGTTCCCTTACAAAAAATCTATTCATGAAAAGCTGTGTAGCGTAAAAGGGATGCCTGCAAAAAATGATGACATCAATAATTGATCCTTATAGGCCTAGATAATATTGTAATTCCATACTATTATTATCTTATCGTGCGATCCGTGTAATTTTAATATAAAAGTTCTGCTGTCCCGTAATAACGTACGGCCGCGCTAGCTAGTACTCCTGAAAAAGACCCAACCACAGACTCTACCCGGCACAGTATGCTGCGTCGCCCCGCTTGGCTCTGCCCGGCTCCGTCTTCGCCCGCTCGCTAGCCCCGCCCGGCGCTAATCACCCCGTTCCAACGTGCTCCGTGGAACCGCCGCCAGCGCTCCCGCCGCCCCACGTCCCGCGCACGAGGCGCACCACCCTCCCTCCCGGCCTTGCCGTCGCGCACCTCGGCCTACTTGCCCTCGCCCCCGCGTGCTCTCTCTCGACTCTCCCACAGAACCGCCGTCCGCCCACGAAAGACGCCCTGGCTTCACAGCTCGCCCCGCATGATGCAGATGGCGGAGGCGGAAGCAGTGACCCAGCGGCGGAGGTCCCTCGCCGTCCTCGGTGCCTGCCTCGGGGTGGGGCGGACGCGCTCCACTCGCTCGGCGGACACGCTCCGCTCTCAGCGACCCAGCGGCGTCCCTGCGCCTTCGCCCTCGCCGTCCCCACCACCTGCTTCGGCACGGTGCCGCATGGGCCGCACGTGCTCTGCTAGCTCGTCGTAGGGGATTAATCGTGCTCCTAATCGCCCCACCCTGTCACTACGTCGTTGCCGTCGACTTCGCCCCTGTGCTCTCGCCCTCGCCGTCGTTGGCTGCTCCTCGCCCTGCCTCGGCGCGCGGCATCTCCGCAGCGGAGGCGGATCGGCATCACTGCTCCGTCGCCGTTGACCTTGACCTCGACCTCGATGGGGACGCGTCCAACTTCAACGCCTTCCTTCAGGCTTCCCCAGCCGGCATCGTCCGGCTCTAGCGCGGTGCCCTCGATCCGGTGCACTTGGCCGCCGGCGCGCCGGCGCCGCGGAGAGCGCCTCGAGACCGCCCGTTCCTAGCCTCCCCCGACGGGCATCCTCTGGCTCCAGGGCCTCCAGTTCCAAGTTGTGCTGCGGCCGATACTTCAAGATTAACTCCTACACGCTCGAAGAATCCAACTGGTACTATATCTTCCTGGCTCTCCCATCCTGGTTTCTCGTTCTCTCCATCTTGTACATCAATTTGCCTCCACAGCAATCTCGTCCTGGCTTCCCCGTCTCTCTGAACAAGCAAATAGGATAGTGGAGGCCAACTGCCGGAGTATGCCGCAAGGTGCCTATTTCCTGATTCCTAATTATCTTGTATTTATCAGTGCAAATATTTCGTTATAATTACTAATTGCTATCAGTGCAAAAATCGAGAGCGGGTCAGACACAACCACACAGTAAGCGATTATGTTCTCCAAAGTTCTTGGCATTTCGGTTTCTTTTCTCCTCTTATCATTTCTTAATTGAAATTTGTGAGTCTATGCTGCGTGGTCTACAAATGAAACCGTAGTCAAACCCAGAATCAATTGAGGTTGTTCAATGGGTTTTCCTTTACGAGAAGAAATTCTTTCACTTTTGTCTTTGCTAAGGGAGTAACAACCTTCCAGGTAATCTATCCTCGTTGGATTCCCAATTGCAAATTGAATGCTTTTTATTTAGAATACATGGCTTTTATTGTTGGGAATATGCGTCTACCGGATTTAAACTCCAGACAAAAAAACATAGGACATCATCCTAAATGTTGGGATCTACCTTACAGAGCGTGTTCTCCCATGGATAACTCTATGTTGCTTTTGTCGAGGGGTGTATCAAGGCAAACAACAAGAATTTTGCTATCGTCATTAATCGTACTGGTTCATATTATAATTTCCTATAACTATAATGTTTTTTGAGTATCACTGTAGTGTTAGCAGAGCTTAAGCTCAATGCCGGCGACTGATGAATCCATGGAACAACCATTGAGTTATTTTAACTATATCGGGGATCACTCCATAAGTTGACCTGAATCCTTAAATTTTTAAATACAAGTGCATTTCATTTATTTAAGACTTTCGTGTGCCCTGTGCCTGGAGGAAATAACAAATTATCAGCAGCCTACTAGCTGTTATCTGGGGATGCGCTGTATGCCTATGATTTTAGCACAAATGGGTTTGCGAAAGAGTTAGTTTTAGAGTTTCTAGAAAGAGTTACTTTGCTATGTCGATGACAATTTTCTATTGTCTGTACATTTACAATAAGTTTCTGGATGTCTATCGTTTTCATGGAGCCCTACCCAACTTACTCATTTCTATCAAATATTTAAATCTGAGTGGTCTATGTCTATTATGTAATTATGCACTTTGAATGATCCTTTTTTGCCTAATTGCTATGCTACACAGGTTTTTGTCATTTCGACTTTGAGTTTTGAGCTAGCATTATTTGATCTTTCATTTTCTCAAATTTAGTGAAAGGATGGAATTCGTGCTACCACTTTGGTTCACCTCCAAGGCTGCAGCTTCAAATCGTGTGTCCACCAACAACGCTGAGGACCCTCGTGCCAGGAAAAACCCTCCAGTCCTAAGGTGAGGTTCCCATCTCCCTCGTATTTGAATAGGAAGGTTGTGAGCGTTGGTTATGTGATGTTTGATTTGGTTGCAATGAATCAAATCAAAGGGCTCTACTAGGTTAAAATGTCTGCTACATGTAGATAGCTGTTAATTTGATATCTATTTATAACTTTTACTGGTAAAATTTGATAAATCTAAATTTTCATAATATTGGTGTACTGAGTTAGCCTACCAAAGACAATGCATATAACGCCACTGACCCAGTTGCTGCATGCCTATACTTGTTGTAGACCCTGTAAGTTTCAAATTCACAGACGGTTATTCATTTTCCCCCTTTCTTGCTAAATGTTTGAATTGGTGTAAGTAATAGATATTTATGTTATTTGATATGCTTTTTCTTGATGTGCAGAGAGTGCTACTGTCAGCAACATAGACATCCGGTCCTTGAGGCAATAGATTGAATTAAAATGAGAAATGAACTGAGACTTCCTCAATGCAATTTAAATAGATAGTGTACATTAAACTGCATGTTGTGGTTGTTCAAATACACTTTTCTGAATAATATGACCATTCAATTATGCTTAAGTTGTTTATTCTAAAATGGTACAATTTGCCGATCATGCTCTCCATCGAGCGTGTGGCCTAGAGTCACCGCCGGTTTGGGTTAGAGCATGAGACTACCTGCAGTGCATCCTTTAAAACCATCCTGAAGGGGGGACCGAACCGGAGTTTGGTTGGTGTGCTCTCCGGTTGTGGAAGCTACTGGTCCAGTTCGAGTCTTACTCAAAGCAGGATTTCCCATCGAATGTCTACAACCTCTCTCTTGCCTAGAGTCACAAAGGGAGTGCGACGCGTCCGTCGCCTACGGAATCAGGAGGATTTCGGTGATTTCAAGAAGGACGCGGTCTTCGGTCTGGGTGTAGTTATAGGTCTGTTTGTACACGGGTGGCGTATGTAGTGTGTGTAGTGTGGGCGTGCGTGTATATGAACAGATACTATATCTGTATCCAGATGAGAGACGTAAAAAAAAAACCATCCTGAAGGAGCACGATAGAGGAAAAATGCACCAGATCGTAGTCCTGAATCCGGTCCGCAACGATTGATCGTCTGGTATATGCAGCTGGATAGAGTTCATCCGGTCTGCGCGCTGGCCCACCTCTGCAGCACAGCCGGGCAATGCATGCACGCGCGCATGGGGAGTAGTGGCGGGCCCCAGTTTACAACAAACTTAAAAAAATACTATAACTCACAGACTAAAAAACCAAATTAAATTCCGATTACACCATTAAATTCGTTTTAATAAATCATTCAAAATAAGATCTCACATGGATATATTTAGATAAAATTACAAGTGGGATCCATTAATCGTAGTTGGTATAGAGTATGAGATATAGAGGATGATGGGTGCAAAAGAAACGAGTATAAAGGAGAGAATTTTGATGATCAGGATGTATAAAGGATAAAAATAGAAGATGATGAACGTGGATAGTCTGAAGCTGCAGGCGTGGGGCTCACCTTCAGGTGTAGGAAAACAGGTTGGCGACCTAGAGGGTGGTGACTCGTTTTCTCCTAGAGCGGCCAGTGGTCACTATGCTGCTGTTCTAAAATTTTGTTTTCGATAGGTCTTTTTGTTTAGCTACTATATTGTTCCGTGACTGACAAGGTATTCAGTGTATGCAATTGAGGTAGCTTATATTTTCAAAATTGAACATGCTCTTCCCATATTTGAGTTATATGGGATTTCCTTAAAAAACAAAGAATTGAGATACATTAACACATGGATATATTGATTTTGATGATATAATCCCTAGACAAAAATACCAAACATCTCGGATACATTGATTTTGATTTTTGTGATAATCCTTGGATAATACCAAACATCTCATGAAATTTATTGTTACTCCTGTTGCAACGCACGGGCACTCAACTATATAAACAACAGATCTGGTGGTGCTCAGCTACTGGCAAAGTGGCAATTGCTTCGAGCGTGAGTCGCCTCTCGCCCGGGCATCATCCGATGTGTTCAATTAACATTCAAATATACTACCTCCTCTGTTCTTTCTAAATGGCGTATTAATTTTACTAGAAAAGGAAGCGCCCTTACGGGCGCTCTACCAGCATCATGTTGACAAGCAATAATATAAATAAATTATAATACATATAAAGGAACTTATATAATACGGTCTTTGTACACCATAAGGTTTCAATATATCTATATATAATTACAAATTACATGCAGAACCAAAATTTCATTATGGATTTCTGTAGGTACGCTTTGAGGGTGTCGATGCAGTCTTCAAACCCCAATGGCCATCATAGCCCAAAACATATCTTCTTCTCCTCCCTTCAATTAATACACAACTAATGGGCATTATCATGTACAAAAGGAACCTTAGTCATTTTTTTTAAAAAAGGCATATATTCGAGATGTCACTTCACCATGATACTTTGTATATATTCAATTTGACTATTGTTTTGTACATCTGCAAGAGCTTGCCACCGCTATGGACAACCTGCTGCAGCCATCGAGCACTCTTTGGCAGGCCAAAATGGGTATGCAGTCAGGTACACCAGGATACAGTACATGTACTAATTTTACACTTATCCCAAATAACTATGATCAGCCTTCAGGGAAATGAAACTTGTCCATCGAAATTATTGTCTATATAAAGAAAATTCTTGTCTCAAGCTTTCACCATCCAAATTCTAGTCTGCATAATGAATATGAAATATGTACGCCTTGAGAGGTTTTCCAGCAATATGAATGGTTTTCGAAACAAAAAAAAAAAACTATGAACAATAATACCCTAAGTCTAAACAAAACCACCACACAAAATCATAGATTGTAGAAGGCTTTAAAGAAAAGCATATGTGCATATAGGTAACCAGATGAGAAATAAGGAAATAGATAAATATTTGTCAAGATTAGTACACCGAAAACAGGTAGACTCAAATGGTTCGAGAATGAAAACCTATATCATCACATCTGGCGCAGATCTACAGTTTCGGATGCAATTGGTGCAAAACAGGGAAGACTAAACAAAGAGCAAAGTTGGGCAAACCAACTACCTGTAACACTGATTCTGACATCCACAAATATTATCAAAGCAAATAATTGCATTTATCCACTCTACATGACAACCAGTATAAAGTCCAAAAATTTGGTTGCACCTGTGAACTAAGCAAGAAGCAAGTAAGGAAAAATCATAGATAACTGATATCAATCAAAGGCACCTACAAATATTATAAAAAGCAATGACTGCATTGATTCACTCTACATGACAGCCAATATAAGGTCCACAAATTTTGCTGCACATGTGAACTAAGCAAGAAGCAAGGAAAAATCAGAGATAACTGATATCAATCAGAGACACCACAAGGTACTAATGTCATTGAAACAATGTACATGATCGGCTGTTGTTCTCTCTCCTTCATGGATCGAGGGGGCCGGAGCTAGCGCCTTATCGACTCACCGAGAGGCATTTGGTGCTTGGCCCATTTTATGTGGGCCGTGGTACACAACGGTCGACATGCCACAGCCGAATCTATCCGTAAGTGGATATCGGCCCGCCAATTCGCACACTCTCAAATTTTGGCACTGGTTTAGAGCAAGTATACTAATAGGCTGTAAGCCGGCTAAATGTTGACATGGAGGAGAAAAAAAGAGGAGAGAAGAGAAGTGGGCTGTAAGCTTACAGTTAGCTTGGGCACAGTAACCAAGAAATCTGTGAGAGAAACAGGTGAGCCATGCAGTATATGTGAAAGGCTGATTACTATACGAGTGGGCTGAGAGAAGGCTGTAAGAACCTTATAACTAGTAAGCGGGCTGTATTATTAGCCTTACTCTTAGGAGACACTAAAAGTACTAGCAGGCAACAGAAGAAGTCCATTGGTTCGCCTGTGTGGCCATCGTCGTCATTGGCGAGGATATGAATCGGAGGAATCTGATGGAACACTACAATAACTAAATAGTGTGTTGTTACAAGGGATAGCCTTGCCTGACTTAAATTCTAGAGAAAATTCCTTATTTGACACCGAAAAAACTTGATGTTCCTAATTTATCACTCAAAGTTCAAATCTTCCTGACCACTATTGAAATTTTTGTTCCAAAAATGGCACTTCCGACAAAATAGGCATGTAACGGTGTTAACTAAGATGCGAAAAAACGATTTTGTCCCCTCCATTTTTTAGTCTGATCGGTGTTGCTGGCATAGTACATACACTGCAAGAAACTGGAATTGCCTTGACGGCCGAGAATTTTTTTTATGCCAAAATCAAACCGGCAAGGAAATGACAGTTTCCTTGGCTGTGCTATCGAACAGTTATAAGTGTTTTCTTGGTGGTTACTAGTAACCTACACGGAAATGACTTATTTCCTTGAGCGTTATTCTAAATTGTCAAGGTAATTGATATTTCCTCGGGTGTAAATGGAAACCGTCAACATAATTCTCAGAGTTTTGAATTTTGAATTTTTTGAATCCTTCAAATGACCTTAGATTGAGATACAATCTAAACCAAAGTTGTAGTACTCGACGATATTAGAACTTTTTAGTTGAAACTTTTTTCATTTGAAATTGTCTAGGCTCTCTAATATTCATTATAAGTTCCACTAAACTGAGAACAAAAACAAAGAAATATTGACTTCTACACAAAAGACTTTGTGGTGTAGTGGTAAGTGAGTTTCATGCAAAAGCTCAGGTCACGAGTTCGAATCCTAGCTATAATAACTGTGCGATTATTTCTCTTTTTTGATATATATATCCTTGGTGGCCTAGACAGTTTTCCTTGGCGGTTGTCGACCCTTAAGAAAACTATTTTTCTTGGCGGTTATAACATTTTCTTGGTCCTTTGGCAAATTTACTCTGGTCGTAACATTTCCTTGGCCCTTTGGCAAATTTAGTCTGGTCCTAATTTCCTTTATAGTTAGCCTCCAAGGAAATCATCCTTGAGTGCCAAAACCGTCAAAGAAACTAATTTCCCTTGTCTTCTATCGTTGAGTGTGTTTACTTGACGGTTTGTGCCCAAGGATCATTTCCTTGGTGGTTTTTGACACTCACGGCAATTCAGGATTGTGGTAGTGATATGTGTTTTGGCGCCAAATTTTTTCTATTTAACATGGCTACTGTTCCTATTTGCATAGTACAGACAATATTTGCACCAATTATTTGCTAAGTGCGCAGATTTATTTGACCACTTTTGCACCAATTATTTGCACAAAGTGCACACATTTATTTTTGCACCAAATAAATGTGTGGACTCTGTGCAAATAGTTGGTGTAAAAGTGTTCAATAAATCTGTGCACTTAGCAAATAATTGGTGTAAATATTATCTGTACTATACAAATAGGAACAGTAGCCATGTTAAATAGAAAAAAATTGGTGCCAAAACACACCTGTACTATGCCAGCAACACCTATCAAACTAAAAACTGAAGGAGAGGCAAAATCGTCTTTTCACATCTCGTCGTGTCTCGTCCACCTCCACCCTCTCCATCTTTCCACTAGTTGCGCCACGCCCTTGCGCACCACCCGAGCCACCTTGTGTAGCATGTAGTTGCCAGAGTCGATCGCGCGACCTGTTTTCTCCCTCGGCTCCGACAGAGCGCCGCTGTGAGCACCCTCATGTGGCCAGCTCGCTACGGTGAGCTTCACCCTTCACGGCTTTGTGTTTTAGGCTCCTCAGGTCTCGTGGATAATGTAGCTAGCATCTCATGTAACATGAGCTGTACTTTGTATGGCGGCAACTATAGCAAGATCGGTTATTGTAGCAAACCGACCTCATTGTCTATATAAAGACATCCCTAGCTCATTTGTAAGATGATTGGCCAGTGAAAGTAATATACAGAAGTTCCCCTCTTCCTTTTCCATCTCTATTCTATGCTCCTTGTGATTGTGTGCTAGAGAGCTCAATTTCTAACAAACCCCACCTCCATCGGCTTATGTATGTTTTTTTACAGCAATTTTTGATTCATTAGCCCACCTCCATCGGCCTATGTACATGTTGTCGGTTACCAAAGTTAGGGGTACCCAACTTCCATGCAAAAAACGCTCATTCCCAACTTGGTCTGGCCCAAGTAAGGCCAGTCGAAGCCCACGAAGGCCGCGTCTACAGAGGCCCAAATCTCCGATTCGCCCGAGCCTCCCCGGGAGAGCTCGGGCGAGCGGCACCCTCGGCGCCCCAAATCTCCGATTCGCCCGACCCTCCTCGGGAGAGCTCGGGAGAGCGGCGTCCTCGGCGCCCAAATCTCCGATTCGCCCGAGCCTCCTCGGGAGAGCTCGGGCGAGCGGCACCCTCGGCGCCCCAAATCTCCGATTCGCCCGATCCTCCTCGGGAGAGCTCGGGAGAGCGGCGTCCTCGGCGCCCAAATCTCCGATTCGCCCGAGCCTCCTCGGGAGAGCTCGGGAGAGCAGCGTCCTCGGCGCCCAAATCTCCGATTCGCCCGACCCTCCTCGGGAGAGCTCGGGAGGCGGCGTCCTGGGCGCCCAAATCTCCGATTCGCCCGAGCCTCCCAGGGAGAGCTCGGGCGAGCGGCCCCTCGGCGCCCCAAATCTCCGATTCGCCCGACCCTCCTCGGGAGAGCTCGGGAGAGCGGCGTCCTCGGCGCCCAAATCTCCGATTCGCCCGAGCCTCCTCGGGAGAGCTCGGGAGAGCAGCGTCCTCGGCGCCCAAATCTCCGATTCGCCCGACCCTCCTCGGGAGAGCTCGGGAGGCGGCGTCCTGGGCGCCCAAATCTCCGATTCGCCCGAGCCTCCCCGGGAGAGCTCGGGCGAGCGGCCCCTCGGCGCCCCAAATCTCCGATTCGCCCGAGCCTCCTCGGGAGAGCTCGGGAGGCGGCGACCTAGGCGCCCAAGTCTCCGATTCGCCCGAGCCTCCTCGGGAGAGCTCGGGAGGCGGCGACCTAGGCGCCCAAATTTCCGATTCGCCCGAGCCTCCTCGGGAGAGCTCGGGGGGCGGCGTCCTCGGCGCCCAAGTCTCCGATTCGCCCGAGCCTCCTCGGGAGAACTCGGGAGAGCCGCATCCACGGCGCCAAAGTCGGCATCCAAGGCACGGGTGATGTCAGCGAAGCAATCTTGGACCACAAGAAATCTCTCTGACCACTTTACAAGCACTGTCCCGTCAGGCGAGACTCTCGACACGACTGTGCTTCGCACGCCCCTGATGGCCATACCACCTGTCGGGATTTCCCTGACAGCAGATTTGATGGGCCCACTACGACCGTCCCCCACGGTATGGTCTACGGTGCGCCGCCCCGTTTCGGGAAAGGCGCCCACTGCGCCGTCCACACGAAAGGATGAGCACGCCTTCAGATCCCGAGCCTCGGGAAACAACGCCCCAAGATTTGATGGGCCCACTACGATCGTCCTCCACGGTATGGTCTACGGTGCGCCGCCCCGTTTCGGGAAAGGCGCCCACTGCGCCGTCCACACGAAAGGATGAGCACGCCTTCAGATCCCGAGCCTCGGGAAACAACGCCCCAAGATTTGATGGGCCCGCTACGATCGTCCTCCACGGTGTGGTCCACGGTGCGCCGCCCCGTTTCGGGAAAGACGCCCACTGCGCCGTCCACACGAAAGGATGAGCACGCCTTCAGGATCCCGAGCCTCGGGAAACAGCGCCCCAAGGTGATTCTCCCTCTTGTCACATCGTACGGAAGGATAGCCGGCAGGTGTAAACGCACCAAAGTCGAGCGGACCACGACGGCCATATCCAGAAGACCCAGAGAGCCGACGACGAGACATGGTCAGACGACTGTTTCTACCTTGGAACTCGCAAACCAAGATAGCCATACCCATACCCCGGAGACGCGGAGAAAAGGCAGCAGCTAGTCAAACGGAGAACGGCAACTCCTCACTATTTTAATAGGTAGCGTCGTAGCCGCCTTGGCCTCTCCCTTGCGGCTATAAAAGGGAGAGCAGAGACCAGCTTTAGGACGACGACAGAAGAAAAAACGAACGGACGGAGAAGTTCCAAGTTCTCACTCACAGCAAACGACTTGTAAACATTTAGACACTCACAAGAGACCTGGGAGCACTTCCCTCTCTCGACTAGCTTGTAACCCCTACTACAAGCACCCCGGTGCAAGGCAACACGACTCTCCTCTCCACTGGACGTAGGGCTTGCTCGGCCTGAACCAGTATAATCCCTGTGTTCCCCTTGCACACCATCCGTAGCCTCAACCGCAAAACACATATTTACTAGCCGGTGTTAGCCTCGCCAAAATTAGCACCGACAGTTGGCGCGCCAGGTAGGGGGCTTTTGCGTGTTGATCCCGGTTGCGGATGGCAGCCAACGTCCCTGCGCTTCCTGCTGGCTCGGTGCTCCGGTTCGGGCCACTGTCCTCGGCCTCGAGATGAACCTCCGCCCAACCCGAGCCCCGGGCCATCATCATCCTGACCCCGGCCCAGCAGGTGGCTGGGAAAGGGACCCCGGTGACACCTCCACCCGTTTCAGGGAAACAGAGGGAACGCCACGCGCCGCTCCCGCCGAACTAGGCGGGGGGAAGCGCATCCGCGTCAACCCGACCAATCCGGTGCCCCCCGCGCGAGACACCGCTTCTACGATCATCACCAGCGCAACGCTGGTAGCTCGAGCAGCTAAGTCACAGTTACCCTTAAGCTTCCATGCTTTGTTCATATTTGTGGTCTCGGAATCGTTAAATAAGCGTTCTTCAATTATCACGAATTTTGAGATTTAAACTGAAACCTCCCTCACGTCCGAACCTCTCCAGCACTCTTGAAAAAATCCGTGAAACCCGAACAGGCAAGAGAACACCTTTAGGGCATGGCTGGCCGAGCCGCGAGACCGCCTACGCCTCCGGGCTACGGCACCTCCACTCACCACCCATCGTCCGACGGGTGACTTACGCTTCGAGGCAATTTCATGGAGTTTTTCAAGTACGGGACGAGGGGTGGACGCTTGGGGACCGACGATCTAATTTTCTCTGCGCCTTTTCGATCGCTTTTTCGAAAACTCCGCGTCGAACTCCTTTCTGCACTCTAGCAAAACTTGCGAGATCCAAAGAAGTAAAAGGACACTCTTAGGGCAGGGCTGGCCGAGCCGTGAGATCGCCTACGCCTCCGGGCTACGACACCTCCACTCACCACCCTCCGCCCGAGGGTCAACTTGCGCTCCAGAAAGATTTCGCGAATTTTTGCCTGAGTGCGAGAAGAGAGACGGGCGTTTGGGAAATTTAGTAAAAACCGATCTCACTCGAGCCTTCTCTGAGATACCTAGCTGTGTTCGCGACAAAGCGGGAACCCCTCGGGTCGGACTGGCACAGCTCTGGCTCTGTCTACACCACCGAGGCTACGGCATCCCTAAAAATGCTAAGTCCTCAACTTTCATCACAAAGTCTGATATTTACATGGGCACTCGGCCAAGACTTATTGTTCACAGGACGACAGAGGACTTCGCGCCACAAGCTCACTCCGCCGTGGGAAGGACTGTTCATCGTCGCCGAGGTGCAACGCCCCGGCAAAGCTCGCGAACGAGAACGGCGAGGTCTACAGCAACGCTTGGAACATCGAACAGCTACGTCGCTTCTATCCTTAAGATTCCAAGCATTATACTATTTTGAAAATCTTGAAATCGATGAAAAGACCCGACTTCTACTCTTTTTAACATGATTTTAGATTTTCAATCCGAGCCTACACTCGGGGGTGAAGCGACCCTTTATTTCACCGCACAGAAAATGCGAGGCTCGGCCTAAGCTACGGAAGGGCCGACCCTCCCTCGGGGGCTAGGACAGGGGAAACCCCCGAACTATCCCGAGATTAAACAATTTTGGAAACGCAAAAATTTCAAAACTTGTCGAATTCGTTTCTCCCTAAAACACGCTTCCTTCCGGAAATCGAGCATGAACTTACAGAATTCGAAGAATGAGGGAAGCCCCAGAAGACAGAGCCGGTCGAGTCGGAGACCGCTTATGCCCCAGGGCCACAGCATCTTCCCTCGCCACTCCGTGTTCGAAGGCTAACCCGCACTCGGAAGAAAACCTATAAGATCTACGCTCGGCCAAGGGAGGAAGCTCGGGAGGAAACACCTATGCTTCTTTTCTAAAGGATTCTTTCTGCCAAAGCTCCTAGGACATCGGCTGCGTCTATGCCACTAAAGCTACGACACCCGAAAAGCGTCCCCCGAGGCTCGATGGCCCGGGCACAGGATCGGCAAGAAAAAATGCCTAAGGAAAAAAGCACGAAACAAAGCGAAACAAACATTCAGCAAATATTTACATAAATGTTAAGGCCACGAAGGGCCATATTGTTTGTTTCCTTTCAAACCACTCCCGAAAGGTTACTTTTTACAAGGGCACTATGGCCCGCTTCTTCTTCACGGCAGGTTCAGAGGAGGGAGCTCGACCTCGGCTTGTAAGAGACCCGCCGTCACCGCGCACGCAAACCGCCTCGACTGAGCCGAACCGTCGCGTCCGTCAGGCTTCGCGCCTCAAAAGGTGAGCCAGATCATTACAACCGCGCGCTTCGATTCCACCTACGTTTTCTCAACGAAGAAACCCCGGGCTCGGGCGCCCGTTACGTTCCCAGGGGATCGAAGACTGGCCCTCCGAGGCTCGAACAGTCGCCCCAGGGAAATCGAGTTAGGGACAGCTAGCGGATGGGTCACGAAAACGGCCAGTATCCCGACGCCCGGAACGTCACAAGGGACATCCCATGCTGTGTCCAAGTCCCAGTAGTGAGTCGGTTACGTGGAATCCCTCCGTGGGAGGCATCATGCCCTCGGGACCCGTCGAAGGGACCCGACATCCACTAACTGACCCTCGGGAAATAATTGGAGTGTGCTCAGGCCACTAGCCGACCCTTAACGAATAGGGCACGGACCTCCACTTGGACCAACCCGTTTGTAGCTCACCGGAAATGCCGACTCGTGCCCCAGCGGGGAAGTCGAGCAGGACCAAACCTTCCTCTTCCCGAAAAAAGAGCGTGAAGGTCGAATTAAAAAAGACAGGGAGAAACCCGATCGATCCCCGATACGAAAACGGAGGCTCGGAAACTTGCCCTGCACCTTGGAAAGACCACCGAATGATCTCCCAACACGGTGGGAGGCTCGGGGGCTCCGCTTCCAAGGAAACAACCCACCTAAATAAATCAAAAAACACCCGAGGACTAACAAACACGATTCTAAGCCTTTGAAGGGATATATCATCCCTCCAAAGCCTCGGGGGCTACACCAGGCGGGTGCGCTCGCGCGCACCCCCGGAAAAACAACCCACACTTTATCTTTTTTGACAGGAAGAACCGGCGTGAACCTGTGGAGGAGTGCCTTCACTCCGCCACAGGCTCGGGGGCTACTGTCGGTTACCAAAGTTAGGGGTACCCAACTTCCATGCAAAAAACGCTCATTCCCAACTTGGTCTGGCCCAAGTAAGGCCAGTCGAAGCCCACGAAGGCCGCGTCTACAGAGGCCCAAATCTCCGATTCGCCCGAGCCTCCCCGGGAGAGCTCGGGCGAGCGGCACCCTCGGCGCCCCAAATCTCCGATTCGCCCGACCCTCCTCGGGAGAGCTCGGGAGAGCGGCGTCCTCGGCGCCCAAATCTCCGATTCGCCCGAGCCTCCTCGGGAGAGCTCGGGCGAGCGGCACCCTCGGCGCCCCAAATCTCCGATTCGCCCGATCCTCCTCGGGAGAGCTCGGGAGAGCGGCGTCCTCGGCGCCCAAATCTCCGATTCGCCCGAGCCTCCTCGGGAGAGCTCGGGAGAGCAGCGTCCTCGGCGCCCAAATCTCCGATTCGCCCGACCCTCCTCGGGAGAGCTCGGGAGGCGGCGTCCTGGGCGCCCAAATCTCCGATTCGCCCGAGCCTCCCCGGGAGAGCTCGGGCGAGCGGCCCCTCGGCGCCCCAAATCTCCGATTCGCCCGACCCTCCTCGGGAGAGCTCGGGAGAGCGGCGTCCTCGGCGCCCAAATCTCCGATTCGCCCGAGCCTCCTTGGGAGAGCTCGGGAGAGCAGCGTCCTCGGCGCCCAAATCTCCGATTCGCCCGACCCTCCTCGGGAGAGCTCGGGAGGCGGCGTCCTGGGCGCCCAAATCTCCGATTCGCCCGAGCCTCCCCGGGAGAGCTCGGGCGAGCGGCCCCTCGGCGCCCCAAATCTCCGATTCGCCCGAGCCTCCTCGGGAGAGCTCGGGAGGCGGCGACCTAGGCGCCCAAGTCTCCGATTCGCCCGAGCCTCCTCGGGAGAGCTCGGGAGGCGGCGACCTAGGCGCCCAAATTTCCGATTCGCCCGAGCCTCCTCGGGAGAGCTCGGGGGGCGGCGTCCTCGGCGCCCAAGTCTCCGATTCGCCCGAGCCTCCTCGGGAGAACTCGGGAGAGCCGCATCCACGGCGCCAAAGTCGGCATCCAAGGCACGGGTGATGTCAGCGAAGCAATCTTGGACCACAAGAAATCTCTCTGACCACTTTACAAGCACTGTCCCGTCAGGCGAGACTCTCGACACGACTGTGCTTCGCACGCCCCTGATGGCCATACCACCTGTCGGGATTTCCCTGACAGCAGATTTGATGGGCCCACTACGACCGTCCCCCACGGTATGGTCTACGGTGCGCCGCCCCGTTTCGGGAAAGGCGCCCACTGCGCCGTCCACACGAAAGGATGAGCACGCCTTCAGATCCCGAGCCTCGGGAAACAACGCCCCAAGATTTGATGGGCCCACTACGATCGTCCTCCACGGTATGGTCTACGGTGCGCCGCCCCGTTTCGGAAAAGGCGCCCACTGCGCCGTCCACACGAAAGGATGACCACGCCTTCAGATCCCGAGCCTCGGGAAACAACGCCCCAAGATTTGATGGGCCCGCTACGATCGTCCTCCACGGTGTGGTCCACGGTGCGCCGCCCCGTTTCGGGAAAGACGCCCACTGCGCCGTCCACACGAAAGGATGAGCACGCCTTCAGGATCCCGAGCCTCGGGAAACAGCGCCCCAAGGTGATTCTCCCTCTTGTCACATCGTACGGAAGGATAGCCGGCAGGTGTAAACGCACCAAAGTCGAGCGGACCACGACGGCCATATCCAGAAGACCCAGAGAGCCGACGACGAGACATGGTCAGACGACTGTTTCTACCTTGGAACTCGCAAACCAAGATAGCCATACCCATACCCCGGAGACGCGGAGAAAAGGCAGCAGCTAGTCAAACGGAGAACGGTAACTCCTCACTATTTTAATAGGTAGCGTCGTAGCCGCCTTGGCCTCTCCCTTGCGGCTATAAAAGGGAGAGCAGAGACCAGCTTTAGGACGACGACAGAAGAAAAAACGAACGGACGGAGAAGTTCCAAGTTCTCACTCACAGCAAACGACTTGTAAACATTTAGACACTCACAAGAGACCTGGGAGCACTTCCCTCTCTCGACTAGCTTGTAACCCCTACTACAAGCACCCCGGTGCAAGGCAACACGACTCTCCTCTCCACTGGACGTAGGGCTTGCTCGGCCTGAACCAGTATAATCCCTGTGTTCCCCTTGCACACCATCCGTAGCCTCAACCGCAAAACACATATTTACTAGCCGGTGTTAGCCTCGCCAAAATTAGCACCGACACATGTCAAAACGAATCTTTTCAGTCTAGTTAGGCTCTAGTTGGACAAAAGCTGTCAAATACAAACGAAACTGCCATAGTATCATAATCCAAACTTTTTTCAAACTTCCCTAACTAAACAGTGTCTATGTTTTTGTACAACAATTTTTCAGTTGGGAAGAAAATCATGTCACCCAGCTATCCAGATTATCGCGTGTCTTTTCCAAGGGATTAGAGTATGATGAAAGGTTGGAAACATGATTCGAAAGAAGAATACACTTGGACCCTGATGATTGGTTTAGCTATTGTTGGCATTGGTTTGATGTGCTCAACAAACAGTATTGGGCACTGGTTTCTGCGCGCAGCTGCTGCTATACTTGTTCGAATGACATCGGCCATTTCAGTATTCTACTCATTGTTGCAGTATCAGAGTCAGTTGGGCACGTGGGTGGTCTAATATTTGCAGGAATTGTGGCATTTACGATGACAGTTATCTGGATTTGCAGTTTTGAGGCAGGAATTAATATGCTTGTGCCGATTTCTAATCATGTGAATCACCAATATCTATACAGATTGGATTCATTAGTCAGTTCAGCTGCGAGATGAAAGAAGAGACTAGAATATGCAACAAGAGCTATTACAAGCCAAGCTATCGGGGAACCAAAATTATAGTCATACGCAGTTGCAAGTGATGTGGAGGGCTTCTGTGGGATTGTCACAGACTGGGAAGCTATGGCAACGCAAACTAGCTGGGGGGAACCAGATCGCAGAGACTAGTTGCAGGTGAGGTGCATCTATGTGTTAATTGGTGGATTAAGCATTCATATAGTTTGTAGTTTTGCATCCTATTAATAATTCAGGCTGATCTGATGTACCAGTTTAGTTCCTGCAAATTCAAATCATTGTGTGTGCTATCTCATTCCTGCTGTAGAGCATTCAAGATGATCCTATTGCATGGTGAATGTATGATACATGCAGGATACTGGGGAGATCCTCGCTCATAGCAGCAAAAGAAGAATACCTTCTTCCCCCCCCCCTTTTTAGAGGAAGCAAAAGAAGAATACCCGGTGGGAGATGTGGCTCTCTCTCCTTCACGGTCCTTATCGACTCACTGAGGCCCTTGGTGGCTGGCCCATTTTACGTGGGTCGTGGTACACAACGGTCGACGTGATCCGTTCCTAAGTGGATCTCGGCCCGCCAACACGAGAGTATTATTGTTGCGAGACGACTATGGAGCAAGGCAAGCAAACGAGCTGACACCAGCTCCAACATAGTACTACGTAGGTTTATGATGGAAGATTTCACCTCGTTTTTTCCTCACACACCCACTAGCTCACTCGGCCACTCGTGGTTTAGCTCGCTGGCCGGCCGCACCGGATTTTATTTCTTGTCCTTTGTTTTTTTCCCCTTCTGTCCCGATCGAAAGAGATGGCGTCAGGCTAGCCTGGCCAGGGGAGAGGAGGAAGAAGAAACTAAAGCCAGGGGTGCCTCTCATGAAAAGGAAGGAAAAGCGCGCAAATTCCTTAGTTTCTCAAGCCGTTTCTTCTTTCCAACTGTATATATGTCCTATATCTCCATCTGTTTTTTCCCCTCATTGTTGGCGTGCTGGAACGGAGGATTCTTCTTGTTTTCCCCGATCGGTTCCGTTCCGTCGTCCGTTCCTCAAAAAAAAAAAAAAAAAAGTCCGCATTGTCCTGCCTGTGGTTGTTTCTGTCTTGTTCGCCTTTATATACTACAAATAAAGCATCCTCAAGCTCAAGCGTCTCCCGTGAAGAGTGAAGACTGAACGGAAAGATGCATGTATGAGGCGACTCCTGTGCTTTTGCTTTTTATATTTACTCGAGTTTTCCCTTTCCTTTTTCTTTGCTTCTGGCAAGTCATTTTCTCCTTTATCTTTTGCGCTACTATTACTCAGTAGTAGACTTAACGTTGTCAAGAGTCACTGCAAGTGGAGAAAATTAGCGGCAATAATCAGATCAGATGCGAACTCGTCGTAAGGCTAGCTGCCTAGCTTGATGATTATCGGCCTCGTGGCTTGTGAAGCACAGCTAGCTGGGAGTCAGCTTCATGAAAAAGCTTACAGCTGTTGCAAGGTGATATATATTCTCGTCCTCCATTTTCTCCGGCTTTCTCTTTCGAAATATCCATCTAGTGTCAACATTGTCGGGGAAAAGAAAGCGTAGTGTACTGGTTTCGATTGTACTTTCTGTCTGCATGGAGCACTAAATGAAGTAGCTGCTGTTACATGTTTGTACTTTTTACCTGGCTAGGTCAAGATAAATCTTTTAAGTCTACTTGGGTCATGATTAGACAAAAGTTATTAAATACAAATGAAAGTGCTACAGTACACTTTTCGCTAATTTTCATCATCTAAACGGCGCCTTAGATTAAGTAGGTTACAACTTACAAAAGGGTGATTGGACACCTGAACATCTCTGAATGGACAAAATAATCGATTTCACCATCGTCGCAGCGCCTTGGAAAAAAATTCAAGAAATGAACTATAGATGTGTAGAATATAGAACATTGACTATTATATCACACCTTACTTTTTGAACCAATAAGTTGTACAGTGCATCATTTTCGCCGTTGTGCGTCTGTTATTCTAGACAATGTTACTGTTACTATTATAGATATCAGGGCAGCCGGGAAAGCAGCTTACTATGAACAGTGGCAGAGACTTGGGGAGGGGGGGGGGGGGGGGGGGGTGGGCGCAATAGTGTGTTTTTTTCGTTATGAGTACAAAACATATACATGTAAAAACGTTGATAAGCGCTGTTGAGACATTCTCATCTATCTATCATATTTACGAAGTGTCGTCGTATTGTCCGGCTCCCTTGTTCTAAAGTTCCAGTTCCACCATTGATTATAATTAAATGATGAATTGACATTATATATATCAGCACAGAATAACAACCTTTGATGAGTTCCACCAGTGATTATGAATGATGAGACGAGATTATGTATCAGCACAGAACAATTTACAAACGCAATTTGGTGATGTTTTTCGTGCGAAGCACGGGTCGCATAATAAACGAACTTTATTATAATAGTAAAACAAAACTGTTTAAGAAACCAAAAACGTACTACGGTAGTATTTCTCACTCTACAGTCTACAGTGTACACGTTGTTCACAAAAGCCTCATCACGTGCCGCGAGCGTTTCAGCTCTACTCTACCTGTGAGAGAACGAGGCAAATAGTAGTACTGTTGCCTTGCCAGTTAGGCAATATAATCACTGGTACCTGATCAATATATATATATATATATATATATATATATATATATATATATATATATATATATATATATATATATATAATCACTGGTACTGTACGTACACTCGTCTGATGAGAGACGGTGGGAAAGAGCAAAGCCCTTTGTTTTGCTTTGCTTTGCTAATTATTTCTCTCTTTTCACCGGGGGAACCTCTGATCCCTTTCATTTTTTCTTTCCACGGCCGGGTCCTGGACTCGCGTCCGGCCGTCCGGCCGGGCAGGTCGTTCTCCTCTCCTTTTCACGTACTAATACGACTAGACTACGCCTTGTGGTGCCTGGTTGTCTTCTTTTTCTCACCACTGACCACTCCTCTTTCAGCAGCGCGTTCCTTGCACCTGAAGTTTGGTATGGGTTCTGCTGCTGGCCCTGTCGCACTCTACTCCGTCTCTACTTCCGTGCACAGTAAACCCCCCCCCCCCCCCTAGTCTCTCTCTGTCTCCGAGTCGGAGAGACAAGTGTGTGTTGTGTGTGAGGAGTGCAACGATTCAAGAGAGAGAAAAGCAGGATTGCTTTCAAGAGTGAGGGGCTGTTTATAGGCCCTGTTTAGTTCACACAATTTTTTCTTTTTTCCCATCACATCGATTGTACTTTACGCCTGTATGGAGCATTAAATGAAGTAGCAGCGGTTACATGTTTGTACTTTTTGCCCGGTTAGCTCGAGATGAATCTTTTGAGTCTACTTAGGCCATGATTAGACAAAAGTTGTTAAATATAAACAAAAGTGCTACAGTGCACTTTTTACCCTTTTTTCACCCAACTAAACCGTTCCTGTTAAATTTTGCCAACTAAACGGGCCTAAGAGAGAGAGCATTTCCTGAAAGCAAGACGTGCAGGGTGTGTGTCCTGGCAGAGCGGGCATCTGTTACCACTTGTAGCTTTGAGAAAAATCGTGCAGGGTGATGGCTACTGCCGGAGCAGAGCACAGCATGCATGGTGAGGAGTACAGTACTCCACGGGTCCACCCGAGCGTCACAGAGAGGGCATACGGTGGCTAAAAGGGTTAGTTTTAAAATAAAAAACAAACGATGTTAGTTTCAAAAATTCTTTTAAAAGAAGGTTAATAAAAAAAAAATTCGCCGTGGGCTCCGGCTTGTGCACCCGTCCACCCGGGGGGAGCAGGAGGAGGCAGGGCCAGTCCTGAGTTATTTTATACCTAAAACGAAACTAATTTTTGGATCTTTTTATACAAACATGATAATACACACATATATGAAATGTTAAGAAATAATCATTTGACCTGATACAAAAGCAATATTCATATGAAACAATTTCAAACATATTCAATTACCGCAAAAATTTCTTCCAACATTCATAGATGCGGGATGGAGGGAAAGGCCGAAGGCATAAGATCGCGTACTCGTGTGACTCCTAGATCGCGTCGCGTGTGCCGTAATCACAGGGAGTCGTGGAGTCAGGGACCTGGCATATACGTACATATATTGCTAATGTATACAGTACATACATTGGTGTATATTACTAATGTATACATACATTGGTACGGGCCCACCGGTGGCATGGACCTGGGACGGATGTCCCTCGCCCTGCCCCAGGGCCGGCCCTGGGACGAGGAGATCCAACAGACAGGTGGACCCGTCCAAGGGTAACTGGGGACCCCGTCCCGTGGGAGAGGGAAACCCTGCCTCGTGGTGCGCTGCGCCGGTGTCGGCTAGCACCCTTTTTCTTCTTCATTACCCAACGCGATCAGCTCAGCTCCATCCAAGCCTCCAAAGCATGGTTGACACGCAGGCTCCAGCTCCCCTGGTACGCAACCGCGTGGCGCCAGGTGGTCAGACGCCACCCCGCTGCTGGTCCCGCGTCACCTGACCCAGAGCATGCCACGACGTTTTAGATGCACTGCAAATTGCAATTATAACTAGTCACATCAACGTTGTGACATATGCATGGAGCATTAAATGTAAATAAAATGTTTACATGTTTGTAGTTTTTGCATGTATATCATGAGACGAATCTTTTAAGCCTACTTAGACTATGAATAGATAAAAAGTTATCAAATACAAACGAACGTGGTATAGTGTAGAATTATAACTGCAACTGGGATCTAAACACACCCGACGTCACCACTGCCAGTGCTACCTTGGATCCATGTCGGTCCATCGGGCAGGCAGGCAGGCAGGAACGGAAAGCGGCGGGTGCGGCGGGGGCATGAGATGAGATCATGGCTCGACTCCCGTCGTCCCGAGGTGGCGCGGGGCCGTGGTGTGGAATGTGGATTGCGAGCAGGGCACGAGGGCGCGACGCGGCTCACCCGCACCCGCACCCGCACGGCACACGAGCCAGAGCGAGCGCGGTCCGTCGCGTGGCTGGCTTTTGGCTAGTTGGCTTGGGTTTCACCGAGCGGCTTTTGCTTTAACCGCCCGCCCGCCCCCAAACGGAAACGGGCCGCGTGCGAATCACGAGGATCCCGGACGGGTTGGTGGTGGTGGTGGTGGTGCCAATTGCCAAACTCCTACTACTACCTTTTTTTCCTTTTTCTTCCGTCCACAACCAGCTGTGTGAAAAAAAAAGGGGTCTACTGTAGATCTTTCTCCTCGTGTTTCAACGACCGTACTTTGGAGCTCCCCTCCCGACTGTTAGTAGTAGTGGAGAGTCCTGCTGGTTTCTTTGACGTGTAATAACGGCCCCTGTACGCCATATTTATTTTTTACTGTGGTGAAAGAGGTGGAAGTGCGAGGGAGGTAAAGGCGATCCGCAGCGTCACGGCGTTCCCATGGCCAGGGCACTCGCAGTTCGATAGTGCTGGCATCGAAGCAGCAGCAGCAGGTGAGCACGGCGTGGGTTGGGTTGTGGTGGCCCGGCAGCCGGCAGCAGGCGCTCCTCCCGAGACTGCACGAGCGGAGTCACGCCGTGTGCCAGTGCCAGGAGATTGCTGCCGATCAGCAGTGCACTTCTCCTTCTCCGTACCCCGCTCATTATTCTAAGCTTGTTTATTTATTTTACTATTACTCCCTCGCGCAAGCCGCAAGCGCAAGTGGACAACGGAGAGCGTCGTCCATGCGACAATGCCAGTAGCTTCTTTGCTTGATCAGGTAGCTAGCTCATCAAGATCGTGTACGTATCTACTAGGAGTATCTATCCTATCTGCTTATCCAAGTATGGCAAACCTAAATTGAGAACCGTCACAGATCACAACCGCAAGTATGCTCAGCTGTCCGAGAACCATATGGATGGTGCCGCTAGAAAAATCAGGCGCCAAGAACTGAGACAATCAACAGAAAAACTTTGAGAAACAAGATGACAGCATTAGCTATTGCTCATATATGTCTGGTTCTCTTCCATAGAGATAACAAGCTATACTCATCATAGTTCGTCTCATCCATATACCAATTACAAGCAGCATCAGCACTAGGAGAGAGACGGTGATTACAGATTACTTACGCCTACAAGTAGGCAAGCAGATGATCATGAGGCATGCCACAAGCAAAGCGACCTCACCTCATCTGATCACTTTCCTTGCAACTGAAACTAATACTGCTACTTGCATACTCCAGGAGTAGTATATTACCCGGCAGGAGGGATCACAAAGCCCCTCGAGATGCCAAGACCAAAACATAACAAGGGTCAAAAAGGAAAACCAAAGTGCGGAAGGTTCTAGCGAGAGGAGGCCGGCGGCAAACGCAAGTGTTTTTTTTCTCTTTTTCCGAAACTAAAACCCGGAAAAAAAAAACACCAAAACACCAAAAACTAGACCCCGAACGTATCGAGAGGCGCGGCGAAAAAGAAACAAAAAGGAGGGCGGAAATTGCGAGAAGGGGGTGGAGTGGTAATGGTAAGTAGTAGAGCGGCTACTAGCTAGCTAGTAGTAAGTACTACTAGTAGTAGTTATTCTGTGTTCACCACGCCACGCTCAGAGGACGGCGGCGAGCCCCGTGACGACCGTCGCCTTGGGCTGCTGCTGCTTGCTCGCCTCCTCCGTCGGGCGCCACGGCGACACCACCACCGTGATCTTCTCGCCGACGCTCACGCCGCCCCCCGCGGCGGCGCCGTCGCTGCTGCTAGGCTTCCTGTCGAACACGAGCTCGAACTCGCCGGCAAAGCTCGCCGCCTGGACGGGCGTCGCCGTCGCCGCGGATAATGATGCGGCGGGGCCGGGCACGACGACCTTGTCGCCGCCGCAGCAGCGGACGTGCGGGGACAGCCACTTGGCGCGCATGTACTCCGGCTTCCGCCACGGCGGGAAGTGCAGCCCTTTCTTCTTGAGGCTCTGCCGCCCCGCCTCCGCCACCACCGCCACGATCTGCGCGAGCCGGTCCGGTGTCCCCACGAACAGCGGCGGCAGCGCCTGCAGCGCCGCGCGGTACGCCTTGGTGGACCTCGCCAGCTCGAACTGCGACCGGAAGTCCACCTCCACGATCAGCCTCGCCTCCTCCTTCCCCACCACGGCGTCGATGTACTCGTGTTCCCCTGCGCACACAGCCACAGGTTCAGCACCGGCCGCACGGCACGCCATGGATATCATGTGATGGACCGAATTCGCGCCACAAACCTGCGGGATAGGAGGCGGCCTTCTCCCAGCGTGACTTGCACACGGAGGCGTCGTAGCCGAGCGCCCTGAGGCCGTCGGCCACGGCGCGGCGGCACTCCGCCTTGCCCTTGCAGCCCTTGCCGCACTTGTCCGCGAGCCTAGACGCGTCCGCGAGGAGATTCCGCTCCGCAACACTCGCGCTCTGCACCAAACCCTGCCAACAAGACAAATTCATTTCGATCCATGCGCGTTTGGGTTTGGGTTTGAGTTTGGGAGGGGGGAAGAATTGGAGATTTCCCCTAATTAATTCGCAAGAAATTTCGCACCTTTAGAGCCTCCAAGGCGTCGCCTGCCGCGGCGGTGGCCGGCTTGGAGGCGTGCTCGGAGGGGAGGAAGCCGAACTCCTCGTCGCTCTCCTCGTGGTTGCTGCCGTTGAAGCAGTTACAGCGGCCCCGCGGCGGGCGCTCGACGGCGGCGGTCTCCTCCATGAAGCTGAGCACCATGCGGTCGAGCCCCAGTGACCCCGCGGCGTCCCCATCACCGGCCGCGCGCGGCGGCGGCTTCTCGTCCCTGTCCTTCTCCTTCCCATCCGCCGCGGCGAACTTCTCCGACGCGGACACCCTCACCAGCAGCCTCCGGAACCTCGACACCCTCGGCGTCGGCGCAGGTTGCTGCTGCTGCTGCGTCGTCGGCAGAGGCTGCGGCTTCCCTTCCATGGCGGCGCCGTGGTGGTGGTGACCGTTCTTGAGCTGGAACGGCATGGATCGCATGAATCGCAGCGACTGACTACAACCACAACATCTCGCTCGCAGTCGGAGCGCACAAGTAGCCAACCCAGAACCAACCGCACCAGCACGCCACCGGCCTAAACCCAACCACCACACACTCCCAGCGTGCAGCGTGCCACTGCCCGTACGCCGGCGGTTCGCCGGATGCGACGGCCACTACCGGCGAACGCTGGAGGGGAATACGCTCACTGCGTTTTTTTTCTTTCCCCCTCTCCTCTTTTTCACAGTTTACACGCAACGCGAGGGGCGAAAACCACCGCCAGGCGAGAGAAGGGGGGGTTCAGATGGGAGGACACTGGGCGAATTTAAAGGGGGTTGCGGTCTCAGGCGGGGGCCCACCATGACGCCGCCGTGCGGGGTGGGACCGGGCCATCAGTGGTGGTACGTGGCGGAGCCGGTCGCGCCGTGGGTCGCAGGGACGCCGGCACGCGTCCCGCGCCGTGGGATCACGGCGTTTCCGTTCGTGCTGGGGAACGCGAAAGGACGGCATCGCCCACCGGCTTTGGGCAGTGGTTTCGTCGCCTTGTTTCAGGTTGGAGGGGGTAGGGCTGGTATTTCGCAGGGGGAGTGGTCACTGGTGGATGGTGTGCGGACGTGGGGAACGGCAGCAGCGGACAGCAAAGTGGACTCGGTGGTGTACCGACTACCGGCTCCGCCCGTTCTGGATTTTGTTTTCTGGATAGGGCTATTATTTTAATGTGAAGCGGTGGGCCAGCAGAATACTTAAATCTCGAGCACTTTTTTTTTTGTTCACAAGGCGCTTTTTATTTTTCTTTCCATGCCTTTCATTATACCCCTCCGATTATAATAATTGGATTAAATAATCATATTTATTATATTATAATATCACATTTTGATCGAAACAGGATTAATTATATGATGAATTATTAATAAAAAATCTCTTAATCACTATAAGCCCATAATCTAGGTGAAAACCAACCTATAGGTTAGTATTATGGATGACGAAAGTTCAACTTGTCCTAATTGATTGCCCAACTTACCAAAGGATAAAAGGATAAAATTAGATTTTTTTTTCACTTTAGCCAACCATAACCAATCACCTCATTGAGGCAAACTTTGATTATAATAATCTTGATGTTTCTAGATACACAATAATTTCTACGTACTCCTTAGATATACACTACCTCTCTAGATGCATATATAGCAAAAGCAATGTATCTAAAAAGTTCAAAATATTTTATAATCAAGAATGGAGGGAGTAGAAGACAAATCTATCGATGAGGATGATGATATGACTATAAATGATTTTGCCAAATTCAAAACACATCGGCTCAATCTTTTAGATACGCTCAGTGTGACAGCATGCACGTTTGTAATGACCCATAAAAGTCACCACACCCCTGTGCATGAATAGTTCTATACTGCTATTTATTCCTTCCTACAATAATAAAGCAGCGATACGAGTTCCCACGGCAAGTATACGAACGTCAGAACGTGAGTCCGGGTGGAGCAGTTTCGCCCTGTTTACTCCCTCGCTCCAAACCATAATTACGTGTACTTTTGATAGTATCATATATACGGCCACGAAAAACACAGCTTTGACTATATTTTTGTTGTGAATTTTCTGACAAAATTGCATACTCCAGATAGCAGTGTTATTTGTCTATGTTCAGCTTGAAATAGCGAAATACGTACATACATACAAGTATACGACGTGGTAAAAAAGAAAGTTTATAATGAACGTTACGTTCGAAACAGTCAAGAGTCAAGAAAAGACTTTTAAAAAAAACAAAAGAGTCAAGAACAGAGAGATAATTTTAGGATAGATAGCAGACGACTGTAGCGTAGTCAAACAAGGGGATGGGCTTGGCGAGAGACGGTTGAAAATCGACTTGTCATCGCTGCGAGCCTGTACTGATCTGGTGTTGGTGTAGACGACTCGACGAGCTAGGCGTGGTGCGCGTCCATTGACGGATTGACCCCGTCACGGGCTAGGCTATACGGCGTGTGTGGGTTGTGGGAGCATCGAACGGCGGCCATGAGGCACGAACGAATGGCGCGGCCGTAACAGTCCGTCCCGTCCACTGTTTGGCAGTCGCGCCGTGTCCGACCGAAAAGAGAGAGAAAGAGAGGGGTTGGGCACGGAAAGATATGCAGGCGCGGGCAGCGACGTGCCTCCCGCCGCCCGGTATACAGGATACAGTACGCGATACACGACTCTTTTCCAGGATATATAGGAATATATACTTGTAGGATACTCGACTCTTCTTCAACTCTACTCCTACTGTTGTCAAAAAGTAAAAAAAAAAAAAAAACTCCACTCCTACGTACTGTAAGTAGCCATATCCTCATTCATGGTCACAGGAAAAACGGGAAAGTTTGGCCTGCACGGCGGCCCACGTACACTACACGAACAAAAGTTGCTTACTGCAATCTAACGGTGGTTGGTCCCTGGCCTCTCTCTCTCTCCCTCGCTCGCACTCAGCGTCATCTGCACAGGGCAGGGCCTGACCTGATGAGTGATGATGATGATGATCACCGTCACCTAACGGTGGTTGCTCCCTGGCCGTACCCGTACACATGGTTCCGTTCCGGCCGCGGTTTTCCTTTCATTTCATTACCGCCTCTTAATAACTCTGTCGCTCGGCGCCGGTCTCCATCGCCATCGCCTCTGCCGCGGCCGCTCCATCCATCCACAGTCCATCGGCTTCCAAACACAACCCGCTGCCCTGCCCCCTTGATACCTGATTAATTTCGGGTCGGGGCGTCGTATCGTACCAGGGTCCAAGGCCGCTGTGCCCTTGGAAACTAAGATGGGCACCCCCGTCCCCGAGGACCATTTATCTAGCTTATTTTTCTGCTGGATGTTAACGGAACTTGTAAATAGAGTCCGAGTTAGTTAAGATATAGAATTTGTTATTATCATATATTGTAGAATATATCTTGTAAAGTAATTGGACTGTACATATCCTAAAGATCTCAAGACTTATCTTGTAAGCCATGTGAGTGGCTATTTCTCACCTATATAACAAATGTGCGGCCTCCTACAGGAGGTTCAACGCTTCCTAATTTACTTTCATGGTAATCAGAGCCAACCTCTAATCTCATCCAATATGTCGTCCTCTGACGCCGCCGTCGCCGTTCTCCCATCATCCTTCAGCCACCCCGTCACCGAAAAGCTTACAAGATCCAACTACGCTCTCTGGAAGCTGCAGGTGCTTCCGGCCATCTGTGGAGCACGCTTGGTGGGTTACATCAATGGCACCGTCAGGGCTCCAGAGAAGGAGATCGCCGGCACCGATGGGAAGAAGATGCCAAACCCGGCATACGAAACCTGGCTGGCGCTTGACCAGCAGGTCTTCAGCTACCTCGTCGCCTCGCTTACGCGCGAGGTCCTTAAACAAGTCTCGACATGCAACACCTCTGCTGAGTATGGTCGACGCTGGAGGAGCTGTACACGTCGCAGACCAAAGCACGCTCCGTGAATACGCGGATTGCGCTGGCGACCACCAAGAAGGGATCCATGCCCGTTGAAGAGTACATCGGCAAGATGAAATCTCTCGCTGACGAGATGGCCTCGGTGGGTAAACCCATCGATGATGAAGAGCTCATCTCCTACATCTGCACCGGCCTCGACATTGAGTTCAACCTTGTCGTCACGTCGGTTTTGGCTCGTGCCGAGCCAATCTCCGTCACCGAACTTTCTGCGCAACTCCAGTCTTTCGAGCAGCGGCTCGATCTGCTTGGAAACAGCAGTGGCTCGTCTTCATCTGCAAACATCGCTTCTCGTGGTCGTGGTGGTGGTCGCGGTGGAAACCGTGGTCGTAGCAATCGTGGCCGCGGCAACAACAATTCTGGCGGCCATGGCTGCGGAAACTTCAGCTCCAGCAAGACAAAGATCAAGTGCGAGCTATGCAAGAAGGAGGGCCACAGCGTGGTCAACTGCTGGCACCGTTTTGAAGAAGACTTCGTTCCTCCAGAAGACAACAAGAGCATCAACACTGCCAGCCATGGCGGCTATGGGGTGGACTCCAACTGGTATACTGAAACTGGAGCCACTGACCATATTACTGGCGAGCTCGACAAGCTGATGATTCGTGACCGCTACACAGGAGGTGAACAGATCCATACGGCCAGCGGCTCAGGTATGAATATAGCACATGTTGGTCGTAGTATCTGTCATACTCCTGAACGAAATTTGTTCCTCAATAATGTCCTCCATGTTAACTAGCCTCAGATAACAATGCTTATTTTGAGTTTTATCCAAATTCTTTGTTCATCAAGGACAAAACAACGAAGAAAACCCTTCTGAAAGGAAAGTGTAGAGGTGGCCTTTATCCTCTACCAGCTGGTGCTCTCAGGAATAAGCAAGCCCTCAGCTCGTCGTCAAGTGGTGTTCATCCCTCGATAGAACGGTGGCATCACCGTTTAGGTCATCCCTCGTTTCAAGTTGTCCAACAGGTCGTTAAAAGGAATAGATTGCCATGTTCCTCGGAGTCTAGCATAAGTTCAGTTTGTGATTCATGTCAAATGGCCAAGAGCCATCAACTACCATATTCAAAGTCGTTGAGTCAGTCTAGTTTTCCTTTACAGCTAGTCCTTTCAAATGTATGGGGCTAGCTTGTGATTCGTTTGGACGAAATAAATACTATGTGAGTTTTATCGATGATTTCAGCAAATTCACTTGGACCTATCTCCTAAAACACAAATCCGAAGTATTCCAGCGATTCCATGAGTTTCAGCAATTAGTCGAGAGACAATTTGATAGAAAAATCCTTTCTATACAACCAGATTGGGGAGGGGAGTATGAGAAACTAAATTCCTTTTTCTCCAAGGTTGGGATCACCCATCTTGTATCTTGTCCACATGCCCATCAGCAGAATGGAGCAGCTGAGAGAAAACATAGACATATCGAAGAAGTGGGGTTATCTCTTTTAGCCCAATCATCTATGCCATTGAAATATTGGGATCAAGCTTTTCTCTCTGCGGTTTATCTTATTAATCGAACTCCTAGTAGAGTTATTGGGTTCCAAACGCCTCTTGACCGATTGTTCAAGATGGAGGCTGATTATAGCTCCCTCAGAGTCTTTGGATGTGCATGTTTGCCAAATTTGAGGCCTTACAACACTCACAAACTCTCCTTCCGATCCAAGCAGTGCGTTTTTCTAGGCTATAGCAATCTCCATAAAGGGTTCAAATGTCTAGATGTCTCCACTAGACGCATCTACATCTCACGAGATGTTGGGCGCCTTTGGGTACATGTATTTAGCCTGGCCTAGTTCTCTCGATGCAGTGCGTCACTGATTGGTTGCCTGGT
Organism: Eremochloa ophiuroides; assembly: GCA_038502445.1. NCBI lineage: Eukaryota > Viridiplantae > Streptophyta > Magnoliopsida > Poales > Poaceae > Eremochloa > Eremochloa ophiuroides. The sequence goes on from JAHLJS010000002.1 coordinate 5,550,526, forward strand.
TGTTCACTTTGGCCAGGCTCCGACGATGCAGAAAGGCTCACATGGCTTGGCTCCCGAGAAACGAAATCGATTTCCGTTTCTCGTGAGCCTGGCTCACTCGGTGCACAAGGACACGTACGGCTGCATGCTATGTGAGAGGGAGAGCTGCGGGCTGCGGACAACCAAACATCAGCGCTTCGTGGGTTGGCTGCACAAATACACAGACCAAACGAGAGGACATTGCAGCTGTGTAGCCTAGCCGGTGGCAGCCTATTTCGTCGATGCGAGCCAGGCCACGTTTAGAAGCAAACCAAACACGCCCGTTGTGTTTGATGAAACTGTTTTCCCTTTCTCCAAATTAAACCCAAACGCCGGTGCCCGTTTTCACTCGGAATATAATCTTCTTACTCCAACTTCCACTGTTCCATCCAGTTCAGGAGATGCGGATTCATACACTGATAGTGCTATTATTCTACCGTGCCATGCTACTAATCCGTCGACAAGTTTGCAGGAAAATCTGGCTCGTTTTGATGCACGAAATAATGATCATCTACATCTGTCTCCCCGGCGCCGAACACGAGGCTGATCCGCTGACGTCCTCAGCACCTGAAGCGATCGGCGAATCAGCCTTGGATCACGCGCGCCCCTGTCCACCAGTCACCCCTGCCGTTTCTGCCCCGACACAGCAGCATGGGGGGATAGTGGGATCTTCTACATTGCCTACGACTGCTGCTGATCCTGCACCGCACGCATCGCCAGAGCCTGCTTTGCCTACTGATATTTCTATCCCCAGCATTTTGACTCAAGTTGATTCCCCATCTCAGCAACGCCCAAGAACACGACTGTTGACGGTGGATAAAGTCAACTTTTATTAGAACTTTAGACATGAAAGGACACATGAATACACACTAGTCTAGGGTTTTAACTAACAATTTTCACGAGTTTTGGTGATTTCATATTTTCCAGAGAGTATTCCAGAAAAGAATTAAGAGAGGGTTTAAAGTGCTTAAAAGTCACGAAACGTGTCACGGGTGAAGATATCGCGTATTGGACTAGTAGAAGTATCTAGAAGACACCGGAGCGGAGGCGGGGCCCAAAGCCCACAAGGTGGGGCTGGCCGGCCCCCTAGGCACGCCGCCCGGTGCCCTAGGTCAAGCGGCGGCGCTTCCCTTCTGGAATCTTCCTCCTACGCCTCCTTGGCACCTAAGTAAAGCATCCCTACGTCGATCTAAGGTCGATTTGATCCGACGGTGCACATAACATGAAACGCGGATCGATGACATGGCGGTTCCTTGCCCTCTACTCCACCTCGGCCTATATAATGACGCCCCAAGGCCCCTTCTAGAGGCATTCTACACCCCGGTGCTTCATATTCTCTACATAAATTAGGGTTAGGGTCCCTCTAGTTGATCTAGTTCTAATTCTAATTCATCTAGTTGAAGCAGTTAGGAGAGACTAGTTCATCAAGATCTAGTCTTACTTAGAAATTAGAGAGATAGAGTAGGAGAGTAGAGATTCTGGAGGAGTTCCGGTCTGTCGGTGCTTCTTCGTAGCTGTATTCTTCTGGATTTAGTTTTCTCGCCCGGAGCTGCGTTCTGAGGTACTTTTGTATTCAACATTCTAATTCAAGTAAGCAGTTGTTCTTATTTGTTCTTAAGTTTGCAACTAATATTGAGTGTTTTAATCTTTAGGACCCTATAGATTGAAGTAGTACTTCGTAGTGTAGGCGTGGTGCCTAAGTTAGGTTTACTTGTGAATGTCCCCTGATTGGCCGGATAGTGGTAGTTCGCGTAGGTGACAGTTACGTTAAGTCCTCTGTAGTCCGCTTCCCGTTGATAGGATCGATAGGTGTATAAGTGCTTGGTAGGAGAGAACTCTGATTTCTGCTCTTATTCAGGTCACTGCCCAATTAGAACGGTATTATACAAAGCTTACCGGTTGTTGGAACTAGATAGTCAATAGCTATTTTCTCTTTCTTAATATTATCTAGCCTAATTGTTGGGTTAAGTCTATAGTCTTGGTCATTATCACCTACTGTTCCCTGTGGATACGATATTTAAAACCTCCGGATAAAATGCTACATCGGTATTATATCTGTGCGCTTGCGGATAATTTTATTTAATAGAGTGTAGTTAATTTATACCAACAACGACTGCAAGCTGGAATTCGCAAGCCCAAGCAATTCACCGATGGAACAGTGAGGTACGGATTATTAGCGGCTAATGGTGAACCAAATAATCTTGATGAAGCTCTGCAGGACAAAAACTAGAAAGATGCAATGGATGCCGAGTTCATGGCTCTTCATAAAAACAAGACTTGGCATCTCATACCACCAGCAAAAGGACGAAATGTCATAGATTGCAAATGGGTTTACAAAATCAAGAGAAAGGCAGATGGAAGTATAAATAGACACAAAGCAAGGCTGGTGGCTAAGGGATTCAAGCAACGATATGAAGTTGACTATGAAGACACGTCCAGTCCCGTTGTCAAGGCAGCAACAATAAGATTAATTCTGTCCATTGCTGTGTCCAATGGTTGGATTCTTCGACAGTTGGATGTACAGAACGCATTTCTCCATGGTGTTCTAGAGAAAGAAGTATATATGAAACAACCTCCTAGGTATCAAGATAAGTTATATCCCAACTATCTATGCAAGCTTGATAAGGCACTTTATGGCCTCAAACAAGCGCCTCGAGCGTGGTACCATCGGCTGAGTATGAAGCTCCAAGCCCTTGGATTTAAACCTTCGAAAGGTGACACCTCTCTCTTCTATTATAAGAAAGGTGGCTTGATCATGTATGTCCTTGTCTATGTAGATGATATTATAGTGGCAAGCTCATCCTCAGAAGGAACCAAGGTTCTCCTCCAAGGCCTCAGATCGGACTTCGCATTAAAGGATTTGGGTGACCTCCATTATTTTCTAGGTATTGAAGTCTCCAAGGTGTGTGATGGGATTATTTTATCTCAGGGAAAATATGCAAATGATTTATTGAAAAAAACAGGGATGCAACACTGTAAACCGATCAGCACACCTATGTCACTATCAGAAAAACTCTCTGTATATGAAGGAACACCACTCAGTGAAGATGATGCTACACGCTATAGAAGCGTAGTTGGTGCTTTGCAATATCTGACATTGACAAGATCGGATACCTCCTTTGCAGTGAACAAAGTTTGCCAGTACTTGCACTCACCAACTACGACTCACTGGTCAGTAGTAAAGTGCATCTTGAGGTATGTTAAGAGCAGCACGAGTCTGGGTCTTTGAATAGCAAATTCACCATCGAGACTTGTCAGTGGTTTCACCGATGCAGATTGGGCTGGGTGCGTCGATGATAGACGCTCCACAGGAGGATTTGCCATCTTCTTTGGATCAAATCTAGTGTCATGAAGTGCTAGGAAACAGGCCACGGTCTCTCGATCCAGCACTGAAGCAGAATACAAAGCTATGGCAAATGCAACAGCTAAAATTATTTGGCTTCAATCTCTGCTCAAAGAGCTCGGTGTGCACTCCTCACCAAGAGCCAGATTATGCCAGATTATGGTGTGACAATATTGGGGCTACCTATCTCTCCACAAATCCGGTATTTCATGCTCGAACTAAACATATAGAGATTGATTATCATTTTATAAGAGAAAGAGTGGCATAAAAGTTACTTGATATTAGATTGATTGGGACTAATGATCAAGTCGCTGATGGTTTCACCAAGCCAATTGCAGCTTACAAGTTACAAGAATTGAAGTTCAACCTCAACCTCGACATACCAGGTTAAGATTCAGAGAGGATGTTAACAGAACTTGTAAATAGAGTCCGAGTTAGTTGAGATATAGGATTTGTTGTTACCATGTATTGTAGAATATATCTTGTAAAGTAGTTGGACCATAGATATCGTAAAGATCTTAACAAACTCGGACTTATCTTGTAAGCCACGTGAGAGGCTATTTCTCACCTATATAACAAAGGTGCAGCCTCCTACGGGAGGTTCAACGCTTCCTAATTTACTTTCACCGGAAGCTCCTGCGTTTCAGTTAGCCAGCTAGGTATGCTAGTAACCCTTACTATGCTTCTTCTTATCACTAACTCTTCAAAGCAAAAGCCTATTCGTTGGGGCTAGAAAATAAACGTTGATTGCTAATCTGTTGTAAGAGTAAAACACTGTTAAAATAAACACTAATTTTGATTGATAAACTCAAGGGAACTCATAACCTTCGTGTGCTTTGCTGTTTGGATTCAGGGGAAAAAAGACCACAAAGCAAATTCAGCAACCTGCAACCGCGTGCATCGTGCAAGTACCTAGACGTTGAGTAGCATGAATCAGTTATCCCGCTGCTCCCCGCCATCGCGAGAGATGTACTACGCGTGCAAGTACCTAGACGTTGAGTAGCATGAATCAGTTATCCCGCTGCTCCCCCGCCATCGCGAGAGATGTACTACGTGCTTTGTTTGCGTCTCCCTTTATCTCAAAACATATGCCGCACATTATTGAGATTTGAATTTTGTTACTTTGATGAATAATTAGTCTAATAATATAAATAGTCATACAACAAAAGTGGTCAAATTGGATTTATGATTTGCTACTCTGGGCAGTTATATGTATCGATCGATGTAGATTTATGATGAGTACTTTCTAATGTTAAAATTTCTACCCCAAAGATGTATTATGAGGCACCATTTGGTTCCTAAGAAGTGAGAAGAACCGAAAAGTAATCACCGTGTTCACTTGAACTACTATTAGTTTATTTTTAGTTATGAATCATTATTTTTCTCTTAATAAATTAGTCGTACGAATCAGCCACAGTCAAAATAAATCGTGCCATACAATTCAGGGAATCTAAATAATCACGAGACAAAGTAGCAATCAGTGTGTGACTCTAAATAAAGATCACACCAAGTCAAACGGATGATTTATATTTAGTATGCACGGGGTGTTTGATTCCATCCTTGAACTTTAGTTTTGTCACAGGAGGTGTTTCGACACTAGTTTGGAATATTAAACATAGACTAATTACAAAACTAGTTTCACATATGGAAGCTAATTTGCGAGACGGGCTTATTAAGACTAAATAATTCATGATTTAATAATATGGTGCTACAATAAATATATGATAATGATAGATTAAAGCATTAATAGATATGTCTCGCAACCTTTAGATAGATGTATAACTGCAGCCTATTGTCCCAAAATATATAACTGTAGCCTATCATATATGCAAGCGTTCCCTTCTTCGCAAGCTTTAAGTCTTCTTACGCTTTTACTTAAGTTAAATTTGGGAGCCTTGTGACCTCGCTCCACTTGCACTACCTCATATACGGGCCAAGTGGAATACTATAGTATCTTGAATGTCATATACTAAGACGAAACGCAACGTTGTTTTCCTCGGCAGAACTGGAGAGAGAGAGAGAGAGAGAGATACACACACATACAACGCACTAGTATATTATTATTACAGCATTAATCGTGCGGCAACTTGCTGATGTGATGACGTGTGCCTTGCACATTAACTATAAGATAAGATAAGCCCGATGCCGTAAGCTTAATGAAGCGACGGCGACGCGCGGCGACCTTCCGGTGGAAGCTACCTAGGGTAGGTTGGGTTGGCTGTCGCCGACGAGTTTTTCTTTTCTTTTCACAGTCGTGGTGGATTATTGATTCACCCGTCATCAATCATTCTATCCACCCGACCCTAGTTGATGTCCCGGAAAAGGATAGCGTCTTCATGGGGATTAATTAACCACCCAAATCATAAAACAAATCTCTCTCTCTCAAATCACATCCGAACGTCATGACTCTTAGCTCTCACTCTATATCGTACGTCATGTGTGCCCGAACTTACGGGCTTTAATTTCCAAAAAGAAAAATGGCCAGCGTTCTAGAAAGCCGCGACCGGCGAATGAGGCTAGCCATATTCGTATTAATCTATAAGCGTTTATTTTATCTTATTTTTAGATATAGAATGGTATTTTGCTCTCGCAAGAAGTCATTATAAATCAGCGTAAACTATTACAAGCTTTCAGCTTTATCTTTAGCGAAGAGAGCCGAAGCTCCAAGCAAATTGAAGCCGAGGTGAAAGGAACTCGCCAGATGGCCATCCATTCCCAATTGCCCATCATAGATGCTAAAAAAAAAATGCCCATCATCTTACATCAGTCACTCTCTCGCTAATACTATACCTCCACACAACCTCCTATCTCACCCATTGCTTCTTCGCGGATTACGCGGGTTATATTTGCACTTCTTTTTTGTCGACCACTAGGAGCCTAGGTCAATCGGACAATCAACCCAACGCTGTTTAAGCTTCTACTCCTAGTAGGTCTCATCTCATACCATCTCGTCTCATCTCGGTATTAAACAAAATCCTGCTCCGTAGCTGGGCTAGGTAGGCATATAAGGGTGTGTTTGGTTTGACGATAAGGACGGATAGGATATGGCTATCCATGGATTTGAGGATATAAGTATCCATATTATCTGTTTGGTTGGACGGATGGGACGAGTCTTTTTTCTGTTTGGTTGGATGGATTAGATTGCACGGGACCAGAATACTTGACTAATTATGTCTATTATTTATAAATAATAACAAGCTATTTATAACCTAATTAATATGCACAAACACTAATCTTGTCATTATAATCACTAATTTAAAATAAAATATGTTAATCAGCATTATACTACTCTAATTACCACGTAAACAATGCGCTAATCATTCATGTGGATATTCTTATCCGCCAGATTTCTAAGGACCAGGATATCTAGCATCTACACAGAATATTCACTACTATGGATATCAGGTTCAGCTTATCCCTCAAACCAAACACCTTATATCCAGGATATCCATGCCCCATTCATGAATATCCATAGAACAAACACACACTAAATACTCCAACTACCAATATCCTACGGATTTAAATTTACGGAGTACTCTATGGACTAGTCACGATCAGAAGTAGTGTGATGGGTTCAGGGCCCATTGTTTCAGTTTGGATCGTCGCGTGAGGTCGTCGAATGGATTCCCGTTACGAAATACGTACTCCTTCGTCCATCTCTCTCTTTCATCTAAGCGAAAACAAAAAGTCCAATAGTCTCCTTCGTATGAGGCTTTTTTTCTTCGTCTTCTGTGCACACGACGCCTCGGGCGGGACGTGGGAAGTTAAGCCGCCGCCCTCCCGTTTCGTTTATTACGGCTCTGTTATGTCACCGCTAAACTGCGCTCTCCCCTCCATCGCTCCACCTTGGGCTCCCTCCTCTGTCGCTCCACCGTGCCTCTGCTGATGGATGATGAAAGCATCCCCGTTCAGGAGGAGTTGATCCATGGAGTGAACTGGGTTCCAGATTCTTGCGATGAAGAAGACGACTACGAGCCAGTCCGTCGCTCCAACTTACGCTCCCGTCCCGTCGCTCCACCTCCTCTCATGGATCATGAGGAAGACTTGGCACACGTAACTTACACATAATCTGTAGGGCCACGAGTCGAGCCAACTGTCCAAGCACGACACTTCATGCATATTATGACGTGACAGTTCAACAAGCACGACCATTTTCACGGATCGTTCTAGCCCGCATCCCGGCCACCTTGTTGTACCTCAAAAAGCACATCTCACTCCTCACTTTCACAATTTTCACAAAGAATGTACAGAATTAAACTCGATGGTGAACAAGACACAATCACACAATCCAACAGAATACATCATAAAGACAAGGCAAATGATCAAACGATGAAACTTAATAACTGAACTGTTTTATGCAATGTTGCTTTACTGAAAACGTTTTAGATAAAACTCACCCTCACCCAAAAAAGTGAAAAAGAGTGAAGCCAGCTCTATTATTAAGTCTTACAAACCAGTGTTCAAATGATAAAGTAAACGAGTCTCTCTCAAAGGCTAACAGCTCAAAAAAAAAAAAAAGAGGCTAACAGCTCACGGATGACTAACAGAGTCACAAAGTCTAACAAATCATAAAGCTAAGTACCGCCATCAGCACCAGCAGTTCCTTCTCCACCCAAAAAACAGATTTTTGAATGAATCTTACTATTGTTCTCTTCTGTCTCTCAGTTCCAAGTTCTTTATGCACGTTAGCATCTCTAACTTCTTAGATGACAAGCCCCTGTGTTGTGCCGCTCCTTGATTATCTGCTTGTCAAGCTAAAAATAGATTTTAAGGCTATCCACACTCGTCGTATTTGTCGGTGCTAGGATTAGCGGGTGCTAACACCGGTTAGTAAACTTATGCTTTGCGGTTGAGATCACGGATGGTGTACAAGGGGGAACACAGGAGTTATACTGGTTCGGGCTAAGAATGCCCTACGTCCAGTGCGGGTCGAATCGTGTTGCCTTGCACCGGGGTGCTTGTGGTAGGGATTATAAGCCTAGGCGAGAGAGGGAGGAGCTCCCAAGTCTCTTGTGAATATGTATGTGTGTGTGGGTGCTCTTATGGTTGTAGGGTGTTGTGAGCGACGCGAGGTCTGCCTGAGATCGACCTCTGTCTTCCCTTTTATAGTTGCAAGGGAGAGGCTAAAGTTACACGTGTTTCGCTGTGGTTACAGTACTCGGCATGGTGGAGACCGTGGTGACCGGTGACTATCGTCAGCCACGACCTCGTCTTGGCGCCTTGAAGGTATGACCTTGGTCATTCGGTTGATCTCCCACTGTTCGATTGGTGAGTCCCGAGGTGGCACACTGCGGGGCGTGGTTTGCTACGTGGCGCTACGTCATGACGTCGCATCCGACCCTGCACAGTGCAACGAGAAGATGGGTTGACCTTTGAGTATTAGCTCCTGAGGTTCAGGAGTCCTTGATGCTGTCGGGGGCGAGACGGGACGGAGCGGTGGGAGTGTCCTCCCTCGGGCGCGTTCTCCTCCCACGTGTGGTACTTTCCAAAGGGTAGACGAGCCCAGTCGTAAGCCTTGCCCATTCCCCCAGGTTGGCCGGACGGTTGTCGTTCCCCCTTTCCCGGTGCCATACGTACGGCTGGGGTATGGGCAGTCGCTATCGTAGTTGGAGAATCTCTTCGTCAGCCCAGGGGGTCGTACGGTTGACTGTCCTTGTAGCGGCATGGGAGTAGGACCATTTGATCGGTTGTCGGAGGAGATGTGGCTGTTGGTACGGCGGACGTGTGCGTGCGGGGCGCAGTCGCGTCGAGGGATCCACTCGATTAGACCATGCTTGTAAAGTGGTCAGGGAGGTTCCTTGGCCGGCAAGCTTGCTCTGCTTACGTCGGCAGGGCTCGGGCGAACCAGAGAGGTGCAGTCGAGGGAGATTGCATATCGGGGGGGGGGGGAGGGGGGCTCGGGCGAATCGGAAGTCGGCTGCCCGAGGCTGCGGCATTCGCTGGCAGGCTCGGGCGAATCGAATGGTGTCGCCCGAAGGTCCTGCTTTCCCGAGCCCTGCCGTGGAGGCTCAGGCGAATCAGAGGATTTCTCCCGAGGGGTCCGCGCGCCTGGAGGAGGCAGTCTATTTCCGCGCGGCTCTATCTTAGGCCGCGTGGGCCGTTCCTGCATGGGCCTTGGTTGGCGCCCTCTTGGGCCGGGCTTTATTTGGGAAGCCTGTTTTTGCGTTGAAGTTGGGTACCCCATATTCGGGTACCCGACAGTAGCCCCCGAGCCTGTGGTGGAGTGGAGGCATTCCTCCAGAGGCTCAAGTTAGTTTCTCCTGTCATTTTGGTAAGGTTTGGTTATTTTGTCCGGGTGTAGCCTCCGAGGCCTTGGAGGGATAGTGTATCCCTTCAATGGGCTTGAAATCGCGCTTGCAAAATCTCGGGTGTCTTCTGGCTTGCTGGCGATCCGTCCCTTGGTAGGAGTCTTCTGGTGCTGAAGCCCCCGAGCCTCTGCCACGAGCAGACGGCCGATCTGGGAGCGTCTTTCATCCTGCCAAGGTACAAGGAGAGTCCCTGAGCCTCCGTTTTCGTATCGGGGGTCGATCGGGTTCTTTTTTGTTAGTTCGACCTTCGCGCTCTTCTTCGAGAAGAGGAAGGTTTGGTCATGCTCGACTTTCCACGGCGGGCCCGAGTCAGCATTTCCGGTGAGCTGCAAGCGGGTTTGTCCAAGTGGAGGTTCGTGCCCCGTTCGTTGGGAGTCGGCTAGTGGCCTGAGCACACTCCAAATGTTTCCCGAGGGTCGATTCATGGGTCTCGGGTCCCTTCGACGGGTCCTGCAGGCCTGATGCCTCTCCCAAGGGGATCCCACATCATCGACTCGCTGCTGGGACTTGGACACAGCATGGGTTGTCTCTTTTGATGCTCAGGCGTCGGGATACTGACCGTTTGGTGATCCACCCACTAGCTATCCCTAACTCGATATCCCTGGGGCGACTGTTCGAGCCTCTGTGGGCCAGTCTTTGATCCCCTGGGAACGTAACGGGCACCCGAGCCCGGGGTTCCTTCATCAAGAAGGGGAGTATCATCGAAATCGAGGAGGTTAGCGTAATGATTCGGCGCACCTTTTGAGGAGAGAAGCCTGACGGACGCAACGGTTCGAGGTAGACAGGACGGTCACGTGCGCGAGGCCGGCGGCGATACGGAGAGTCATGGCGGGGCCCACGCAGTTAATGCGGAGGATTCACCGCATCTATTTTGGTTCGTGGCTCAGGTATCTAAGGAAAAATTCGCTCCTTTTTTCTTTTTACCTTAGCCATTTGCCGCAGTCGCTTGCCCTTTGCCTCCTCGTCTCTGTCGTCCAGAGCCCTTTGCTAGTTCCTCGCCCTCGCCGCCGGTGTCCTTTCCTTCTTTTCGCGCCCTTTTTCTCTCGCCATGGCCGCTCCAGCACCCTCTGACGCCGCCGCTGCTGCCGCCGCCCCGCTTGAGGTGGAGCCTTGGCTCCCATCTTCGGTGACAGAGGAGCAGCTTGAGGATCTCGTGACGCTGGGGCTCCTACGCCGCCGTACCGACCCGCAGCGCCCGGAGTGGATCGCGCCATCGCGCGACCACCAGGAGCCACTGGCCCCTCGCAGGGTACGTCGTCAGCTTCGTCGCCTTCCATGAGTGGGGACTAGGGTGGCCGCCGAGCCGGTTCTGCCGGCCGCTCCTCTTCTCCAACGAGTTGGAGCTGCACAACCTCACCCCCAACTCCGTCTCGCAGGCGGCGATCTTCGACGCCGTCTGCAAGGGCTACCTCGGGGTGATGCCGCACGGGGACCTTTGGCGGTGACCTCTTCCGCGTCGACTCGTACACCAAGTCGTTCGGCGCGAAGAATTCACGGAAGGTTGTGAGCGCCGGGGGCAGTAACTTCTCGCTGCGCTCCACCGACTACATCGCTTGTAAGGCCCATTCGTCCAACAAGGGGTGGCACGACGGATGGTTCTACCTACGTAATGACGACGGTGCCTTTCCCGAGTACACGGGAAAGGTGATCTCCGCCCCCATTCCGTGGTGGAAGTGGGTGTGTCCGTCGCGGGATGCCAAGCACCTGGATCCCTATCTCGTCGCGTTGCAAATGCTGCGGGACCGGGGCTTGACGGCGGCCGGGGTGGTGGCGCACTTCCACGCGCGGACGGTGCTGCCCCTGATGGAGCGCCGGCTTGCCTTGTACGAGATGGTGGAGGGAGCGCAGAGGGAAGGCACGGCGATGTTGACTCAGGGGAGCAGATCATGCATCGTGTACAATACACGGTAGGCGGTCATCCCTCCTGGGACGAGCTGAATAGGGTGGCCATGCGCCCTCGCTCGGGATACATTTCGCTGGTGAGCATCTCTCTTTCCATCAGTTGTCCGCCTTTCTCTTCTTTTTCTGATCCTTCTTCCCCTCTTGGCGTTGGGCCTTTCGAGGGTGGGAAGGCCCTCTCTTGCCCCCCGTCCTAGAGGATGCCTCCCTACGGGCCCAGAACCGTCTCCTGGTGTGAGCGGCAGAAGGCGGAGAAGGACAAGAAAACTACAAAGAGGAGGAAGCAGGCTCTTGAGATCCAGAGGCTCGCCCAGCTTCACCGCCGCCAACGGGAGGCTGGGGAGCCGGAGGAGGACTCCCCCTCGAGGAAGACGAAGAAGGAGAAGATGATGATGATGATGATGATGATGATGATGATGATGACACCCGGCCCGTAGTGGCCACAAAGCCCACGGTAGGGCGCCGACGAGCCGGGGAAGACTCATATGTCGGCGTCCGTCGGCGGAATTACAGGGGGCCGTAGCCCGAGCCTCCGAGCAAGATCGTCCGAGGCCACGTCTGGAGGCGCGGTCTCGGGTGGTGAGGTTGTCGGGGCCGGGGCTCCGCCGACAGATGGCCATGAGGGCCCGTCGGAGGGGCCGGGAACGGGCTCAGGCCCGGCGCCCGAGGCGGCGAAGGTCGCTCCTTCGACCACGGCTGGTGGTGGGGCCGAAGGACCCTTATTCAAGCGGACCATCCCCCCGACGCGTCGCTGGTTACCGCGACGACCGAGGGCAGAGGGAGCGGGGAGAGGACACCACCCGCGTCGGAGCTGGGCGACGCCAGGACGCCGGACCTCGAGCTAGGATCCGCCCGAACCTAGGGCGTCCCCGCCGAGGGACGGCGACGCCGGGACGACCCCTGGTGGCCAGACGGGGCCCCCGCCGTTAGGGGTATCGACCGCAACGTCGAGGTGTTGCCCACCCCACCACCGGCGACGCGGCCCACGTTGTCCGCTAGACCTGTCGCTCCACCGAGCGCCGGGGCGGCGAAGAAGACAGCGATCCCCAAAACCAGGTAGGTCGTTTTTCCAATTATTCCCTTACTCATTTTCGTTCTTCGTGTTGCGCATGCCCATTTCTCCCTATCTCGTTCCAGGAAGCGCCCGAGGTCGTCCCTCCAGGTATCACACCTGAAGGTCCTGAAGGTGCAGGCCCGGAGCACTGCTGGAGAGGGGGGCCACCTAGCAACTGAGGAGGCTCCGTCGGCGGAGACTCGTCCGTCCGAGGGCTTGGTGGCGCCGGAGGCGGTCCCTTCTCCTGTGGTTGTTGTGGCCACGGCCGCCACCGAGGAGACGGCTTTGGCTCTGGTTCCCGAGACTCCCGTGTCAGCTCTCGGGGATACTTCGGGGGCGGCGACTACCGCTCCTGCACTGGAGCCTACCGACACCAGCGCCGCGGCCATGGACATCGACGTTCTGCCGCCATCCGAAGTCGTGGCCCCACCCCCCGCGGACTCCATGGTGCTGGTCGTTCGGGGGGCCCTCCCCGGGTGCTGACGGGCTCCCGCATCGAGTGGACCAACCGGGACTAACCGCGAAGCCCCGCCGGTCTTCACGTTGCGGGATGACGTCGAGGCTGCTCGTTAGGGACGGCGTCCAGGACCTCAAGTCCAAGTGGTCAGAGAGCTTGCACCTTCTCGCAGACTCCATAGACTCGGAGTTCCAAGAGCAACTTCAGGCGAGCATAAATGCTTAATTCTTTTCGCTGCTTCGATGTTTCGAGCCGGGGTCTTCGCCTAACCCACTTACTTCTGGATTTTTCTTATGAGCTCATGATGACCTCCCGCGAGAAGTCCTACTTCCTTCGTCAAGCCTTGGCCTCTGGAAGGAGCTGGAGCTCAAGGGCCAGGGCCTTCTCTCGTTCCCAGGAGGAGCTCGCCTGCACGATCGCTCGGCTTGGCAGACCTCACCCTTGACCGCGACTCCTTGAAGATCGAGGTCACGGAGGCTCATGGCTGAGTCACTCCCCTAGAAGAGCATGTCTAGCAGCTGGAGGTCGCTCTGGCCAAGGCCGTTCGGGAGCGGGACGCCGGGCGGACGCTCGCCGCCGAGAAGGAGAACGCTGTTGATGTCCTGTCGTCGGATTTGGACCGCTCCCAGGCGGCTCTGAACCAGGCGGTGGGCGAGGTTGACGCTGTCCAGGAGGAGGCGAGGAAAGCGCGGGAGGAGGCAGAAGGTAAGCCTTACCTTTTTACCTTTCGTTCGTCCTGGTCGTCCGTCATTTTTCGTCTCCTCCGCTTAATCGACTTATCACCGCAGCTTTAAAGGTGGAGGCCGTAGTGCGTAAGGGACCATTGCCACCCTCAACGCTGCCCACGACTGCCGAGGTCGCCGATCACCAGGAGCTGCAGAAGGTCGCGCGCAGCGTTGTGTGATGCCCTCGGCACCGACGGAGAGCCTTCGGGGAGCTCGCTCAGGAGCCGCCTCGAAGCCCTCCATGGGAGGGTGGGTGATCAACTCAAAGAAGCTCTCCTGACGGGCGTTCAGAAGACGTTGGCGGTGGCGAACTCTCACTATGAGAACTTCGACACTGACGCCATCAGTGAGGTTTTTCTCGAGGCCTCTGACGACGAGCTCCTTGCGTTAATCGGCTCGATGGCAGTCCCTGGGACGGTGCTGGCGGCCCTTTTTGAGGAAGATGTGAAGCTCCCCCCGGACCTGGATTAGAAAAGCTGGGCCATCGTGCCCATTTTGAAGAGAGATTTATAAGAAACAAACATGCGGCCCTTCGTGGCCTTGATATTTATGTATATATTTGCTGTGTGCTCGTTTTTTAGTTTGTTTTCGTTTGGCGTTTTTTCTTAAGCATTTTCCTCGCCGACCCTGAGCCTGGGCCATCGAACCTCGGGGGACTTTTTTGGGCGTCGTAGCTTTAGCGGCGAAGACCCGGCCGTGGTCCTAGGGATTTCGGTAGGGCGAAAGCTTAGAAACAAGGTTTGATTGATTCTACCCGAGCCTTCACCCCTTACCAACGTTATTCTTATAAGTTCCTTTCTGAGGGTTGTTGGCGGTCCTTAGTAACTAAATTTCATCATCATTTTAATACTAAAATAAATAGAAGGTAGGGTTTTTATCTAACATTTCCACGAGTTTTGTTATATATGTGACTTGCAGGTCTGACACATGGAAATGCACAAAATATACAAGAAAAGCGCACTACCAGAAAGCATATTCAGAAAAGGCGCCAGGCAAGGACAAAGAAGAAAGCCCCACCACAAACACCGAACTGGACCCATTCATAACCGCGGGGGAGGCCTAGGCCCAACAACAAGCCGACCACCCGAAGGCGGTGGCTAGTGGGGCCAGCCAGGGACCGACCGCCCCAAAGTGCGGCCGCCCCCTGGTAGGGCCTCCCGGGCCCAGTCTTCGAAGGCGGTGCTCTAGGCGGTATCCTAAAGGCGGTTTCACCTCCTTTCAAACTTAGCTACGCTGGAACCGTCCTATGAAGCTATAAAATGATGCCCCTACTCCCTCCATGAACACAACTTGATACAATAGAGAAGAAGAGGGTGGTACCACATTTTTTCATTAGTTTAGCTTCTAGCTAGGCTAGTTTAGGGTTAGAGAGAGAGAGAGATATAGAAGCTTGAGAAGTGAGAGCGGGGTCGAACCAGTTCTACCCTCGGGTGGACGAAGTGCCGGACCTGTCGGCTCTCACATCCAACTTGTACCTCTACAACCATCTTGCTGCTTGAAGTAAGAGGTTTGTGATGCATTCTAGTTTTGATCCATTAAGTGAGTTACTTTTATAAAGCTACTTGTTTGTGGGATCGTCTCTCGTCCTTGAGACGGGTGCTCTCGTTAGAGGACTCCTGATAAAGACGGAAGTTCCTGGCCATCGCTAGAGTAGTAGTCGCCTTCGTAGACGTGGTGTCTAAGTTGGAGTCTACCTTCGTTTGTTGCGCGCGTCCACGGGCAGAGGGGTAGGTGGCAGGTGGTGACAACCCTGTCCACTCGTACCAGCATCCCCCCATGTTCGGCCGCGGAATAGCGCTGATACTGGTATCGCTTGGCAGACCAGATACGTCAGTGGGCCCGAAGCAGGCAAGTAGTGGGAAAGTCATCTTCACTTAGAGTTTCTTGACTTAGTGTATCCTATCCACCCAAGTTACCCTCCTATCTTTTCTATGGTCAACTAGCTAAGAGACCTCTAACTTAAGCCGTTCCTTTGGGAAAATACGATACCCTGAATACTTCCGGGTGAAGTGCTACAACGGTACTTCTGTGCGCTTGCGGACTTTTCTGCTGTCGCTAAGAAGCGCCAACAAGCATTTCTGGCGCCGTTGCCGGGGACGGTTGTTGTTTTTAGTCTCCGAACCTAGTTGCCCGTGTATCCTTTGTTTTTACCTTTCTTTTCTTTGACCACTTTCGATCCAATGGAGCAACCCACCATCTCCAAACTTTCTGCTCCTAAGGGCGAGTTCGTTGAACCTCCATAATCCACAAAGCCAATCATAGCTTCAAGTTATGAACTCCGCCCAGCTTTTATAGCTACGGTTCGGGAACAAACCTTCTCCGGATTAGATTACGAAAACCCATATCACCACCTAAGGGAGTTTGAGCAGCTCTGTGCATGTCTAACCATTGCTGGCATGTCACATGAAACAATGCGATGGAAATTGTTTCCTTTCTCTCTTAATGAGATAGCGAGACAATGGTACGCCCTCAACGTAGGGAAGGTAGCTGGTGATTGGGAAGAATTGCGAAACAAGTTTTGTGTAGCATTCTTCCCTATATCCCGAATCGCTGCCCTATGTCAAGAGATTCTCAACTTCCAACAACATGAGAAGGAATCCATAGGTGCAGCTTGGGAAAGATTTATGATTTTAACAAAATCTAGCCCAGACTTGTCTATTCCCAACCATGTGCTCTTGCAGCATTTTTGGTTAGGACTTAGCAAGGAATCTACCCGACAACTTGACATAGCCACAGGGGGGTCATTCACACACAAAACCACAGCTGAAGGGGAGGCTCTATTAGATCAGCGTTCTAGAGAACACTCCTCCATTAGAACCCCTCCGAGTAGAGCCAGAAGCTGTGTCACGAGGAAGTCTCTTCGGCCCGGCCGAGGCCGAACCAACATTACCTATAGAGACACCCTCACCCGAACCAGAAGGTCCGAAGGAAGGTGTTGGCGCAAAAGGCTGGTTCCCTAAGCCCAACACACCTAGCGAAGCCGGAAACGACCCTTGAAGGCAGTAGAGCCTCTCGCAGATCCAGCTAGCTTCGAACCCAGTCTGAGAGTGTCAGTAATACCCAAGCGTGCCAGTCAATTTGACCTGCAATTGACAAGGAAAAAATAGTAATCAAGTAATCACAGGGCGGAACTAACCGGTATGTCCAGGTAGTTCCAATTGTGTGGCTCTGAGAGCCGATTCAATCGGAGATCGACTAGAAAGCCGATTCCGTCATGTTATGAACCGATTGTAGCGAAAAATGCATTATAACTCAAGTTAACCGATTCAGACATGAATTCAATGACATATACTTACATTAGACAGAAATACGCTATAAAAGATGTAGTCATAGCAAGCTGACATGATCATAAGATGTCTCAATGTAAAACAAGATGAAATCGGCTACTCCAGCCGATTCAGTGTATACGGGCAACATACAAGCCTATAAAGTAGACAATGTTTCAACTCTCCGGCTAATAGATCTAAATCGCAATCTTGCAACAGTGGAGATCGAGCGGATCGAGGCAGTCATGATGAAGTTGCAACTTAAATCTGTTAACCTTCGAATCTAGACAATGTTTATTTTATTACTTGAGTGCGACCCGTATCTAATCTAGATCCAAAATACAACCGGCTGGTGTAAAGCATTCTATCTTATCAATATAAAACAAATGGCAAGCATAATTCGTTGAACATATAGATCTATTAGATATAAGCCGACGCATATGGATCAAGACGGGCAAATTGATGATTGCTTTAAATAATAAACAATAAACATAAGCAACATCGATAACTTAATGAATCTAACTAAGATGCCAAATTAGTTAGAGCCGATAACTAATCCATGCATGCAAACTATCTCAATCTATAGCCTGTCCACCGGATGACATTAACTAATAGATTAATCAAGCAAACAAACACGAATCGATAACTAATCCGCGCGTGAAAACCATCCTAATCTGCATCTCGTCCACCGGATGACGGTTAACACAGATTGATCGGGTAAACCAGCGTGAATCATCCTTGAATCACTGTGCTTCCCACGTCCATCGAATGACGCCAAAGAAACAGAGCTTAGCAAGGACCCTGGTCTGCCATGCTTTCACGTCCACCGGATGACGCTAAAAAGACATAGTTTAACAGGGGGTTGACGATACTTACAAGCAAGCCTGCGTCCACCGGATGACACCCAGCCTGGATGAAGTAACTTGCCAGACTCGACTGACTCTAGGGTTTGTTGGCCGGAGCCGAAAGTTGTGTTGTATTGATGTTGTTGCTTTTTTACAATGGCTAAGGGCTTATATTTATACCCTGAGCGTAGATAGAGTCCTAGTCGAATTACAACGCATCAATAGATAAGGAAACTAACAAACTATCCTATATCTAAGGTAACTTGGAGTCCCACCTTCCCTTTCATAACAGACTCCGATCGTGATCGCATCTTGGTGACGCGGACTCTGGATGACGTCATCAATACCGACGCTGCACGCCTCCTGTCACCTTCGCCCGATAACCGATTCACCGTGCAATCGGCTATTTTCCTTCCTTCCGCTGGACGGAATCTGCTTCCGAGATCGGCTATCTTCCTTCGGTATCGGCTATCTCCCTCTGGCATCGGCTATCGGCTCCCCAGCCCTAAAATTTGGTGTTAACAGAAGGTCTCCAACCTTCAGATCTTCCATACTTCGATGATGAATTCTTCGATGATTATGGGAATGTCTCGAAGTAGTGCATATAGAAGAAGCACCCATGTCCCTGTCACTCCAAAACCTTGCCTCGATTCTTTAAAGGAATCCATTAGGGAGTTGACGGCTATCATGAGTGACGAATGGACAAATGAAAGGGAGTCTTCATTTGAAGTAATTCAGATTCGCTCCCCTTCGCGAACCATCCTGTTGCACAATCCAGGATGATTGGGTGGAGATGTTGTACAACCCCACGGTAGGAGCAAATCTGATGTCCACGACTTTTGCACACACTCATCTGAATGATAGACATTTTGCTCCTATGACCCTGTCCATGAGAAATAGCTCGCGTACTTGTCAGCTAGGACAATGGTTGGTTCACAACGTTCAAAATTCAGCACGATGACGTTGTCTTAACTTTA
Source organism: Eremochloa ophiuroides (assembly GCA_038502445.1). Taxonomy (NCBI): domain Eukaryota; kingdom Viridiplantae; phylum Streptophyta; class Magnoliopsida; order Poales; family Poaceae; genus Eremochloa; species Eremochloa ophiuroides. The sequence goes on from JAHLJS010000002.1 coordinate 5,569,418, forward strand.
GATTTTCACAACTTGACGACATGGACTTTAGCGTGCTAATCGGGCATCCCCTGGAGAAATTTCTCTCCAATGCAACAAGAACAGGGGAACTGAATATTAAGCTGGGGAGGAATGATTATTCCATACCTTTTTATCGAGCTAAAAACTCGATGGCAAACCCTCTCCCCTGTCCTATCCTGCCTGAGGAGGTTATGTCGGTTTCACCTTTTGAGCCTCCTGAGTCGTCCTTAGAAAAGATGCCAACTTCTTCGTAGAAGAAGAGGATGACGTAGGAGAAACCTTTGACCTTCCTAAAGAGGAAGTGCCGACTCCACCTCCCGTTGAGCTAAAAACCCTGCCTGAAGGACTACGTTACGTTTTTCTAAATGGTAACAAAAGCACTCCCGTCATCATTAGTGACAAGCTTTCAGATGAGGAGACGGCTAGACTTATTGCCGTTCTAGAAAAACATAGATCAGGTCTTTGGGTATTCATTGCAAGATCTCAAGGGGATTAGCCCAATGCTCTGTACCCATCGTATCCCTATTGACCCTGCGAGCACACCATCACGCGAACCGCAGCGTAGGCTCAATAATGCGATGCCGAAAGTTGTGAAGAAGGAAGTCCTTAAACTTCTTCACGCCGGGATCATTTATCCCGTACCACACAGTGACTGGGTTAGCCCTGTCCAAGTGGTTCCTAAGAACGAGCTCATCCCACAACGTATCGTCACAGGATGGAGGATGTGCATTGACTACAGAAAACTCAATGCAGCAACACGAAAGGATCATTTCCCATTGCCCTTCATTGATGAGATGTTGGAACGATTGGCGAAACATTCTTTCTTTTGCTTCCTTGATGGGTATTCTGGTTATCACCAAATTCCCATCCATCCTGACAATCAAAGCAAAACAACCTTTACATGTCTGTATGGAACGTATGCGTATAGAAGAATGTCGTTTGGGCTATGTAATGCACCTGCTTTGTTCCAGCGTTGCATGATGTCCATCGTCTCAGAAATGATTGAGGAGATCATGGAAGTTTTCATGGATGATTTTTCAGTCTATGGAAAAACTTTTGATCATTGCCTCGAGAATTTGGACAAAGTTTTGCAAAGAAGCCAAGAGAAGGACCTGGTGCTTAACTGGGAAAAGTGTCACTTCATGGTCCGCGAAGGCATTATCCTCGGACATTTAGTGTCCGAAAGGGGGATAGAAGTAGATAAAGCAAAGATAGAAGTTATTGAGCAACTACCTCCCCCTGTGAACATCAAAGGGATCCATAGCTTTCTAGGCCATGCTGGGTTCTACCGGTGTTTCATCAAGGATTTTTCACAGATCGCTAGACCCTTGACTAACCTGTTAGCAAATGTAACAACCCCAAAAATCCACACAACCTAAAAATCTCAACCAATTAAAATTTTCATTTATTTATTATGAAAACCCATTTTTCTTGTGCAAGCATATAGGTTTCATTATAAATTTGGTAAATAAAGGAGTATAGCTTGCATTTTAATTCCATTCGCATAGAATAATAACTTATGCATTACATTTGGGATTTATTGCAATTTATGTTTGTATTTACTCAATATTTAAAATGGGTATTTATACACTGTAGTGTAAATAGAAAAAGAAAAAGAAAAAGAAGAAGAGAGAAAGAGGAAGAGCAGATTCGGCCCAGCCAGCCGGCCCATCTCGCAGCCAAACCACCACGTGCGCGCAGCGCCTTTCGCAGCCGCTGCCAACCGGGACCCGCTTGTCAGTCACTCTTTCTTTTCCCCTGTTTCTCTTCTTCGCGAAAGACGGTGGCTGACAGTGTCATGCAAATGGCGTGACCGACAGCGCCACGCATGGCAGAGCCCTGACCCCGTTGTCCCCTGCCTGTCCCCTGCCTTGCTCGCCAAGAAGCCCGCGCGCACCACCAGAACCCTAGCTCGCGCAAGCCGCAGCCCTCCGATCAGCCGAGCAGATCAGAGCCGCCCGCCATAGGTAGCCACCCGAGCTCTGCTATAAATTGGAGCACCTCACGACGCCCTAGCCTCGTTCCACTCGCCGCCGCCACTGGTGGCACCAACCACTCCACAACACCACACCGTGTGAGAGAGGGAGAAGGAAGAAGGGCGGAGCAGAGAGAGGGGAGCACCGCCGAAGCGCTGCCGCCGCGGAGCACGCCGGAGCCAGGCACGGAGGAGAAGCCCGAGCTGCGGACGAGGAGCGGCACGGCACTGTGATCGCTCTGCACGGCTCTGACTCGCCACTGCACCGCCATCCTAGCTTCACCGACACCACGGTGAGCCACCGCACGCCATGTCCGACCCTCGCCCTGCTTTTGCCATGGCGTTCCGCCCACGGGACGCGCAGGCACGAGCCTTTACGGCTCAGGAAGATCACCTGCACCATGCACTCATGCGACCGGCCGAAACCCCCGGACTACAAGCTTTGCTAGACCGAGAACGCAGCACGACGCGTTCTCGGCGGAGCGCGCTCGCCACCGACGCGTTCCGACGCCGAATCACCCGTTCCGAGCAATCCGACTAGCACCCGTATAGGTTAGAGCGTCGTGGAGCACCGCCACGACCCCTTGAGCTAGCTACGCGGATCTAAGCGCTAGGGGAAGCCTCGTCCGCCCTGCTCGAGTGCGCCGTGACCTCGCCGGAGCTCCGCCGCGTGCCGAAGCCAGGAGGAGACCCTGCTGTGACACCGAGTTGCCACCAACGACCCGAGGGCCTTACTGACTATGTCAATAGAAGGGAACCACACCCGTTCATGCCAAAACCGAACCCCGGCCACCACACCGCCGCCCGCCTCGCCGGAGAAGCGCCTGTGCCGTGGCCGAGCACCAAAAGGGACCCTGTGAGCCAAATTGGATCCCTTAGAAACGAATATTGGGGCCCGGAGGGGAGAAATCGCCTCGCTGTGGGCTGCAACGTAGCCTACCGGAGCTTTAGCCCTGCGGCAGCTCGCCGCCGGCCGCCATGGCACGCCGAATGGTCGGCCAAGGTCACAAACCACCCCCGACCACCTGCCGAGCTACGCCGAGCTCGCCCGACCACCGCCGAGCTACGCCGACGCCCCCCGACCGCTTGAGAACCAGCTCCGACCTCTGAGAACCACCCCCGACCTCTGAGAACCACCCCCGACCAACGTCGAGCTCTCCCGACCACCCCTGATCTACGTCGAGCTACGCCGACGCCAGCGACTCTCTGGGAACCAGCATTGAACACCTAGTGGGCGACCATCGGGTCTGTGTTCTGTTGAGGCGCCACATGCCGCACTACTGGACCCGCGCGCCACGTGGACCAATCCCGAGCTGTCATCCCCTGATTAATCGGCCATTTTTCCATTTTCAGAAAATAGGATAATCTTCGGAAATTCATAACTTATTCATACGATGTCCAAAAATTGCACACCATATATCAAAATTCTCAGAAAAATGAGATCTACAATCTAAGACTATGTTTGTGTGCATTTGGCTCTTTATTTTATTGGATTTTTCTGATATACTCTATAGGAGTCGCTGACGCGACTATTTCGTGTTCGATTTCAGAGCCGGAGGAGGATCTGACTAAGGAAGACGACCACGAGTACCTTCAGGAGCTAGGAGACGACTACGAAGGTGCCACGTCCCACCAAATCCTTAGATCCTATTTACGCATTGCAAATGACATTGTTGCTATTGCTTTATGATTATGTATGGATCGGTTGCATGGTAGTATATTTGAATTCCCTGCCTTGACAAGACTTTACCCTGCTGTCCGCTGTTAGGTTAGCTGCTGCTTAATTTACTGTTACTCTTCCACTACTTACTACTTGCTATATGCTATGTGGTGGAATTGGGACGGTGAATATCTGATTATAACCACTGGGAGAGAGTGCTGCGTGCGTCTCGGGTGCGTGGTAAGGGTTGGTGTCGACCAAGTGGGATGTGAGACAAGCCCATGGGGCAAGTCGTGCCGGGGGTGCAACCTGGGCATCCCCAAGCGAAATACCTGTGACGGGTAAAGTTGTTGAGGAGGTTCCGGGTGGGATAGCCTTGGTGGTTTGAAGCCCGTGGACGGAGGTGCTGTGATGGCACGGGGAGAGTATCCCCTAAGTGAAGATGCCTGCTTGGTCAAACCTAGGACGGACTAGTTTCAGGTTCATGGGAATCCTTTTCTACTCACTCGCTTCTGATGGGCGGGAGACGGCTGGACTACTTGGTAGGACGGTGCCACTACTGCTAGGTTGAGAGGTGATAAGGGTGGGCGGAGACGGTCGATGGGTTCCCGTTCCAGTTCTAGATGCGCAGTACCACTGGATGGGCCCGGTACTGTGTCTCCCAGTCTCAGCATAACGGTGTAGGATCCGGAATATCCCAGGGCTGAGTGGTAGGGTGGCATCGACCTAGGCAAGCAAGCACCCAGAATTCTGCCTAGGTGTTTGCGCAGCACCTATGATGGCTAATCTTGTGGGTAGTGAAACCTCTGCAGAGTGTACGGTTGGTCGATCGATACATATGCCAACTTGTTGGCTATGGACCTTTCCTGTGAAGCTTCTACTAGTATAGTGAGTGTTCTCTTCTCCCCCTGGATGACATTTTTCCGGCAGTGTACCCGTTGTGGTAGTGTGCCGCTGAGATAGGCCCGAGAGGGAGTTGGGCCTGTCGAATGAGAGTGAGGTATGGGTATGTGAGATGTGGTGATGGGAAAAGGGATGATGGTGTTAACTGGAGATAAAACTTGACTAATCAAACATTGTTTACAGCTGCATAGGAAACCTCAGCCTATAGGTCTGCTTGTATAGCCTTGCATCCACTTTCCACAAAGCAAATGCTGCATAGGTGGGCTCCGTGGCCAGTACATATCGTACTGATAAATTTGCTGTCAGGTGACGAGAATGAGTACGACTTCGAGGAAGATGATGGCGAGGAATAGGGTCACGTGCTACACTCAAGTTGGCCGTGAAGAATGAATCGTTTCCGCATCTTCTAAAGCTTCTCTGATTGTTGATTCCGCCAGTGTGGCGATGTAATAAATGTTTATGTAAGACTTATTTTCCGTTGTATGGATCCTGGTGTCAACTGAGATATGGGTAATTTTATGGATTGTCCCAAGCAATCTGTTGAATTACAAATCGAGCCTGTGGATTTCTCTTCATGGAAATCGAGGTCGTTTCAGCAAAAGACGTACCTTTTGAGTTCACGAATGAGTGTTTGAAAGCTTTTGAAACCATCAAGAAAGCACTCATCTCGGCGCCTATAATCCAACCTCCGGATTGGGCATTACCCTTCGAAATCATGTGTGATGCTAGTGACTATGCTGTTGGTGCGGTCCTTGGCCAAACCAAAGATAAGAAGCATCACGCGATCGCTTACGCTAGCAAGACTCTAACAAGACCTCAGCTCAACTATGCCACAACCGAGAAGGAGCTCCTTGCAATAGTTTTTGCTATCGATAAATTTAGATCTTACTTGGTGGGAGCAAAGATAATTATTTATACTGATCATGCCGCTTTAAAATATCTGCTCACCAAGAAAGATGCTAAACCTCGTTTGATCCGCTGGATCTTGTTATTACAAGAATTTGATATTGAAATAAAAGATAAAAAAGGAGTAGAAAATACTGTTGCCGACCATCTTTCGCGTATGCAAGTTACTAACATGCAGGAACAAGAGATCAATGACTTCCTTACGCGACGACATGCTCCTCATGGTCACCGACACAAACCCGTGGTATGCAAACATTGTGAATTACATGGTTTCAGGGTACGTACCCCCGGGCGAATCCAGAAAAAAGTTAGAATATGAAAGCAGACGCCACTTATGGGATGAACCCTACCTGTACCGGGTTTGTGCCGATGGACTGTTGAGAAGATGCGTGCCTACTACCGAAGGTGCACAAATCATTAAGAGGTGTCATGTAGCACCATACGGGGGCCATTATGGAGTTTTCCACACACAAGCCAAAATTTGGCAATGCGGATTCTATTGGCCAACAATGTATAACGACACCAAAGAATTCATCCGAATGTGTCGATAATGTCAGCTGCAAGGCAACATCAGCTCCCGCAATGCCATGCCCGTTCATTTCAACCTCCAAATTGAAGTCTTTGATGTCTGGGGCATTGACTTCATGGGACCATTCCAGAAGTCGGGAGACTGTGAGTACATCCTAGTGGCAGTAGACTACGTATCAAAATGGGTCGAAGCGCTACCCTGCCGAGCAGCAGATGCAAAACATGCAAGAAAGGTGTTTCATGAAGTGATCTTCCCTCGCTTTGGAACACCAAGGATGGTGATAAGTGTAGGGTCGAGATGGCGGACTAGAGGGGGGTGAATAGTCCTTTTTAACAACTAATCGCAGCGGAATAAAACTTAATCGATTCTAGCAACGATTCACCCCTCTAACTATAACTCTGAGCACCTTGTCAAAGATCCTAGCAAGAAACAAAGGTGCAAGCCTAGCTAGAGCTTCCCTAAACTATTCTAGCGCAAGGTCAGACAAACCTAAGCACTAGTACTTTAAGCACGGGGGAAACTCCTACCAACTAGCAAGCAAAAGAGCACTAAGCACCTAAGCTCACTAAGTGCTCAATGACAAGGATACACAATCCTAATCAAGGAGCGCAACTTACTTAGCTACACAAACTAAGCAAGACACTAGTTCTAAGCTACACAAGCTAAGAACGTGAGTGGCAAGCTAGACAAGCTAACCGATCTCACAAGAACAACTACAACTACACATGTAAAGTAATGCAAAGAATAAATGACTTATGTAGAAGGGAGCAAACCACCGCGAAGGATGGAAAGATGTTGACACGGTGATTTATTCCCCGGAGGTTCACTTGTCGTCACAAGCTACGTCCTCCGTTGAGACAAGCTCCAAGGTTGCCGCCGGTCCTCTTGCTAGTGGTGACTTGCAAGTCACACTCTCCCATGTGGAGTGCTTACCACAAGCTCTAGCACTTGACTCGGCCAGACCAATTGTCGCTCTTCACGTCTCGCTCTACTAGCGATGCTCTTCGCGATCTCCCACGGGGTGAGCTCCAACCCCTCACAAGCTTGCTCCGGAGCCAAGCACAATCTCCTTGCTTGCTTCCACAGAGACACTCGCCACCAAGCCGTCTAGGAGGTGGCGACCTCCAAGAGTAACAAGCACCACCGGCTTGCAACTCGATCACCTAGTGCCAACTCTTGCGATCTCTCAATGCAACGCACTAGAATCACTCACTAGTGATCAATTGGATGAACACTAAGCACACTAGTGAGTTAGAGAGCTCCCAAGCACACCTACACAAGCCACACAGGCCCAAGGGTGGTCAGCTCGTCGGCCAAAGCCGCCAAGTGCTTGGATTTATAGCCCTCAAGCGAATAGAGCCGTTGCCCTCTTAAACCCACTGTCGGACTGAGCGTCGGACGCTCAGCCGCGACAGCGTCGGACTAAAAGCCCACGGTCCGACGCCTCCGATGGTCGCCACGTGTTAGCTCGATTCAACCGTAGCCGCTGGATCTCAACGGCTACTTCTCGCGCCGTTTTCCCAACCATCGGACGCTCAAGCTGATGGTCCGACGCGCGCACTGCTCCAGCGTCGAACCGTCCGACTCTCACAGACGAGACGCAGCTAGGCCACCGTCGGACTCTCGCGAGGTTAGCCATCGGACCAATGATCGCCACGGTCCGACGCTTCCAGAGAGGTTTCAACTCGCTCAAAACCATCAGACTCCAGTCCGACGCTCGCCGTCGGACGAAGCTCTAGCGTCCGACGCTTTCCCGAACGCCACGCGTCACGCCGACACTGCTCGCCACTGTCGGACTGAAGTGGGCAATGGTCCGATGCTCCTTAACCGAGCGTTCGACGCTCACCACAGCTCAGAAAACTAGGGTAAGCCGTCGGACCGAAGCCAATGGTCTGACACCCCTCTTCCTTAGCGTCTGACGCTTCTCCTCTTCGCCGAAAACCTCTGAATCCTGCCTCGCAAGCTCGGCAGGAGGTGAAGAGAGAACTAAACCCTCTCTACCTCACAACTTCACCTCCAAACACCTTCACCTTTGCAAATGTGCTAACACCACAAGTGTTCAACCTCATGTGCATGTGCATTAGCTTTTCACAAACATTTTCACAAAGGATTTTCTCTCATTTCACCACGCCACTTGATTCTAGCAACGTATGCAATGTTAGATCACTCAAGTGGCACTAGATGACCGATATGCAAACAAGTTTGCCCCTCTTGATAGTACGGCCATCTATCCTAAATCCGGTCAAGCACTTCTCTACTCAACCTTAGACCAGTGAAATGGAAATGCCCTAGGTTATACCTTTGCCTTGCGCTTTCCATTCCAATTACTGTCTTCATCACCTTCTCCATCTTCAACTCGGTTGATGCCGGTGCAACACATGCACCAACACCTCATGAATGATATGATCCACTTCATATCATCACGTGGCTTTTGGTTCATTGATCCTCGACTTGCTTGCTCTTCACCGTTGCGTTGGTCCATCGGAGCCAAGCCATCACCCGACTTGCCCTTCACACTTGCAACTGGTCCGTCGACGCGAAGCCTTGTCTTGATTTTCTCCACCTAGCCACATGACTCCATGTCATGTATCATGTGCATTAAGCTCCTTCATCACCACATATGTGAGCTAAGCAATCATCCCTAGCCATTTCCACCTTCATGGCATATTTGCTCACACACATGTACCTATGGACTAATTACCTGTGTAATCAATACTTAAACACATATTAGTCCACCTAAGTTGTCATTCTATTACCAAAACCAAACAAGGACCTTTTAATAAGCGACGGGGGCTCACACTTCATAGACAAGACTTTCAGAGCATTCCTGCGAGAACTGGGTGCCAAGCACAACGTAGCTACTCCTTATCATCCCCAAACCAGTGGACAAGCCGAAACTTCAAATAAATAAATCAAAAACATCCTTCAGAAAATGGTAAACGAGATGGGAAAGGGATGGAAAGATAAGCTACCTGATGCACTCTGGGCATACAGGACGGCTTACAAGACCCCCATTGGGATGTCACCATATCAACTGGTCTATGGAAAAGTTGCCATTTGCCTGTTGAGCTTGAACATAAAGCTCATTGGGCAATAAAAACCTAGAATATGGATCTCAAGACAGCTGGTAAACATAGGTAGAAATAAGTCGTAGAACTAGAAGAATGGCGAGAAAAAGCCTATCATAGTGCCAAACTCTACAAAGAAAGAATAAAGAGATGGCATGATCGAAGAATCCAGCACAAAGAATTCAAACTAGGCGATAAAGTTCTGCTCTTCAATTCAAGAGTCAAATTGTTTGGGAAAGGTAAGCTCAGAAGTAAATGGGACGGACCTTATACCGTCATCAACGTATCATCACATGGAGCAATCACAATAGAAGACGATGGCGGAAACATCCATAAGGTAAACGGTCAATGTCTCAAGGTATTCCTTGAACCCGAACCTAATTTTATTGATGAAATAAATATAATATCTTTTAAAGAGTTTACTAAAAACTTATAAAAAATATATACATATATAACAAATAAAACAAACATATCTATTACATTTACATTTTGCTATTTTATAAAAAATTGGTGTTGCATTTATGATATTTCTAGAAATTCCTATGCTCTTTCCTTGTGTATACATAAATCTTCTTGATCATAGGTATATTCTCTCATAAATGCATGATAGTATAATCTTGAGCATTATTTTTAAAAAGATCACACCTTATCACATACACCATCACACTGATCCGCTGCGCATCAAACTTGATCGTAACCGGGATAGAGATATACTCAATCAGCAAGATACGTGGGAAAAAGACGGAGGCTGGCAGGCGGACCCAGGGGACCGACCGCCCCCGGGACCGGCCGCACCCCTAGCTAGCTCAATCAGAGCCAATCTTTTTCGTACCTCCCTCTGATCGCTCCAGCATCGTGTCCATGGTTACAATCAGTTTGTTTCCTCAACAGAGACCACGGTAGAACCTATATAATCATCACAAAGGCCTCTCCTCTCTTCACACCAAACCATTCTTCTCTCCCTCTTGCAAAGGTTGCTAAGCCCTCCCACCTACAAGTTTTGACCATGTCTAGCTATGCTCTTTCGCTGATCCAAGCTCCTGGTTCCATAGCCAACCTAGACATAGCACCCTATCAAGAGAATTCCTTTGTGAGAGATGAAGCTCATTGCCATAGTAGAGAAGCCGCTAGCCTTTCTACCACCCCCTAGCGATAACTTCAGCAACATATCAAGCTTGAAGTCCACGGCACGCTCCCGTGCACCTGAAGGAGGTGCCAAGAAGAAGAGTACTGCTTCCCGACCAACTACCGGCGCTTTAGGCCTCAAGAGGAAGGCTCCTAGTAGTAGCGGGCTTAGCAAATGTGCTGCCGTGATGCCCTCTACCTCCAGTTTACCTTCCCTGTCGTCTCCCGCTAAGGATAGTCGCTCTTATACCATTAGGGGAGTACGCAAACCCGATGGAGGGTACGCCAAGGGTCTTTTTCGCAAGGGTGAAGATCTCTCTAGTAATCCGGCACCCTCTGCCGAACCTTCCGGCGCCAAGCGCAAATTTGTAAGGAAAATAATTAGGGGGCAGCCTAAGGGTTTCTTTAGCGATAGTGAGGATGAGAAGCCTCCTAAGGGGCCATCCATCGCCTCGCTCAATGCTAGCATCAAAAGCACGGGCCTGAATGTTGTTAAGGCTCGAACTCGCATAGCCGAGGCTCATCTCAGCGTAAAAGGTCTTAGGGACGAATTAGATGAGATGCGCCGCGGCTATGGAGAGCAGCTGCGTAGGATCGCTAAGGCAGTAGGAGCTGAGCACGTTCTCTAAAGATCTTTAGAACGCTCCTGCTACACAAATAATTAGGCACAAATTTTTCCTCTTCATGATCTTTTATTTTCCAATCATGTCCCCTTTCAATGTAATGTGCCTATTTGATTTATCAATGGAATAGAAGTCTTTTATCTTTATATATATATTGCACACCTGTTTTCTTTATATATTGTGACTAATCAAGACTGGAAAGAAAACAAGTGTGGGGGAGGACTCTCCAATTCAAACTGCACAAAAGAAAAAAATCAGAATTTGGTTTGTGCAAATTTCTCCTCTCTCTCACTAAAAGTTTTTAAAACAAAATTTAAAATGATGACTCCTTCATACTCCATCAAAACATGTCTTCCTACATTCAAAATGTTTGCATACTCTTTATTCCCTGCTAATATTCCTATAGATTTATGAACACCATTTAGGGACCCCTTTTTATCTAAATAATTGACGGGTGAGATATAGTAGGATGACAGGATGCTTATTCATTCTTGCAAAGTACTTAGGATTTATTTTACAAAAATTCAATAGTATACTCCTTGAATGATTAACAAATACCTACCAAGGCCATATGTGATTCTTTATGATGAAACCTTCCACATATGCCACTTACTTTGTGTTGAGTTTGGTCAAATTTTGTGATCGTTGTTGAGAGATGTTTCATGCTCTCAAGATCAGAATCCACATGCACCCACCAAAAGACAATTCTCACCCCGAGAGTTGCGCAAAACATGCATCCATCCATCCACCAAAAATATGCCAACTCTTACACTAGGAGTTGTGCAGTTTTCTCCACCAAATAAAAATTGCTATTTTCATCCTAAGAAACACGCATTCTTGATGCAAAACTTTACTCATCCATCATGATATCTCAAAATGTGTCTTACGCCAATAAAAGATATGGGACTATGCTAAAAAAGGGGAAGAGACTATGCCAAGGAGCATCAGAAAATAAACGAGAAAGAAGATTCCAAATACCCGTTCAAAAAATAATAATAATAATGGAGATCCTATAGCCCATATCTTGTCTTTCTCAAAAAAGAGAATCATGATGCATAGAGTATCGAAAAGATTTAGAATTAGGTTTCCACCTTCATATTCTCCACACACATGCACATTCTGATCTAGGAGTATGACGCACTCCCTCCGGTATGGTCTGGGGTTTGACTCGACAACATATGCAGGGTAAGTGTGACTCATCATTTTCATTCCTACCTAAAACTCCAGATAAGCGTTTTTAGAGGCAGGATGACCATGTGAAGGTATTACCTTTTCGTGCCTTGGTGAGGAACCACTCACATACATAAGCGATTTGAGAGAATCATTCAAGGAGCATGAGCTATTTTTATGTTTTCACAATCTTGCAAAAACCCAAGTTTCTACGCAAGGACAGAATAAGAGGATTTGAATCCAGGCTATTCCATTTTTCAATTACCTAAGATAATCTGGTAGACACCTTGAAGTTCATAAATCCAGGTGAAGCTTGGAATAACCTATATGCAGAACTTTTTGAATAAGGAAAATGAACCCTTTTTGTTCCTTAGCACTTTACTCGAGGACGAGCAAAGGACCAAGTGTGGGGGAGTTGTTGGCGGTCCTTAGTAACTAAATTTCATCATCATTTTAATACTAAAATAAATAGAAGGTAGAGTTTTTATCTAACATTTCCACGAGTTTTGTTATATACGTGACTTGCAGGTCTGACACGTGGAAATGCACAAAATATACAACAAAAGCGCACTAGCGGAAAGCATATTTAGAAAAGGCGCCAAGTAAGGACAAAGAAGAAAGCCCACCTCAAACACCGAACTGGACCCATTCGTAACCGCGGGGGAGGCCCAGGCCCAACAACAAACCGACCACCCGAAGGCGGTGGCCAGTGGGGCCAGCCAGGGGACCGACTGCCCCCGGGTGCGGCTGCCCCCTGGTGGGGCCTCCCAGGCCCAGTCTTCGGAGGCGGTGCTCTAGGCGGTATCCTAAAGGCGGTTTCACCTCCTTCCAAACTTAGCTACGCCGGAACCGTCCTATGAAGCTATAAAATGATGCCCCCACTCCCTCCATGAACACAACTTGATACAACAGAGAAGAAGAGGGTGGTGCCACATTTTTTCATTAGTTAGCTTCTAGCTAGGCTAGTATAGGGTTAGAGAGAGAGATAGAAGCTTGAGAAGTGAGAGCGGGGTCGAACCAGTTCTACCCTCGGGTGGACGAAGTGCCGGACCTGTTGGCTCTCACATCCAACTTGTACCTCTACATCCATCTTGCTGCTTGAAGTAAGAGGTTTGTGATACATTCTAGTTTTGATCCATTAAGTAAGTTACTTTTATAAAGCTACTTGTTTGTGGGATCGTCGCTCGTCCTTGAGACGGGTGCTCTAGTTAGAGGACTCCTGATAAAGATGGAAGTTCCTGGCCATCGCTAGAGTAGTAGTCGCCTTCGTAGACGTGGTGTCTAAGTTGGAGTCTACCTTCGTTTGTTGCGCGTGCCCACGGGCAGATGGGTAGGTGGCAGGTGGTGACAGCCCTGTCCACTCATACTAGCATTCCCCCACGTTCGGCCGCGGAACAGCGCTGATACTGGTATCGCTTGGCAGAACAGGTGCATCAGTGGGCCCGAAGCAGGCGAGTAGTGGGAAAGTCATCTTCACTTAGAGTTTCTTGACTTAGTGTATCCTCTCCACCCAATTTACCCTCCTATCTTTTCTAGGGTCAACTAGCTAAGAGACCTCTAACTTAAGCCATTCCTTTGGGAAAATACGATACGCTGAATACTTCCGGGTGAAGTGCTACAACGGTATTTCCGTGCGCTTGCGGACTTCTCTGCTGTCGTTAAGAAGCGCCAACAAGGGCGAGTTATCTTTAGGGGTAGAGTGGCGGCTCGGCCAGCTCTGCCCTCTGGGATTTCTTTTGCTCGTTTAAGACTTATAAGCTTGCATTTGGTTTAGATAAGAAGCGAACTTGGGAGGAAAAAATTTCAACAAGTTCTGAAATTTTGGGTTTCGAATTCGTTGAGGCACGGAGGAATCCAGGGGTTTCCCCCGTCCTAGCCCCCGAGGGAGGGTCGGCCCTATTGGAGATAGGGCCGAGCCTCACTTTTGGTTGCACGGAGGCACACGGGTTCACCCGTTCCCGAGGGTGGGCTCGGGTGAAAAATCTTAAAATCATACGAAAAAGAGAAGTCGAGTCTTTTATTGATTTCAAGATTTACAGAATATACAATGCTTGTAATCTTAAGGATAGAAACGACTGTAGTCGTTCAATGTTCCAATCGTTGTCGTAGACTTCGCCTTTCTCGTTCGCCAGCTTGTACGTTCCAGGGCGCAACACCTCGGCGATGACGAATGGCCCTTCCCACAGTGGTGTTAGCTTGTGGCGTCCTCTGTTGTCGTGCCTGAGCCGCAGCACCAGATTGCCTACGCTAAAGGCTCGGCCTCGGATACGCCGAGCATGGTACCTGTGTAGGGTTTGCTAGTATTTGGCCGAGTGCAGTAAGGCGATGTCTTGGGCCTCGTCAACTTGGTCCAGCGTCCTCCCGAGAGGTTTGATTGCCTTCCTCGTCGTTAGCTCTGACCGTCGGGGTGCCGTATTCCAAGTCCGTGGGGAGCACAGCCTCGGCGCCATAGACTAGGAAGAAAGGCGTGAAGGCCGTGGCTCGGCTCGGCGTGGTCCTTAGGCTCCATATCACCGCGGGGAGCTCGGTCAACCACCTTTTTCCGAATTTGTTCAACCTGTTGAAAATTCTCGGCTTGAGGCCCTGGAGGATCATGCCGTTGGCACACTCCACTTGGCCGTTCGTCCTTGGGTGAGCTATCGCCGTCCAATCCACTCGTATGTGGTGCTCGTCGCAGATTGCTAGAAATTTCATCCCGGTGAACTGCGTTCCGTTGTCGGTGATGATGGAGTTCGGAACACCAAATCGATGAACGATGTCAGTGAAGAACAACACTGCTTGGGTTGAGCTGATCTGGGCAATCGTCCGAGCTTCGATCCACTTCGAGAACTTATCGATGGCGACAAGTAGGTGGGTGAAGCCCCCGGACGCCTTCTTGAAGGGCCCGACAAGATCCAGTCCCCACACGGCGAAATGCCAAGTGATGGGAATCGCCTGGAGAGATTGGGCAGGGAGATGATTTTGCCGAGCGTAGTACTGGCACCCTTCACAGGAGCGTCAGTAGCGTCGACCACGGCGGTTGGCCAGTAGAAGCCTTGTCAAAAGGCATTGCCGACGAGCGTCCTTGGCGCGGCGTGGTGACCACAGGCCCCAGCGTGTATCTCCTCAACCAGGCGCTTTCCTTGACTGAAAGGGATGCGGTGCTGTAGAACCCCGAAAGGATTACGCCGGATAGAGTTTGCCATCGATCATCGTAAAGGACTTAGCTCTGCGTGCCAGCCGCCGAGTCTTGGTCTTGTCCGAGGGCAAAATCCCTTGGACGAGCCAATTGACCAGTGGCTCGCGCCAATCTGGCTCGTCGTCGTCCATTTTGGCTTCGATCTCCATTGCCTCAGCTTCGTCGTCGGTTTCAGCCTCAGTCCCGGGCAGCTCCTCTTTGTTAGAGGGGTCGCCAACCCCCGAGGGATTTCTGTGGTTTGAAGATGCTCCGAGCTCTCTCGGGGGCTCGGGGATCTCTTTCCCCTTGCCTCCCGAGGGATCGATGTTGACCGAAGGCTTGCAGAGATCGTCGGCAAATACGCCTGTCGGGACCGAGGCCCTTTCAGACGTGATTTTTGCCAGCTCGTCGGCCTCTTCGTTGTACCTGCGCGCGACATGGTTGAGCTCGAGGCCATCGAATTTTTTCTTGTGCAGCCACACCAGTTTGCAGTAGGCGGCCATCTTGGGGTTGTGGCATGTTGACTCCTTCATCACCTGGTCTACGATGAGCTGGGAATCTCCTCGAACCTCGAAGTATCTAATTCCCAGTTCAATGGCAATGTGGAGTCCATTGACGAGAGCCTCGTACTCGGCCACGTTGTTGGAAGCTGTTAAATGCAGCCTAGCAAATTCTTGAGCTGGACCCCAAGAGGTGAGACTAAGACTATGCCCGCGCCGGCACCAGTCCTCATCATCAACCCGTTCAAGTACATGACCCAATATTCCTCTTGGGTAGGGAGCAGTGGTAGTTGTGTTTCAGTCCACTCCGCCACGAAGTCCGCCAGCACTTGGGACTTGATGGCTTTGCGCGGCGCGTAGGTGGTGCCATCGCCCATGAGCTCGATAGCCCACTTAGCGATCCTCCCAGTCGTCTCCTGATTCTGGATCACCTCCCCGAGGGGAAAGGATGATACCACGGTCACGGGGTGGGATTCGAAGTAGTGCCGTAAGTTGCGCCGAGCGAGGACGATCGCATACACCAGCTTCTGAATCTGGGGGTTGTGCGTCTTGGTTTCGGACAAGACTTCGCTAATGAAGTAGACTGGCCGCTGGACTGGCAGTGCGTGTCGTTCCTACCGCCGCTCTACGACGATCGCGGCACTCACAACTTGGTTAGTGGCGGCGGCGTATAGCAGGAGGTCTGTAACACCCTAGGTGTTAAATATGCATTAGCATTTGCATTTTCATTTGCATAAATAAGCATCCATCATTATTCATAATCTTGATCACATGATAAAAACCATTTAATTTTTACTATTCATTATATATAGGTGATGTTTATTTCTTGTTTACATGTGAATATTAGGGTTTGCTTATTTGAGTGGTTTTGATCAACATAGATTTATGATCAAACAAAGCTGATGTGTTTGTTAGCCCAAAAATGCTGAATTCATTTTGGTCAAGTTTAAAAAGTATATATATACATATATATGATCCAAATAGGATTTTATTTTCTAAACCTTATATGAGTTTGGACCTTAAATAAAAATAATTGCAACAACTTTGTTTAACAACCTAGAGGTAAAATCGATCCCAAATAGGTGATTTTGAAACCCCAAGTTTGATTCAATTTTAAATTAAAAAGAAAAATCAATTTAATTCCTATTTCAAAGGTTTAAACCATAGTTTCAAAAATAATGGGAATATGACTTTGGTGTAAAAAGAAAAATTGTTAAGCTCATTATTTAGAGCAGCTTTCATATAGGAAGTTTTTTAAGTTGTTAAGCAAAAATTTGAATTTCAAATCAAATTGCAAATGAATTCTATTAGGTTAAATTTGCATTTCAAAATCTAGAGAGAATTTGGATATAGTTCAAAAAGCAAAGTTGTAGTATTCAAAATTTTGAACAACTTTTATTTTTATAATTTTTCAAGTTTCTATATGAATTTGAGAGTAATTTGAAAAGGCGAGAAACAAATATCTTTGCTACAGTAGCAGAGCATGCGCCTGCCCATACGGAGCGCTGCTCACGGCTTTTGCTGTGTCGCCGGCGAGGCCGTCGGCCAGCGGTCGCGCCTTTGGCCACGGCTCTAGCACAGTTAATGCCTAGCCTCGCTGTCGGTCGCGAAGGAGCGCCCCGGACGGATTGAACTCGCCGGTGGTGGCTCGCCATTGCTCCTCCCTCTCTGTTCATGGCGGGGAGTTGGCGTCGCCGGCGTCTTCCCGGCGTTTCGACCACTGGAACACGTCCCTGGCCGCGTGGTCGACTTCGGGAACTCGCCTGTCACCTTACCACCCCGTCCCGTGCCTATAAAACCCGACGAGCTCGCCGTCTTTCTCTTTATCCCTCTCTCGGTCCGCCACCGCCCGTTTCGGGTCGCCGGCCAAATTGGACCACCACACAGCACCATTATCCAATTAATCGTGCACTGCAGCTTGGCCACATCCTCCTCTTCCACCCCGACCAGGTCTCGTCGCCGTTAGGCCGCTGGTGAGCACCCTGCGACTCGTTCGCCGCCCCTGTGCTCTTATTTTCAAGCATACTGTGCGGTTGCAAGAGGCTAGCCCCCTCTGTGTCATTACAGTACGTTTTGATTCATGTTTTGTGCTATACGTGAGTCGTAGAAGGCATAGGAGTAAGAATTTTAAACGCTACCATCACGGTTTGGCCGGAACATGGTTTGCCACCGTCGTGCTCTCGCCGCCTGAGCCGCTGTGCACGTCACAGAGCCAAACCATGGTTGAACCGAGCCCCAAAACTCACCCTAGAGCCTCACCAGATCACCACGAAGCTAGAACAAAGCTTGGTTAGGTTCATCGTCACCGGAAACGATGGGCACACCGACGAGTAGCGCCGCCGTGCCGCTCTGTTCGTCGCCACTGAAACCACAGTCCACCTCCGAGCCTCTAACCTAGCTCAAACTACGCGGAAGGTCACCAGGAGCACGTTGGTTCCCTCGGTGTCGCCGGAGAGACCCTACATCGACGGGCAACTGCCGGTCAAAGGTCGTCGACGTTCGGGTCAACACGGGGGAGAGGGAAGGACTTCGAAACAAGAATTTGATTCTTACCAGGGGGTTATGTGCAACGTCGGTCACTCATTTGAATAGTGTTTAAGTGGAGTGCGGGTTAGTTTCTGGAAAACCCGAGGGCTCTTTTGCAAATTAGCCAGGCACCGCGCGGGAGGCCGACTTAGGCCGTGCCTGTGCGGACTGGGCTGAGCTGGGCCGAGTTCGAGCCCGTGTCTGTTTTTCCTTTTTATTTCATTTTATTCATTTCTTATTAAAGTGAATAGTATCTATTTTTGTTATTTTTATATCTAATTATTTATCAGTGATAAAATCATGAAAAATTTGGTATATACTCTGTATAGTGTATACTCTTATAGAAAATATGAAATAAGCGTTTCCAGTACATTTGTCTTGAACTAAAATTGATCCTTTTAATTAATAAAAGGGATACTTGGTGATTTTTGTAGCTTAAAATATTATTCCAAAAAATCTGAAAATTGGTGTGAGTGCTTTTCATGCTACTGTTTACCTTCACAAAATGTTTGGTACTGTTTTGATAACTTTCACTGTTATAATTATTTTAGGCCCATTATAATTAATGTTTTCTTTAATAGATAAAACACCCAGTGTATGGGAAATGATGGATATAGTGACTTTGTTATGTTATGTGAAGACCATAAGACACCCACCCCTGCTGTTCCATGGCAATGATGATGCTTTGCTAGTTTAACCTTGCTTTATGAACTAAAACAAACATTTTATGCTTTAATATGCAAATAGGAATATGTTTTGTTGGCTTGCAACTTTATCGTGAATATCATGTCATGCCTGTTTAAGTAATGATCTGTAGGATTACGAACTTCTCTACCGGAGAAGAAATATGCAAGTACTCAGTAAAATAAATAAGAATAAGATTATCATTTCATGTAACCACGCCAACTTAAACTTATCATTTAACTAGGGTTACATGGGTGCATCTTTTCACACTTCATGTCATCATATCATTCTCATCCAGCATATCGAAGTGCATTATTTTCATGTATACATCCTATTCACACATATAGGATAGGAAGAGGAAAATCTCATCGAGTACGAGATAGTCGAGGAGAATCCACAGGAGTTGCCACCCGAAGGCGAAGAACCCGATATTGACTCACTGCCAGAGTGTCCTAACCACGGACCCTCCACTTTTCGCCAAGGCAAGCCCCGGACATTCTATATATCTACCTATTCTATTTTTGAATTACTTTTGAGAAAATTTACTTTATGAGATGTGCATTTACGTTTATAAGAGTTGAATGAAACCGTTGATGCATTATATACCTTGTCCAGAAATAACACCCTGTTATCACTAGATAAGTACCGTTCTATGCTTAGTCATGCTTAGATCGGTAGAAGTCAGGTGATCTCTTGTCGCCTGCGAGATTTAGGTTTATATCTCTTCTCATTGGTAATGGAGACCAATGTGGATAAGAAATCATGTGATAATGGAAAACAGACGGGATGCAGTGTACCTTTATGGTCCTGATTGCCAGTTAGGCACACATCCTTGTTTATCCTCGTCTGTATAAAAATGATTTGGGATCATTTTGTAGTCTGGACCTTGATCGAGATTGAACGTACCTTCACATAACGGCTGGATAAGTCGTTCCGACCGTGAAGCTATAGCACTACTAGTCGGGCTGGGATTTGAACTGCAGTGCATCGCTGGCAGAGAGAAAGGATGTGCGGTGGGACAGGGTTTGACCAAGAGCAGGCATTGCCTGAGCGTCCTGGCACCGGCTGCCCCCTGAGCCTTGCACTGTGGATCAAGCCCACGGTATCCCGAATAGAGTGAAAAGCTACTCTACACAAATACGAACTTTTAGGATGGGTTCGTAAGGGTGTGTGATACGGGCTTTATCTAACTGGATTAAGTCAATTCGAATTGCCGTCTCTCCCGGATAGTGAGAAACTTGATCACTGTCGAAGGAGCATAGTTGATCCTATAATATATAGTAAACATGATGATTATGAATTACCCCATGTTTGGATCAAAGACATGATTGTTTAGGGTAGATGCAAACTTAGTAATAACCATACTATTAAAACCTATGCCAAACCTGAAGTAAGGAGAAAGCTAGTAAGATCTTTTCGCAAAACATTGGTACCCCATGAACTCCACCAAATAAGTCTTGCATATCCTTGAGAGTCTTTTTATTTACTCTCTGACGGATAAGTCTTGCTGAGTAGAATTGAGTACTTAGGGTTTTATTCCCAACATTGCAGGTGATGTGCTATATGAAAGCTACTGCCTCACATGTAATAACCCTGCCATAGATGCAGAGGAGTAAAGACCACAGGGCATGGTCTTATATCTTATACTTTCCTTCATTGCTGTGTATGGTGTTATAAAGTGAGTATGGCAGAGTATTCAAATAAATGGTTTTCAAAACCAGAGCTTTCATGTATATTATTTAAACTTGGTATTGTAATAACTATCTTACTCTGTTTGTAATAAATTTCCGCTGTGAACTCGGTGATTGTAATATGTTGTTTCCTTAATCATTACAAGATTTACCGAGGTCCTTCGTGACACTCGGCGGACTACCTGGGTTTATATGAGAGAGAGTATGTGTGTACCAACATGTTAAATGGGAGCAATCATGCTTAATCTCGTATAAATTGATCGGTTCTGTCACAGCTGGCATCAGAGCGTGTTTAAGGGTAATATCATTACAAGTACATTCAAAAATAAAAGTTTTGATTTTATAAAACCTATTTTGTTAAAAAATTCAAAACTCTGCCAGTCACTATCTCCAGTTAAGCCCAAGTAATGTCAGGTGGCTCTAAGTAAAGTAAGATTAACTAGGAAAGGGATTTACTTTCTTGCAATTTTATTTTCTTTTAATCAAATACCTCTACGCTCAGGTAGGCAAGGTAAGAACGACCATGTTGCTACCCTATGGTCAAATGGTAGAGGTAGCCGACCATCTTGCTGCCCGATGGTCAATTGGTAGTGGCGGCCTCCATATAGCAATATATGGAGTATAAACTGTGCTGTATTACATTTGATATATTTATGTTGGGGTTGGGCTGCAATGAAATTTTCTGCAGGTACGCTAACAACGAATCGTGTAGTATTCGTGTAGTTTGCGATTAACTTGAGAGCACGCATAAATGCCACCGTCCATATCGATAGTATTTAGGTGTGTGAGGACGAATAAGTCGAGCATGCATCATGTTAATAAGCTCATTCACTTCATTGCATAAGCTCCTTCCCTTATATATGACTCAACTATAAAAATTCTGTTTCTCTCTAAGAAAATCATTTTAAAAGTCTACTATGTTTACAGAAAATGGAACCTACACCATACACTGAGGAAGGAACTCTGCTAGAACCATTTGGTACTCCTGCATTGCTTTGGAGGGTACTTGAGCTAGTAGGATACACTGATCCACCAATATACCGCTGGAAGCAAACCAAGATTTATGGGAACATGGGATGTTCATTGAAGCTTCATGTTCCAGCTCTCACCATTAATCCTTCTTGGCAAGCATGGACAATTGAGAAAAATGGTGCCAATGAGTGGGAAGTAGGTCAAGTAGCAGCTTTTGAGATGCTACAAAAGATCTGCCAGGAGCATACTAAAGAAATAAAAGATACATCCATGTGTTTCTTTCCACCACAAGACCTCAATAGTGCAGCCTGGTGTCAACTGCATTGCTACATTCACTGATGAAAATCAAGCTGCCTATAGTCCCTACATTGTCACCTCTGCCTGTGCCCTAATTGCCATGACCAAGATGCATCATGCTAGAGAGGAGTCCCATGATTTTTGGCGTCGCATGTACAACCTTAACAACATTGAGTTGAAGATCACCGAAAACTTATGGGAAGACTCCAAAAACTAGGTTAACCAAGCCATCGCCCAAGCAGGCCAACGAGAGTTAAAAATAAGCCACCAAATGACTACCTATTTAGGTGAAGCAGCTTTGGTGGAACAACAGCGAAATGAAGCTGTAGCACATGCTGCCACAGTCGAAGACGAAAGAGATGCTGCTAGAGAGGAAGCTGCAGAAGCCATGCAGAATGTAGAGTTCTTCGAGCAAGACCTACTGGCGCAGCTAGATGAAGCAAATGCAATGATAAAAAATCTCCAAAACGAGCTCAATGCAATGAATGTTGCAGCATTGCCAGCGCAACCTCCCGTCGGAGTACTTGGAGAAGAAGATTTTGAAGATGTAATGGAGCCTGAAGGTTTTGGTGAAGAGTTTGATCCTGAAGAACCAAATGAAGAAATAGAAACCGAATCAGATGACCAGACGGAGACTAGTCTAGATGATGACTATCCAAATGACTCAGGAGACGAGTTTTAGAGAGACTTCATGTAATATGTACTAGTTTAAATAAGATCATGTAAAAAGGTAGTGTAACGAAATAAGTTGTGTAATCATGTAACATATTGTAACAAGTAAGAAGTTAAACTCAATAAAATAAGCACTTGGAGGCCTTGTTAATAAAGATATGGAGTGTTATTTCATGTTATGCCTTGATTATAAATCCAATTTAGCTTTTTCTCTAATATGGATGAAGATAAGATCAAACTTTTGCACACTTCATTATAACTAAAACAACCATATTCACTGCTGATGCCTCGCACCCGTACAAATGGTCATAATGGTGATGATGCTGAACCATCAGAACTTCTGACACCGCCTACTGCAGCCGATGTACTGGCTCGACTACTGGGTGGTCAGGAGAATATGGAAGCTGCCCTAAACCGAATTGCCCAGAATACCACACCGGGATGTCAGAATCGTCACGGTGATAGACAAAACCAACTCAGCAACTACTAAGGATTTCTTGGATGCCAAACCACCAGTGTTTACCCATGCCGAAGAACCTCTACAAGCCGATGAGTGGTTAAATACAATTGAGCAGACATTTCGTCATCTCAACTGCACTGAGCAACAGAAGGCTGAGTTTGCAGCTCACCGTCTTCACAGTGCAGCTGGAACTTGGTGGACTAACCATCTGAAAGCTCAGCCAGAAGGAACTAAACCAACTTGGGATGAGTTCAAGGAAGCCTTTAGAGGCCATAATATCCCTGAGGGTTTGATGAAAATCAAGTTGAATGAGTTTCTGAAACTAGTCCAAGGCACCAAGACTGTAACTGAATACACTCATGCTTTCAATCATCTATCCAAGCCATAGAACATGTCGATACAGAAAAGAAAAGATTGAATGTTACATTGGAGGATTAACTCCAAAGTTACAAAAAGAACTTGCTCTTTCCAAGTATGCCACTTACAATGAACTGGTTAGTGATGCCATTACTCTGGAAAACAAGATTCACCTGTGCAGGGAAGACAAGAAGCGTAAGGCGCCACACACCAGTGGTGCAGCTTCACAGCCCAGGCAAACCCAATTGGTGTCAAAGACTCAATACCACCCACCTGTCAAGTGGTATAGCCCCCCTCAGCAGCAGCAGAAGTATCAGCAGAACAACCAGTGACAGCAGTCATACCAGGGGAATGCACAGAAAGGATATCAGGGAGGTCCTAGGAACTTTCCGTGTTACAACTGTGGAAAAATAGGACACTATGCTCGTGATTGTCGTTCCTCGAAGCAAGATCAATCAACCCAGCCAAATCCGCAGAACCAAGCAAAACAAAAGACTGGTTATAGTCACCTGGTAATAAGAAGCAGGCTACAGGTGCACGCATTGGGCGTGTTCACTATAACACTATGGATGAAATTCCTGAAGAAGAACCATTGACCACTGGTATGTTTCTTGTAAACAATACGCCTACACGTGTTTTGTTTGATTCCGGTTCGTCGCATTCATTTATCAATCAAGCATTTGCACTCAAGCATCAATTCCAAATTAGCACATTGAGAAGTGGTTTTGTAATCAATTCAGTTGGGGCTGAAACAGATACAAACCATATAGTTTCGAATGCGAAACTTAATTTTAGAAGAAGAGAAATTTTGGCTCACCTTATAGTGTTGCCAAACCTGGGTTTGGATATCATTTGGGTATTTATTGGATGAAAGAACATAAAGTAATCCTTGATACTACCAATAAGATGCTCCAGTTGGAAGCACCTGATGGTAGTACTTTTCAATTATCACTCTCTGTAAACCCACAACTTCAGTACATATCCTATGCTACCAAAATTGATAAACTAGAAGATATTCCGGTGTTATGTGAGTTTCTCGATGTATTTCCTGATGAATTACCCAGACTACCGCCCGACAGAAACATAGAATTTGCTATTGATTTGGTTTCAGGCACTGCTCCTATTTCTAGAAGGCCATATAGAATGCCACCAAATGAACTAGGCCAAATTAAAGAAACAGTTGCAAGAATTATTAGATAAAGGTTTGATTCGACCTAGTTCATCTCCGTGGGGATGTCCTGTCTTGTTCGTGAAAAAGAAAGGATCAGACCCTAAGGATGTGTATAGATTACCGCCCTCTTAATGCAGTAACCATCAAGAACAAATATCCTTTGCCTCGGATGGACATCTTGTTTGATCAATTAGCAAGAGCAAAAGTATTCTCTAAGATAGATCTAAGGTCAGGCTATCATCAAATAAAGATAAGGCCTGAAGATATTCTCAAAACTGCTTTCTCTACACGCTAAGGCCTGTATGAGTATTTGGTAATGTCTTTCGGTCCTACCAATGCACCTGCCCATTTCATGTACTTGATGAACTCAGTGTTCATGGCTGAGTTGGACAAGTTCATGGTCGTGTTTATTGATGATATCTTCATTGTGACAGAACCGACCAATTTATACGAGATTAAGCATGATTACCTCGATTTAACACGTTGGTACAGATATACTCTCTCCCATATAAACCCGGTAGTCTGCCGAGTGTCACAAAGAACCTCGGTAAATCAACTTACAATAGGATCATATTGATTAAGGAAACATCAATTACAAGCACAGAGTTCACAGCGGAGATTTATTACAAATAGAGTAATATAGTTATTACAATACCAAGTTCAAATATTATACATAAAGTATTTGGTTTTGAAAACCATTTATTCAAACCCATAAAACACTACCATACTCATGTATATCTCCATACACAGCAAAGGAGAGTATAAGATATATGACCATGCCCTGTGGTCTTTACTCCTCTGCATCCATGGCAGGGTTATTACAGGTAAGGCAATAGCCTTCGTACAGCACATCACCTGCAACATTGGGAATAAAATCCTAAGTATTCAATTGTACTCAGCAAGACTTACCCGTCAGAGAGTAAATAAAAAGACTCTCAAGGATATGCAAGGCTTTATTTGATGGGGTTCATGGGGTAGCATATTTTGTGAAAAAGCATACTATCGTATATCCTTTGATCAAAGTTTTAACTATCAACTTATCATGGAGCTAAATAGAACTACATTAGTAAGCTTTTATAAAGCGAATCACTTGACAGTTGATAGGAAAAGAATCTCATTCTCTCATCAACATTTTATAATGAGTTGTTGCTACGTTTCTGGCACATGGATAAGTTTCTCCTATCCGGGAGAGACGGTGATTCGAATCGATTTACACCAGCTGGGTAAGCCTGTATCACACACCCTTACGAACCCATCCAAAAGTTTGTATTTGTGTAGGGTAGCTTTTCACTCTATTCAGGATACCGTGGGCATGATCCACAGTGCAAGGCTCAGGGGGCAGCCGGTGCCAGGACGCTCAGGCTGTGCTTGCCATTGGTCAATCCCTGTCCCACCGCACATCCTTTCTCTCCGCCAGCGATGCACTGCAGTTCAAATCCCAGCCCGACTAGAAGTGCTATAGCTTCACGGTCGGAACGACTTATCCGGCCGTTATGTGAAGGTACGTTCAATCTTAACCATTGACCAAAATACGGATTAGTTCCTAGTCAAGTTACATAGTCGAGATCCAAAGGTGCATGTCTAATCGACATCAATGACCATAATGGCACACCACATCTCATCTGAAATTCATATCTCATGATTCTTTTCTCAATATATTCACCTGGTTTTACTAAGCATGGCTAAGCATAAGACCAATCAATACTAGTATTATCAAGAAACTCTCCTTTCTAAACAAATTAGGTAATGCATCAACGGTTTAACTATAACTCATCAATTTAATGCATAAACTGTAATTAAATAATACTTAATTGAAATTTTAAAATAGAGATAGAAGGGTGACAAAATGTTCGGGGCTTGCCTCGGCGAAAGGTAGAGGGTCCGTGATTAGGACACTCTGGAAGTAAGTCAGTATTCAGTTCTTTGCTTCGGGTGACAACTCCTGTGGATTCTCCTCGACTATCTCGTATTCGACGAGATTTTTCTCTTCCGATCCTATATGTATGAATAGGATGTATACATGAAAATAATGCACTACGATATGTTGGACGAATATGATATGATGACATGAAGTGTGGAAAGATGCACCCATGTAACCCTAGTTAAATGACGAGTTTAAGTTGGTGTGGTTACATGAAATGATAGTCTTGTTTTTATTTATTTTACTGAGTACGTGCATATTTCTTCTCTGATAGAGAAGTTTGTACTCCTACAGATCATTACTTAAACAGGCATGACATGATATTTACGATAAAGTTGCAAGCCAACAAAAACTAACTCTATTTTCTTAATAAAGCATAAAATGTTGATTTTAATTTATAAAGCAAGGTTAAACTTAGCAAAGCATTATTATTGCCATGGAACAGCAGAGTGAGTGTTCCGTGGTTTTCAAACAACATGCAAAAATCACTTTAATTTAATTATGCATCAATCTCATGTACTAAGTGCTTTATTTATTAAAGAAAAACACTATTTAAACTAAGTTTAAAATAGTTATAACAGTGGAAGTGTTCAAAACAGTAGCAAACTTTTTGTCAAGATAAACAGTAGCATGAATAGCACTCACATCAATTTCTAGAATTTTTAGAATAATATTTTAAGCTATAAAAATCACTAAGTGTTCCATTTACTAATTAAAATGATGATTTCTAGTTTCTGTTAATAGTACAGAAAATGCCTAACTAACATTTTTCTACGAAATTCATGTTATATAGAGCACACATATAATTTTTTATGATTTTATCACTGGTAAATAAATAGTTATAAAAATAAAAAAATATGTACTATTCATTTTAATGGGGATTGGATAAAACGAAAAGAAAAGAGCTCGCGGGCTCAAACCGACTCGGCTCGGCCCAGTGAGCACAGTCACCGGCCCAAGTCGGCCTCCCGCGCGATGATGGCTACTTTGCAAAAGAGCCCTTCGGTTTTTGAAGAAATAACCCGCAGTCCATTATAATACTATTCACATGAGTCATAAGATTCGCAGATAACCCCCTGCTATTATTCGAATTCTAAAGTTGGAAGTCCTTCCCTCTCCCCCGTGTTGACCCGAACTCCGACGGCAGTTGACCGGCTTCTGCTCGCCGGAAAACAAGCTTGCCTGGCGACGAGACCACCACCTACATGCTCGGGACAACAAGGTGCATTGAATGAGCTAGCTAACATGGTTCCTAGTATACCAGAGACTGACTCGACGTCGACTGCAGCGGCACGGCCACGCTGCACACGGTGGCGCGACGCCGTTCCGGCAAGTCTGCGGTGGTAGGGTTCAAAATAAACCATCTACAAGCAACAGGAGCTCACCCTGAGTGCGTCTGTGTAGCTAGTTTGGATGGAAACGGCTCGGAGGTGGTAGCTAGACGGCGACAGAGCAGCAGCGGCACGCACCGACGGTGACGACGGTGTTCCGGTGGCTCCTGCACGGTAAAGTTTACAGAAACGGGCCGATAAGCATCACAGCAAGGTAACTAATCTCAAAAGAAAAACAAGAGAGCAAGAACGGCTCTTGCCGAAGCTCAGGACGACCCAATGCTCAGCGGCGGCTCCGGCGAACGACTGCGAGGAAGACAACGACGTTCCGGGCGATTCGGAGCACTAGAGCTTGCATGAGTTGGTGCCAATGGTGCGCAAGGGAGTGGTTAGACTAGCAGTGAACTTAATTTGGAAATGGTGGAATGTGGGTGGTGAATTTCTCCGGCGACCCGAGTCTGCCGGTGATGGCCGAGGAGGATGGTGTGAGCAAAAGCAGTGGCCTCCGGCGGCTTTTATAGGCACGGGCTCGGGTAGTGAGGTGGCCAGCGAGTTTGCAAGCTTGGCTACGCGTCCAGGGAGGTGGAAAGGTGGCCGAAACGACGAGAAGATCGCCGGCGGCGCCACCTGCTCGCCATGAACAGAGAGGGGGCAACAATGGCGAGCCGCCAGCGCGTTGGAGGAGAGGTAAAGATTGTTCTCCTCTCCTGCCAGCAGGGGCAAGGTCTTCAATGTGCCCAGAGTCGTGGTTGGATGGCCGAAGCTATGGTTGGGCTCGCCAGCGCCACGGCAACGACGAGCACAGAGAGAGGGATGGGCAGAGCAGTGACATTACTGTAGCAATTAGGTTAATTTTTCCCATTTTTAATTACTCCAAAAGTTACATATAAACTTCAAAAATTGCAAAAATAAAAGTTGTTCAAAATTTCAAATACTACAACTTTGCTTTTTGAACCATACCCAAATTCTTTCTGGATTTTGAAATACAGATTTGCCCTAATAGAATTCATTTGTAATTTGATTTGAAATTCAAATTTTTGTTTAACAGCTTCAAAAATTTCCTATATGAAAGTTGTTCCCAATTATGAGCTTTACAACTTTGCTTTTTACACCAAAGTCATATTTTCAATATTTTTGAAACTATGGTTTAACCCTTTGAATAGGTATTAATTTGATTTTTCTTTTAATTTAAAATAAATCAAACTTGGGGTTTCAAAATCACCAATTTAGGGTAGGATTTAGGTCTAGGTTGTTAAATCAAAGTTGTAGCAAATATTTTTCTCTATCACTTTTATTTAAGGTCTAAACTCATAATAGGCCTGGAAAATAAAATCCTATTTTAAATCAACTTTAGGCTTTATATATAGAAATGTATTTTTAATTCAACCAAAGCAAATTCAATTATTGTTTTGCTAGCCAACTTGTCAACTTGATTTGATCATGGAGTTAGGTTGATCAAAACTACTCTAATAAATAAATCCTAATGTTCATATATAAGCATCACATAATTATAGGGAATAGTAAAAATTATAATGTGATGATGATGAATGCTTATGCAAATGCAAATAGGTGATTAACACCTAGGGTGTTATAGCTCCTCCCCCCTTACAGAAATCTCGTCCCGAGATTTAGAGAAAGTTACCATTTTGAAAAGAAGGGGGGTAAGCTGTACGGAGAAAATCTTCTCGCTCCCAAGTAGCTTCTTCTTCAGTAGAATTGTTCCATGATACCTTATAGAATTTTACGACCTTGCTACGAGTCACCCTTTCACTTTCTTCCAAAATTCTTACAGGCTTTTCCTCATAGGTCAAGTCCGATTCTAACGTAACATCATCCAAATCAATGACTTCGGTTGGTGCTCGCAGGCACTTCTTTAATTGTGAAACATGAAAGACAGTGAATATTGCGCTCATTCTTGGCGGAAGTTCTACTGGCATAGGCCACTTCTCCTTTCTTTGCTAAAACTCTGAAAGGCCCCAAAAGAGGGGCTAATTTGCCTTTTACTCCAAATCGACTTTCTTTCTTCATGGGTGAGATTTTTAAATACACAAAGTCACCAACTTCAAAACGTAATGGTCTCCTTCTTTTATCAGCATAACTTTTCTGGCAAGATTGGTGTTGACGGTGGATATACCCTAAAATTTCACATTCAAACACCATCAACAGGCCTCGGATTCAAGGGAAGATAAACATATCATGAGCATATTTTATCAATAACTAGTTTCACATGTACTCTTAAGCTTGTGATTGCAGGAAACACCAAAACAGTGCAAAACTATGCAGCTAGAGGCTAACTACATGGTTCGACCGAACCATGTAATGTTGCCCCAGGCCACCACCTTTCAACACAGTGCAAACAACATCAAATGGAAGAGATCAGAGCCAAGGGTGGGCCCACCCATGGGTCGGCCGAACTTCCCATGGGGCCCATCTGGCTCTGGTGATGTGGAAGGATCCGTGTGACACTCCAACCAAGCCATTTCATCCATCGGATCAACTTGTGCTTTCATTCAACGATGGAGATCAAAGGCACACGGATTGAGGTATGAAACGAAGCAATCAAGACAGAACCAACACATAGTAAGAGTCTATGACTTGTGGGGACCACACCTGGCCTGGCCCTACCCATCCTAGGGGTCGGCCGAACCATAGGGTGTGGCCCCCAGCCATCTGCACACTCAGTGACAAGTGGGGACTCCTTCTAGAAGACCCTGGCTAGGCCCACCAGTCATAGAGGGGTCGGCCGAACCCCCCTGGTGCCCAGCCTGGTCGGTTGGCTTCCACCGACTCCAAGCATGCTTCCCATGTGCTCAAATTGCCAAGACCGTCCATTTTGAGGCGGTTACAAGGCGGTGGATCCAAGGGTGGAGAGTTGAGGAGCTCACGGATCACTGACGTGGCATCCCTCCACTCTCCACTATAAATAGAGGCTGCCCACTCCTCTTCAAGACACACCTTACACCATACAAGACAAGTCACAAGTCACAAGAGTTCTACTCTTTAGTAGTAGTATTAGTCTAGTGTGGGAGTTCGAGTCGAGTCGAGCTGCACTCGGAGTCTCTGGAGTCTTCTGCTGGAGAGTCTGGTACAGCTCTTGTACCTTTCCTTCTATAAGACTTTATCCTTATCAATATATATTATCTTTACTTTACTTCACTAAGTTCTTACTTAGTCTTTACTATTCTTTATAGTATTGTTGTGTCTTGTCTTCTTCTATAGTTGTTTTATACTTGATAGTGATCTTGTCCCAACTCAACGTGTGCTAGTTCATCGCCTGTCATAGGGTGTTCTAATTGTTGGTACGCAGCTAGAATAGTGAGACTTAGTGTAAGCGTGGTGCTTAAACTAGATCTTGCCTTCGATTACCGCTCGTCCCACGGATTGCTTATGGGTGCTAGCAGGTGGTGACAGCCCTGTCTAGTCTTAGTATCCCTCCACGTGTTTTAGGCAAGTTCTTAAAAGGCAGGCTCCCATAAGAGTGTAGGCGCTTCGGGTAGAGGTTTTGTCCTCTATTGTCTTCGCGCTACCCCCTGCACATCGGTAGTAAGGTACTATCTTGGTATAAGTCACCTATTTGATAGGGTAAGTCACAAGAGTAAGGTAAGTGTCATAGGAGTCTTATACTCACTCGTTGTCCTCCCACCTAGCTATACTCTACTAGTTATCTTTTAGTTATCTTAATACTTGTTGTGTGTCGGTGTCATTACCCTTTCCTCTACCTATCGATTTACCCCCCTACCACTAGCTGGTACTAACTTGGCATAGACTTAAGGATCTCTCTTTTTTTTATTAATTATTCCTAGCAACCGCTTTCTCTTGGGATAAAAATAAATAACTGATACCTTGGAATACTCCCGGGTGAAGTGGTACAGCGGTATATTATGTGCGCTTGCGGAATTATCCAATAGACATAAGAAATACCCTCAGGGCACTTCTGGCGCCGTTATCAGAGATAGCCTAACACCCTGTCTCTGGTTGTTGCGCTAAGAAGTGTCAACAATTGGGCAGCTTTAAGATGAGCTTGAATTGTTTGGATTCTTTCTTCGGCTTGTTTTACAAAATCAATGCCATAATACCTTCTCTCTCCGGGTTCTACCCAGTTCAAAGGAGTTCTACATTTCTGACCATAGAGTGCTTCAAATGGGGCCATCTTAGTGCTTTCTTGATAACTGTTGTTATATGAAAATTCAGCTAATGGTAACCATTCTTCCCATGAATCTGATGAGGATAGTACACAAGCTCTTAGCAAGTCTTCCAAGATTTGGTTTACTTTCTCAGTTTGACCAGAAGTTTGTGGATGATAGGCAGAACTTCTGATAAGCTTTGTACCCATATATGAATGTAGTTGTTCCCAAAAATAGGCCATAAACTGTCCTCCTCTATCCGAGATGATCTTCTTTGGAATTCCATGTAAACGCAAGATTTGTGAGATATACAAATCTACGTATTTCGGTGGTCTATAACTATCTTTAACAGGTATGAAGTGGGCAGATTTGGTAAGACGATCTACAATCACCCATATGGAATTGTGTCCCTTTTGGGTTGTGGGCAGGCTAGTTATAAAATCCATACTGATCTCCTCCCATTTTCATTCAGGGAATGGATAGTGGTTGGAGTAGTCCAGCTGGTCGTAAATGGTTTGCTTTCACCCATCCACACACATCACAGTGAGCAACATATCGTGCTATCTCTTTCTTCATTTTGGTCCACCAAAATCTTGGCTTTAGATCTTGGTACATTTTTCAACTTCCCGGGTGAATTGATAGATTAGAGAAGTGAGCTTCAGATAAAATTTTCTCTCCTAACTTCTCATCCTTGGCTACGACCAAACGATCATCAAACCATAGTACTCCATTTTCATCTACTCGGAAATGTTTAACTTCTTTCTCATGTATTTTCCGCTTGAGGTGAAAGATACCACTATTAGTCTTTTGACCATCTATGATTTCATTTTCCAGTGTACAGCTAACAATTAGGTTACGGAGTGCAGCAGGATGCAAAAGGTTAAAGCTTCCTTCTGAGGATACATCTGTGTAATGACAATGTGCTTTTCTACTGAGAGCATCTGCAACTACATTGGCTTTTCCGGGGTGATAGTGTACTTCCAAGTTATAATCTTTGATTAATTCCAACCATCTCTTTTGTCTCATGTTCAACTCTGGTTGAGTGAAAATGTATTTGAGGCTTTTATGGTCAGTGTAGATATGGCGTACATTTCCTAACAGATAATGTCTCCAGATTTTTAAGGCATGAACTACGGCTGCTACTTCTAAATCATGGGTAGGATAGTTTTCTTCATGCTTCCGTAGCTGTCGTGAGGCATAGGCAATGACTCGACCTTCTTGCATCAAGACACAGCCGAGACCAATGCCTGAAGCATCACAATAGACATCGAAAGGTTTGGTTATGTCTGATTGTGCTCGAACAGGGGCAGTGGTCAACAATTTCTCTAAAGTATGGAAAGCTTCTTCACATTTAGGTGTCCATACAAACTTCTCATCATTTTGCAACAATCTAGTCATTGGCTTGGCAATTTTGGAGAAGTCTGGAATGAAACGTCGGTAGTAACCGGCTGAAACCAAGAAAGCTTCTAACTTCAGTGACTGTGGTCGGGGCTTTCCAATCTAGTACCTCTTGTACTTTGCTGCGGTCTACCGAAATTCCACTTTCGGACAACACATGGCCCAAGAATTTGACTTCACGAAGCCAAAATTCACATTTGCTAAACTTGGCATACAACTGATGCTCTTTGAGTCTAGATAAGACTATCCTTAGATGTTCAGCATGATCTTCTTCATTTTCAGAGTATATCAGGATATCATCAATAAACACTACCAGCAAACTTATCCAACTAAGCCATGAACACTGAGTTCATCAAGTACATGAAATGGGCAGGTGCGTTGGTAAGACCGAAAGACATTACCAAATACTCATACAAGCCATAGTGTGTAGAGAAAGCAGTTTTGGAAATATCTTCAGGCCTTATCTTTATTTGATGATAGCCTGACCTTAGATCAATCTTAGAGAACACTTTTGCTCTTGCTAATTGATCAAACAGAATGTCTATCCGAGGCAAAGGATATTTGTTCTTGATGGTCACTGCATTAAGGGGGCGATAATCTATGCACATCCTTAGGGTCTGGTCTTTCTTTTTTACGAACAAGACAGGACATCCCCACGGAGATGAACTAGGTCGAATCAAACCTTTATCCAGTAATTCTTGCAACCGTTTCTTTAATTCGGCTAGTTCATTTGGTGGCATCCTATATGGCCTTCTAAAAATAGGAGCAGTGCCTGGAACCAAGTCAATAGCAAACTCTATGTTTCTGTCAGGTGGTAGTCCAGGTAATTCATCAGGGAATACATCTGGAAACTCACATACCACTGGAATATCTTCTAGTTTATCAGTTTTGGTAGCATAGGATATGTACTGAAGTTGTGGGTTTACCGAGAGTGATAATTGAAAAGTAGTACCATTAGGTGCTTCCAAATGGAGAGTCTTATTGGTAGTATCAAGGATTACTTTATGTTCTTTCATCCAATTCATACCCAAAATGATATCTAAACCCAAATTTGGCAACACAATAACGTGAGCCAAAATTTCTCTTCCTCCAAAATTAAGTTTTGCACTCCAAACTATATGGTTTGTATCTATTTCAGCCCCAACTGAATTGATTACAAAACCACTTCTCAACGTGCTAATTTGGAACTGATGCCTGAGTGCAAATGCTTGATTTATGAATGAATGTGATGAACCTGAATCAAACAAAACAAATGCAGGCGTATTGTTTGCAAGAAACATACCAGTGGTCACTGGTTCTCCTTCAAGGATTTCTTGCCACAGTAGTATAGTGGATACGCCCAATGCATGCACCTGTAGCCTGCTTCTTGTTACTGGGTGACTTATAAACGGCCTTCTGTTTTGCTTGGTTCTGCTGATTCTGCTGGGTTTACTGATCATGCTTCGAGGAACGACAATCACGAGCATAGTGTCCTATTTTTCCACAATTGTAACATGGAAAGTTTCTAGGACCTCCCTGATATCCTTTCTGTGCATTCCCCTGGTATGACTGTTGTCGCTGATTGTTTTGCTGATACTTTTGCTGCTGCTGAGGGGGTTTATATCGCTTGACAGGTGGGCGGTATTGAGGTTTTGACACTAATTGGGTTTGCCTAGGCTGTGAAGTTGCACCACTGGTGTATGGCGCCTTACGCTTCTTATCTTCCCTGAACAAGCGAATCTTGTTTTTCAGAGTGATAGCATCACTAACCAACTCATTATAAGTGGCATACATGGAAAGAGCAAGTTCTTTTTGTAGTGTAACACCTGGTTTTCCGAAGAATACCAAGCGTTAACTATATGTGTGCCCAGGATGTCCACAGAACACATATAGTGACAAATATGGTAAATACCATAAGCAATGCTTAAATACATAGCGAAACATATTTACATTAAGACTTACAACTATATGAAAGCACAACGGAAACTAGTCTTCATCTTCTATCTTCGGGGCACCATACTCCACAGGGACGGTTGACTGGGGAAGCACTCGCCTAGTACTCATGGAACTCCTTTGGAAACTCCTCACTTTATCCACCATCTGGTGCCCATCCGGAATTTTTATTGGTGAAACCACAAGCGTCAGCTCACCATGCTCAGCAAGTATAACATCAGGGGATGCAAGGCTCAAAAAGCTGACACGGCTGAACTGCGGCAAGCACTTTTAGTTGGTCATATTTTACTTATTAAGAGTCTATGTAACTAAGTTATGCGTAGCACCCAAGTGAGATTATAATAATTATCATCAATATCATTTCATCATCGTCTAGCCATCCATAAAATCATCTGTCTCGAAAAGGATCTAGGCCGCTCGTGTCCGTGAGCACGGCTGATATATCAGTTTGATCAAACTCTACGCAGAGGTGTACACTTTCACCATGAGTCGTGAATTCCCATATGCCCCGAGGCGGCCAACCTCTTATCACTTCCAAGGTGAGCAGGCAGGGGAACCACTACGAAGCCTTTCACTAGTCACTCTAACAAGTTAGTAGACGCAAGGTTTCGGCTAGGCGAATGGAGGCCCCCTTCAAGATTGGCACACCATGTGGCCGCAGCCCAGCACACATCTTGACAGGCTCGGAACCCATTCTTGAACCTAGACCCCCCTCTAGCGCCTTTCGGTAACTACTAACAAGATAGAGAAGATCTAGTTACTCATCTAAGACCAGAGCCATGTGATTCTCATGGTTGTACGGTAAATCCTGGGTGGCCGCTTTAAGATTCAGATGCATACGGAGGGCAGACTAGAGCGACCAAAAAGGCCCAATGCTCTAGCCCTCTTCTATCCATGTTGCTTAAAAGCATCTTCCATCCATAGTTGCATAATCATTAATCAATATTATAGATCATTATTGTTGGTGATAGCAACTAAGCCAATCTACCCATATGCAATAACCCATAGGTAACAAGGATATAAGATATCAATAGTTCTAGGTAAAATCCTTATAGGTTTATCATATTAGACACATGCATATGAAAATGTGATTAAATGGTTATTAGGCAACAAGAAAACTCATGTTACACTTGCCTTCCAAAAGCTTTCCAAGTTCTCCAATTTTTCCTTCTGGATTATCCTTGCATAGCTTCTCTTCTAACGATCACAACAACCAACACAAGCCTCACATTCAAACCTAGAAACAATACACCAAGCATTATATCAATAAATTACAAAGGTTTTGAAAACGTATGGCTTATTCTGTAATCGTGCGAGCACGAAAACTTAACAAAACAAGAACCACAATTAAAAGATGTGAGAGTTGAATGGCATATGTGGCAAGCATTGGATTAGATGACTAAGTTGGAATTTGGACTAGAACATATCTAACATAACAAAAAGGATTGTATATGTATTATGGTGTGTGGTAGAGAAACTGGAATAGACTACATTGGAGAATAAGATTGAATTGATATACATCATGTGGCATTCTCCTAGGGATATATGATAATTAGTGATATGGTGTTGCCACGACTAAGCTGGAGTGACAAATTAAGGTTGATTGCAAGGATAAATGTTTATTTGTGATGAGGATATAGGTTAGGAGAGTCCATAAAGGGTGACTTGAATAGAACAAGTGTGTTTAGCGGTCACAAGATCATGGTGGAGTGATGTGATTTGATAGGATTAACTAAAATATAGCTCATGGTTCTATCTGGACAATGCAAGTGATGATCAAAATATAAGGATTATGTAAGCAACATGTAAGGGCATGTCACATGAAGAGGGCATGTCAATCAAAGATGCACTTAGAAATAAACAAATTTGCAAATTGGTGGTATGCTAATGGGAACCATTGGATGACATGGATTGCATAATGATAACATGATATGATATTGATAACAAGATTTATCACTGGTTATAGGACATCACATGGCAAAGATGGTGGTGGTGCTTTGGACGGGTAGATTATGTCAAGCGCATGGAGACCATGGATTTAAGGTGGGAAGAGAGGTTACACAAATGGCTTATGTTCTGAATATTCCTTAGAGATATGAGGGAATGATTTTGGATAAGTGAATAGGTTACTTTGGAACATGTCATGACCAACAAATGCACTGAGGTGGATGCTAGATCAACGGAAAACAAGGTTATGTCGATTTGTGCATCGGTTAAGCGTAACCGGTGGAGGACAGCGGGAAATATGATGATAGATTGCATGGTTATAACAAATACAAATAGAAATATATTTTGTGGGGTTTCTAGATACTGCATGAGGGAGGTTATGGCAAAAGGAGGTGACGTTTTGACCATCCGTTGGTAGGAGAACATGATTTGAAGATGTGACTATATGGTTGTTTGGCATGGCAAGGGCAGCGACATGACAATGATTATAACTCAAATGTCATTATTCATATGATGAAGCTGACTTGCAGGGATGTGTGTAGGTATATCATACACACAACGGTCAAAGGTGCTGATCACCGGAGTGGTCAATCAATGGGAACGCTCGTGCCAACCCGCTGTGGTGCGGCTGCGGGACAGCAGGACAGCAGGACAGTGACCACAAGATAGGAGCATATATCTTTCATACTTTATCATATAGCCATGAAACTTTTCAGAGGTGTGTGCAACTATATAAAGGATAACATATCCAAAGGGTTGATCAAGAGATTTTCAATGGATCAACGGGAACGCCACTGACAAAAATAGGGTCATTTCTGTTTGGACAGCAGGAGCGGCAGACAATTCGGTCTCTATATCTCGGCCATCATGGATTGGATAGCCGAACCAACTTGTGTGATCATATGCAGGGATGTAATAAACATGTAGTTTAAAGGGATTGATGATTTGGTCAGCGGATTAGCGGGGAACGTCGAAAGCACTCAGAGATGCCAATCTGTCCAGACAGCAGGGACAGCGGCACGGTGATGACCATATCTCTAAATTCTCAACTCCTATGAAGAAACCATTTTGCAGGGACGTGTTCAAGGATATGAACTACAATTTCACCAAAGGGTTTGATGATTTGATCAAAGGAACAGCGAGGAACGCCGCTGCCTAAAACCAGCAGCGCTGCTGGCCGCCAGGACAGCAAGACATACAACATGTATATTTCATCGGGAATCAACCAAACATCAACAAGGGTACTTGATATTCAGAAAACACTATGAAAACATGATGGGGGACATGATTTAGGGTTCTCACCATGGGTATTGGTGGGGTGGAGCGGGGAAACTCATCAACGATTGCCGGTGGTGATAACGCGGTTTGACGGTGCATCCTTCTCGCGATGCGGTTGATCGGGGCGACATCCATGGTGGTAGAAGCCACCACCACGTCATGGTGAGCAGGGAGGTTGATGGTGAACTCCTCCAAATCCTTGTTGGGTGCTTGAGAAGGAAATCAAGGTGTTTAGATGGATTGCAATCGCCGAAACACTTCGTTTCCATGGACGGGATGGAGAGGAAATTTGGGGATTGGTTGGGGCAGCCATGGGGGAGAATGAGGAAGAGGAGGGGCATCTCCCCTCTGTTCTTGATGTGGGATATGAAGTGGAAGGCGTGAGGGGGCTGTGGGGGGAGGTTACTTGAAGGGAAAAGGGTGGGAGACCAAAGGGTTGGAAGGCAAAGGGTCTTGTCTTGATATTTTCTTGACTTGGTTGATATTTTTGTGCAAGATGGAGAGGACATCAGGTGGGTGACGTGGGAGAGGTGAGAGGAAGAGGTAGAGGGCTGGTTGGACTCTATGTTGAACCACAAAAGAGGGGAAGGTGGTTGGGCTTTGACCCGTGGCGAAAGATAACTCAAAGTTTTAACTGGATTCGGTTCGAAGCGATGTCGGAGGACGCAATGAGTTGGGTTGACCCATTAGCAATAGAAATAAAGATGGGGAATATGGTTTACTAATGGGATAGATTTAGGTGCTTGTATGAAAACAAGAATACAATATGGAATGATAGTGTTGAGCTCGGCTCGCTAAATTCGTAGAGACACGATAAGGGTTTCGGGAAATTTGGCGTTCCAAAATGGTGAGACCAAGACCGTATGGTTTTCAAGGATGGTTCAAAAATATGTTTGGGTTTGACCAAGAGGAGAATGAGTGGAGGAGAAAGAGTCCATGTATATATTGCCCAAAGGTCAAGAAACGAGAAGAAAGATGGAACTGAGATTAACAGGGGTACATAACATGTGATTGATTTCACTTGAACAAAGTGATGGTAGAGTTGCATATGGGATACAATGATTGATCATTAAGCATATGTTTTGATATTTGAACAAGAGTCAATTAAAAAGGATTGGAATCTCAAATATAAGGAAAAAGGGATAAAGAGAGAACATATTAGGATATGACTAAATAGAGCTTTAAAGAATAGGTGTTAGGGTGATGGCAAGATGAACATTTGAAGAGCCATCAAGGTTTTTGGAATAAGGATCAAGGTATATGGTTCCAAGGATTTAATCATGAATGGGAACTTGATCAAAGATTTGAGAAATTTGATTCCAATTAAACCCTATGTGTGTTTGAAAACTTTTAAAATCATTTTTCATACAAAACACTATGCAGAGGCATGAATGCAACAAACCTTTAAATTGTTCACAAAATGTTTGAAAACTCACATTTTCCATTATCCAGAATGTCAACAACTTAAGCTATGTTGGAATTTTTAGAAAATGGTAAAAATCATTTGTTTTGTTTTAAGTGTTTTCTAGTCACATCCCAAAATAGAAATTTTGGGGTGTGACATGTAGTTTTGGGGTCAATCCTCCAATGTAACACTCAATCTTTCTCTTCTCTGTATCAACATGTTCTAGGGCATACATGGACAGATGATTGAAAGCATGAGTGTATTCAGTTACAGTCTTGCTACCTTGGGCTAATTTTAGAAATTCATTCAACTTGATATTCATCAATCCCTCAAGGATATGATGGCCTCTAAAGGCTTCCTTGAACTCATCCCAAGTCAGTTTTGTTCCTTCTGGCAAGGCTTTCAGATGGTTAGTCCACCAAGTACTAGCTGCACCGTGAAGCCGGTGAGCTGCAAACTCAGCCTTCTGTTGCTCAGTGCAGTTGAGAAGACGAAATGTCTGCTCAATTGTGTTTAACCACTCATCAGATGCAATGGTTCTTCGGCTTGGGTAAACACTGGTGGTTTAGCATCTAGGAAATCCTTATAGCTGCTGTGTGGGTTTTGTCCATCACCGTGACTATTCTGATGTCCCGGTGTGGTATTCTGGGTAATTCGGTTTAGGGCAGCTTCCATATTCTCCTGACCACCTAATAGTCGAGCCAGCACATCGACTGCAGTAGGCGGTGTTGGAAGTTCTGATGGTTCAACATCATCACCATTATCTCCATTTGTACGGGTGCGAGGCATCTGTAGTGAACACAAATGTTTTTAGTTATGATGTTGTGTGCAAAAGTTTGATCTTATCTTCATCCATATTAGAGGAAAAACTAAATTGGATTTATGAACAAGGCATAACATGAAATAACACTGCATATCTATATTAACATGGCCTCCAAGTGCTCGTTTTATTGAGTTCAACTTCTCACTTGTTACAATATGTTACATGATTACACAACTTATTTCGTTACACTACCTTTTTACATGATCTTGTTCAAACTAGTACTTATTACATGAAGTCTCTCTAAACCTCATCTCCTGAGTCATTTGGATAGTCATTATCTAGGCTAGTCTCTGTTTGGTCATCAGGTACAGCTTCAAATTCTCTGTCTGACTCTTCAGAATTAGATTCTTCTACCAAATCCTTCTGGTTCCATTACATCTCCAAAATCTTCTTCTCCAAGTACTCCGACTGGAGGTTGCGCTGGCAATGCTGCAACATTCATTGTATTGAGCTTGTTTTGGAGATTCTCAATCATTGCATTTGCTTCATCTAGCTGCGCCAGTAGGTCTTGCTCGAAGAACTCTACATTCTGAATGGCTTCAGCAGCTTCCTCTCTAGCATGCATCCCTTTCTGCTTTGACTGTGGCACCATGTGCTACAGCTTCATTTCATTGCTGTTCCACCAAAGCTGCTTGTCCTAAATAGGTAGTCATTTCGTGGTTTATTTCTAACTCTCATTGGCCTGCTTGGGCGATGGTTTGGTTAACCTGGTTTTTGGAGTCTTCCATAAATTTTCGATGATCTTCAATTCAATACTGTTAAGGCTGTACATGCAACGCCAAAAATCATGGGACTTTTCTCTAGCATGATGCACCTTGGTCATGGCAATCAGGGCACAGGTAGAGGTGACAAGGTAGGGACTATAGCCAGCTTGATTTTCATCAGTGAATGTAGCAATGCATTGACACCAGACTGCATTTTGGAGGTCTTGTGGTGGAAAGAAACATATAGATGTATCTTTTATTTCTTCAGTATGTTCCTGGCAGATCTTTTGTAGCATCTTAAATGCTGCTACTTGACCTGCTTCCCACTCATTGGCACCATCTTTCTCAATTGTCCATGCTTGCCAATATGGATTAATGGTGAGAGCTGGAACATGAAGCTTCAACGAGCATCCCATATTTCCAGTAAATCTTGGTTTGCTTCCAGCGATATATTGGTGGATCATTGTATCCTGCTAGCTCAAGTACCCTCCAAAGCAATGCAGGAGTACCAAAGGGTTCTAGCAGAGTGCCTTCCTCAGTATATGGTGTAGGTTCCATTTTCTGTAAACATGGTAGACTTTTAAAATGATTTATTTAGAGAGAAATAGAATTTTAATAGTTGAGCCATATATAAGGGAAGGAGCTTATGCAATGAAGTGAATGAACTTTATTAACATGGTGCATGCTCGTCTTATTCGTCCTCACACACCTAGATACTATCGGTATGGACGGTGGCATTCATGCGTGCTCTCAAGTTAATCGCAAACTACACGAATACTACACGATTTGTAGTTAGCGTACCTGCAGAAAATTTCATTGCAGCCCAACCCCAACATAGATATATAAAATGTAATACAGCACAGTTTATACTCCATATATTGCTATATGGAGGCCGCCACTACCAATTGACCATCGGGCAGCAAGATGGTCGGCTACCTCTACCATTTGACCATAGGGTAGCAACATGGTCGTTCTTACTGCTTACCTGAGCGTAGAGGTATTTGATCAAAAGAAAATAAAATTTGCAAGAAAGTAAATCCCTTCCCCAGTTAGTCTTACTTTACTTAGAGCCACCTGATAGTTATTATTTGGGCTTAACTGGAGATAGTGACTGGCAGAGTTTTGAATTTTTTTTAGCAAAATAGGTTTTGTAAAACCAAAACTTTTGTTTTTGAATGCACTTGTAATGATATTACCCTTAATCACGCTCTGATGCCAGCTGTGATAGAACTAACCAATTTATACGAGATTAAGCATGATTACCCCCGTTTAACACGTTGGTACACATTTACTCTCTCTCCCATATAAACCCGGTAGTCCTCCGAGTGTCACAAAGGACCTTGGTAAATCAACTTACAATAGGATCGTACTAATTAAGGAAACATCAATTACAAGCACAGAGTTCACAGCGGAGATTTA
Organism: Eremochloa ophiuroides; assembly: GCA_038502445.1. Classification (NCBI taxonomy): domain Eukaryota; kingdom Viridiplantae; phylum Streptophyta; class Magnoliopsida; order Poales; family Poaceae; genus Eremochloa; species Eremochloa ophiuroides. Next base: position 5,612,146 of record JAHLJS010000002.1, read on the forward strand.
TTACAAATAGAGTAATATAGTTATTACAATACCAAGTTCAAATATTATACATAAAGTATTTGGTTTTGAAAACCATTTATTCAAACCCATAAAACACTGCCATACTCATGTATATCTCCATACACAGCAAAGGAGAGTATAAGATATATGACCATGCCCTGTGGTCTTTACTCCTCTGCATCCATGGCAGGGTTATTACAGGTAAGGCAATAGCCTTCGTACAGCACATCACCTGCAACATTGGGAATAAAATCCTAAGTACTCAATTGTACTCAGCAAGACTTACCCGTCAGAGAGTAAATAAAAAGACTCTCAAGGATATGCAAGGCTTTATTTGATGGGGTTCATGGGGTAGCATATTTTGCGGAAAAGCATACTATCGTATATCCTTTGATCAAAGTTTTAACTATCAACTTATCATGGAGCTAAATAGAACTACATTAGCAAGCTTTTATAAAGTGAATCACTTGACAGTTGATAGGAAAAGAATCTCATTCTCTCATCAACATTTTATAATGAGTTGTTGCTACGTTTCTGGCACATGGATAAGTTTCTCCTATCCGGGAGAGACGGTGATTCGAATTGATTTACACCAGCTGGGTAAGCCTGTATCACACACCCTTACGAACCCATCCAAAAGTTTGTATTTGTGTAGGGTAGCTTTTCACTCTATTCGGGATACCGTGGGCTTGATCCATAGTGCAAGGCTCAGGGGGTAGCCGGTGCCAGGACGCTCAGGCTGTGCCTGCCCTTGGTCAATCCCTGTCCCACCGCACATCCTTTCTCTCCGCCAGCGATGCACTGCAGTTCAAATCCCATCCCGACTAGAAGTGCTATAGCTTCACGGTCGGAACGACTTATCCGGCCGTTATGTGAAGGTACGTTCAATCTTAACCATTGACCAAAATACCAGATACGACTCGACGTCGACCGCAGCGGCACGGCCACGCTGCACATGGCGGCGCGACGCCGTTCCGGCAAGACTGCGGCGGTAGGGTTCAAAATAAACCATCTACAAGCAATAGGAGCTCACCCCGAGTGCGTCTGTGTAGCTAGTTTGTTCGGCTGAACGGCTGCGAGGAAGACAACGACGTTCCGGACGATTCGGACCACTAGAGCTTGCACGAGTTGGTGCAAACGGTGCGCAAGGGAGTGGTTAGACTAGCAGTGAACTTAATTTGGAAATGGTGGAATGTGGGTGGTGAATTTCTCCGGCGACCCGAGTCTGCCGGTGATGGCCGAGGAGGATGGTGTGAGCAAAAGTAGTGGCCTCCGGCGGCTTTTATAGGCACGGGCTCGGGTAGTGAGGTGGCCAGCGAGTTTGCAAGCTTGGTTACGCGTCCAGGGAGGTGGAAAGGTGGCCGAAACGACGAGAAGATCGCCGGCGGCGCCACCTGCTCGCCATGAACAGAGAGGGGGCAACAATGGCGAGCCGCCACCGCGTTGGAGGAGAGCTAAAGGTTGTTCTCCTCTCCTGCCAGCGAGGGCAAGGTCTTCAATGTGCCCAGAGTCATGGTTGGATGGCCGAAGCTGTGGTTGGGCTCGCCGGCGCCACGGCAACGACGAGCACAGAGAGAGGGATGGGCAGCGCAGTTGTTCAAAATTTCAAATACTACAACTTTGCTTTTTGAACCATACCCAAATTCTTTCTGGATTTTGAAATACAGATTTGCCCTAATAGAATTCATTTGCAATTTGATTTGAAATTCAAATTTTTGCTTAACAACTTCAAAAATTTCCTATATGAAAGTTGTTCCAAATAATGAGCTTTGCAACTTTGCTTTTCACACCAAAGTCATATTTTCAATATTTTTGAAAGCTATGGTTTAACCCTTTGAATAGGTATTAATTTGATTTTTCTTTTAATTTAAAATAAATCAAACTTGGGGTTTCAAAGTCACCAATTTAGGATTGGATTTAGGTCTTGGTTGTTAAATCAAAGTTATAGCAAATATTTTTCTCTATCACTTTTATTTAAGGTCTAAACTCATAATAGGCTTGGAAAATAAAATCCTATTTTAAATCAACTTTAGGCTTTATATATGGAAATGTATTTTTAATTCAACCAAAGCAAATTCAATTATTGTTTTGCTAGCCAACTTGTCAACTTGATTTGATCATGGACTTAGGTTGATCAAAACTACTCTAATAAATAAATCCTAATGTTCATATATAAGCATCACATAATTATAGGGAATAGTAAAAATTATAATGTGATGATAATGAATGCTTATGCAAATGCAAATAGGTGATTAACACCTAGGGTGTTACACTGATATACTCTGAAAATGAAGAAGATCATGCTGAACATTTAAGAATAGTCTTATCCAGACTCAGAGAGTATCAGTTGTATGCTAAGTTTAGCAAATGCGAATTTTGGCTTCGTGAAGTCAAGTTCTTGGGCCTTGTGTTATCTGAAAATGGAATTTCGTAGATCCCAGCAAAGTACAAGAAGTACTAGATTGGAAAGCCCCAACCACAGTCACTGAAGTTAGAAGCTTTCTTGGTTTAGCCGGTTACTACCGACGCTTCATTCCAGACTTCTCTAAAATTGCCAAGCCAATGACTAGATTGTTGCAAAAAGACGAGAAGTTTGTCTGGACACCTAAATGTGAAGAAGCTTTCCATACTTTAAAGAAATTGTTGACCATTGCCCCTGTTTTAGCACAACTAGACATAACCAAACCTTTCGATGTCTATTATGATGCTTCAGGCATTGGTCTCGGCTATGTCCTAATGCAGGAAGGTGAATCATTGCCTATGCCTCACGACAGCTACGGAAGCATGAAGAAAATTATCCTACCCATGATTTAGAGCTAGCAGCCGTAGTGCATGCCTTAAAAATTTAGAGACATTATCTGTTACGAAATATATGCCATATCTGCACTGATCACAAAAGCCTCAAATACATTTTCACTCAACCAGAGTTGAACATGGGACAAAGGAGATGGTTGGAATTAATCAAAGATTATAATTTGGAGGTACACTATCACCCCGGAAAAGCCAATGTAGTTGCAGATGCTCTCAGCAGAAAAGCACATTGCCATTACACAGATGTATCCTCAGAAGGAAGCCTTAACCTTTTGCATCCTGCTGTACTTCGTAACCTAATTGTTAGGTGTACACTGGAAATTGAAATTATAGATGGTCAAAAGACCAATAGTGGTATCTTTCACCTCTAGCGAAAGATACATGGAAAAGAAGTTAAACATTTTCGAGTGGATGAAAATGGAGTATTATGGTTTGATGATCGTTTGGTCGTACCCAAAGACGAGAAGCTGAAAGAGAAAATTTTATCTGAAGCTCACTTCTCTAACCTATCAATTCACCCGGGAAGTAGTAAGATGTACCAAGACCTGAGACCAAGATTTTGGTGGACCAAAATGAAGAAAGAAATAGCACGTTATGTTGCTCACTGTGATGTATGAGGGAGGGTGAAAGCAGACCATTTACGACCAGCTGGATTGCTCCAACCACTATGCATTCCTGAATGGAAATGGGAGGAGATCAGTATGGATTTTATAACTAGCCTGCCTACCACCCAAAAAGGACATAATTCGATATGGGTGATTGTAGACCGACTCACTAAGTCCGCACATTTTATACCAGATAAAGACACTTATAAAGCCCCTCAGTGTGCTGACTTATATATAGCTCAAATCCTACGATTGCACGGTATTCCAAAGATTATCATCTCAGATCGAGGACCCCAATTTATGGCTCGATTTTGGGAACACTTACATTCATATATGGGCACAAAACTTATCAGGAGTTCTGCTAATCATCCACAAACCTCTGGTCAGACAGAAAGAGTAAATCAAATTTTGGAAGATTTGTTACGAGCCTATGTACTTCCATCTTCCGGTTCATGGGAAGAATGGTTACCCTTAGCAGAATTCTCATATAACAACAGTTATCAAGAAAGTATCAAAATGGCCCCATTTGAAGCACTCTATGGTAGAAAATGTAGAACTCCTTTGAATTGGGTAGAACCAGGAGAAAGAAGATACTATGGTATTGACTTTGTAAAGCAAGCCGAAGAAAGAATTCGGACAATTCAAGCTCATCTAAAGGCTGCACAATCTCGTCAGAAAAGCTATGCTGACAAAAGAAGAAGACCGTTACATTTCGAAGTTGGTGACTTTGTGTATCTTAAAGTCTCACCCAAGAAGAAAGAATATCGGTTTGGAGTGAAAGGCAAATTAGCCCCTCGCTATGTAGGGCCTTTCAGAGTTTTAGCAAAGAAAGAAGAAGTGGTCTATGCCATAGAACTTCCGCCAAGAATAAGTGCAATATTCAATGTCTTTCATGTTTCACAATTAAAGAAGTGCCTGCGAGCACCAACCAAAGTCATTGATCTGGATGATGTCACTTTATAATCAGAATTGACCTATGAAGAAAAGCCTGTGAAAATTTTGGAAGAAAGTGAAAGAGTGACCTGTAGCAAGGTCGTAAAATTTTATAAGGTGTTATGGAACAACTCCACTGAAGAAGAAGCTACTTGGGAACGAGAAGATTTCCTCCGCACAGCTTACCCCGCCTTCTTTTCAAAATGGTAACTTTCTCTAAATCTCGGGACGAAATTTCTGTAAAGGGGGAGGAGCTGTAACACCCTAGGTGTTAAATATGCATTAGCACTTGCATTTGCATAAATAAGCATCCATCATTATTCATAATCTTGATCACTGTTAACACCAAATTTTGGGCTGGGGAGCCGATAGCCGATGCCAGAGGGAGATAGCCGATACCGGAGGAAGATAGCCGATCTCGGAAGCAGATTCCGTCCAGCGGAAGGAAGGAAAATAGCCGATTGCACGGTGAATCGGTTATCGGGCAAAGGTGACAGGAGGCGTGCAGCGTCGGTATTGATGACGTCATCCAGAGTCCGCGTCGCCAAGATGCGATCACGATCGGAGTCTGTTATGAAAGAGAAGGTGGGACTCCAAGTTACCTTAGATATAGGATAGTTTGTTAGTTTCCTTATCTATTGATGAGTTGTAATTCGACTAGGACTCTATCTACGCTCAGGGTATAAATATAAGCCCTCAGCCATTGTAAAAAATATCAACAACATCAATACAACACAACTTTCAGCTCCGGCCAACAAACCCTAGAGTCAGTCGAGTCCGGCAAGTTACTTCATCCAGGCCGGGTGTCATCCGGTGGACGCAGGCTTGCTTGTAAGTATCGTCAACCCCCTGTTAAACTATGTCTTTTTAGCGTCATCCGGTGGACGTAGAAGCATGGCGGACCAGGGTCCTTGCTAAGCTCTGTTTCTTTGGCGTCATCCGGTGGACGTGGGAAGCATAGTGAGTCAAGGATGATTCACACTGGTTTACCCGATCAATCTGTGTTAACCGTCATCCGGTGGACGAGATGCAGATTAGGACGGTTTTGACGCGCGGATTAGTTATCGATTCGTGTTTGTTTGCTTGATTAATCTATTAGCTAACGTCATCCGGTGGACAGGCTATAGATTAAGATGGTTTGCATGCATGGATTAGTTATCGGCTCTAACTAATTTGGCATCTTAGTTAGATTCATTAAGTTACCGATGTTGCTTATGTTTATTGTTTATTATTTAAAGCAATCATCAATTTGCCCGTCTTGATCCATATGCGTCGGCTTATATCTAATAGATCTATATGTTCAATGAATTATGCTTGCCATTCGTTTTATATTGATAAGAAAGAATGCTTTGCACCAGCCGATTGTATTTTGGATCTAGATTAGATACGGGTCGCACTCAAGTAATAAAATAAACATTGTCTAGATTCAAAGGTTAACGGATTTAAGTTGCAACTTCATCATGACTGCCTCGATCCGCTCGATCTCCACTGTTGCAAGATTGTGATTTTGATCTATTAGCCGGAGAGTTGAAACATTGTCTATTTTATAGGTTTGTATGTTGTCCGTATACACTGAATCGGCTGAAGTAGCCGATTTCATCTTCTTTTACATTGAGACATTTTATGATCATGTTAGCTTGCTGTGACTACATCTTTTATAGCATATTTCTGTCTAATGCAAGTATATGTCATTGAATTCATGTCTGAATCGGTTAACTTGAGTTATAATGCATGTTTCGCTACAATCGGTTCATAACATGACGGAATCGGCTTTCTAGTCGATCTCCCATTACATCGGCTCTCCGAGCCAGTTGGAACTACCTGGACATACCGGTTAGTTCCGCCCTGTGATTACTGATTACTATTTTTTCCTTGTCAATTGCAGGTCAAATTGACTGGCACGCTTGAGTGTTACCGACTATTCTCAGACTGGGTCCGAAGCTAGCTGGATCTGCGAGAGGCTTTACTGCCTCAAGGGTCGTTTCCGGCTTCGCTGGTGTGTTGGGCTTAGGAAACCACTTTTTGCGCCAACAATCACATGATAAAAACCATTTAATTTTTACTATTCATTATATATAGGTGATGTTTATTTCTTGTTTACATGTGAATATTAGGGCTTGCTTATTTGAGTGGTTGTTGGCATTTCTTAACGTCGTTACAAAAGATAGACTAAAAGTCCATCCCCAGCAACGGCGCCAGAAATGCTTGTTGGCGTTTCCTAGCATTACTACTAAAGATTGACTAAAGGTCGGTCCTTAATAATAATACTAGAAACATAAGTTGACATTTCCAACTACCATTACTTCAGAAAGGTAATCCTTGGCCCTTAGTGGCGCCGGCCTAGGTAATGCAGTCTGGTAATAGTAGTTAGAAGTGCCGGATTGGCCTTCCTAACCGTCATTACTTACGATATGCAAAACTGTGGCACGGCGCCGTGGGGTGCAATAAGAATTACAGTCCTTAAGTAACGGTGCTTAGGTACGCCAATCGATAGCTCAGTAAGGAATAAGATTACTCTGCAAGCGCACAGAACTATCATTGTACCATTTCAACCCGTGGGTATTCAAGGGTGTCGTATTTATAATTTCCCGTAGGAGGGCATGGTGAATTCATCTAGCTTTTGGTATAAACATGATCACTTATTGAATGCATAGGTAGGCATAGCATAGGCAAGGGTTAAAATAGGTTTATAAGATAGTGGACACACACATTCGGAGCAACCTCAAGGATAAAAGATAAAATAAAGAATTAAGAATAACTACGTGAGCAGGCATTGGTCATATATAGCTATGCAACGAATAGTAATTACATCGAATTAATAAGACTAGGATCAGGACTAAGTCTGGGATGATAGGGAGATCCCCGCAGCTGGTCTACCAGCCGATAGAGACTTTATGAACTCCTACTCAATACCCGAATGTGGGGGAATGCTAGGGATGGACAGGGCTGTCACCACCTTCCCACCTACCCCTCTGCCTGTGGGGTACCGACAATCCGCTGATTCCCGCTTACCCGAGCACCACGCCCGTGTAATTGGAAACAACTCCTAGCTGCCCGGGACCCCAACCCTACGGATTGACAGGCTCGGCTAGGAGCAACCATGACTGCACAACAAACTATTATCCCATCCTTAGTTCTTCCTCTATTCATACTAATTTGATGAACGACTGAAGAACTTTGATGAACATATCAAGAACATAACACATAGACTATGAACTAGTTTACATATTATGATCATAATATGGACAAGACTATACTCTAATTCAGATGCATTGCTATATAAATAAGATAAGAGCTTGCTCATAGAGGAGAACCGATGTGTATTCATACCAAGATGCTCTTGATTCCTCCAAGGAGACAAGCTCTCCTTGATAGCTTTGCCTTGCTCTACTACTACTAAACTAGAGAGAACAAGTAAGAAATGTGAGGTGTAGTGCTCCAAATGTTGGTGTGTGTGTTGGAGGGGGTGAAGCACATCTATTTATAGTTGATCAAGGGTGGTTTAGGCGTTCTAAGTATGGTAGGAGGTGAAACCGCCTTTGCCAAACCGCCATGAGCACCGCCTGAGGAGGATGGGCCCGGGAGGCCCCACTAGGGGGGCGGCCGCCCCCGGGGGCGGTCGGTCCCTGGGGAATGCCATCTGGCCACCGCCTTCGGGTGGTCGATTCCTCTGGGGGCCTGGGCCTTCCCCGTGGTTACGAATGGATTTGGTTTATTGTATAATTTGGGCTTTCTCATTTTCTTGATTTGCACCTTCTTTGAATACGCTTCCTGGAAGTGCGCTTTCCTTGAGATTTCCATGCATTTCCACGTGCTAACCCTGTAAGTTTGGTACACAACAAAACTCGTGGAAAGATTAGATAAAGCTCTATTCTCTATTTGTTTTAGTATTAAAATGATGTTATATTTATGTTTCTAAGGACCGCCAACTGAATTCATTTTGGTCAAGTTTAAAAAGTATATTGTCGGTGCTAGTTTTAGCGGGGCTTACACCGGCTAGTAAATGTAACACCCGAAAAATTGCATTCTTTTAAATAGTGGGAATTTATTTAATTATGCAATTAGTTGATCATTCCAATATAGGGAAATAATATTTTTTCTCAAATATAAAATCAAACCTAGGTCATATACATGTATGATGCATTCATGCTGGAGCATTTCTTCTTTGTACTGTTGTAGCTTATTTGAATTTCTCAAATATTTCAAAACCCAAATTGAAAATCCTTTTGGAAAATGAAATTGGAAAATGGAAAAGGAAATAGAGAAGAGCCCTTCCCCTCTCCTCCCTGGTCCCAGTCGGCCCAGGTCGGATGGCTCGAGGCCAGCTCGGCCGACCAGCTCCTTACCCCTTTGGACTGACGAGCGGGACCCACGGGTCAGCCCCTTCTTTCTCCACCTCCCTCGCCGCGCGAACAGAGACGCCGCTGACGTGTTCATCCGCCGCGGCCGAGCACACGCGCGCGAAGCGTCCCTCTGGCGTGACTGCCAGCCCGACCCCAGCGCTCGGTGCTACCGACCTGTGGACCCACAGGACAGCCCCTCCCCTGTTTCCCTCTGCTGCTCGTCGAGAGTCCGACGCGGGCAAGAAAGAAACGGCCGAAGCCGAGTTCGTCGCCGCGCCGAGAAGTCTGAAGCAGAGAAGAAACGGCCGAAGCCGATTTCTCCGCTCGCCGAGTTTGTTCCAATCTCCGAGATTGTCGTCACGCCTCGGGAGTACTTAAGCAGCGCCACATCCCCTCGTAGCCGTCACCTAACCCTAGCCGCCTCTTCTCGCCGCCACTACCGAGCTTCCGCGAGAACCGAGCAGCCGCCGCCGCGAGCAATTAGCTCGATTCGCCACCAATTTCCTCTCGGTAAGCCTTTGAGGAGCTTCGTGGTGATCTTGTGAAGTTCCCGAGCACTTTCCCCCTTCGATTTGTGCACTGACACGCCTCCGCCGCCGTTGCAGAGAGCCACCGTCCGCCGGGTCGCGCCGCGAGCTATCTTCGAGTCGATTTCCGACCTTCCCATCACCCTAGGTGAGCTTGCGATGCTCTTCCCGATCTATGGGTACCCTTCCCGACCTATTTCATGCACCGAGGGCCGAGTTCACCTTCTTCGGCGGCCCTCCGGCCATGGCGCCACCGTCGGCCTCTGTTTTCCGGCCGAGAGCACCGCCACCCCTCTTCTCTGTTAATCTGATCCGCCGATTTTGAATCGGACGACCGAAGAGCAGCCCATACCGATTCGGCCGGCGTTTTTGCGAATAACTGTAATACCCCTGGTATTACTGTTAACTAAAATGACATGTCATCATATCATCATGTGCATTTGCTTGTCATTAGGGCTAATAGTGTGATTAGCTTGTTTAACTCTTGTGTGTGCTTGAAGGAACCCTAATTGAGTTGTTATTTCTTGTTGATTTTTTAATTTTCCTAAAACCCTAATTAAAGGCTTCAAAGTGCACTTTCTAAATTTGATCAAATCTGAGGTAGGTCCCTTAATAAAAGTTGTAGAGTTTTTAATGTAGAACAACTTCTATTTTGGGTGATTTTGAAGTTATGTTGAAATTTTTTGAATTAAGCTCAAAACAGTGTTTCAAAATTTGAATTTAAAACTGCTTTTCAAAAACTAATGAGAATTAGACAAAACTTCCTTAATAGAAGTTGTAGATCTCTCTGAGATTCACAACTTATATTTTGGCCAAATTTCAAGTTCTTTAGAAAAATAAAAAGTAATTTTAAATATTCAGTTTGAAATTCAAAACCCTAGTTTACCCCCTTTTGAATATTTTCAAATCTAGGCCGAATTTCAAATTGGTGCAAAAACAAAAGTTGTCCAGCACAAAAATATCTACAACTTTGCTTTTGGGCGTGGCCTCGGATTCGGTCGTTTGGCCAGTCAATTTGAGCGATTTTCCCTGAGCAAGTACTGTACCGGCGACACTGTTCACGCGTCACGCGCGCGTCCGGCCGCGTCGCGCACGTCGCCGGCGTGCGCGACAGCGCCGCGCGTCCTCTGACGCCGGAGCTCCGTCCGTGGTACGCGCAGCATGGAGCCGAGTACCTCCCACGTTCTCCCCGACCGTCTCCTCGCCTATTTAAGCCCCAGGTGCTCCCTCCCGACCAAAATCGCCACCGCCGCCATTCTCGAGCTCCGCTCGGTCGCCGGCGAAATTCACCGTCCACCGGCTATCTCCACCCTCTCCATCCTCTCAGTAAGTGTGCAGCTCCAAGGCGCTCCGGTTGGTGCCTTTTGTGCCCCCTCTAACGCCTTGGGTGCTCTGCTTCAGGTGTCGTCGTCTTCGGGTCCGGCAGAGCGCCGCCGCGGGCTCGGTTTCTCGGCCACAGCTCGTCGTGGTGAGCTACTACCCTGCCTAAGCCTCGTTTCCTATTCTCTGACCTTCCCTTGAACTCATGCGCTCGGCGGTTGCGTGTTTCGTCCCCTAGGTCCAGCGGAACGGGTGCTCGCCGGAGTGTTCAAGCCGCCGCATCCGCCGCCGTCGTCAATCTCTTCTCACCGGTCCGTTTCTGCCCCGTCCTTTCCCCTCACTAGACTCGTGGTGAGCTCTAGGTCCTTCCCAACCCTTTGGTTTATCACTTTTTGGTCTCGGGAGGCCGGCGCATGCTCGCCGAGCCGTGGCGTCCGCCATGGTCGCGGGGAGTCTCGTCGGAGGCGGCTAAGGTCGAAGCTGGGTGTTCTAGGTTGTCCGTTAGGGTGTGTAGTAGCCGTAGGTCGCAACCGGGTGGCCGTCGGTTCGCCGGCGGCGAGGGCCGCGCCGGTGCGCGCGTGCTCGCTCGCGCCGCGCGAGGAAGAAGACGGAGCTGACAGGCCGGCCCCGCCTGTCAGCGTCCGGCGCGGTGTGGGAAAAGGGGAGCGGGCCGTGTGGGCTGATTGCCCCGAGTTGGGCCGGCTTCGGGCCGTTTCGGTTTTCTCTTTTTCCAGTTTTTTTACAATGTCTTTTCCATTTTATTTTCAAATGAATAGTGCTGCAGTTTCATAATTTTGTTAGAATATTTTGGCTAATCCAAAATTCATGAGAATTTTTGTATGTGCTCTCTGAGTAGTGTAGAATTTTATAAAAATATTGTTTGTCATGTTTAAGTACTTTCTGCAGTAGGTAAAAATCCCTAAAATAAATGGAAAATGGATTTTTGCACATTTTTAATTAAATCTAGGTAACTCCAAAAATCACCAAAATTTATGTGTCTCTGTTTGGCATGAGAGGTTATCTGTTGGTGAAGTTTGGTCCCAATTGGAATTAGTTTGCTCTTGTATTAAATAGATATGGGTTTATTAAATAGTAAAAAGAAGTGTAGAAAATGAATTTAGGATTTGTGTGACTTTGGAATTGATTGTGGTTCTAGGTCAAACCTATTTAAGACCTAGAACACCCTAGTGATGCCATCTTATGCTTGTCATATGTTTAGTTCCTTATTTCTGGCATATGCTCTTTTCTGCATCGCATTCATACATGCATTGTTGCACACGTGTAGTGCCGGTAAACGAGGAAGTCAAAGTCGAGGTGCCTGGAGGAGAAGGCTCCGAGGTGGTTCTTGAACCTGAAAGCTGTGGTGCTCCTGCCCCGACTGTTTTTGCGCTGCAAGGCAAGCCCCGATGCATTTAACCCTCCATTTATAAATGCTTTTATCACTTGAATTAATCAACTGCATTAAGTTGTTAGGAGTTGCGTGATGAAACAATTGGTGCATTTACCATCCTTGACTACTTGTTACCCAAGGAACCTAATGCTTTGAAATGAGTTGAAAAATGCTTAGTCATGCTTAAATATTAGAATTTCAAAAAATGCTATTTTAAACTTGATTTTTGGAATGAAGAATTATCAAGGGATGGTTATGAGTCCATGTATGATGGCAGGGTCCTTTGGCCGGGACACTGTTATTGTAATGGATGGTTTTCCCGAGTGACCGGCCATCTGTTTGGGTTAGAGTCCCAACTGATCGTCATCATCGGGAAAGGGATTTGAAAACCGGGCAGAATCCAGGGTATTTGGGTTAGAGTCCCAATGCATGGTTTCTGACGGAAAGCAGTAGGGACCGTTCGTTGTAAGGCCTGTTGTGATCATGATGAACAGCCTAGCCACATACCAATTCGGAAAGCCTAGGGTCAGGTCGCTCTATTGCTGGAACCGACAACCGCGCACTGGGAGTGGAGAGATGGCGAGAGTAGCGTGTACCCACGTGGCCGGCGTGCCTGGAGACTAGTGGAGTACTGTGCTCTCGGGTGGCGTAGGACCGGGTCCGGAATGGAAAAGCCGTGACAATGGGTTGGTATATGTAAGCTTAAGTGCTACATATGCAGTGTGGATAGAATCCCCAGCTGGGTATACTTACTTGATTCGAATCGACGTGCTCCTCGGTTATGGAGACTTGATCCTCACGTCTACCTCGAAAAGTGGTTCGAAGAATAGGATGTTTGAGAATGATGAAAAGAATAAGATAGATGGAAAAGATGAATGATGACTTATGATATTAATAAGGTTATTCAATGAGCAAAAATACTGAGACAGGATAGTAATGCTTTTCCGCTAAACTCTTACCTCCTGCTAAGCCTTACCCCTAACCTTGCATTCCAAGAGTCAGATATTTTCCTTAGTCGGGTAAGTCTTGCGGAGTACCCAGTACTCAGGGTTTGTTAACCCCGTTGCAGGAGGGCCACAGCCGGAGATTTGTCTCGACCCCTGTTGTGCTACAGTGATCGAAGAGGATAGTGGTGAGGAGTGAAGGACCCGTGGGCTGGGTTCGATTATCTACTATCTATTTATGTTGTATCGCTGTTCCAGTGCCACTGCTACTGGTTTTAAGTTGGTTTGTAATAACTACACTTATTTACTATTTGAACTCGGTTTGTAATTTAAAGTACTAATTAATCTTCCGCTTTTACTCTGATGTATTTTGATTGTGAAATGTTGTAACTCTGTAATGGCTTCGCAATGGAGATCCTGTCAGCATACGGGCACTGATGTAGCCCGGCAGGGCTGCCTCGATCATTTGGAACACGGGTACGACTGTCAGAAGTCATTAGTAACGATGACAGGTGCCTGTGGGCCACGTGATTAAGGCGGTTCTGTTACAATAGCCCCCTGTAGTTTTTAATGCTTAGCCCGCAGCCCTTAGCGTATTCAGTAGATTATGTTTGAAGGCGTATTTATTTTCGGTATATATGAAAATGTGTTTTCAGATTTGAATTCAAAATTGTTTCATTTATAATTTCCACGTTTTAGCTCCGATTTGAACGATTCAAATTGCGTTAGATTCGTAATTTCATAATCTATCTGATGGTACCACTGTTTCATATATTTTCCACTCTTAAAATTCGAGATTATATTTAATCTATTATTATTCTGTTATAAATCTTGTAAAATTCATATCTTCCTCGTTTTAAATCCGATTTGCGCAAACTTTATATCGATGTGATCGTAGCAACGCGTAGATTTGTTTTATAACCTTTTTAATTTATTTTCTCTCTGTGGTGTACTGTTCTAATGAAAACTCTTATTGTATGCATGATTGCCCCTGTATGCGTGTGTGTTGTTATGATGGATCGAGTATAGACGGTGAGCCATACGTGGGTGATCAAGATCAGTACTGCGACAACCCGGATCACCAGGAGTTTGCTGATCAAGGCAAGTATTAGCATGGATCATCCTTGTTGTCCTATTCACCAAATAAATAATTTCATTTGCATGTGTCTTCCTTGTTAACCATAGTTACTTCCTAGTTTTGTTATCCTGTTCCTTGCAACCTATGGGTTTATGCATGTGGTAATTGATGCTAGTGCGTTATTGATATCGTGATCATGTAAACTGATTAATTGAATATGCAATAAGGAATTAAAAGATGCCTTTTTTTAGCAACATGGAACTAGGGGTTTGGGGCATAGTTTTGTGATGCACCATATCCTTCCCCCTTGGTAATGATCTGTCAGCAAAAGCTGGGACTTACAGTGCAACTATGAGGGCTACATGGCTCTGGTTTTAGTCAAGTATGGGTGCTTTTTCTAACTTGTTAGAGGTTACTGAAAGGCGTGATGGGACCTGACGACTCGGGTATAGTGCGGCTCCTGTCCGAGTGTGTATAACCTGCGTGACCTTGTGCCACGAAGAAGGGGGCTCTACATCTGCTTGCCGGGTTCCTAGCGGCCCTAACTTATTAGACGGAGTACTTTGAAAGACTTCATAGTGAAACCCTGCTCGCTCACCTTGGTAGTGTTATGGGGTTAGCTACCCCGAGCAAATGGGAATCACGGCTCATAGTGAAAGTGCACAACCTCTGCAGAGTGTAAAACTGGTATACTAGCCGCGCTCACGGTCACGAGTGGCCCGGAAAACTCACGGAGTAGTTATCTTTTTGGGTGATGTTGACTTGTTGCTAATTGATTGATGCAATTCATTAATTATGTTTACTTATGATCATGAATTATGGGCTTATTCAACTTGTTGCTATCCAATTGCATAAAAGATGCTTAATTAAAAGCAAACCGCTGTAAACCCGTGTCTATCCTGTTTGAGCCTCATAAACCCCATGTTATATTTGCTGAGTTCGACATGGACTCACTCTTGCTATTCCCCCCCACACCTCAGGAGAAGTTTAGGCTTGTGGTCAACCAGTCAGTTGTGTCCCTGTGGAGTTGGCGTCTACACGCGAAGATCGGAGTGTCTTTCCGCTGTTTGCTTCTTAAAGGTTCTATTTTAAGTATTACTACGTTATGTATTTGATCATTGTCTTTTGATATTACCTTGTATTTGTCGGCTTATGTGTGTGACTGATCCTGGGGCGCACATAAGGTTATGTATTCAATTTTATCCTTAAAATTGGGTGTGACAAAGTGGTATCAGAGCCGTGTTGACTGTAGGACGCAAGCCTAGTTAGCACTGGATAGCCCTTAGCTTTATTATCTCTTTTACTTGTTATATTAATTTGTTACAAGTTTTTGCTGATATCCTACCCTTGTCCATTGCAAAATTTTGACTTAATCTTAATTCTTGTAGATGGCCAACCTTAAGCGCACTGCTCGTAAGCGTGTCATGCCACCTAAGAGGTACCTGCAGCGCTTCATCTCTGGCGGACGTGTATCCCGACCAGAGGTACCCGCGGAAGACGTATCAGTGGAGGAGCCCCAGCAGGAGGTGCCCGCAGAGGAGCCCAGTGAAGAGCCCTTGGAAAACAGCACTGAAAATGTACCTATGGAGGACCCTCAGGAAGATGAACCCGAGAAGGTGGAGCCGCAGGGTGACCAGGATTGTGCTGGCGACCCTGATGACGAAGATGATGAAGGCGACTCGGATGACTCCGATGACCCCGATGACGATGGCGACGATGATGGAGACCAAGGTGGAAAACCCTGGGTGGGAATGATTCACTATGATCATCATGGTGATGACTACTACCACCCGCTGCTTCTCGACTTGGTGCGCTGCTTCTACCCCAACGCCTCGGTGCTGTACAAGACGGAGCACTGGAAGCACCCTGACTACGCCGACTACTATGAGACGAGGGTGTACATCAGGGAGGGAAGCCAGGTGAAGAATATCCACTATGCTGTCTCCATTCGACTCTCCAAAGCTGCCACCATCAAGGATGCCGCACGACAAGCTCTTATGGTGCACCGCCATGAGAATTGGGACATCATCAAGTGGGAGATGCACCGCTACCTTCCCCGCCGACAGAGTGGCCAAGCTAACTGCAGCATCGCCGGTCCACTTGGAGAAGTGAACGCCCGACTCCACGCTGCCTTGAAATGTTTGGCCCAGACCAACACTTTTCTGGACCAGACACTGGATGAGCTGAACACCAGGACTGAAGCTAACTACAAGCTCAGCCGGGCGGTGGATGAGTTGAACAGGCAACTCGGTGTTGGACCCCCTCCGCCATCACCAAGGTGCCCAGTTGAATCGCCGCCAAGGAAGCGAGGTGACCATAGAGATGCTCACACCCGCACCGACATCGACCCCTAGAGGAGTTACCCCCAGTTAGTAGCAAAAGACGCTAGTAGCGCAAGTTGAGTCAAGTCGAGTCTAGTTCGTGTCTTGTGAACTTTTGTGCTAGATTGCTTTTCCTTATGAACAATGCTTGATTTGGAGTTTGTAATGAGTGCTGAGATTGTGGGCATGTCCGCAAAATCTCTTTATATAGGTTCGAATTAATGCATAATAGTTTGGGTTGATTATCTCAGTTTCCAGCAGTGCTGTTTTTCAGACCTCTTTGCCTTAGTTATTTTTCCTATTTAATTATATACGACCAAAAATCGTGAAATTTTTTTTTGAAAAACTAGACTTCTGTAGTTTTCTTTGGCCGCAAGAATCATCTCAATATCAGTTACGGTTTGGGAGAAACAAATGTCACAAGTCAAAGTATCTGCGCTGTGTGTTACTCTGAAACAGTTTCGAATCAAATCTGTTTTTGCTGAACTTAACGACAGAATCTGGAGAGATGGTCTGAATAAAAGTTGTAGAGTTTTTCTCATGCTTTCCAACCATGTATAGCATGTCTCTGTTTGACTTCGGGAACTCCAGATATGACTGTTTTTCTACTCTACCGTTGTTGGATCGCGTCCAGAATTTCCTGTTCTAGTCTTTTAAGTGTTATTTTAATGGAAAAGAATTCTAAACCTCACTTCAATGATTTGAACAGCAGATGGCCCACACCAGGAGGAACCCAACGGGTGATGGTACCTTTGAAGAAAATGCTAATCCACCACCACCTCCGCCACAGCCTAATATGGAGCAACTGATGATGATGCAAACACAGCCGATGCAGCAGATGGCCCAGAACATTCAACATTCTTGAAGGGACGCCCGCCCACCTTCGATCATTCCAGTGATCCTCTCCAAGCTGATGATTGGCTACGTGCAATAGAAAGGCAGCTGGAGATCGCCCAATGCAATGACGTCGAGAAGGTTCTCTATGCATCCGGGCAGTTGCAGGGAGCTGCTCTGGATTGGTGGGAGTCTTTCCGTTTTGGACGTGCCGACCCCATCTCTTGGCAGCAATTCCGTGAGGGGTTCCGCAATCATCATGTGCCTGCAGGGTTGATGAAGCTGAAGAAGAAGGAGTTTCTTTCTCTGAAGCAGGGAGGTATGCTAGTTGCCGAGTACCGTGACAAGTTCATACAATTGTCGCGGTATGCTCCAAAAGAGGTAGAAGATGATGCCAAGAAGCAAGAGCTCTTCTTGGAGGGACTGAATGATCATCTCCAGTACCAGTTGCTCTCCCACACTTTCGCCAACTTCCAACAGTTGGTGGACAAAGCTTTGATCATCGAGAGCAAGCGCCGTGAGATAGATGAGAAGAAGAAGAAGAAGAAGAAGTTTCAAGGGCAGTCGTCTGGAAGCAACAGCCGCTTCCGTAACAACCAGCAGCAGCCTCAGCAGCAACAACGTTTCCAGGGACAGTCTGGATTCAAGAACAATTTCCAGAATCAACAACGTTCCCAGAACCAGCAGCGTTCCCAGTACCAGCAACAAGGTGGCAACCAGGCGCCACAACTGACTGCTCCCAACAACATCCCAGTGAAGAATGGTGCCCCCAACAAGTGTTTCCGTTGTGGCAAGGAAGGACACTTGTCCTACAATTGTCCTGAGAAGCAGAATCCCCAAGCCTCCCAGAAGCAGAACAACCAGCAGAGAGTGCCACCTCACACCGGGAAGGTGAACCATGTGTCGGTTGATACGGCACAGGAGACTCTAGAGGTCATGATGGGTACGTTCAATACCGACTCCATCCCCGCTACAGTTCTTTTTGACTCTGGTGCTTCGCATACTTTCATTTCGCACACATTTGTTAGAAAGCATGGTATTCCCCTTAGTGTCATGAAACATCCTATTATGGTTTCTTCTCCGGGTGGTGTTATGCAAGCTACTCTTCAGTGTCTCCCGATTACTGTCTCATTAAGGGAGGTAGAATTTGAGATAACCCCTACTGTGCTAAATACTGCCGGAATTGATCTTATCCTAGGTATGGATTGGATAATGAAGAACGACATCAATATAAAGTGCAAGGAGAAGGTCGTGACTATCACTACCCAGAAGGGAGATGAGGTCAGAGTTGAGGTTGCTTTGCAAGTTCAACAGAAAGCCACAGTACATCAGCTCAGAGAAGAAGTGCAGCCAGATAACTCAGTGGTAGATGAGTTTGAAGATGTGTTTCCAGATGAGTTACCAGGTATGCCGCCTGACCATGACATTGAATTTATCATTGAGTTGTTACCTGGTACTGCACCTATAGCTAAACGTCCATATAGAATGGGAGTTAAAGAATTAGAAGAACTTAAGAAACAAATTAAAGAACTGTCAGAAAAAGGTTTCATTCGTCCTAGTTCTTCACCATGGGGAGCCCCGGTTATTTTTGTTGATAAGAAAGATGGTAGTCAAAGGATGTGTGTGGATTATCGGTCACTGAATGAGGTCACCATTAAGAACAAGTATCCATTGCCTAGAATTGATGACTTATTTGATCAGTTGAGAGGTGCTTGTGTGTTTTCCAAGATTGATCTCCGTTCAAGTTATCATCAGTTGAAGATTCGTGACTCTGACATACCTAAGACTGCATTCACTACTCGGTATGGATTGTATGAGTATACGGTAATGTCCTTTGGTTTGACTAATGCACCTGCCTACTTCATGTATCTGATGAACAAGGCATTCATGGAATTCTTGGATAAGTTTGTTGTGGTGTTCATTGATGATATCTTGATCTACTCCAAGAATAAAGAAGAGCATGCCGAACATCTGACATTGGTTTTGCAGAAGCTCAGAGAACACAAGCTGTATGCCAAGCGAAGTAAGTGCGAGTTCTGGTTGAGAGAAGTTGATTTTCTAGGACATATTGTGTCCAATGGTGGAATTTCTGTAGACCCAAGCAAGGTGGCAGACGTGTTGAATTGGAAGCCGCCAACTGATGTGACTGGCATTCGTAGTTTTCTTGGTTTAGCTGGTTACTACCGAAGGTTCATTGAAGGATTCTCCAAGCTTGCGAAGCCAATGACTTCCTTGCTAGAGAAGAATGCCAAGTTTGTGTGGTCTGAGAAGTGTCAAGCTAGTTTCGAAGAATTGAAGAAGAGATTGACAACAGCGCCAGTGTTGGTTTTGCCGGACCTAAGTAAGAAGTTCTCTATCTATTGTGATGCTTCCCGCCTAGGTCTTGGTTGTGTTCTCATGCAAGAAGGAAGAGTCGTAGCATATGCATCGAGACAGTTGAGGAAGCATGAGTTGAATTATCCTACTCATGATTTGGAGCTAGCAGCTGTGGTTCACGCTCTAAAGTTATGGAGGCATTATCTGATTGGTCATAAGTGCGATATTTATACTGATCATAAGAGCTTGAAGTATATCTTCACCCAGTCAGAGTTGAATTTGAGGCAACGTCGTTGGTTGGAATTGATAAAGGATTATGACCTGAAAATGCATTATCATCCAGGCAAAGCAAATGTTGTGGCCGATGCTCTTAGTAGAAAAAGTTATGCTAATGAGATTCGAGCAACCACTATACCCGCAGAGTTGTGTGCAGAGATGAAGCGTCTCAACTTGGGAATTGTGATCAATGCTGTTGAGATGGAGGTTGAACCCACACTAGAGCAAGAGATACGAAAGGCTCAGTTGGAAGATGAGAAGCTCAAAGAAATAGCAGAGAACATTGTGGTTGAAAAATCACCCGGATTCAGGCTAGATGAGAATGGAACCTTATGGTTTGGGAAGAGACTCTGTTTACCTAAAGTGAAATCCATCCGAGACGCTATACTGCGTGAAGCTCATGAGTCAGCATATTCTATACACCCAGGAAGTACCAAGATGTATTTGGATCTGAAGGAAAAATATTGGTGGGATAGACTGAAGCGTGATGTAGCAGAATATGTGGCTATCTGTGATACCTGTCAGAGAGTTAAAGCTGAACACCAGAGGCCTGCAGGATTGGTACAACCACTAAAGATACCTGAGTGGAAGTGGGAAGAAGTCGGTATGGACTTCATAGTTGGATTGCCACGTACTCAGAGAGGTTATGATTCAATCTGGGTAATTGTGGATCGACTGACTAAAGTTGCTCATTTCCTCCCCGTCAAGACCACCTATACCGGAGCAAGACTTGCAGAGTTGTATATGGAAAGGATTGTGGGTCTACATGGAGTTCCAAAGAAGATAGTGTCCGATAGGGGTACGCAGTACACCTCACAGTTTTGGCAACAAGTGCATAGATCATTGGGAACACGGTTGAATTTCAGTTCTGCATATCACCCTCAAACTGACGGTCAAACTGAATGGATTAATCAGATTTTGGAAGATATGTTGAGAGCTTGTGCTTTACAGTATGGAACGAGTTGGGATAAGAGTCTGCCGTATGCGGAGTTCTCTTATAATAATAGTTACCAGAAAATTCTCAAGATGGCACCCTTCGAAGCATTGTATGGACGCAAGTGCAGGACACCCTTGTTTTGGAATCAAACTAGAGAAAGTCAAGTGTTTGGACCGGATGTGTTGAGAGACGCAGAGGAGCAAGTCCAGACAATAAGAGAGAACTTGAGAATAGCACAATCTAGACAGAAGAGCTATGCGGATACACGGAGAAGAGAACTAGCTTTTAATGTAGGAGACTATGTATATCTTAAAGTGTCCCCGATGAGAAGTGTGAAGAGGTTCAACAGCAAAGGAAAATTGGCACCAAGGTATATTGGTCCTTTCATGATCCTAGAGAGACGTGGAGAAGTGGCATATCAGCTAGAACTTCCGGAAAGCTTGTCCGGTGTGCATGATGTGTTCCACATATCTCAGTTGAGAAAGTGTTTGAGAGTACCGGAAGAGCAGGTTCCTGTCGAGGAAATAGTTTTCAAGGAGGGTCTCACATATGAGGAACATCCAGTGAAAATCTTGGAAACCGCAGAAAGAGTTACAAGAAGTCGAGTTATAAAGATGTGCAAGGTGCAGTGGCATCGGTACTCTGAGGAAGAAGCTAATTGGGAAAGAGAGGAAGATCTCAGAGAAAAGTACCCGGAGTTGTTTGAGTAAGCACCAACTGAATCTCGAGGATGAGATTATTTTTAAGGGGGGTAGAATTGTAACACCCGAAAAATTGCATTCTTTTAAATAGTGGGAATTTATTTAATTATGCAATTAGTTGATCATTCCAATATAGGGAAATAATAATTTTTCTCAAATATAAAATCAAACCTAGGTCATACACATGTATGATGCATTCATGCTGGAGCATTTCTTCTTTGTACTGTTGTAGCTTATTTGAATTTCTCAAATATTTCAAAACCCAATTTGAAAATCCTTTTGGAAAATGAAATTGGAAAATGGAAAAGGAAATAGAGAAGAGCCCTTCCCCTCTCCTCCCTGGCCCCAGCCGGCCCAGGTCGGATGGCCCGAGGCCAGCTCGGCCGACCAGCTCCTTACCCCTTCTGACTAACGAGCGGGACCCACGGGTCAGCCCCTTCTTTCTCCACCTCCCTCGCCGCGCGAACAGAGACGCCGCGGCCGTGTTCATCCGCCGCGGCCGAGCACGCGCGCGCGAAGCGTCCCTCTGCCGTGACTGCCAGCCCGACCCTAGCGCTCGGTGCTACCGACCTGTGGACCCACAGGACAGCCCCTCCCCTGTTTCCCTCTGCTGCTCGCCGAGAGTCCGACGCGGGCAAGAAAGAAACGGCCGAAGCCGAGTTCGTCGCCGCGCCGAGAAGTCCGAAGCAGAGAAGAAACGGCCGAAGCCGATTTCTCCGCTCGCCGAGTTTGTTTCAATCTCCGAGATTGTCGTCACGCCTCGGGAGTACTTAAGCAGCGCCACATCCCCTCGTAGCCGTCACCTAACCCTAGCCGCCTCTTCTCGCCGCCACTGCCGAGCTTCCGCGAGAACCGAGCAGCCGCCGCCGCGAGCAATTAGCTCGATTCGCCACCAATTTCCTCTCGGTAAGCCTTTGAGGAGCTTCGCGGTGATCTTGTGAAGTTCCCGAGCACTTTCCCCCTTTGATTTGTGCACTAACACGCCTCCGCCGCCGTTGCAGAGGGCCACCGTCCGCCAGGTCGCGCCGCGAGCTATCTCCGCGTCGATTTCCGACCTTCCCATCACCCTAGGTGAGCTTGCGATGCTCTTCCCGATCTATGGGTACCCTTCCCGACCTATTTCATGCACCGAGGGCCGAGTTCACCTTCTTCGGTGGCCCTCCGGCCATGGCGCCGCCGTCGGCCTCTGTTTTCTGGCCCAGAGCACCGCCACCCCTCTTCTCTGTTAATCTGATCCGCCGATTTTGAATCGGACGGCCGAAGAGCAGCCCATACCGATTTGGCCGGCGTATTTGCGAATAACCCCCTGTAGTTTTTAATGCTTAGCCCGCAGCCCTTAGCGTATTCAGTAGATTACGTTTGAAGGCGTATTTATTTTCGGTATATATGAAAATATGTTTTCAGATTTGAATTCAAAATTGTTTCATTTATAATTTCCACGTTTTAGCTCCGATTTGAACGATTCAAATTGCGTTAGATTCGTAATTTCATAATCTATCTGATGGTACCACTGTTTCATATATTTTCACTCTTAAAATTCGAGATTATATTTAATCTATTATTATTCTGTTATAAATCTTGTAAAATTCATATCTTCCTCGTTTTAAATCCGATTTGCGCAAACTTTATATAGATGTGATCGTAGCAACGCGTAGATTTGTTTTATAACCTTTTTAATTTATTTTCTCTCTGTGGTGTACTGTTCTAATGAAAACTCTTATTGTATGCATGATTGCCCCTGTATGCGTGTGTGTTGTTATGATGGATCGAGTATAGACGGTGAGCCATACGTGGGTGATCAAGATCAGTACTGCGACAACCCGGATCACCAGGAGTTTGCTGATCAAGGCAAGTATTAGCATGGATCATCCTTGTTGTCCTATTCACCAAATAAATAATTTCATTTGCATATGTCTTCCTTGTTAACCATAGTTACTTCCTAGTTTTGTTATCCTGTTCCTTGCAACCTATGGGTTTATGCATGTGGTAATTGATGCTAGTGCGTTATTGATATCATGATCATGTAAACTGATTAATTGAATATGCAATAAGGAATTAAAAGATGCTTTTTTTAGCAACATGGAACTAGGGGATTGGGGCATAGTTTTGTGATGCACCATATCCTTCCCCCTTGGTAATGATCTGTCAGCAAAAGCTGGGACTTACAGTGCAACTATGAGGGCTACATGGCTCTGGTTTTAGTCAAGTATGGGTACCTTTTCTAACTTGTTAGAGGTTACTGAAAGGCGTGATGGGACCTGACGACTCGGGTATAGTGCGGCTCCTGTCCGAGTGTGTATAACCTGCGTGACCTTGTGCCATGAAGAAGGGGGCTCTACATCTGCTTGCCGGGTTCCTAGCGTCCCTAACTTGTTAGACGGAGTACTTTGAAAGACTTCATAGTGAAACCCTGCTCGCTCACCTTGGTAGTGTTATGGGGCTAGCTACCCCGAGCAAATGGGAATCACGGCTCATAGTGAAAGTGCACAACCTCTGCAGAGTGTAAAACTGGTATACTAGCCGCGCTCACGGTCACGAGTGGCCCGGAAAACTCACGGAGTAGTTATCTTTTTGGGTGATGTTGACTTGTTGCTAATTGATTGATGCAATTCATTAATTATGTTTACTTATGATCATGAATTATGGGCTTATTCAACTTGTTGCTATCCAATTGCATAAAAGATGCTTAATTAAAAGCAAACCGCTGTAAACCCGTGTCTATCCTGTTTGAGCCTCATAAACCCCATGTTATATTTGCTGAGTTCGACATGGACTCACTCTTGCTATTCCCCCCCACACCTCAGGAGAAGTTTAGGCTTGTGGTCAACCAGTCAGTTGTGTCCCTGTGGAGTTGGCGTCTACACGCGAAGATCGGAGTGTCTTTCCGCTGTTTGCTTCTTAAAGGTTCTATTTTAAGTATTACTACGTTATGTATTTGATCATTGTCTTTTGATATTACCTTGTATATGTCGACTTATGTGTGTGACTGATCCTGGGGCGCACATAAGGTTATGCATTCAATTTTATCCTTAAAATTGGGTGTGACAAAGTGGTATCAGAGCCGTGTTGACTGTAGGACGCAAGCCTAGTTAGCACTGGATAGCCCTTAGCTTTATTATCTCTTTTACTTGTTATATTAATTTGTTACAAGTTTTTGCTGATATCCTACCCTTGTCCATTGCAAAATTTTGACTTAATCTTAATTCTTGTAGATGGCCAACCTTAAGCGCACTGCTCGTAAGCGTGTCATGCCACCTAAGAGGTACCTGCAGCGCTTCATCTCTGGCGGACGTGTATCCCGACCAGAGGTACCCGCGGAAGACGTACCAGTGGAGGAGCCCCAGCAGGAGGTGCCCGCAGAGGAGCCCAGTGAAGAGCCCTTGGAAAACAGCACTGAAAATGTACCTATGGAGGACCCTCAGGAAGATGAACCCGAGAAGGTGGAGCCACAGGGTGACTAGGATTGTGCTGGCGACCCTGATGACGAAGATGATGAAGGCGACTCGGATGACTCCGATGACCCTGATGACGATGGCGACGATGATGGAGACCAAGGTGGAAAACCCTGGGTGGGAATGATTCACTATGATCATCATGGTGATGACTACTACCACCCGCTGCTTCTCGACTTGGTGCGCCGCTTCTACCCCAACGCCTCGGTGCTGTACAAGACGGAGCACTGGAAGCACCCTGACTACGCCGACTACTATGAGACGAGGGTGTACATCAAGGAGGGAAGCCAGGTGAAGAATATCCACTATGCTGTCTCCATTCGACTCTCCAAAGCTGCCGCCATCAAGGATGCCGCACGACAAGCTCTTATGGTGCACCGCCATGAGAATTGGGACATCATCAAGTGGGAGATGCACCGCTACCTTCCCCGCTGACAGAGTGGCCAAGCTAACTGCAGCATCGCCGGTCCACTTGGAGAAGTGAACGCCCGACTCCACGCTGCCTTGGAATGTTTGGCCCAGACCAACACTTTTTCTGGACCAGACACTGGATGAGCTGACACCAGGACTGAAGCTAACTACAAGCTCAGCCGGGCGGTGGATGAGTTGGTTGATGTTGGGTAGACTTAAACTTTCGGGGGTCTCCCCCTCTGCCATCTCTTATAGTCGCAAGGGAGAGGCGGCAAGCGACAACCGTATGTGACATGAGATGCTACCTGTTTGACTACGCAAGGTTTTCTCCGTCCTGGTAGCGGGTTTCGCTATCTTGGTAGTGAGAGCAACAGTCATCGATTGTCGTCAGCTACGGTCTTTTCTCCGCGTCTCCGGGGTATGGCCGTAGTGGTTTGCACGATCTTGGTGAGTTCCAAGGCAGCAACAGTCATTGGATTTCGGCATGCCCTAGGGTCACACCTGATGGCTGTCCTTCCGCACGATGTGACAAGAGGGTGAGTCGTCTCGGGGCGTTGTCTTCCGAGGCTCGAGACTCCTGGAGGCGTGATGGGATGGGGCAGGGTGATATCTTCCCTTGATCGTATTTTCGGCCTTTGAACAGTACTTCTCGAGGGTTAGGTGGCCGCAGATGGAAGGCGTGCTCGTCCTTTCGAGTAGACAGTGCAGTAGGCGCCTTTCCCGTTTTTGCGTAGCCCGTCGTCAGGCGCTCGGATTGTCGTAGTCGGAGTTGATAGACCCCGGCGGAAAACGGGGCGGCGCACCGTAGACCATACCGTGGAGAGGACGGCCGTAGTGGGCCTATCAAATCCGCTGCCAGGGAAATCCTGGCAGGTGGTATGGCCGTCAAAGGCGTGCGAAGCACAGTCGCGTCGAGAATCTCGCCTGACGGGACAGTGCCTGTAAAGTTGTCAGAGAGGTCTCTTGTGGTCCAAGATTGCTCTGCTGACATCACCGGTGCCTTGGATGCCTTTGTGAGATTGCGCTCGAGGAGGATGGGGAACCTCAGGCGAATCGGAGAATGGGCGCCGAGGGCGCCGCTCTCCCGAGCTCTCCTGGGAAGGCTCAGGCGAATCGGAGAATTGGCGCCGAGGGTGCCGCTCTCCCGAGCTCTCCCGGGGAGGCTCGGGCGAATCGGAGAATTGGCGCCGAGGGTGCCGCTCTCCCGAGCTCTCCCGGGGAGGCTCGGGCGAATCAGAGAATTGGCTGTCATTGGGGCAAATGACGTCGTGGGCCTTCGTAGACGCGGCCTTCGTGGGCTTCGGGCGCGGCCTTCGTGGGCTTCCATTGGCCTTACTTGGGCCGGGCCGCATTGGAAATGATCCTTTTTGCGTTGAAGTTGGGTACCCCAAACTTTGGTACCCGACAGTAGCCCCCGAGCCTGTGGCGGAGTGAAGGCACTCCTCCACAGGTTCACGCTGGTTCTTCCTGTCAGAAAAGATAGATAAAGTGTGGGTTGTTTTTTTTGGTGGGTGCACGCGAGCGCACCTGCCGGGTGTAGCCTCCGAGGCTTTGGAGGGATGGTATATCCCTTCAAAGGCTTAGAATCGTGTCTGTTAGTCCTCGGGTGTTTTTCGATTTATTTAGGAGGGTTGTTTCCTTGGAAGCGGAGCCCCGAGCCTCCCATCGTGTTGGAGGTCGTTCGGTGGTTTTCCAAGGTGCAGGGCAAGATCCCGAGCCTCCGTTCATATCGGAGATCGGTCGGGTCCTGTCTTTTTTAATTCGACCTTCACGCTCTTTTTTCGGAAAGAGGAAGGTCTGGTCCTGCTCGACTTCCCCCTGGGGCACAAGTCGGCATTTCCGGTGAGCTACAAACGGGTTGGTCCAAGTGGAGGTCCGTGCCCCGTTGGTAAGGGTCGGCTATGGACTGAGCACATCCAAATTCTTGAGGGACGCCCGCCACTTCGATTTCCAGTGATCATCTCCAGCAATTTCCAGTAGATCGCCCTGCAATGACGTGGGGTCCTTGCACAGTTCATGCGTCGGATCTGGGCGTTTTCGTGGACCCATCTCTTGCAGCAATCGTAGGGTTCCGAAGGCAGTTTGAGCTGGAAAAGGAGTTTCTTTCTTGAAGCAGGGAGGTATGAGTTGTAATGATTCGGCTCACCTTTTTAGGCGCGGAACGCCTGACGGACGTGACGGTTTGGCTCAGTCGAAGCGGTTTGCGTGCGCGGCGATGGCGGCGGCGTGGGGATCGTGGCGGGCCCCGCGCAGTTAATGCAACGGATTCTCCGCATCTACCCACGATCCGCCGGCAGAGTTTATAAGAAAAACTTACGGTTTTTTCTTTCTACCCTAGCCATTCGCTCGCTCGACCGTTCGCTTTCTTACCTTCGTCGCCTGCTCTTTCGCCTTCGTCGCCTGCTTTGAGAGAGATTGTTGCCGCGGCCGTCGTTCTTCCCACAGCCCTTTCCCCTTCTCTTGCCATGAATTCCTCCGCTGCTGTCGACGCCGCCGCCGATGTCGCTGCCACCGACGCCGCCGCGACCGACGCCGTCGCCACCGATGCTACCGCGGCCGCCGCCGACGTCCTCAGGCTGGAGCCGTGGCCGAGGAGCACCGTGACGTAGGCGCAGCCGGAGTGCCTCGTCACTCTGGGGCTGCTGTGTCCTCTACCAACGCGCAGTACACGGAGTGGGCCGTGCCGCCGCGCGACCACGAGGAGCCGAACCCCGGCGAGGGGTACGTGGTGAGCTTCGTTGCTTACCACGAGCGCGGGTAAGGCTCGCCGCCGAGCCGCTTCTGCCGGGCCATCCTCTTCGAGAACGGGCTGGAGCTCCACAACCTCACCCCGAAATTCCATCACGCAGGCGTCGATTTTCGCCGCCCTGTGTGAAGGATACTTCGGGGAGCCCCCGCACTGGAACCTGTGGCGCCGCATTTCCCGCGTCGACTGGCACACTAAGTGGGTCGACGCGAAGAAGCCGCGGGAGATCCAGCGCACGGGGGGATGTGGCCTCGAGATCCGCTCTTCATTGTACACCCCCTGTAAGGCCCCCTCCTCCAACAAGGAGGGGCACAGCGGCTGGTTCTACCTCCGCAACGACAGGGGGTCACTTCCCCAAGTTCGCGGGAAGGGCGCTCATAGCTCCTCTTCCCCAATGGGAGTGGGGGTGCCCGTCGAAGGAGTCGAAGCACCTGGACGTGTACTTCAACGCGCTCAAGGAGTTGAACAGGAGGGGCCTTACAGGGGCCGGTGTGGCGGGGAACTTCCACATGCGGACGGTGCTACCTCTGATGGAGCGCCGCCTGGCACTTCATCAGATGGTGACCGGGTCGTAGTGGGATGGCACGGCGATGTTGCCCCGTGACCTTGGTGAGGCAGAGGTCATGCACCGCGTCGGCTATATGGTGGGGGGTTATCCCACCTAGGAGGAGGTGAACTAGGTGCCTGTGCGTCCCTGCGCGGGCTTCCCGGCGTTGGTAAGTGTTGTTCGTTCGATCGGGGCGCTGGTTTCCTCATCTTCCTCCTGACCTTTCTTCGTTCTTTGTAGGGCCTCTCGAGGACCGGGAAGGCTTCCCTTCCACCCGTCCCGGAGGATAAAGAGCGGCGAACCCAGAACCGCCTTTGGGCCACGGAGGAGAAGGCGAGGAAGGACAAGGTGACCGCCCGGAAGCAGAAGAGGGCACGGAAGGTGGAGGAGTCCTCCCAGCGCCGCCGCCGCCTCAGGGAGGCCGGGGAGCCTGAGGTGGATACCCCACCGATGATGACGGCGACGAAGATGATGAAGAAGAAGATGATTTTTCCATCTTTGATCTGATGGAGTCTGACCGGCCGCTCGCGGCCACACAGCCCGCGGTGGGCGCTGACGAGCCTGGAAAGGCTCCGCTATCAGCGTCCGCCGGCGGAAGTGCCGGGGTTCGTGATCCGAACCCTCGAGCAAACCTGCCGGAGACCGCGTCCAAGGACGCGGCTCCTGGCAGGGCAACATCAGGAGGCGGGGCTCCGCCCGCCATCAGCGGCGTGGCTCGGCCAGAGGGGCCGGGGACGGGCTCAGGCCCGGCGCCCGAGATACCCTGAGGTTCCAGCAGGGGGTCCGAGAGTCCCCTATTTCGGTGGACCCTCCCCGCCGACGCGTCGTTGGTCGGCGTGGCGGCCGAAGGCGAGGGGAGCGCTGGGAAGACGCCGCCGGAGCCGGAGCCCACCGGCGCCAAGACGCCGGCGCTTGAGCTGGGGTCCTCCCAGGTTCAAGCTTCCCCGCCGAGGGACGGTGAAGTCGGGACGACCCCCGGCGCCCAGGCGGAGCCCTCGTCACTGGGCGGCGCTGGCCATGACGCCGGGTTGGCGCCCATTCCCCCGCCGCCGGCGCAGCCCGCTCCATCCGTCGTCTCGCCGAGCGTGGGCGCTGCGACGAAGAAGAGGGTGATTCCGAAGACGAGGTAAGTATCTTTACCTGTAATTCCTCCTAGTGGGGATCCTTTCCTGAGTGTTCCATTCTTCCTTCTCTGCTTCAGGAAACGCTCAGGGGCGGACCTCCAGATGTCGCACCTGAAGGTCCTGAAGGTGCGGGGCCATGACACGGCCGGGGGGAGTGCCCGATCGGCGGGCGAGGAAGTTCGTCCCCCACGGGTTCGCCCGTGGCGTCCGAGGCTCCTCCCTCAGGGGAGGCTATCTCGGCGGCGGCCGCCGCCATTATGCCCGTGATCGACCTGGAGGCGGAGCCGGTGCGGGCTTCCGAGGCCTCGATCGTCGGTTCCGGGGACGCCTCGGGAGGGCCAGCCGATGCCGCCCCCACGGTTGCCACGGGGTCATCGGCCGTGGACGTCAGCGCAGGAGCTCCCCCCGCCCGTGAGGAAGGCCCCTGGCTGCTGACCTTGAGGGGACCTCAGCCTCGGGAGCTGAGCGCCTCCCGGATCGAGTGGGCGGACCGCGCGGACTCAGGCGCCACCCGTCTTCTCGCTCCGGGACGACCTCGAGGCCCCCAAGTGGGACGCCATTCAGGAGCTCGGGTTTAGCTCGGCGGCGGGGCTCCGCACGATCGCCGATGTCCTCGAGAAGGACCTCCCGGCCCAGCTTCAGGTAAATCCCTGTGTCTTGTAATTTTTCCTGCATATGAGCATCGTTCTTACCATTTCCGCTTCTTCCTTTTTTCCAGGAAGTTATGCACACCTCCCGGGACAAGTCCCGCTTCCTTCGTGGCGGGCTCGGGCTCTAGAAGCAGCTCGACCTCAAGGGGAAAGCCCTTGCCCGCGCCTAGGGCGAGCTCGCCGCCGTGACCTCCAAGCTTGTCGAAGTTAGTGTCGATAACACTATCCTGAAGGGGGAGGTCGCGGAGGCGCAGGGCCGAGCCGCTGCCTCGACGACACGAGTGCAGGAGTTGGAGAGCGCTCTGGCCATGATGACGAGGGAGTGCGACGCCGCCCGAGAGCTCACCGCCGAGAAGATTTCGGCCACCGAGGCCTTGGCTCTCGACCTGGATGAGACTCGGGAGGCGTTGCGCCTGGCGCTCGTTGTGGCGGACTTCGCCGAGAAGGAGGCACGGAAGGCTCGGGAAGAGGCTAACCGTAAGCGCAGCGTTGTATTTTTTCCATTCTGCTCGTCTCGGTTGCTCGCTGTATTTTTACTCATCTCCGTGCTTTGTTCCCACAGTTCTGCAGGGGTCTTACGACGGCGAGGTGGCCGAACACATGGACCTACAGAAGGTCGCGCGGGCGCTGTCTGACTCTGTCAGCATCGGTGGGGAACCTTCGGGGATGTCACTCCGGAGCCGACTGGAGGCACTCCACGGCAACATAAGCGGCCGCGTCAAGGGGGCCCTTCTGACGGGTGTCCAAAAGACACTGGCGGTCGTGAAGTCCCACTACGGGAATTTTGACGCCGGCCCCATCAGCGAGGGCTTCCTTGAAGCCGACGACGCCGAGCTCCTGGCGCTGGAGGATTCGATGAAGGAGCCAGGAGAAGCGCTGGCGGGCATCTTCCAAGCCGAGGTCGAGCTCCCTCCCCTGAACCTGCCGAGAAGAAGAAGCGGGCCATAGTGCCCTTGTAAAAAGTAACCTTTCGTGAGTGGCTTGAGAGGAAACAAATAATATGGCCCTTCGTGGCCCCAATATTTATGTAAATATTTGCTGAATGTTTTGTTTCGCTTTGTTTCGTGCTTTTTTCTTAGGCGTTTTTTCTTGCCAATCCTGTGCCCGGGCCATCGAGCCTCGGGGGACGCTTTTCGGGTGTCGTAGCTTTAGCGGCATAGACGCAGCCGATGTCCTAGGAACTTCGGCAGGAAGAATTCTTAGAAAAAAGGCTTAGGCGTTTCCTCCCGAGCCTTCTCCCTTGGCCGAGCGTAGATCTTATAGGTTTTCTTCCGAGTGCGGGTTAGACTTCGAACGCAGAGTGGCGAGGGGAGATGCTGTGGCCCTGGAGTGTAAGCGGTCTCTGACTCGGCCGGCTCTGTTCTCTAGGGCTTCCCTCATTCTTCCGAATTCTATAAGTTCATGCTTGATTTCCGAAAGGAAGCGTGTAGAAACGAATTCGACAAGTTTTGAAATTTTTGCGTTTCCAAAATTGTTGAGTCTCGGGAAAGTCCGGGGGTTCCCCCCGTCCTAGTCCCCGAGGGAGTGTCGGCCGTTCCGTAGGTCAGGCTGAGCCTCACTTTTAATGTGCGGTGAAATAAAGGGTCATTTCACTCCCGAGTGTAGGCTCGGATTGAAAATCTAAAAATCATGTAAAAAGAGTGGAAGTCGTGTCTTTTCATTGATTTCAAGATTTTCAAATTAGTACAATGCTTGGAATCTTAAGGATAGAAGCGACGTAGCTGTTCAATGTTCCAAGCGTTGCTGTAGACCTCGCCCTTCTCAGTCACGAGCTTGTATGTGCCGGGGCGTAGCACCTCGGCGACGATGAACGGTCCTTCCCATGGCGGAGTGAGCTTGTGGCGCTTGAGCTGTAGCACCAAATCGCCTATGCTGAAGGCTCGGCCTCGGACGCGCCGAGCGTGGTACTTACGTAGGGATTGCTGGTACTTGGCCGAGTGCAACAGGGCCATGTCCCGATCTTCGTCGGCTTGGTCCAGCGCGTCTTCGCGGGATGTTTGATTGCCCTGTTCATCGTAGGCTCGGACCCTCGGGGCACCGTACTCCAGATCCGTAGGAAGGACGGCCTCTGCACCGTACACCATGAAGAAGGGCGTGAAGCCCGTGGCTCGGCTTGGTGTAGTCCTTAGACTCCATATCACTACCGGGAGCTCCGTCAGCCACCTCTTGCCGAATCTATTCAATCGGTTGAATTTCCTCGGCTTAAGGCCTTGGAGAATCATGTCATTGGCACGTTCTACCTGGCCGTTCGTTCTCGGGTTAGCGACGGCTGCCCAGTCCACTCGTATGTGGTACTCGTCGCAGAAAGCCAGAAATTTCTTTCCGGTGAACTGCGTGCCGTTGTCAGTGATAATGGAGTTCGGGACACCAAACCGGTGGACGATGCCGGTGAAGAATAACACCACTTGAGCCGAGCTGATTTGGGCGATCGGCCGAGCCTCAATCCACTTCGAGAACTTGTCGATGGCGACAAGCAAGTGGGTGAAGCCCCCGGGCGCCTTTTGGAGGGGCCCGACAAGGTCCAGTCCCCATACAGCGAACGGCCAAGTGAGGGGGATCGTCTAGAGGGCTTGAGCCGGCAAGTGAGTCTACCGAGCATAGTACTGACACGATTCGCAGGAGCGTACCACCTCAGTAGCATCGGCCACGGCTGTTGGCCAGTAGAAGCCATGTCGAAAGGCGTTACCGACCAGGGTTCTCGGTGCTGCGTGGTGACCGCAGGCTCCACGTGTATCTCTTCAAGCAGGCGTTTGCCCTGACTGAAAGGAATACAGCGCTGAAGCACGCCCGAGCGACTCCGTCGGTAGAGACTGCTGTCGATCATCGCGAAAGACTTGGCTTTGCGTGCCAGTCGTCGCGCTCTGGTTTTGTCCGAGGGCAAAACGCCTCGGACAAGCCAGCTGATCAGTGGCTCGCGCCAGTCCAGTTCGCCATCGTCCATCTCGGTTTCGATCTCCATTGCCTCGGCTTCGTCGCCGTCCTTAGCCAGGGTCTCGGGTGACTCCCCTTTGTTGGAAGGGTCGGCAGCCCCCGAGGGGCTTGCGTGGCTTGTAGATGGTTCGGGTTCCCTCGGGGGCTTGGGGGTCTTCTTCTTCCCCTCATCCTCCGAGGGATTGGCATTGACCGAGGGCTTGTGGAGGTCATTGGCGAATACGCCCGTCAGGACCGTGGCCATTTCGGATGCGATTTTCGCCAACTCATCGGCCTCCTCGTTGTACCGACGCGTGATGTGGTTGAGCTCGAGGCCGTCGAATTTTTCCTCGAGCAACCACACCAGCTTGCAGTAGGCGGCCATTCTGGGGTTTTGGCATGTTGACTCCTTCATGACCTGATCCACGACGAGCTGGGAGTCACCTCGGACCTCGAGACGTCGGATCCCGAGCTCGATGGCGATGTGGAGACCGTTGACCAGAGCCTCGTATTCAGCCACGTTGTTAGAAGCCGTGAAGTGTAGCCACAGTAGGTACTTGAGCCGGACCTCGAGGGGTGAGATGAAAACGATGCCTGCGCCAGTACCAGTCTTCATCATCGACCCGTCGAAGTACATGACCCAATATTCTTCTTGGGTCAGGAGTGGCGGTAGCTGTGTCTCGGTCCACTCTGCCACGAAGTCCGCAAGCACCTAGGGACTTAATGGCTTTGCGTGGCGTGTAGGTGATGCCGTCACCCATGAGTTCGATGGCCCACTTGGCGATCCTCCCAGTCGTTTCCCGATTTTGGATCACCTCCCCTAGGGGGAAGGATGACACCACAGTCATGGGATGGGATTCGAAGTAGTGCCGCAACTTGCGTCGAGCAAGAACGATCGCGTACACTAGCTTCTAGATCTGAGGGTAGCGTGTCTTGGTCTCGAATAAGTCTTCACTGATTAAGTAGACCGGCCGCTGTACCGGTAAGGCGTGTCCTTCTTCTTGCCGCTCTACGACGATCGCTGCACTCATAACCTGGTTAGTAGCGGCAACATACAGCAAGAGACTCTCCTCTTTCGTAGGAGGCACAAGAACTGGTGCTTTTGAAAGTAGAGCCTTAAGCCTTTCGAGGGCTTCCTGGGCCTCGGTGGTCCAGGTAAAGTGCTCGTTTTTCTTTAGCAACCGATATAAGGAAAGACCCTTTTCGCCGAGCCTTGAGATGAATCGACTCAAGGCCGCGAGACACCCCATGAGCTTCTGTACGCCCTTGAGGTTCCGGATCGGACCCATTTGCGTGATGGCCGATATCTTTTCTGGGTTGGCTTCGATGCCACGCTCGGAAACGATGAACCTGAGGAGCATGCCCCGTGGGACCCCGAAAACGCACTTCTCGGGGTTTAGCTTTATGTTTTTCTTTTTAAGGCAGTCGAATGCCTTTTCTAGGTCGGCTACTAAATCACTCGCCTTCCTAGATTTTATCACTATATCGTCTACGTAAGCCTCAATGGTTCGCCCGATGAACTCCCCAAAAACTTCAAGCATGCAACGCTGGTAAGTTGCGCCCGTGTTTTTGAGGCCAAGTGGCATGGTTACGTTACAATATATGCCGAAAGGAGAAATGAAAGAGGTCGCTAATTCGTCGGACTCTTTCATGCGGATCTGATGGTAACCGGAATAAGCATCAAGAAAGCAAAGTCGTTCACAGCCAGCAGTAGAATCAACTATTTGGTCAATGCGAGGTAATGGAAATGGATACTTAGGACAAGCAATATTTAAACTAGTGTAATCGACACACATTCTCCATTTTTCATTTTTCTTTTTAACCAAAACAGGATTTGCTAACCATTCTGGATGGAAGACCACCATGATGAATCCAGCCACCAAGAGCTTCTGCACCTCCTCCCCGATGGCCCGGCGCTTCTCCTCGTCGAATCGGCGCAGGCACTGCTTCACCGGATTGGACCCGGCCCGGATGTCCGAGGAGTGCTCGGCGACCTCCCTCGGGATGCCTGGCATATCCGAGGGACTCCATGCAAACACGTCGGCATGCTTGCGGAGGAAGTCGACGAGCACAGCCTCCTATTTCGGGCCGAGGGTGGCGCTGATCTTCAGCACCCTGCCGTTGGGAGAGCTCAGGTTGAGGAGCACCTCCTTCACCCCCTCAGCAGGCTCAAAGGTGCCCGTGGCCTTCTTGGGGTTGGGGACCTCCTTTTCCAACCTTTCGAGGTCGGTCATGAGGGCCTCTGACTCCACCAGCGCGCCGGCGTACTCGCAACACTCGACGTCGCACTGGTACGTGTGTTGGTAGGAGGCGCTGATGGTAATCACCCCCTTTGGCCCTGGCATCTTGACCTTGAGGTAGGTGTAGTTTGGGACTGCCATGAACTTGGCATAGCATGGCCTTCCGAGGATGGCGTGATAGGTGCCGTGGAAGCCTACCACTTCAAATGTCAGGGGCTCCTTCTTGAAGTTGTCAGGAGTCCCGAAGTAAACGAGCAGATCGATCTGCCTGAGGGGTCGCACGCTCTTTCCGGGCACTATCCCGTGGAACGGGGAAGTCGTGGCTTGGAGGAGCGAGCGACTGATCCCCATCAAGTCGAGGGTCTCAGCGTAGAGAATGTTGAGGCCGCTGCCTCCGTCCATGAGGACTTTGGAGAGCCTCGTGTTGCCGACGACGGGGTCGACAACGAGCAGGTACCGTCCCGGTGATAGGACGTAGTCCGGGTGGTCGTCCCGGCTGAAGGTGATAGCGTCGTGGGACCAGTCGAGGAAGCGTGGTGTCGCTGGTCCGACGGAGTAGACCTCCCTGCGCTCGCACTTTCACTGCCGCGGCGTAGGGGCGGTCCCAGGCCCGCCGAAGATCATGAGGCATTTGTCGATGGGCGGGAACTCATCGTCCTTCCCGCCCTTGTCCTCCGGATCCCTGGCGGGCTTCTTGCCGGCGTCGTCCTTGAACGGCTGCCGGCTGTAGTGCTTCTTGAGCATCACACACTGTCCGAGTGTGTGATGCATCGGACCCTGGTGATAAGGGCACAGCTTGCTGAGCATGTCGTCGAAGCGACCTCGAGGGGGTCGTTCCCTCTTGGGCTCGGAGGCCGCCACGAGGGAGTCATCGTGGAGTGGGACCTTTCCTTTCCCCTTCTTCTTCTTGTTGTTCGGGCCTCGGGAAGAGGTGCCCTCGAGGGCCTCCTCCTTCCGTTTGCCCTTGGGGTCGGAGAAGATGGCTCCTACCGCCTCGTCCCCCGAGGCAAAGCTAGTAGCGATCTTCATGAGCATGGAGACACTGGTGGGTGTCTGGCGCCCGAGCTCATGAACAAGCTCTTTGAGTCGGCGACCTGGGGCAGCTCGTTGCACTGCTTGGAGAAGCGCCGGATGTAGTCCCTAAGGGACTCGCCCGGCTTCTGCTTGCAGCTCCTGAGGTCCCAGGAGTTACCAGGGCACACGTACGTGCCCTGGAAGTTCCCTATTAAGATCTTGACCAGATCGCTCCTGTCAAGGATCATTCGTGGGGAAAGGTGTTCCAGCCAAGCTCTTGCAGAGTCGGCGAGGAACAGGGGGAGGTTGCGGATGATGATAAGGTCGTCCTGCACGCCGCCAAGCTGGCACGCAAGACGGTAATCTGCTAACCAGAGTTCAGGGTTAGTTTCCCCCGAGTACTTGGCTATGTTGGCCGGTTGTCGGAACCGGGGTGTGAACTTGGCCCTTTGGATGGCCTCGCTGAAGACACGAGGTCCTGAGCGCTCGGGTGAGGGTTCATGATCCTCATCCGAGTCGTAGCGCCCGCCCCGATGGACGCTGTAGCCGCGCGCGGCTCCGTCAGTCTTTCGCCGACCACGGGCTTGTAGAATGGCTCGGACGTCGACGTCCTTGCCAAGCCGTTGGTGGACTGGCGGGGCCCTTGGAGCCTCGGGTCGAACCGAGGCTTCGCGCTCATGGCGTGCCATGCCACCGCGCTGGTGACTTTCAGCGCCGCGGTGTCGCGACGCTGAGCTTTCCGCTTGGAAGACGGCTGCGTCCTCCAGGAGGTCATTGAGTTGATTCCTGAGCTGTCGTGCCTCCTCGGTGGAGGGCTCAGGTATGCTCCGGAGCAGCATCGCTGCCTCCGCGAGCTTTCGGCTTGCCCGGGGGGCAGCCCCCGGTGTCTCGGCCCCGTCATCAGCAATGATTCGGGCCTGAACATCTCGAGCTCAGCGCCGAGCTGCTCCTCCATCGCTCTGCCGCTCGCCGCGCTCCAGCGTAGCTCGCAGCTGGGTGAGGCGCAAGCGGTCCTCGTCCATCCGCGCCTCAAGCTCCCGGAGCTGCTCTAGCTCCGGGGTTTGAGGTGCGGTGCGAGATGTTCCTGCCCCCTGATCCAACGGCGGGGCTGACTGTGCGGGCCGCGGGGCCGCTGGAGGAGGCGTGACTTGTTCGTGCTGGGGTTGCGATGGAGGGGGTATGTCGTCGTTGCCCCCCGAGTGGACGTCCTCCACCCGCCCCTCATCAGGGTGCGTCAAGTTGTAGCACTCCCGTGCAGGGTCGATGCAGGACTGGTCCGAGTTGGAGATGACGCTCGGTGCATTCTCCCCCGAGTCATCGGTGTGGGCGGCGAAGTCCATATTTGCCCAGAACTCGTCGCTGTAGCTGCGACGAGACGACGAGGTCTGGCCATAACGGTCCCTCCCCTCTGAGTGTTCTTGAGGGGTAAGGTTGATGGTGGTATCTGTTTCCCCACCGCCATGTGTCCTGGCACTTTCCCCAGGGGATGACGGTGAGGATGCCACGTGGTCTCCCACGAGGCTGTCCAGACGCTCGAGGCGCTGGACTGGAGTGGCCAACAGCTCGTGCAATAATGCATGAACTGCACGAAAGTGGGCGTCCATGGCGGTCTGGAGCCCAAAGAGGGACGACGGCGCCGTTCCCCTCCCCCGGCGAGGGCAGAGAGACAGATCGGTCGGCGTCGTGTTTCCGCTCTCGCCCGTCCTTCGGGCAGTAAGCGGATACGTGACCGCTGGTGCTGGAGATCCCGGGACAGCGGCTGGTGCAGTATTGGCTTCCCCCATTGGGGGTGCCTGGTTGGCCGCATCTCCCGCACCGAGAGGCTGGTTGGCGCTGCTGCGCCTCCTCCTCCTGATCCGCCGGGAGCGGCGTGCAACGTTTCCCCCATCCTCTGAGCCGGGTGGAAGCGGTGCGGTGGTCCCTTCTCCGGCCGTCTGCTGGGCCGGAGTTGGGACGACAAGGATGCGGGGCAAGATCAAGCGCAGGCTCATCTCGAGCCCTTGGTCGGTGGCCACGAACTCGAGAGTCCCGAACCGGAGTACCAGCGCTAGCGGGAAGCGTGGTGGAGCTGGCTGCCATCCGAAACCTACATCAACACACAAAAGGCCCCTACCTGGCGCGCCAACTGTCGGTGCTAGTTTTAGCGGGGCTAACACCGGCTAGTAAATATGTGTTTTGCGGTTGAGGTTACGGATGGTGTGCAAGGGGGAACACGGGGATTATACTGGTTCAGGCCAAGCAAACCCTACGTCCAGTGGAGAGGAGAGTCATGTTGCCTTGCACCGGGGTGCTTGTAGTAGGGGGTTACAAGCTAGGTGAGAGAGGAAAGTGCTCCCAGGTCTCTGATGAGTGTCTAAGTGTATGCAATTCGTTTGCTGTTGGTGTGTATGTGTGGGTGAGAACTTAGAACTTCTGGGGGTCTCCTAAAGCTGGCCTCTGCTCTCCCTTTTATAGTCGCAAGGGAGAGGCAAGGGCAGCGTTTACAATGCTAGGTATGTTACAGTGAGGAGTTGCTGTTCCTCGTTTGACTACGGTCAGCTACGGTCTTTTCTCCGTATCTCTGGGGTATGGCCGTAGTGGTTCGCACGATCTTGGTGAGTTCCGAGGCAGCAACAGTCGTCGGATGTCGTTAGCTATGGTCTTTTCTCCGCGTCTCCGGGGTATGGCCGTAGTGGTTTGCACGATCTTGGTGAGTTCCAAGGCAGCAACAGTCATCGGATTTCGGCGTGCTGTAGGGTCACACCTGATGGCTGTCCTTCCGCACGATGTGACAAGAGGGTGAGTCATCTCGGGGCGTTGTCTCCCGAGGTTCGGGACTCCTGAAGGCGTGATGGGATGGAGCAGGGTGATATCTCCCCTTGGTCATATTTTTGGCCTTTGAACAGTACTTACCGAGGGTTAGGTGGGCCCGAATGGAAGGTGTGCTCATCCTTTCGAGTGGACAGTGCAGTAGGCGCCTTTCCCGTTTTTGTGTAGCCTGTCGTCAGGCGCTCAGATTGTCGTAGTCGGAGTTGATAGACCCCGGCGGAAAACGGGGCGGCGCACCGTAGACCATACCGTGGAGAGGACGGCCGTAGTAGGCCTATCAAATCCGCTGCCAGGGAAATCCTGACAGGTGGTATGGCCGTCAGGGGCGTGCGAAGCACAGTCGCGTTGAGAATCTCGCCTGATGGGACAGTGCCTGTAAAGTGGTCAGAGAGGTCTCTTGTGGTCCAAGATTGCTCTGCTGACATCACCGGTGCCTTGTATGCCTTTGTGAGATTGCGCTCGAGGGGGATGGGGAAGCTCGGGCGAAACGGAGAATGGGCGCCGAGGGCGCCGCTCTCCCGTGCTCTCCTGGGGAGGCTTGGGCGAATCGGAGATTTGGGCGCCGAGGGTGCCGCTCTCCCGAGCTCTCCCGGGGAGGCTCGGGCGAATCGGAGAATTGGCGCCGAGGGTGCCGCTCTCCCGAGCTCTCTCGGGGAGCCTCGGGCGAATCGGAGAATTGGCTGTCATTGGGGCAATGACGTCGTGGGCCTTCGTAGACGCGGCCTTCGTGGGCTTCGGGCGTGGCCTTCGTGGGCTTCCATTGGCCTTACTTGGGCCGGGCCGCATTGGGAATGATCGTTTTTGCGTTGAGGTTAGGTACCCCAAACTTTGGTACCCGACATATATATACATATATATGATCCAAGTAGGATTTTATTTTCTAAACCTCATATGAGTTTGGACCTTAAATAAAAGTGATAAAGAAAAATAATTGCAACAACTTTGTTTAACAACCTAGAGCTAAAATCAATCCCAAATAGATGATTTTGAAACCCCAAGTTTGATTCAATTTTAAATTAAAAAGAAAAATCAATTTAATTCCTATTTCAAAGGGTTAAACCATAGTTTTCAAAAATAATGGGAATATGACTTTGGTGTAAAAAGCAAAGTTGTTAAGCTCATTATTTGGAGCAACTTTCATATAGGAAGTTTTTGAAGTTGTTAAGCAAAAATTTGAATTTCAAATTGAATTGCAAATGAATTCTATTAGGTCAAATTTGCATTTGAAAATCTAGAGAGAATTTGGATATGGTTCAAAAATCAAAGTTGTAGTATTCAAACTTTTGAACAACTTTTATTTTTATAATTTTTCAAGTTTCTATATAAATTTGAGAGTAATTTGAAAAGGGGAAAAACAAATAACTCTGCTACAGTAGCAGAGCATGTGCCTGCCCATACCGAGCGCTGCTCACGGCTTTTGCCGTATCGCCGGCGAGGCCGTCGGCCGCGGTCGCGCCTCTGGCCACAGCTCTAGCTCAGTTAATGCCTAGCCTTGCTGTCGGTCGCGAAGGAGCGCCCCGGACGGATTGAACTCGCCGGTGGCAGCTCGCCATTGCTCCTCCCTCTCTGTTCATGGCGGGGAGCTGGCGCCGCCGGCGTCTTCCCGGAGTTTCGACCACTGGAAAATGTCCCAGGCCGCGTGGTCGACTTCGGGAACTCGCCTACCACCTTACCACCCCGTCCCGTGCCTATAAAACCCGACGAGCTCACCGTCTTTCTCTTCATCCCTCTCTCGGTCCATCGTCGTCCGTTTCGGGTCGCCGACCAAATTGGACCACCACACAGCACCATTATCCAATTAATCGTGCACGCAGCTTGGCCACATCCTCCTCTTCCACCCCGACCAGGTCTCGTCGCCGTTAGGCCGCTGGTGATCACCGTGCGACTCGTTCACCACCCCTGTGCTCTTATTTTCAAGCATACCATGCGGTTGCAAGAGGCTAGCCCCCTCTGTGTCATTACAGTACGTTTTGATTCATGTTTTGTGCTATACGTGAGTCGTAGAAGCCATAGGAGTAAGAATTTTAAACACTACCGTCACAGTTTGGCCGGAACATGGTTTGCCACCATCGTGCTCTCGCCGCCGAGCCGCTGTGCACGTCACAGAACCAAAACAATGTTGAACCGAGCCCCAAAACTCACCCCAGAGCCTCACCAGATCACCACGAGGCTAGAACGAAGCTTGGTTAGGTTCATCGTCACCGAAAACGATGGGCACACCGACGAGCAGCGTCGCCGTGCGCTCTGTTCGTCGCCACCAAAGCCACAGTCCACCTCCGAGCCTCTAACCTAGCTCAAACTACGTGGAAGGTCACCAGGAGCACTGTTGGTTCCCTTGATGTCGCCGGTGAGACCCTACATCGATAGGCAACTGCCGGTCAAAGGTCGTCGGCGTTCAGGTCAACACGGGGGAGAGGGAAGGACTTCGAGACAAGAATTTGATTCTTACCATGGGTTATTGCAACGTCAGTCACTCATTTGAATAGTGTTTAAGTGGAGTGCGGGTTAGTTTTCGGAAAACCCGAGGGCTCTTTTGCAAATTAGCCAGGCGCCGCGCGGGAGGCCGACTTGGGCCGTGCCTGTGCGGACAAGGCCGAGCTGGGCCGAGTTCGAGCCCGTGTCTGTTTTTCCTTTTTATTTCATTTTATTCATTTCTTATTAAAGTGAATAGTATCTATTTTTGTTATTTTTATAACTAATTATTTATCAGTGATAAATCATGAAAAATTAGGTATATACTCTGTATAGTGTATACTCTTATAGAAAAATATGAAATAAGCATTTCCAATACATTTGTCTAGAACTAAAATTGATCCTTTTAATTAATAAAAGGGATACTTGGTGATTTTTGTAGCTTAAAATATTATTCCAAAAATTCTGAAAATTGGTGTGAGTGCTATTAATGCTACTGTTTACCTTCACAAAAAGTTTGGTACTATTTTGATAACTTTCACTATTATAATTATTTTAGGCCCATTATAATTAATGTTTTCTTTAATAAATAAAACACCCAATGTATGGGAAATGATGGATAATCAAATTTAGTGACTTTGTTATGTTATGTGAAGACCATAAGACACCCACCCCTGCTGTTCCATGGCAATGATGATGCTTTGCTAGTTTAACCTTGCTTTATGAACTAAAACCAACATTTTATGCTTTAATAAGCAAATAGGAATAGGTTTTGTTGGCTTGCAACTTTATCGTGAATATCATGTCATGCCTGTTTAAGTAATGATCTGTAGGATTACGAACTTCTCTACCGGAGAAGAAATTTGCACGTACTCAGTAAAATAAATAAGAATAAGATTATCATTTCATTTAACCAGGGTTACATGGGTGCATCTTTTCACACTTCATGTCATCATATCATTCTCATCCAGCATATCGAAGTGCAATATTTTCATGTATACATCCTATTCATACATATAGGATCGGAAGAGGAAAATCTCGTCGAGTACGAGATAGTCGAGGAGAATCCACAGGAGTTGCCACCCGAAGGCGAAGAACCCGATATTGACTCACTGCCAGAGTGTCCTAACCACGGACCCTCCACTTTTCACCGAGGCAAGCCCCGGACATTCTATATATCTACCTGTTCTATTTCTGAATTACTTTTGAGTAAATTTACTTTATGAGATGTGCATTTACATTTATAAGTGTTGAATGAAACCGTTGATGCATTATATACCTTGTCCAGAAATAACACCCTGTTATCACTAGATAAGTACCGTTCTATGCTTAGTCATGCTTAGATCGGTAGAAGTCAGGTGATCTCTTGTCACCTGCGAGATTTAGGTTTATATCTCTTCTCATTGGT
Source organism: Eremochloa ophiuroides (assembly GCA_038502445.1). Taxonomy (NCBI): domain Eukaryota; kingdom Viridiplantae; phylum Streptophyta; class Magnoliopsida; order Poales; family Poaceae; genus Eremochloa; species Eremochloa ophiuroides. The sequence goes on from JAHLJS010000002.1 coordinate 5,655,204, forward strand.
AATGGAGACCAATGTGGATAAGAAATCATGTGATAATGCAAAACAGACGGGATGCAGTGTACCTTTATGGTCCTGATTGCCGGTTAGGCACACATCCTTGTTTATCCCCATCTGTATAAAAATGATTTGGGATCATTTTGTAGTATGGACCTTGATCGAGATTGAACGTACCTTCACATAACGGCCGGATAAGTCATTCCGACCGTGAAGCTATAGCACTACTAGTCGGGCTGGGATTTGAACTGCAGTGCATCGCTGGCGGAGAGAAAGGATGTGCGGTGGGACAGGGTTTGACCAAGGGCAGGCATTGCCTGAGCGTCCTGGCACCGGCTGCCCCCTGAGCCTTGCACTGTGGATCAAGCCCACGGTATCCCGAATAGAGTGAAAAGCTACCCTACACAAATATGAACTTTTAGGATGGGTTCGTAAGGGTGTGTGATACGGGCTTTATCCAGCTGGATTAAATCAATTCGAATTGCTGTCTCTCCCGGATAGTGAGAAACTTGATCACTGTCGAAGAAGCATAGTTGATCCTATAATATATAGTAAACATGATGATTATGAATTACCCCATGTTTGGATCAAAGACATGATTGTTCAGGGTAGATGCAAACTTAGTAATAACCATACTATTAAAACCTATGCCAAACCTGAAGTAAGGAGAAAGCTAGTAAGATCTTTTTGCAAAACATTGCTACCCCATGAACTCCACCAAATAAGCCTTGCATATCCTTGAGAGTCTTTTTATTTACTCTCTGACGGGTAAGTCTTGCTGAGTACAATTGAGTACTTAGGATTTTATTCCCAACGTTGCAGGTGATGTGCTATATGAAGGCTACTGCCTCACATGTAATAACCCTGCCATAGATGCAGAGGAGTAAAGACCACAGGGCATGGTCTTATATCTTATACATTCCTCCATTGCTGTGTATGGAGTTATAAAGTGAGTATGGCAGAGTATTCAAATAAATGGTTTTCAAAACTAGAGCTTTCATGTATATTATTTAAACTTGGTATTGTAATAACTATCTTACTCTGTTTGTAATAAATTTTCGCTGTGAACTCTGTGCTTGTAATATGATGTTTCCTTAATCATTACGATCCTGTTGTAAGTTGATTTACCGAGGTCCTTCGTGACACTCGGCGGACTACCGGGTTTATATGAGAGAGAGTATGTGTGTGCCAGCATGTTAAATGGGGGCAATCATGCTTAATCTCGTATAAATTGGTCATTTCTGTCACAACGTCCTCCCCTTTAGTGGGCGGCACGAGCACCGGAGCTTCTGAAAGCAGAGCCTTAAGCCTATCGAGGGCTTCCTAGGCCTCGGAGGTCCAGGTAAAGTGCTCGGTTTTCTTCAGCAGCCGATACAGAGGCAGCCCCTTCTCACCGAGTCACGAAATGAACCGGCTTAGGGCTGCAAGACACCCCATTAGCTTTTGTACGCCTTTGAGGTTGCGGATCAGGTCCCATCCGTGTGATGGCCGATATATTTTCTGGGTTGGCCTCGATGCCACTCTCGAAAACGATAAACCCGAGCAGCATGCCCCTGGGGACCCTAAAAATGCATTTCTCGGGGTTGAGTTTTATGTTTCTCTTTTTGAGGCATTCGAACGCCTCTTCTAGGTCGGCTACCAAGTCGTCTGCCTTCCTAGATTTTATCACAATATCGTCTACGTAAGCCTCAACGGTTCGCCCGATGAGGTCCCCAAAACCTTTGAGCATGCAACGTTGGTAAGTTGCGCCCGCATTTTTGAGGCCGAATGGCATGGTTACGTAGCAATACGTGCCAAAGGGAGTGATGAAAGAAGTCGCTAGTTCGTCAGACTTTTTCATACGAATTTGATGGTAACCGGAATATGCATCAAGAAAACAAAGTTGTTTCGCAACCAGCGGTGAAATCAACTATTTGATCGATACGAGGTAATGAAAATAGATATTTAGGACAAGCTTTATTTAAACTAGTGTAATCTACACACATTCTCCATTTTCCATTCTTTTTCTTAACTAAGACGGGATTAGCTAACCACTCTGGATGGAAGACCTCCTTGATGAATCAAGCCGCCAAAAGCTTCTGCACCTCCTCCTCGATGGCCCGGCGCTTCTCCCCGTCGAATCGGCGCAGGCGCTACTTCACCGGCTTGGACCCGGCCCGGATGTCCAAGGAGTGCTCGGCGACCTCCCTCGGGATGCCTAGCATGTCCGAGGGACTCCAAGGAAACACGTCGGCGTGCTTGCGGAGGAAGTCGACGAGCACGGCTTTCCTATTTCGAGTCGAGGGTGGCGCTGATCTTCAGCACCTTGCCATCGGACGAGCTGAGGTTGAAGGGCACCTCCTTCACCCCTTCGACGGGCTCGAAAGTGCCCGTGGCCTTCTTGGGGTCGGGAACCTCCTTGGCCAGCTCCTCGAGGTTGGCGATGAGGGCCTTGGACTTCACCAGTGCGTTGGAATATTCGCAGCTCTCAACAGTCGCACTGGTAGGCGTGCTGGTATGAGACACCGACGGTGATGACCCCCTTGGGCCCTGGCATCTTGAGCTTGAGGTAGGTGTAGTTCGGGACTACCATGAACTTGACATAGCATGGCCTACCGAGGATGGCGTGGTAGGTGCCGCGGAAGCCTACCACTTCGAATGTAATGGTCGCCTTCCTGAAGTTGTCAGGAGTCCCGAAGTAGATGGGCAGGTCGATCTGCCCGAGGGGTTGTACGCTCTTCTCCTGGTACTATCCCGTGGAATGGGGATGTCGTTGCCCGGAGAAGAGAACGGCTGATATCCATCGAGTCGAGGGTCTCAGCGTACAGGATGTCGAGGCCGCTGCCTCCGTCCATAAGGACCCTGGTGAGCCGCGTGTTGCCGACAACGGGGTCGACGACAGGCGGGTAGCGCCCCGGCAATGGGACGCGGTCTGGGTGATCGTCCCGGCTGAAGGTGATGGCATTGAGGGAGCAATCAAGGAAGCTGGGGTCGCTAGCCTGATGGAGTAAACCTCCCAATGCTCGCGCTTTCAGCTGGCGCGGCGTGGGAGCGGTTCCGGGCCCACCGAAGATTATGAGGCACTTGCCGACAGGGGGGACTCGTCATCCTTTCCTCCCTAGTCCTCCTTGTCCTCTGCGGGCATCTTGCCAGCGTCGTCCCTGAATGCCTACCGCCCTTAGTGCTTCTTGAGCATCACACACTCTCCGATCTTGTGATTCACCGGACCCGTGTGGTAAGAGCACGGCTTGGAGAGCATCTCATCGAAGCGGCCTCGGGCGGCTGTTTCACCCTAGGCTCGGCAGCCACGACCAGGGGGTCATTGCAGAGGGGGGCCTTCCCCTTCCCCTTCTTCTTCTTGTTGTTGGGGGCTCGAGAGGAGGAGCCCTCAGGGGCTTCCTCCTTCCGCTTGCCCTTGGGGTCAGAGAAGAGGGCACCCACCGCCTCGTCACCCGAGGCGAGGCTGGTGGCTATCTTCATGAGCTCGGCGATGCTCATGGGGGTTTGACGCCCCAGCTCATGAACTAACTCTTTGCAGGTCGTTCCTGCAGCAAAGGCTCCGACGACGTCAGAGTCGGCTGACCTGGGGCAGCTCGTTGTACTGCTTGGAGAATCGTCGGATGTAGTCCCTGAGGGACTAGCCCTGGCTTCTGCTTGTAGCTCCGGAGGTCCCAGGAGTTGCCAGGGCGCACGTAAGTGCCCTGGAAGTTCCCCATGAAAATCTTGACCAAATCGCTCCAGTCGAATATTAGTCGAGGGGGCAGATGTTCTAGCCAGGCTCTTGCAGAGTCGGCCTAGGAACAGAAGAAGGTTGCGGATGATGACGAGATCATCCTGCAGTGCCGCCCAGCTGGCACGCAAGACGATAATCCACCAACCAAAGCTCGGGGTTCGTCTCCCCCGAGTATTTGGCGATGTTGACCGGTTGTCGAAACCAGGGTGGAAACTTAGCCCTCCGGATGGCCTCGCTGAAGACGCAAGGACCCGGTGGCTCGGGTGAGGGCGCACGGTCCTCGTCGGAGTTGTAGCGTCCTCTCCGGTGGACATTGTAGCCTCGTGCGGCTCCGTCGGTCTTTCATCGTCCTCGGGTCTGAAGAATGGCACGGACATCGATGTCTTTGCCAAGCCACTGGTGGACTGAGGGAGCCCTCGGTGCCTCGAGATGCACTGAGGCCTCTCTTTCATGGTGCATTGGGGCGCCACGCTGGCGTTCCTTGGCTCCACGGTGTCGCGATGCCGAGCTTTCCGCCTGGAGGACAGCGGCGTCCTCCAGGAGATCTTTGAGCTGATTCCTGAGCTGCCGGGCCTCCAGTGTTGGAGGGTTCAGGCATGCTCCGGAGGAGCATTGCAGCCTCCGTGAGCTTCCGGCTTGTCCAGGGTTCCGGCACTGGTACTCTAGCCCCGTCATTGACGATGATGCGGGCCTGGACGTCGTGGGATCGGCGTCGCGCTGCTCCGCCGTCTCCCCGCTCCTCCTCGTGCTCTAGCGCGGCCCAAAGCTGGGCGAGCTGCAAGCGGTCCTCGTCCATCCGGGCTTTGAGTGCCCGAAGTTGCTCTAGCTCCGGAGAACGATGGAGGGGACGGAACGTTCTAGCCCCCGGGTCCTTCGAAGGCGTGGGGCCAGGAGCCGGTGAAGGTGACGTATGCAGCTGTGGCTGCTCTGCCGGAGCATCTTCCTCCTTCTCCGAGTGGGCGTCCTCCACCACGACTTCCTCCGGGTGCACTAAGTGATAGCACTCCCGGGAGGGGTCGATGAGGCTCTCGTCGGAGTCAGTAGACGCTGAGGGTGTTATCCCATGCATCGATGAGGGGGAGGAAAGCTTGGGGGTTGTGGACGCCGGAGATGTCCACGTTCGCCCAGAAATCGTCGTCGTCGTCACTACTGAGATCGCACCGCGACGGTGAGATGCAGCCGTAGCGGTCCCATCCCTCCTGGGTACTCCAGAAGGGTGCAGCTGGTGCTGGAGTTGGTCTCCCCTCCGCTGCATGCCCTGCGAGTGCTCACAGGAGAGGACGGTGGCGAGTCATCGAGGTCGGCCGGGCCCACCAGGCGAGGGACAGACGCCATCACCTGGTTGCGCCTGGTAGGCGTGAATGGCACGGACGTGGGCGTCCGCAGCACTGTGAAGCCCAAAGGGAAATGGTGAGGGCGTCGCCGGCCTTCCCCAATGAGGACGAAGGGAAATGGTGGGCGATGCCGTGGCCCCTCCTACATTTCTCCGCGGAGTTGGGGGCGCGGAGCTACCACCGTTCGCGACATTGGGCTGGTGGCGAGCGTAGAGGCGGTGTCCCAGCGTGGGGGGCACCGGGTTGGTCGCGTCTCCCGTAGTGAGGCTTGGGTTGACACGGTTGCGTCTCCCCCTCCTAGCTCGGCGGGAGCGGCGCGTGGCGTTCCCTCCGTCCCCCGAAACGGGTGGAGGTGTTGCCAGGGTCCTTTCCCCAGCCACCTGCTAGGCCGGGGTCAGGATGACGATGACCCGGGGCTCGGTCGGGCGGAGGTTCATCTCGAGACCGCGGCCAGTGGCCACGAACTCGAGGCTCCCGAACCGGAGCACCGCACCAGCAGGAAGCGCAGGGAAGCTAGTTGCCATCCGTGACCTGGATTAACACACAAAAGGCTCCTACCTGGCGCACCAACTGTCGGTACTAGGATTAGCGGTGCTAACACCGGCTAGTAAACTTATGCTTTGCGGTTGAGATCACGGATGGTGTGAAAGGGGGAACACAGGAGTTATACTGGTTCGGGCTAAGAATGCCCTACGTCCTGTGCGGGTCGAGTCATGTTGCCTTGCACCGGGGTGCTTGTGGTAGGGAATACAAGCCTAGGCGAGAGAGGGAGGAGCTCACAAGTCTCTTGTGAATATGTATGTGTGTGTGGGTGCTCTTATGGTTGTAGAGTGTTGTGAGCGACGCGAGGTCTGGCTGAGATCGACCTCTGCCTTCCCTTTTATAGTTGCAAGGGAGAGGCTAAAGTTACACGTGTTTCGCTGTGGTTACAGTACTCGGCATGGTGGAGACCGTGGTGACCGGTGACTATCGTCAGCCACAACCTCGTCTTGGTGCCTAGAAGGTATGGCCTTGGTCATTCGGTTGATCTCCCACGGTTCGATTGGTGAGTCCCGAGGTGGCACATAGTGCGGGGCGTGGTTTGCTGCGTGGCGCTACGTCATGAAGTCGCATCCGACCCTGCGCAGTGCAACGAGAAGATAGGTTGACCTTTGAGTATTAGCTCCCGAGGTTCAGGAGTCCTTGATGCTGTCGGGGGCGAGACGGGACGGAGCGGTGGGAGTGTCCTCCCTCGGGCGCATTCCCCTCCCATGTGCGGTACTTTCCAAGGGGCAGGCGAGCCCGGTCGTAAGCCTTGCCTATTCCCCCGGGTTGGCCGGACGGTTGTCGTTCCCCCTTTCCCGGCGCCATACGTACGGCTAGGGTATGGGCAGTCGCTATCGTAGTTGGAGAATCTCTTCGTCAGCCCAGGGGGTCGTACGGTTGACTGTCCCTGTAGCGGCATGGGAGGAGTGGGACCATCTGATCGGTTATCGCAGGAGATGTGGCAGTTGGTACGGCGAACGTGCGCGTGCGGGGCGCAGTCGCGTCGAGGGATCCACTCGATTAGACCGTGTTTGTAAAGTGGTCAGGGAGGTCTCTTGGCGAGCAAGCTTGCTCTGCTTACGTCGGCAGGGCTTGGGCGAACCAGAGAGGTGCGCCCGAGGGAGATTGCATATCGGGGGGCTCGGGCGAATCGGAAGTCGGCTGCCCAAGGCTGCGGCATTCGCTGGTAGGCTCAGGGCGAATTGAATGGTGTCGCCCGAGAGTCCTGCTTTCCCGAGCCCTGCCGTGGATGCTCGGGCGAATCAAAGGATTTCTCCCGAGGGGTCCGCACGCCTGGAGGAGGCAGTGTGTTTCCGCGCGGCTCCATCTTAGGCCGCGTGGGCCGTTCCCGCATGGGCCTTGGTTGGCACCCTCTTGGGCTGAGCTTTATTTGGGAAGCGTGTTTTTGCGTTGAAGTTGGGTACCCCTATATTCAGGTACCCGACAGTATTCTAAATTCATCCTCTAAAAGGAATATTCCATCCCGATCATCGAGATTCTTTACTCTATATCACTGTCACACCCAATTCTAAGGATAAAATTGAATGCATAATCTTATGTGCGCCTAAGGATCAGTCACACACATAAGCCGACAAATACAAGGTAATATCAAAAGACAATGTTTAAATACATAACGTAATGTAATTAGAATATAACTTTAAGAAGCAAACAGTGGAAAGACACTCCGATCTTCGCGTGTAGGCGCCAACTCCACAGGGACACAACTGACTAGTTGACCACAAGCCTAACTGTTGTTGATATAGGCAAGAGTAAGCACATATCGTACTCAACAAATATAACATGGGGTTTATGAGGCTCAAAAGGTCGACACGGGTTTAACAGCAGGTTGCTTTTAACTAATCACCGTTTATGCAGTTGGATAGCAACAAGTGAATAAGCACATTCTCATGATCATAGTAAACATAATTATTGAGTAGCAATAAATAGGTTAGCAACAAGTAAACATCACCCCAAAGGATAACTACTCCATAAGACGCCCAAGGCCGCTCGTGACCGTGAGCTCGGCTAGTATACCAGTTTTACATTCTGCAGAGGTTATGCACTTTCACTATGAGCCGTGATTCCCAGTTGCTCGGGTTAATCACTCCCATAACACTACCAAGGTGAGTGAGCAGGGTTTCACTATGAAGTCTTTCAAAGAACTTCGCCTAACCAGTTAGGGCCGCTAGGGACCCGGCAAGCAGATGTAGAGCCCCTTTCGTCGTGGCACAAGGTCACGCAGGTTATACACACTCGGACAGGAGCCGCACTATACCCGAATCGTCAGGCCCCATCACGCCTTTTGGTAACCTCTAACAAGCTAGAAAAAGTGCCCATACTTGACTAAAACCAGAGCCATATAGCCCTCATAGTTGCACTATCAATCCCGGTGTCATACTTACCGATCATTACCAAAGGTGAAGGATTTTGAGCATCACAAAACTATGCTCGAATCCCCTAGTTCCATGTTGCTAAAAAGGCATCTTTTAATCTTTATTGCGTATTCAATTAATCAAGTTTACATGATCATGATATCAATAACGCACTAGCATCAATTACCATATGCATAATCCCATAGGTTGCAAGGGACAGGGTAACAAAACTAGGAAGTAACTATGGTTAACAAGGAAGACACATGCGAATGTAATTGTTTATTTGGTGAATAGGACAACAAGGATGGTCCATACTAATACTTGCCCTGATCAGCAAGCTCCTGGTGATCCGAGTTGTTGAAGTACTGATCTTGATCACCCACGTAAAGCTCACCGTCTATACTCGATCCATCATATCAACACACACGCATACAGGGGCAATCATGCATACAAACAAGAGTTTTCATTAGAACAGTACACCAATAGAGAGAAAATAAATTTAAAAGTTCATAAAACTAATCTACTCGTCGCTACGATCACATCGATATAAAGTTTGTGCAAATTGGATTCAAAACGAGGAAGTTATGAATTATACAAGTTTTATAATAGGTAAATAATACATTAATTATTACCTAGAAATTAAACAGTAAATAATATGGGAAACAGTGGTACCATCAGATAGATCTTTAATTTATGAATCCAACACAATTTGAATCGTTCAAATCGGAGTTAAAACGTGTAAAATATGAGTAAAACAGTTTTAATTGCAAATCTGAAAGTTCATAAAACACTTTTTGAATTAACCCGAATTGAAATACGCCTTCTGAGTAGGAAGGCGTAAACTGCAAAAGGCGCTTAAGGGTTACGGGTAAATGCATAAAGAACTGCAGGGGGTTATTCGCAAAAGCGTCGGCCGAATCGGTACCTGCCACTGTGGGCCGTCGGATTTAAAGCGAAGGGCCCTGATCTGATCACGAAGGGGGGGTGGCCCTGCTCGCCGGCGCACGGCGGCGCCATGGCCGCAAGGTCGCCGGCGCGCTCGGGTACGGCCTAGGATGCGTGAAAGAACTCGCGGAAGGTACCGGGAGAGAGCTGGGGCGGTCGCGAACTCACATAGGGCACTTTCGTGGTCCGAAATCGGCTCGGAGATGGCTCGCGGCGTGACCCGACGGACGGCGGCTCCCTGCAACGGCGGCGGAGGCATGTCAGTGCACAAATCGAAGGGGGAAAGGGCTCGGGGACTTCACAAGATCACGGCGAAGCTCCTCAAAGACTTACCGGGAGGAAATTGGCGGCGAATCGAGCTAATTGCTCGCGGTGGCAGTTGCTCGGTTCTTGCGGGAGCTCGGCAATGGCGGCGCGAAGAGGCGGCTAGGGGCTGCGAGGTGCGGCCTCGGCTTAAATAGTCCAACGCATGGGGATTCGGCCGCTAGATTGTAGGAGTTTGGAACGGACTCGACGAGCGACGAACTCGGCTGGTTCGTTTCGGGAACGGACTCTGTTCGTTGCGGGGGCGAGAGAGGGAAACAGGGGAGGGGCGCTGACCTGTGGGCCCCGCAAGGCAGTGGGACAGGGTGCTGGGGTCGAGCCGTCGGCTGCAGAGGGGAGCCCCGCGCGCATGCGCTCGGCCGCGGCGACCCGGCCGTGCTCTGCTCTCGGTTCAACCAGAGGAGGAAGAAAGGAAGAGGGAGAAGGGAGGCTGCCACGCGGGCCCGGCTTGCCAGCGGCAGAGAGGAAGGAGGCCGCGGCTTCAGTTCTAGCTAGGCCGGCATCGGCTTCGGGCCCAGACAGGAAGAGAGAGGGGGGAAGAGGGTGAGACAGGCCGAGCAGGCCAAGCTGCTCTCGGGCCAGAACAGGGATGGGGAGGGTTTGCTATTTTCCTTTTCCATTTTCTTATTTCCCTTCTATTTCCAAATTAGATTCTCAAAAGGATTTTAAATGTAGGTTTTGAATGCTTGAAAAATGCAAATAATCTCCATACCATACAAATAAGAAATGCTCCAGCATGAATGCAACATACATTTGTTCAATCTACCATGATTTTATTTTTGGTGAAAAGTATTATTTCCCCTACATTTAGATGGGCAATAAATACCTATTTAAATCAATTCCCACTATTTTAAAAATGATGCAAAATTTGGGTGTTATAATCACTTTCTTCCGTACCCATCCATCCTCTATATCATCCTCTATTCACAGTGTGGTCCACATGTCTGTAAATAAATTTTATCTAAATATATTCATGTGAGATCTTGTTTTCAAGGATTTGTTGTAACAAATTTAATGGTGAAATCAGAATTTAATTTGGGTTTTTGTTTGTGAGGCTGCGTTTAGTTTAGAATTTTTGGGAAGTTTTACAACTGTAGCACTTTCGTTTATATTTGACAACTTTTATCCAATCATAGGCCCAAGTAGACTCAAAAGATTTATCTCGACCTAACCACGCATAAAGTACAAACATGCAATGGGCGCTACTTTATTTAGTGCTCTATGTAGACAGAAAGTACAATTGATGTGATGAGAAGAGGGAAGAAAATTTTGTAAACTAAACGCCGTCTGAGTTATAATATTTTTTATTGAGTTGAACACGTAGGGCCCGCGCTTCCCTCTCGTTCTCCCTCCCTGGATCCACCGTGCGTCAGAGAAAGGACGATCCGCGCAGACTCTGGAAATACCAGACACGGACGGCCAGGTCAGCTACTGCAGTACTAGTATGCCGGTGCGGTGCCTCATCCGGTTAATCCATCCTGCAGTACACGGTAGCGGCTGCCGTGCAGGCAGCCTAAAGAGATACTACCAGTTGGCCAACTAGTTGAGGGATGGATGAGTGGGGGTGGTGGAGCTGGGCAGGCGGCACCGGGGCCTGCCTGCTGTCGCCGTGATTCCGACCGTACGCCTTGGATCGGACAGCACCGGCGGGGGCCCCGGTAGGTGACGCGAGATGGGGCCGTTGCGGTCCCTGTGCCCTATTGTTCAACTATCCCTCTCTGCACTGCCCTACTGCGCGGCGGGACTCTCACTGCTGGGTCACGGATGCAGCGGCACGATTGTTCGCATCCCCTGTTGCTGCCCGTATGGTGGTGGTCGTGACGAAAACCAGTCCGGCCGGGCCCGCCCGCCCGGGTACCATGATCAAATTCGTACGTGACGTGCGACGAAAACCAGGGTCCATGCATGGCCTGCCCGTGGCTGACCACAGGCCAGGCCACGCCGCGTTCGCGTGGGCGCATGGCCGGCCGTACTACTACTCCTATACACGCCCGCACCGGACCGGCAGCCCGCTCGGCACCGTGCCCGGACGCAGGGTCTTGGCGTCGCGCGGCGCTGTCTGCGCGGTGTATAGTAGCGACTAGCGAGGTCAATTTGAGCGGCGGGGCCGGTTGCCTCTCTCGAGATTGGATGCGTGGTCCACGTCCACGGACCACGGATCGGAGGGCGTCGTCTCGAGCTCGCATCACCTGCTGGCTGCTGCTGTCTGCTGGGTCCGGGCTGTTGCTTCCACGCAAAAGCGAGGCACGCACCGGCGACGGTTCCCGTGATCCGGCGGCCCCGGGCCTATAGTCTTCTTCTTCTCTTTTTTTTTTTTTTTTCTTCGTATCGATCGAGTCATCCACGACGGGCGACGGCGACTCGATCTGTCCGCACCTCAATCCTCTCATCAGCGTGACACGGTAGCATCCATTTTACCCCGGTTACTTTTACTTCTTTGGGGAGGTCAGTGTACAGGCCACGAGCCAAATTGAAACCAGCAGTATGGCCACGAGCTTGGTGGAGCTGATTCTAGGAGACACTCTCTCACTGTCAAACACAAAATAACATCTAACTTCTACAGAGAATTTAGGTGAATCGCCTCTCTATTTTGTATAGAGGTGAGGGGGCAAAAAAAACCCTACTTTCTTTATTTTCTGTTCCTACAAATTCATTTGATATTTCTTCAATCCAATTGGGACCTAAAGCAGTGATGTCCTTGCCAATAAGCTAAGGTCTCAATAAGTGTAGTACATCTAAATATAATATGAGCAAATATACCATGACGGCATCAGGAACATGGAACAGACAAACAAACATGCGCCTCACCAAAAATCTATTCACACATACTAGACCGAGAAGCTATGAGGCTACTGAGAGCTGATTTTGGCTAATGCTGATTTGTTCTGAAAGAAAAATACTATTTTATGGCTAAAAATAAATGCTAATTGGTTAAAAAAAAAACAAGCTTTACAGCCTCCTGAACCCGAAGCTAGACATTTCAGGTTCTGTGTGTCTACGGCAGCGATCTACCTATAAAGCTTTGGCTTCTGAATCCTACATATGTGCAGTCAGTGTGACTGCCGTCCACCAAAGCTTGGCCTCCAGTAGATAGCTTGGCCTCTTGAACCTGTCATCAAACTTACTAGTCTTTTGTTAGATCTTTTCTACTATACTACTATTATCAACTACACGAACCGACAGTTAACGGCGCGGCGGCGCGCCATGAAAATATGGCAAAGGTAAAAAATAATTAGCTGTACAGGATGCTGGGTTGATTTCTTTTATTTGGAATTCCAAGAGTGCTTATTTGGTTCACGGTTGTTGGCTACAAAAAAAAAAAAAAAACAAAACAAAACAAAAAAAAAAAAGAGGAGGTTGATAACACGCACAACGACTGCTAGACACTGTGAGCGGATTCGGCGTGTGCCAACGGATCACTCCGGACTCCGGAGATCTACAGCTGCTTGGAATGGAATAGAGTGCTCTTCCTTCCGATGGAGTCTGTGCCTTTGCGACCTTTCTTGTAACTTGTAAATGTGTCATGTCGCTGCTTGCTTTTTTCTTTTCTTTTTTTTGAGGCAAACACCTGTCGCAGGGATCATACTCATACTCACTGAAATAAGCTGTTCCAGGCCCACGCGAAGATATTGTTTTGCATGATTAATGATTTTCACCCTGTTCAGTTCCTCTCCAAAATCTCAAAACTTCCGTCACATCAATTTTACGGCACATGCATGGAACATTAAATGTAGGCAAAACTTTTGTATGTTTGCACAGTTTGCCTGTAAATCGCGAGACGAATCTTTTGAGTCTACTTGGACTATAATTGGACACTTATTGCAAAAAATTTCTCGCTGCTACAGTGCCAAAATCCCAAAAATTTTGGGATCTAAACACCCCTTTGTAAGAGAGGAGGAAGTTTTTTTTTTCCTTTTCTTTTTGTGAATGAAGAGAGTACGGACTTTCACACTGTGAATGACTGAATGAGTGGAAAAAACAAAGATCCTGCTACATCTTGCGCCAGAAAAGATATCAGATTTTGCTGTAGCTATTTACTTTAATTCAGGAAAATCAACGAGATTAACACACGCACAAAAAAAATCTGTTCTGTTATTTTCAAATCGAGTATTCGAGTCTGAACAGAATCCGAACAGAAACCACACCGATGCAAACCAATATCGACATACAAAAGGGCCTCGGCATGATGAGGTAGAAACACGCTACAAACTGTTGCCGATAGCCCGATGGGATATACTCAAATGACAAACAAAAAAGAAGCTCCTCCTATTGTCTGTTACATTTCAGGTCAAGGAACCAGCTGGATATGTATGGGATCCTATTCCTAGGGCACATTTATCACTTGGATGGACTGCAGCATGTCGGAGAGCGCGATCACCAGGTCTCCAGACTGCACCATACCCCTGGCCTTAAGCAGCGAGAAGGTGCGGTTGAGGTTGCTCTCCATGTCATCGGACTCGCTTAGCCAGAATGGGATGAGACCCCACTGGAGGTTCAGCCGTCTCCTGACATACGTCGAAGATGTGAACGCGAAGATTGGGCAGTCGGGGCGGCATCGTGAGAGCAGAGAGGCCATGTAGCCATCCTTTGTGTAAACAAAAACAGCATCAACGCCCAGGTTGTTAGCTGCAAGTAAGCAAAGCACACAAGTTAGCACAAAAGCTAGGTTCAAATGTTTATGCAGATGCAGCCGCTATGCAGAAAAGAGGATGCAAAATATCTGAATACTGAACTAGTTCCAAATACGAGACACGGACTAGCTTCAAGATTAATCTCAGCAGCAAAAACATGACGCACCAAAATGCAGTAATTTCTTATATGCTTTTATAACAAAATTACAGTGGATAGTGACAAAGTGCAGGGTATACCCATTTTAGCTGCCGAATTGCATATTTCCTCTGATATCTTATCAGAAAAGGAAGATGAGACATCTTGAAGCTCCAGTGCCTCGTGGCGCTTCTCCTCTCTCCACCATCTTTCAATCCTCAGGCTAACACTCCTAAGGACGCTGAGAGCCTTCTCTGGATACCTCCCCATGGCCGACTCACCAGAAAGCATGAGAGCATCTGCACGCTGGCGGACTGCCTCAGAAACATCAGCAACCTCAGCCCTAGTAGGTGTAGGATACTCGATCATTGATTCCAGAAGCTGAGAAGCAACAATTACTGGCTTGTTGAGCTGTCTGCACATTCTAACTATTCTCTGCTGTATGGAAGGGACCTGTTCCAGGGGGATTTGAGCCCCCAAGTCCCCTCTGGCTACCATTACTCCATCTGATGCACGGATAATCTCCTCCAGGTTCTTCAAAGCATCAATGCTCTCAATCTTTGCGATGACCCCTATATCACTGGGGCAAACAATGAAACAATCACAATTTCGACATCCAAGTCATAACTTATAATTTCACGTGTATGGTATCTAAAGCCCTTAAGTGTGACGGTCAGCACATTAACCAGGGCACATAGACCTGCTATGGCTTTCAATGTGCACAAGCAAACTGCTAGCGTGCAAATTATCAAATTATAAACCAAGCCGTGTAAAGCAAAAAGGGCAGACTCCTTAATCCAGTACAAACTCAAGAATTCGTTAATTACATGCATCGATGCTTATCAATTTATCATCCAGAAGCCGAGCTCATGACTTGTAAAACACTAACTTTCTGTATTGGGAATAAGGATAGTCAATATGGTAATATTAAACCCAGCTACATCCCACATGTGAATTGTGCATGTGACAAGGTGACAACTTTCAAAACATAATCCTACCAACCTTCCGCGACTCCTCGCAGCAATATAACTCTTCAAATGATTAATTACTTCAGCAGACTTGACAAATGATACGGCAATGAAATCAACACCTTCAGCAATTCCAAAATCTATGTCAAGCCAATCCTGTAAAGTTGAGGTCAAAAGTATAAGTATATTATCTAAAAGTAGCGCCCAAACCTTTATTAGATACTGATTGATTGATAAGACAAGGATATTTCCTTAATTTAACAGGCAATTCTTATCTTATAGTAGAATCCTATTAGATAAAGTTCCAGAGTGAGCTAAGTGCTCACATTTTTGAAGGAGTACTCTTCTTGAAACTAATTTTAGACATCAGGAAAAAGATCAGACAACCCAGGGGGGCAATATGGAAGGTCTGAACTGGATATCTACATTGATTGCTGAGGACAAAGTATGAGCACAAATTTCAAATCAAAGTGTTGTTTTCACTATATAAATTACCTTTGACGAAATTGTAGGAAGCATAGCGTTCCTCTCTCGCACTACACTGCCATCGCGCCAAATAGTAAGATTAGCCCGTGGCAGCAACAAACCAGGATCTGTGCAGCGGCACTTCACATCTGGCCCTAACTTTTCAATCACCTCAAACCTGGCCATTCCACCGTCCGCAAATAGTTCATCACCAGGTTTGACATCTGGGTAGAGTTTTTATAAATTATCAAAGCAGGAAAATTACAGTCACACTAATGTCATTTTGATACAGATATCTTCAAAAAAGTAAGTAGGCTCAAGAAAAAAGATCAGTATTGATGGATAACCTTCAGCAAAGCCATCATAGTTCACATGAATGATTCGATCTTGGAGCGACGTGTCACAAGATCTAACGCTAAATGTCCAAACTTCTCCATCCTGCAAAATGAAAGATAAAAGTAAATTCTGATAAGTGATGTCTCACAAGACTCAGTTCTAAAACATTGCAAATTAGACACACTGTTCATTTAAATGGCCATTTTGCCTGTTTACATTTCTGCTTACCCTGAATAATAGCTAAACGGTAGGTCACCAACTGTTTAGCATTTAGGAAAACACTTAGGCGTCCCCCCTTCTGAAGTACTCACACAGTATGCATGCATGATCCAAACTAAGGTTTTTGTCAAATCATGGCATCATAGAACATTTGTATTTCTCTTGTCAGACTTTAGTGGTTACCTTTTTTTTATCATAGTGCTAAAGCAGATTTATTTTATGCTAATACAATGTACAGTAGTACAATAAAGTCTCTACGTTCAGTAGCTCAATCCAACCCTCACATTTCTCCAACATATTACACACTACTATCTCAACCTATAGCGTGAGACATGAATTAAAGGAAAACAGGGTTAATGAACAAGATTTCTCCTATTGTAGTAACTCTAGTGTTTTTGAAATAACACACTATATAGCCTTAACAAATGCAGCCTATGCAGCTTAGTTTTTTTTTCCCATCACATGTAGCTTAGGTTTCTAACATGAGAGTTCAAATCATTTGTATGACACATTTAAGAAGAGAAACATAATTTCAGGACATGTCTAGTAAACGAAACTCAGGAGTGCTATCGGACTATTTCTCCTCACATTTTACATGCTAAACCTCATCCTGAATAACATCACCTTCGTCATCCTCACGAGATTTCATCAGATGCAGATGAACAATGAATCAGTATATCAGTCGCACATAATTCAGTGCGGAATGAAACTTGGACGGCGAAGGAACGAGATGAAGCTAAGGCAGCAGGGTTGCGCGCTGACCTCGGCCTTGGCGGAGGGCGCGCCGCCGAGGTCGCCCATGTGGATCTCGCTGCCCTCGGTGTCCATCATCACGGCGACCGCGAACCCCTTCTCCTCGTTGAGCCTCCGGACGGCGCGGACGACCCCTCGGTGCCACTCGCGGTCGCCGTGGCACATGTTGACCCGCGCGACGTTCATGCCGCCGACGGCGAGCGCCTCGAGCTCGGCGGCGCCGCAGGTGGCGGGGCCCACGGTGCAGACGAGCTTGGTGCGGCGCGTGCTCCGGAACCCGTTCTCCCGCAGCTCCGCCTCGGTGGCGGCGTCCACGTCGATGGCGGCGGCGGCGGACGCGGCCGCCGCCGCCGCCGCGGCCACGGGGGAGGCCGCCGCCCACGGCACGTAGACGCCGTTCGGGGCGGGGGCCGGTTCCGGGAAGGAGGTGAGATCGGAGGACGAGGCGGCCAGGCCGCGGCGTTGGGGGCGGAGGTGGGAGGGGACAGGGAGGCGGTAGGAGTAGGGGTTAGAGGATTTGAGAGGCGTCGGACCTGGGTGATGGAGGGAGCGGGCAGCGGTGGCCATGGCTGTCGCTGCGGCGGCGATGCTAGTCAACGGAGGCGGCGGTGTGCCGGCCGGAGTGGCTCTGGGAATGGGAGTGGCCTACTATTGACGAATTGAGGTGAAGCAGGAGTTGCAAGGCGGCAAGACGCGGACTGCCAACGCCGCTTTGTCGGATTCTCGGATCTACTCGCAGGCAACAAAAGCAACAAAAGGCATCAAACAGTTCACGACCTAAAACCGTGTTGGCCTATTGCTGCTCCTACGGTCTAGCCTGTTCTTCTGTTCATCGTCATCAAAACTGCAAATATGGCAATCAAATTTATATCGAACTAAATCTAATTATTATTTTATAGGTGACTATCCGAACTAACGTTATTCCTGTTCGCTGAAGGCTGAAAGCTGATTTTTATGATAGAAAAATACCATTATATAGATAAAAAGAAGACGAAATAAATTGCTTATAAGATCAAGCGAACAACTCTTATTAATTTAGATGCCGGAGCTACATAAGGTATATGTGGTGAAATGATAATTTTTAGAAGTTGGAAGTAATCATTGGTCTGGAACGATTTTTTCCAGGAACAATTGGAGGTACTCTAAAAGAGAAAATGTGTTCCGTTTTCGCACAAAAATGGCGTGTTATTTTTTTAAAAAAGATGTATTCATTTAGATCAAATATCTTCTACGCCATTTTCCAAACAATCGAAAATAGTTTGAAACTACATTTGGAGGGGATTGGTGTCATCCATATGACACGTTTGATGATAGCCTTGCCTCGTACAACTGTGTAATGCCATGGGAACCTATTAAGCGCGAGAATTAAACCATATACATGGGAGGTTGTTTAAACATCGTTACACTAGGATGAAACTCTTGATTAAGGGTCTCTTTGGAAGTGCTAGGGCTAGTTATTAGTGATTGGTCTAGCTAGTTGACTAACTACGAGTTGAAGACTTAGCTAAAAAATTAGCCTATATGTTAGCTTTCTTGTTGTGTGCACTAGGATTAATTCAAGCTTATTTCTAACTAACTAGCAATTGCCTCTTGTATCAAACAGGCCATAAGAATAGGCCTAATAAATTCGTGTGATTGTGACGGAAAATTGGCTATTGAAATTGAGATAAATAAATATATAAACATGGTTGCTAAAACGAAAGTAAAACCTACCAAGCCCAGCCCATCAGTATGGCCCAGTCTAAACTGCTCACCACCACCAACTCCTCCGCAGGTCAAAATCAACGGCCCAGATCTCACCTCCCAAACCCTAGACCTCATATCCAAGCTCTCATATAAGGTCGATCACTCCCTCCCTCCTTCAACCCTTTCCACCCCGCCGCCGATCCCACAGCGCAGCTACCCCTCGCCGCCGCCGCAAAATGGCCGCCGCCGCGCGCCCCTTGGTCTCCGTGAGGGCCCTGGATGGCGACATGGCCACGGACTCCGCCGAGGTGCCGCTGGCGGACGTCCTCCGCGCCCCGCTCCGCCCGGACATCGTCCGTTTCGTCCACAAGCTCCTGTCCTGCAACAGCCGCCAGCCATACGCGGTGTCGCGTCGCGCCGGCCACCAGACCTCCGCGGAGTCCTGGGGCACGGGGCGTGCGGTGTCCCGTATCCCTCGCGTTCCTGGAGGTGGTACCCACCGCGCCGGCCAGGGAGCCTTCGGCAACATGTGCCGTGGCGGGCGCATGTTCGCGCCCACCAAGATCTGGCGCCGCTGGCACCGCCGCGTCAACATCCACCTCCGCCGTGTCGCCGTCGCCTCCGCCCTCGCCGCCACCGCCGTCCCTTCCCTCGTCCTCGCCCGTGGCCACCGCGTGGAGTCCGTCCCCGAGCTTCCGCTCGTCGTTTCCGACTCCGCCGAGTCCATTGAGAAGACAGCCCAGGCCATCAAGGTCCTCAAGCAGCTCGGTGCCTACGCCGATGCTGAGAAGGCCAAGGACTCCGTTGGCATCCGCCCGGGCAAGGGTAAGATGCGCAACCGCCGCTACATCAACCGCAAGGGGCCCCTCGTCGTCTACGGCACCGAGGGCTCTAAGATCGTCAAGGCCTTCCGCAACCTCCCTGGCGTTGATGTTGCCAACGTCGAGCGCCTGAACCTGCTCGACCTCGCCCCTGGTGGCCACCTTGGCCGGTTTGTCATCTGGACCGAGTGCGCATTCAAGAAGCTGGATGAGGTGTACGGTACCTTTGACACGCCATCGGCCAAGAAGAAGGGTTTCCTGCTCCCGAGGCCTAAGATGGCAAACGCTGATCTGTCTAGGCTCATTAACTCTGACGAGGTTCAGTCTGTGGTGAAGCCCATCAACAAGGAGGTGAAGCGTAGGGAGCCTAGGAAGAACCCGCTGAAGAATATGGCAGCAGTGCTCAAGCTGAACCCGTACCTCGGTACCGCACGCAAGATGGCAGCCCTAGCAGAGGCAGCGCGTGTCAAGGCCAGGAACCAGAAGCTTGACTCCAAGAGGACCAAGCTCAGCCCAGTATGATAATCTTCTCTTCCTTTTACACTGCATATACATACATACATAGTATTCTACATTTTTATTCGTTATTTAGCGTTGTGTTGTATATTTACTGCTTCAGTACTGTACCATTTCTTTGTCATTGATTGTGTATGTCAACATTTTCTACGCAGCCTAATAGTATAACATATGGTATATGTCTTGAATTACGTTGTATTGTGTCATAGCTTGGGTTAATTGTTGAGAATGGAATTATTTCTTCTTAGTTTCTAGACAGTGTTGATATGGTTAGCTAGACTGTCTCTAACAATCGAGACCCAAAATATACAAGACCCATTCGTTGTTTGGGTCGTGCTACAGGCAAGGGTTCAATAACTATTTTGGTCTTCTCGACAATACGATCCAAATGAAACTCTTTCTGATATGGCCATATGGGTCTCTAGAACTAGAAGAGAGGATACTCAAATTTGGGTTATGCCTTTTTTTGACGCCTAAACTGGGTCTGTATAGGTACTCTATTGGAAGATGTATGCAACAAGAGACTCATTTTGGGCTTGGGTACCCAATGGGTTTCCTGTTGGAGACAACCTAACATGCATGTCACTGAATCCTATATGAGAAACTGTTAACATCAATGCTGCTGCATTTTTGGTTTTGTCGCTCAACCTCTCAATTCTTATTGCTAGATTAGCCCTGTTTCCCAATGCCTAAGAGTTTGTAAGTTAAATTAATGAATTAGTTGTTTGCTCTAGTTTGTGGTGAGTCATTTATTCCTTAAACATGGTAATCACACAGTGAATTTATTTGGAATTGTAGGTTTTAATATAGGTCTTGTATAAACTTAGTAGACTTTGAGATGTTGAACTTAGGACAATCTAAAGCAACCTACAGTTTGGACCGTAGTAATACCCTTACCAACAGCGGCTCATTATTTCCGCCATAGATTTATCTTCAATATGTGAACTGATTGACACATGATTGTTTCACCTTTTGCTGATGTTCTTGGTCCTAGACATTCATTCCTTTTCCAGTTATTTTGCATGTGTATTGCTGTTCCCACAGGGTAGATTGCTGGTGTTAGATGAAATGTGTTGCATTTCACCACTAGATTGATTGCTAATGTCCTCTTTCTAGTCAATCTGGCTACATATAACCTATATATAAGTGCATAGATGTTTTTTTTGTACCTAGAAAAGCCAAAAACGACCTCAACTTTATAATAGAGGGAGATTCATAATACTGAAGTGATATGCTGATCCTGTCGTTTGCAATTTTCTTACAGGAGGAAGCTTCTAAGGTCAAGGCTGCTGGAAAGGCGTGGTACAAGACCATGATCTCAGACAGTGACTACACGGAGTTTGATAATTTCACCAAGTGGCTTGGTGTTACACAGTGATTGTCTTGTCCAAGCCTTGGTAGTTTGTCAAGTCAGAAGTTATGATTTTGGTTGCTATTGTTAAGTGTCGCTTGTTATTGGTATCTTCAGACATGATATCTCGTTTTGGCTTTGGTAGTTTTTTTACCGCTGGACTAATACTTCCAGATACCCATTACACCTATTATGGCAATGGAAGTATATGCGAATTTTCAATACTCTGTGCTTTAGTTTGTGGCTGTATTGGTTACTTTTTTACTTGTTCAGTCATGTCATTTCTTGGTCATAAGACATACCTGGTCGCAATGTACTTGGTGAGATGTATTACTGCATTCACTTTTCTGTGCCCTTTTGTTTCTACGGTACTCACATAGTGTGTACTCTCTCCGTATTGGTAAAAGATGACGTTTAGGACTAACGACACGTCTTCAACGCATGACTTTGACTTCATATTTCTATAAAAATATTTATTGAAAAGTGATATATGTATACTTTTATGAAAATATATTTGAAGATAAATCTATTATATAGTTTTCATATTTTCAAACTTAATAATTTAAAAGTTATTCATAATTTATATTTCTAATGTTTGACCTAGACCTTTTATCTTTTACCTTCGGTCCGATGTCTATTTTAGATTAACAGCATTGGTTTCTTCTGTTTCTTTGTAGCATTCAGTTATACTTTTTTTCGGTCCTACTAGTTGTGTAGGAATAAACATGGTTTAAAAACTAAATTTTGTCAGAATTGAAGATTTAAATTTGATTGTAGTATAGTAAAGATTGGATCCATTGAATTGCATGTCAGAAAGTTTGTGCTTGTAGATTATTCTCGTTGGTTGATGAATCAACCTGTAAAAGTGCACGTCAGAAATTCATGCCTCCTTTTGCGAGCAATTTAGTGAAATAGAAATTGATTGCGCTCTTCTTATATTATAGAAATTGATTGGGCACTTCGGATACATAAACTACTGGACCACCCTCCACTCAAACTTATTTCGCTGCTTCGCAACGCTATCCAGGTGCAATTTTCTGCATATTCTCTTTCAGAGAAAGTGGAGAGCTTTTGCTCTTCTCGGATGTGGATGTCTCGCTCTCATCCCCACTTTCACCGCTGCAACTTGCCAATCCACATTCCACCATGTACCCATCATTATCAAATTTGCCTCTTGTTTGATACCTTTGATGTTCAACTCTTTCAGAAACCTAAACTAAGAGTTTGGTAATTCTTGAGGTCAACATTTTCACACCTTTCTAAAAGCTCGTAGCTTATCGTTTAGGTCAGTTCACTTCACTTGTGAAGGGCTCAAAAGATTGCTCCTTGAGAGGTCTACCGCGTAACTCAGATCCATCTGCCGTCTCCACTTAATTAAATTAAATACAAGAGCAGAGCCCTGTGAACATGCAACAGAAAGGATAGCATGCCTTGTTCCTGACACCATTTTTGTGGAACGTTTCTCAGCACAGAGACCACCATTTTGTGGTGCTCAAAATTAAAGGGAAACGTGTAGATTAGAAACGTAGCACACGGATAAGTGCTGTAGATAAGCTCCATTTGGTGAGGTGGTATCACTAAAATGATAGTAACTTTCTGCAAGCGAACTGTTCTTTTTGGTACACGGAGAGCGCGATCTGGACTGCATCTGCATAGATGGACGCAGAGGGGTCGTCAGAGTTTAGCATTGGCGAATTGGGAATCTATCTGGCTCGTCTCTCCAACTGAATACTATCTGTAGGATGGTGACATCGGATGAATCCATGAGGCAACCAATTGGGTTCCATCGAGTCATAAATTAGACCAAACTAATTTTAAGGTAGCAGCAATTTAAAAAAAAGAAAAGAAAAGAAAAGGAAGCAGGAGCCAAGAACTGAAGTAAAGAACATCGCCCTGCACACAAAACACTTGCAAGGCCCCGCCCCCTCAAACTCCAGCGTGAGTGGCGTCCCGATCGCTTCGTAACCGCCTGATTAATCCGTGCCTCCTCCGAGGTTAGTCTCCGACTGGTCTCCAGATTTCTCTCCAATTTATTTTTTTCTCCACATGCAATTTGTCTTTGCTATTCTTGGAGTCCGGTGGTGGTAAATTTTCTCAGCTCTTTTTTCCCCTTCATCTGACCTGAACTGCTGTCCTAGCCAGGCTTTCACCTCGCGGCTTAATCGCAATTGGATTGGCTGGAGCGCAACCCAATTGGGGGTTAATTGGGATTGCTACTCCGCGGCTGCGTCTCTCGTGTTCTTGGATTGGCGAGGCGAATCGACTGGTTTCCTGCAGGTGAGGACTGATGACTACTCACAGCTATTCGATTGGAATGGGATGGATTGGATCGGTTCCTTGCGCGTTCGATTCCGCCGTCTTTTATAGATTGCTCGGTAAAAACAATGGATCTTTTGGACTTCATGTTCCTGAAACCAATTGGAGCTTCTGCTCTTAGTTTCCAGTTCGAAATCTCAATCGGATTTTCTGCAGAGTGATGTCTTCATACGCGTTCCTTCCGTGCTGCTCGATCCTTGACGCCCAATGTTTGAGTTGTTACAGGCTGCGAGTGCTCGTAGTTTGATGGATTCTTGCCGTTGCATTTAAGTTTGGTTTTCTAGCTGGAAATCCCGATGGAGGAATCCGGTCATTAGGACTGAACGTAAGTCTAGTAGGTAGCTGTTACATGTTCTTTTGCCAAAACTAATCCTCTTTCTTT
This sequence comes from Eremochloa ophiuroides, assembly GCA_038502445.1. NCBI lineage: Eukaryota > Viridiplantae > Streptophyta > Magnoliopsida > Poales > Poaceae > Eremochloa > Eremochloa ophiuroides. The sequence continues at coordinate 5,678,990 of JAHLJS010000002.1, forward strand.
GAAACGTAGTTTTCCGTATTCCTTTCTCTCGCTGTAAATCCTGCGTGATATCATGGTCCAAGTTGGATCTCTTTCATGGTTACATCAGTGTGATGTTTCCTACTTTCCTTGGATCATGGATGAATTGATTGGTTCATCCTGCAAGCCATGTAGAATTTCTTTTTTATTTGTTTTACAGTCGTCTAATTTGGTAGTTCGAGCATTCAAATTTCCACTATTCTGAATCCGTGTTATTAGCCTTGAAACTGAACATGGATCTTTTCTCTGAATTAGAGTTGACTTCTCTGTTGAGTTCTTTTTTTCTCAGCTGATAGATCTTTTTGTTGTTTATTAGATCTCGTGTGATCCTTCCAGCTTGAATCTCTCTCTAGTTTTTGTATCATGTGGGATTTATCTGCTTTATCAAAATTTTCAGTTGATATTTACACCAAGGACTAAATTTAGGAATGTGTTAGGTGACAGAAGAACGGAGGAAACTTTTATATATATATTTCAAAAGAATGTGGAGGCAATCCTTTTTTGATTTGGTTGGCTCGTTTTGTTGCTCCAAGAATCACTGCATCAGGATGAGTTATTTCCTCCAATTAGATCTTGAATCTTCTCTACCCAAGACCAAGAGCATCTGTTGTCTGACTACGCTAAAAGTCTTGTTTCCAACAATTCTGACAGGGAAACAATAGTGCTTGGTTTGATCTATTGGCATTCTCATCTTAAACTCCAACATCCCCCCATGTATCCCTGGCCTTCTTTTCATTCTACGTCTTTGTCTTCATCAAATGTCTGCACTACCGTGTTGTTTGTTACTTGGTAGTTGATACTTGCATCCATTGGGATGGTACTGGACTAGTCTTTGATCAGCTCAACACTGATGTTCTTTCTTAAATTAAAAACCTTTGGTTAACATAGCTTAATATGAAAGTGATAATGTGCAAACATCTGAATCAATACAAAGAAACGGAATAAAAAGTTATGTATTGGTGTCAAAAATACTTTTTGGTAGGTTTCAATAATGCATCATATGGAACTGTGTAAAAAAATATATTCTTTTTGAGTGCCCCATTGGTACCAAAAATTTATGTGTGACTGGAGGTGCATTCAGAGAAGATTAAATATATGGCAGAACACAATGAGTTGCACGCATTCTTCATTCTTCTCTACTTTGATCCTACATTGAGAAACTGATAGTTTTGTTATCGTGATGCCTTTGTGATCTACATTTCTTTTTCTTTTCCTTGCTCCGATGCTACTGTGTATTCTGACCTCTTCCATTTATCTTGGCCAGCCTCCTGGGTAGATCATGAAGCTGAAAAATATTGCAGTGGAGACTGTTAAGGAGAATAATATGATTTTCACTTCTGAAGGAAATTTCCACTCTAAAAAAATGCGAGAAGATCATGTTGCTAGTCCAAACCAACCAGGTGTTTTTCAGACAAGATGCAAATGGATAATTGGAGATGTAACTGAGGTCTTTGATCGCAACACATGGAAGCTTGGAAAGATCTTAAAGATGCTAAATAACAATTACTTTGTTATCAGGCTTGCTGATTGCATTCAACTGAAAGAGTTCCACATATCTAGCTTGAGAATTCCACGTGGTCTGGAAGCTCCTCAAAGCAAGCCCTTTCATGCAGCAGATAAGGTAACAGTCACTTCCTGGGAGTACAAAGTTTGCTCTGTTTCTAATTTACACGATCGACAGTTCATTATTATTGTAAAATTGGCGCTTACCTCATGCTTGGATTTGGCAACATTTGCATTTTTGTTCGAAAAAAAAGAAACATTTGCATTTGGTGTCCTCTTAGATTCATCAGTGCTGACCTGTGGGTCATTGTTAGGAGTCCAGTTATGTTGAGTGATTTCTTGTGTTGTTGAAGGGAAATTCCTCACAGACTTCGATTGTTTCCAGTAAATTTATTTATTGTTTACATGGTTTACTATGTTTTATTCTCTTTTCAGAACACATAAAATGCTTCTTCTTCGGCAGATAGAACTAGGAAATCTATCACAGTTTGTCAAACATCGGAACTGTGTGAATGACATGCTCTGCCTTTTAAGTTAGAGTTAGTTATCACTCTTTCTGTTTCCGAAAATAGAAGTAATGGTCTCGCTGCGGTGTAAATCTTGGAGCAGTTCATTTGAGGCATTTCACCTCAGACCTCATTGTATTGCATCGCCGTCGAGCCTCCTAGATTCTTTCATTTGGGAGCTGTAGAAACACAGATGGTCATTATAGCAGCATTTTACTGCTTGAGCTGCACAATCTGAATGGTTGCTGTCAGATGTGATGATACTTCACTCACAGACGTAGTATTTGTTTGCCACCTGCTGCCAATCTTGTACCTTTTCTATTATAACAATTTGTGACTGCAAAAGAAATGATTTTTAAACAAAATGACTGAAGCTTGAAACATTGGGCCATCTTTTCCCACCATTTAATGTGCATTTACAGCGTTTCTTTTTTTGAAAGCGAACGGGGGGGGGGGGGTCCACACATGATTTTATTAGAAACAAGAGCTCTGATGAAAGCGCGGAGTTTGTTGAAGAGGTAGACAGGACCAAGCGCTAGTGTCTAAGTTTAGATGCATCACAATCGACTTGCAGTCGTTTTTGCCAAATGACTAGATCATCACAAACTCTTCTAGTAATAGTACGGCGGATTTATTACTAGATCATTTACCGTGTTTCTGTCCAAACAGACGATCTTACCGTTGCTCACCTCCCTTTCAGGCCACCGGACACGGTAAACGCGGACCAGCTGATGGCTCCTTGCTTGGCACAAGAGCTGTGCAGCAGATGGGTCATCGAGGAACAACCTACGATCCGGGGAACAGTGGCAAGAAGCGGAAAGCAGCCGCAGACGCCTCTTGTCATATGAGCAGAGGAGCAGGACACCCCCGGAACGGCGGCATGGCCGACAGCTACCTGCAGAGCTCTTCACAGGCCATAGAAGACGCCGAATGCTCGGTGGCCAGCTGCAGCGTGAACGACCTGTGCCGCCTCGGCAATGGCGGCAACGCTAGGCGGCGCCCCGCCGCGGCAGGGTGCCTCCCTGACGACGCCATGTCCGCGTGCCCGTGCACGCCAGGGGCCAGGGAGGGGGAGGACGACGACGAGGACGAAGAGGATGCCGCGGCCGGCGTGCACTTGCTGGAGCTGGCGGCGTACCGGTCGACGATGCGGGCGCTGTACGCGTCGGGACCGCTGACGTGGGAGCAGGAGGCGCTGCTGACGAACATGCGCCTCTCGCTCAACATCTCCAACGAGGAGCATCTGCTCCAGCTCAGGCGCCTACTCTCCTCGTGATCGTTGGTAATTGGCATCGGCAGCCACCTTTCTGGCCTTCTGCGTCGTCTCCAGCGCCGCCGGCCATGCACGTCGGTTTCGCCGGGCGAGCGCCGTCGTGTTCGCGAGCCTCTTGCTTTTACTGCCTCTTCTTGTTATTGTTACATGGTTATCCACCGTCTGTCTAGTCCATGTAGAAAGAATCGTATGTTTATACCAGTGTCGACTCGAGATATGGATGTATACAGGGGACTCAGAGAGAGACGCCTGCACTGCGCTGCGTCGTTGTCATGCCTCGTGTATCCTGGATATATTCTTGCTTGTAAATGCAAACATATTTACAAGTCTTTCTTTGAGGGATCATATTTACATGTCCTTAATTTACTTGTGATTTACCGTGTTTTTTTTCTTTAGAGAAAGACTAAACTGGCTAGCCGTGTGATTTAGAGGCTTTGCTCACTCTATTTTTGCTATGTTGCTGTTCATAACGCCACTGGCGTATCCCCCCCCCCCACACACACAACTCCGGTGGGGTTAGGTGGTGGTCGTTGTGGTTGTGTTTCCTGAGTTGGATAAGTTCAGGTCATGTTTGGAACATGAAAATTATTCTCCTTATTGAAATACACGGGAAGTTGTGTTCAAGAAAAAATATAAAAAATATTTTTTTATTCTTTTTTTCTACAAAATTAAATTGATTTTCTGAAATTTTTGTGTTTCAAACATGTCTAAGATCAGTCTCAATGTAAACATGCTGAAGGTTAGCCTTAGTGGCCCACGTCTGAGACCAACTCCTATCTCAGCCTATATAATGGTTTTGTAGAGGTGCAGGAAAATTCACCGACGGTCCTCTAAGTTGGTATAAAGTAGTCATTTAGCTCCCCTGAACTTTTAAAGTGATATCTATAAGTCCCTAAACTTGGCAAAGTGTGTCATCTAGGTCCCAAACTTTCAAGGTGATCACCGTAGGTTTCTAAACTTGGCAGAATGTGCCATCCAGGTCCCAAATACTGTAGCAAATTTCTGAAATAAAATTAAAAAGAAAAATCTAATTTTAGGGTTTTTTTAGATATAATTATAGTATATTTAAAAAATTGTATCTTTTCCATACATCTCGGAAGAAGATAATTTTTATATAAAAATTGTAGTTCTCGACGAGATATATAACTTTTTAGTTTTGAGTTTTTTAATTTGAGGTGGTTAAAATGCTCAAAAAAATTAAATAAATTTTCAGCAGTATAATAATCACGTACAAACGCTTATCGCCTTGAAAAAAATCATATCTTTATTATATGCTATCAAATGGAGATACTTTCTATATAAAAGTTGTAGCGCTCGAGGAGATCTACAACATTCTAGTTTTGAGTTTTTTAATTTGAGGTGGTTAAGATACCCAAAAAATTAAATAAATATTTAGCAGTATAATAATCGCGTACAAACGCTTGTCGCTTTGAAAAAATCATATATTTCTTATGTGCTATCAAATGGAGATACTTTCTATATGAAAGTTGTAGCGCTCGAGGAGATATATAACTTTCTAGTTTTGAGTTTTTTAGTTTAAAAGCATTAATATGCTAAAAAAATTAAAAAATATAAAACCACTGTGCATGAACTAAAGTCGACGATTTATTTGTTTAGCATCTTAACGACCTCAAACTAAAAAACTTAAAACTAGAAAATTGTAGACCTCCTCGAGCGCTACCATTTTCATATAGAAAGTATCTCCATTTGATAGCATATAATAAATATATAATTTTTTCAAGGCGATAAGCGTTTGTACGCAATTATTATACTACTAAAAATTTATTTAATTTTTTTGAGCATTTTAACAACCTTAAATTAAAAAACTCAAAACTAAAAAGTTGTAGATCTCATCGAGAACTATAATTTTTATATAAAAATTATCTTCATCCGAAATCATATGGAAAAAATACAATTTTTGAAATATTCTACAATTATACCTACAGTACCTAAAATTAGATTTTTTTTTCTTTTTTAAATTTTTTCCAAAATTTGCTACAGTATTTGGGACCTGGATGATACCTTCTGTCAAGTTTAGGGACCTACGGTGATTACCTTAAAAGTTTGGGACCTACATGACACACTTTACTAAGTTTAGAGACTCACAGATATCACTTTGAAAATTCGAGGATCTAAGTGACACGTGACACGTTGTGCCAATTTGAAGGACCGTCGGTGAATTTTTCCTCCTTATGTAATTGCATACTTCAAGGCAAAAAGGGAACTTGTAGGGTGTAGCTTTTCTTTCGGTTGCTTTGTTCGCTTGAGTTTAGGTTTAGCTTGTTCTAACAGTATTTTCCTCTCATAACTAATTTAGACATAAAATTTAGTCTAACCGAATTTCAGGTCAGCCGAACAGAGTGTTGTGTGACTTCATATGCAATATTTTCTCTTTCAAGAACCACTATGGAGGACAACGCGTGTTGGGGCTGTCCTTATCACGTATTCGCAATGTGCGTGAATGCAAAATCGTTCAAAACATAAGAGACAACATGCATTTTCTTTCTAACTAAAACTTCTAAATTTATGCATCAATGATTTTGTATTCACATGTGTTCTGAATCCTTCATGATCATAGGTGCCCCATGATTTATGGAGACTGTCCCTATCAGATTTTCCTCTCCAAGGAGGTTGCGGGAGTGAGGATGGAGCATAAGCTGGAGGCTAAACAACGTAGAGGTGGGGGTGTTATCACTCAAAGTAATGCCTCGGTTCATAGATCATTTTTGGTTTTTTTTTTTGTATCATATTTAGATTCCACTTCTTCAATTGTTAGGTGCTTAGTTTTTTATTGTTATGTAGATAACATATGCTTTTTATATTTTGCTTGGCCGTGGATAAAAATAGTGAATTGTTTTTTAAGTTGCTTAGTGTTGGGTAAGACCAATGTCTCAGAATCTTCGCACTTGAAATATAGTAACTATTTTAGATAAATAGCAAAAATTATGTAAAAAGGAAGAATCCAAAACAACCTATAATTAAAGACAGAGCATACGAATTAACGTGTCGACGGTGGATCAGATAGTGGGAAGATGATGATTGCCGCAACTAACAAGTAATAAAGTTAGCAATGTATCAAAGTTGTGACAAAATATAATTGTTTCTTTGGCAGATATATGTATTTAGCTAAGCTGTGGTAAACTAAGTATAGCTAGAGGCTAACATGTTTTAGCTATGGTGGCGGTCTTTGTTTGATGCGCACCACTTTTCCTCATAATGATCAGTAGTGGTGTACATTATTCCAAGAGTGGATCTAGAATTTGAATTTGAATACATAGAAGCATTAATACAACAATAGTCATACATGATAAAGTTTATACATGGCCATGCTATAGATGACAACTAAGCAAACATTTATTTCACTAAAAAGCTAAAAAAAACCAAATTATTACGAAGAGAAGGAACAACATTGAATTATCCTTAAGCCTTTAACCTCCACCTAAAAAATCTAATTCCTAATAAAAAACCATGGTAACAAAAAGAACAAAGGAGATGAGAAATATAAAAGAAAGACTAATTCTAAATATTATATATGTCACTGGAGATCAATACTGAGGAAAACGAACAAACAGAGAACTAATTACATTTGTGAACTAGCTACGTAGTAGAAGAAACAATAGGAATACAAATCCTATATATTATAAATGTCATTATAGGTTATCATGAAGGAAAGATTATAAATAGTTAATTAATTAACTATGTAAGAACAAATAGTTAAACCCTAATCAATATTATTAACTAGCTAATCAAAAGATTAAATGAATAATTAAGGGGTAGTCTGTTTATTATATAAATGTCATGTCATTAGAGACTATTATTGAGGAAAGTATTGTTAGACATTGAGACGACCTTTCCTTAGAACAGGACCAAGAAGGATGCACATGTGGTGTACCAGTTATAGGGCCTACGATAAACGCTAGGTAAATAGCTAATTAAAAAAAAGAGTAAAGTGCGCTAATGGTTTCTAAACTTGTGTTGTTGTGTCATCCTGGTCCCTAAACTCTTAAATCAACCGTTTCAATCCTTATACTTGTTCCTTTGAGTCATCCCGGTTCATAGACTTGTTCAGTTATGTCATCCCGATACCTAAACTTGCAAATCATCCGTTTAGGTCCTTATACTTGTTCAGTTATGTTATTCCAGTCCCTAAACTTGTTTGAATGTGTCATATGGGGGTCAAACAAAGCGATCTAAAAACTTGACATAAAAAATAATTCATAACTTTTTTATATGAAATGAAGAAAATCTTTATATCAAGATTATAGTCCCTCGACGTAATCTATAACTTTGTAGTTGAAAAGTTCTTTATTTGATGTCGTTTAGTATTCCAAAATATTACTGTAAGTTTACATATTTTAATATTTAAAATTTAAAATTATATTTTAGGACCCTAAATAGCTTTAATTCATAAACTTTTAAATTACAAAGTTATAGATCGCATGTAGGGTAGTTCATATGAAATAGTTATGAATTACTTTTTAGATTGTCATGTTTGGACCCATATAACATAGACAAATAAGTTTAGATACCGAAATGATATAACTGAACAAGTTTAGGAACTTAAACAGGTGATTTACAAGTTTAGGGACTCGAATGACCTAGATAAACAAGTTTGAGGACCTAGATAATCGATTTAAGAGTTTAGGGACTGAGATGACACAACAGCGCAAGTTTAAGGACCGCTGGTGCACTTTACTCTTAAAAAAATAAACTAAGTAATAACAAAAGTAAATCACTAATTAGTATCATTAACTTGCTAAATAAAATCTTAACAAAATAAGTAAGGGAGAGTACTGTTTGGGGCATAGCAACCTTCGCACCGCCTGTGCTTTTATTCAGTGTGAAGTAGGAGAGTGGTGAAAAAAATGGTTTCTCTAAGAAACTGCAATAAAAGAAAAGAAAAACCTAAAATAAGCAGGTATGACACAAATGGGTGGTGCCTAAACAAAAGTATACATATTGGTCATAATTAAATAACCTATATAACCTATTCAATAAGATTGGGGTTGATCTCTCTTTCTTCCTCTCTCTCTCCATTTATTTCTCTTCTTTCCTCCACCTCTTCTTCTTCATCTCCTCTTTTTATATTTCCATGGGAGCACAACATGTAGGGGGGCTTAAGGCCCTGTAGCCTCTCTCTAGATCCGCCCCTGAATCTGTTGGTAGCTTGGTATAGAGTTCGGGGCAAACAATTCGTTTGCCACATCTTCGGCGAGAATTCCTTAGTGAGGGTGCTTGCGTGGGCCAAGCCTGTTCGTTTTAGCTTAAAGGTTAGAATCAACTCTATTTTTTTAGTCGCGGAATAATGTTTTTTCCTCTCATAATAAATAAGCTCTACAATTTGTGACGGTGGAACAAAATCAATGTTTTTAGTTTATATTGTGTGCACAAATATGTGGTTAAGAACAAAACAATCACAAAAAAAAATATCAAGCCTAATAATAATGTAGTAACTTGTGACTTTGGTCTTTCGGCCATCATCTACACAAGCGGAGTACACGAAACACATTGTCCCTATTTAGGTTTAGATTTTATAGTTTTTATCCAGATCATTATAATTTTTTAACTTATCATCTATTTAGAGGTTTACCATTATAATTCTTCACCACCTTCAACCATGCCATTTTATAGCATTGGGCCCACTGCCAGGTGACTAAGGGACTGTTTGGTTTGCTGCTGTTGGTTGCCAGCCAAGCTATGCCGTCGCCACAGTTTTTGTGGCGAGGGAAAAGCTCGCCGCACTTGTGGCGTAAACTATCACAAATAAACAGTAATTTTGCGTGGCCACCTCAACTTACATGAGAATTAAACAATAGCCTATTTTGCGTGGCTGCTGTATCCAAGACTTGGCGAAGTATGGCGGTGAACCAAACACCCCCTAAAAGCCAGTATATTCGTGTGCTACCCGAGATGCCCGTGGTGCTTCTCTCCCTCCAGTCGTCAACGTCTCCTTCAACCTCCAGCCGTCTTTCCTCCTCCAATCTCCTCTTCCTCTACCGTCCTCGACCACGCCAGGCCTGCCGCTCTCGCCGCCACCAGCGTGCAGGGGTTGAGCCCGACCGTCGTGACCATGGCAGAGCACGCCCACGCGCATTCCCTTCCTCCAGATTGCATCCACGATGGCAGAGAGATCCGGCGATGGCAAGCGCGTGCTCATGGAGATCCGGCCCGCCATTGGCGCGCGGAGGTGCTGGTCCATGAGGGGCGAGATTGAGATTGAGGGAGGGAGAAAAGGGACGCCCGCCTTGGCTGATCCGTCGTGGGGGCCCATGACGAGGGGGAGCTTCTTCTCGCGGCGGCCGAAGAGAGGCGGGCTCTTTGTCGTCTTTGTCCTTGTCCACGGAGCCGGTGCTCCGGTAGTTGGAGCGTCGCCCCTGGGGATGCTGCTCCTGGAGCTGCTGCTCGACGTGGAGGAGCTCCGGCCCGCCATGGCCGTGCTGAAGTTCGAGGTGGAGGAGCTCTGCCGGGTCCTCTGAGAGCACGGCTACCATTGTGTTCCCCGGCGCCTGCGAGGAGACAGACATGGTGGATTTTAGACAATGGAGAAGTGAAGCACATGGGGAAGGAAGGAGAAGGAAGGAGGAAGAAGACGACTAGTGGGGTCCACACGTCACTGACACTGCAACTCTATTCACTGTGTTAGAGACCAGGAATAAGGCTATCCGCACTCGCCATACTCTAAATCTATCCTTAAAAAAATATTCTATCCTGCTCATCGATATTCTCTCCTCTATATTACTTTCTCCCGTACCCATCCATCTTCTATATCATCCTCTATCCATAGTAGGGCTCACATATCTATAAATAAATGTTATCTAAATATATTCATGTGAGATCTTGTTTTGAAGCATTTATTGTAACAAATTTAATGGTGTAATCAAAATTTAATTTGTTTTTTGATTTGTGATTTATAACATTTTTAGGTTGTTAAAACCGTGGGGCCCGCCACCGCATGCAGATCGGCGCAGACTGTCTCTCCTGCTCGTCCGTGGGGTGCGTGCTCTCTCTCGCGTGATTGGTCACGATGCAGATACCGTACGGACGCTATGCCGCTCAGAATAACGAACGGATGCTTCGCCTGTTAAATAGCGAACCGTTTTAGAGTAGCCGCTGCAGATCATTTTTACGCTATGCGTGCTTTCAGTATGAGATAAAGGATGCCAGTGCAGACAGCCTAATATCAAAAAAAAAAAAAGTTAAAAAAAAATGCACGGCAACTTATTCCTTCGTCACGAACGCTCCTTATTCCACCGCACCTGTGCGGCGTGCGGCAGGCTTGTTTCCTTTCCTTCCCTGTCCAAAGCGCTCCTTTTCTCCTTCCCCTTCCCATCGGCCATCGTCTCACACACCCCCTCACAAGTGAAGATGAGTTCTTTCCTTTGCAGCGAAGGTCTCCTCCCCTGCGTGTCCATGGGTGCACGCCATGGGATGCGCTGCGCCGCCGTAGCATCACAATGCGTCGAGGGCCAGTTGGAGCGTTGGCCGCGCCGTGAAGGCAGCCCAATGTTTATACGTTGAAAATGACACGTTTGGTGAAGAATTGTAATGGTAATTTTTTAAATAGATAAATAGTAATGGTATATCTTAAAAGTTAAAAAAATTATAATGATATGAATAAAAAAAACTAGATTTTACTGGCGGACGTCTTTGTGCTAAACATTCTTTCTAGGGAAAAAAAGCAAAATTCAGAAAAAAAAAAGTAGCCTGAGAAACTGAATTCGCTGAAGCTAAAGAAACGGAGAGGAGAGAAAAAGCACTTCGTGGGCACTGACGCAGAAGTTGCCTGGACACGCAGCAGCATGTGAAACGCCAAAGAGCGCATCTAGCCGGAGAAGAGTAAACACCTGGACGACAGACACGTACGCACGTGTCGCAGGTAGCATCCTCCTTCGGCAAGCAGGACACGTGCTCCAGCTCGTCGCCGAACGTGTCAAGTCGCCAGCCGTATAAGGACTTCACCGATCGATCGTGTCAGTGTTCCAGCCGATCTTCCCTGCCTTGCCTTCTGCACAGCGCCAAAGATAGGATCGAAAGAGCAGATCGAGCGCACAGATGCCTGTCAGCCAGGTGACGACGTCGCTCCTCCCGCCGTGCCGCCGCGCCGCGGCTTCGTCGGCGCGCGCCATGCGTTCGTTCGCGCGCTGGCCGCCCCCTTCCTCCGTCGGTCTCGTCGCCGTGCGCTGCCACGCTGCAGAGACTCCTCCACCGCCGGAGTTCCCGGGGCAGACGACGCCGGCCGAGGTGCCTGGCACGGACCGCCCGCCGTCCGAGGTGCCGGGGACGAACCGGCCGCCTGACGAGGTGCCGAGCATCGACACGCCGCCGGAGATGCCGGCACGGCCAGCGCCCGGGCCGGAGCTCCCGGGCCCCGCGATGCCGTCGCCGCCGGCGCCCGAGGTCCCGACCGTGCCGCCCAACCCCGACGTCCCGCCGCCGCAGGCCCCAGAGGTGGACCCGCCTAGACCGCCGCCCGAAGTCGTCCCGCCGGAACCGCCGGGTTCCACGACGGTGCTGCCTCCCTTCGTGTAGCTCCGCCGTCCGTCGACGACGGCGCGGAGCGGGGCAGGTGGACAGGGCGGACAAACGGCCGATGAATCACGTAGGAGTGTACAAAGTACTAGTTAGCATGCTGTTCAGGACTGTACAAGTTTGCTTTTAAGTTTCAACGAGGACTCGAGGAGCTACTGTACTGTACCATTCTTGAGCTCGTGGCAATGGCGCTGGCTGAGCCAGACCAAGAAGAACTCAGCTAGGACATGCCCGGCCAGCCCGAGTCCGCCGTCTCGTGACTCTCGTCTCGTCCCCTGATTCGCGGTCGTGTCGTGTCGTCTCTGCCTTGGCCTCTGACTGCTTCCGCGGACCGGCTTGAATTCGCGCAGCTGTGCGAATCCTGCGATGATCGTGATGGGCCTCCGTCGCTTAGAATTCGCTTTGGGCTCTTTACCCTTCCGGCGTCCGAGAAGAGACCAAGCGGCCTGCTGGATGGGAGCTTCTGTGGGCCAGAAGCGGTGAGGCCCGCGAGAGGGCAGAATGCAGACGCCCATGCATGCGACGCGAGTTGGCGCGGCGCAGCAGAGCGTGGCCGACCGTCCTGCCGAGGAGGGCCAGGAGAAGCTGCCTGCAAGCAGCAGGTACTTTTGCGCCCGGGCCTGAGGCGAGCGATGGTGCCGGGGTTGGGTGTGACTGGGTGTGAAGAGGGGGTGAGAAATCTGATGAGGAATTAGAAATTACACGGAAATGATAAGCACATAGTAGATATTTTTGGATTGAGAGAGAGCAAGCGTGCATGTGGTGGAGGTGCGTCCAACGAGACAGACGTTTGTGGCCAAGCGTTTACAGTTAGGTTTTAGCTGTTGGTGTTTTTAGATGTATTTATACAGTGTAGCTTTTGGAGCTATATAGCCTCATGTATGGGTATGATGTTAGGTGTGTCCGGACGAGACGGACGTTTGTGCCATACTGCAGCCTTATGTATGAAGTATGGGTATGGTGTTACTTTTGTGGGAGTAAGTGCAGCTTTTAGAACTAATGTTTCTGCATTATAGATTCTTCATGTGGATTCTGGACAAGCAACTCTTATATCTTAGGCAAAGGATACTGATTTGTGAGCTACTCTTTTCATCCTAATTATAACTCGTTTGATCTTTTCAACCTAAAGTTTGACCACTCGCCTTATTAAAAAGAAACTGTCACTTCTTTTGTTATTAATAAAGTTCTTTAAAAAATAATTTTAATTTAACTTTTTTTTGTATTTTTTAAATAAAACGAGTGGTCAAACTTTGGGTCATCGTTGAAAAAGTTAAACGACTTATAAATTAGAATAGAGGTAATATTTAGCATTCATATATGTATATTTCAACTAAAAATATTTTGTCTAATTTAAAATAGATATTTTATTTGGTTTTCGTGATGAAATATTGTACTGAGTTTAGTTAGTCTTCTAAATTATGGGCTGGTACTTAACAAGAGTTGATTCTTTGATGGAATTACCGGAATAGATAATCCCTTACATACGATTGTATTCATGAATGACTGAACATCTTTCTGCAAGTGTTTGTTGTCCATATATATTCCTACATGGCAATCAAGCAAAAAGATAAAAGATTTTTACTAACTAGTATAATGCTCGTGCTAACGTTACGGTTTTATTTAAAAACGCACATTAAACCAACCAAATAACAACATTTTTTGATAGTTCAAGTCCCACACTGTCGGTGCTAGTTTTAGCGGGAGGTAACACCGGCTAGTGAATTTGTGTTTTACGGTTGAGGCTCCGGGTGGTGTGCAAGGGGAAACACAGGGTTTATACTGGTTCAGGCCGAGAGGGCCCTACGTCCAGTGGAGACGAGAGTCGTGTTGCCTTGCACCGGGGTGCTTGTAGTAGGGGTTACAAGCTAGGCGAGAGAGGGAAGTATTCCAAGTCTCTTGTGAGCGTGTAAGTGCGTACAGATTGCTTGTTGTTGTATGTGGTATGCAGTGGTGCGTGTGAGAATGAGTCCCTCCCTAAGGTTGGCCTCTGCTCTCCCTTTTATAGTCATAAGGGAGGGGCGAGGGTAGCGCGTACATTACCATGCATGTTACACTGATGAGTTGTTGTCTCCGTTTGGCTGTCGTCAGCTACGGTCTTTTCTCCATGTCCCAGGGGTATGGCCGTAGTGGTTCGTACGATCTTGATGAGTTTCCAAGGCGGCAATAGTTGTCGGGGTTACGGCATGGCGTAGTGTCACACCTGATGGCCGTCTACCTGCACGATGTGACAAGAGGGTGAGTCGTCTCGGGGCGTTGTCTCCTGAGGCTCCGGACTCCTGGAGGTGTGATGGAATGGAGCAGGGCGATATCTTCCCTCGGGCGCATTTCCGGCTTTCGGACAGTGTTTCCCGAGGGTCAGGTGGGTCCGGATGGAAGGCGTGCTCAGTCCTTTCGAGTGGACAGTGCAGTAGGTGCCTTTCCCGTTCTTGCGTAGCCCGTTCGTCAGGCGCTTGGACTGTCGTAGTCATAGTTGGTAGATCCCGACGGAAAACGGGGCGGAGCACCGTAGACCATACTGGGGAGGGGACGACCGTAGTGGGTCCGTCAAATCCGTTGCCAGGGAAATCCTGACAGGTGGTATGGTCATCGTGCGCGTGAGAAGCACATTCGCGTCGAGAATCTCGCCTGACGGGTTAGTGCTTGTAAAGTGGTCAGAGAGGTCCCTTGTGGTCCAAGATTGCTCCGCTGACGTCAAGTGTGCATTGGATGCTTTAGAAAGGTTGCGCCCGAGGGCGATGGGGGAACTCGGGCGAATTAGAGAATCGGCGCCCGAGGGTGCCGCTTTTCCGAGCTCTCTCGGGGAGGCTCGGGCGAATCGGAGAATCGGCGCCCGAGGGTGCCGCTTTCCCGAGCTCTCTCGGGGAGGCTCGGGCGAATCGGAAAATTGGCGCCCGAGAGGTGCCGCTTTCCCGAGCTCTCTCGGGGAGGCTCGGGCGAATCGAAAAATTGGCGCCCGAGGGTGCCGCTTTCCCGAGGGTAGGCTGGCGTTGATGCAGCGCCGTCATGGGCCTCCGTAGGTGCTGCCTTCACAGGCTTTGCCTGCGCTGGGCCGTGTTAGGAATATGTGTTTTTGCATCGAAGTTGGGTACCCCATACTTGGGTACCCAACAGTAGCCCCCGAGCCTGTGGCAGAGTGAAAGCACTCCTCCACAGGTTCGAGCTGGCTCTCCCTGTCGAGGAGATGAGGTGTAGGTTGTTTTTTCCGGTGGGTGCGCGCGAGGTCTTCAGCAACGTTTGGAACATCGAACAGCTACATCGCTTCTATCCTTAAGATTCCGAGCATTGTACAATTTGTAAAATCTTGAAAATCAATAAAAAGACCCGACTTCTACTCTTTTTACTTGATTCCGGTGGGTGAGCTAGCTCTGGGCACAGGCAAGTAAAAAGAGTAGAAGTCGGGTCTTTTTATTGAATTTCAAGATTTTACAAATTGTACAATGCTCGGAATCTTAAGGATAGAAGCGACGTAACTGTTCGATGTTCCAAGCGTTGCTGTAGACCTCGCCCTTCTCGTTTGCGAGCTTGTACGTTCCGGGCCGCAACACCTCGGCGACGATGAATGGTCCTTCCCACGGTGGTGTGAAGCTTGTGGCGCCCCTTGTTGTCCTTCCTGAGCCGTAGCACCAAGTCGCCTACGCTGAAGGCTCGGCCCCGGATGCGCCGAGCATGGTACTTGCGTAGTGATTGCTGGTACTTGGCCGAGTGCAACAAGGCCATGTCCCGAGCTTCGTCGACTTGGTCCAACGCGTCTTCGCGGGAAGTCTGATTGCCCTGTTCATCGTAGGCTCGAACCCTCAGGGCGCCGTACTCCAAGTCCGTAGGGAGGACGGCTTCGGCACCGTACACCAGGAAGAAGGGCGTGAAACCCGTGGCTCGGCTCGGCGTAGTCCTTAGGCTCCATATCACTGCTGGGAGCTCGGCCAGCCACCTCTTGCCGAACTTATTCAATCTGTTGAAGATTCTCGGCTTAAGACCTTGGAGAATCATGCCATTGGCACGTTCTACTTGGCCGTTCGTTCTTGGGTGAGCTATGGCTGCCCAGTCCACTCGTATGTGATACTCGTCGCAGAAGGCCGAAAATTTCTTTCCGGTGAACTGCGTGCCAGTTGTCAGTGATGATGGAGTTCGGGACACCAAACCGATGGACAATGTCGGTGAAGAATAACACCGCTTGTGCCGAGCTGATTTGGGCGATCGGCCGAGCTTCAATCCACTTTGAGAACTTATCAATGGCGACAAGCAAGTGAGTGAAGCCCCCGGGCACCTTTTGGAGGGGCCCTACAAGGTCCAGTCCCCATACGGCAAATGTCAAAGTGAAGAGAATCGTCTGGAGAGCTTGGGCTGGGAGATGTGTCTGCCGAGCGTAGTACTGGCATCCCTCACAGGAGTGTACCACCTCGGTAGCATCAGCCACGGTGGTTGGCCAGTAGAAGCCCTGTCGAAAGACATTACCGACAAGAGTTCTTGGTGCGGCGTGGTGACCGCAGGCTCCGGCGTGTATCTCTTCGAGTAGGCGCTTGCCCTGACTGAAGGGGATACAGCGCTGGAGGACCCCCCGAGGGACTCCGTCGATAGAGGTCTCCGTCGATCATTGTGAAAGACTTAGCCTTACGTGTCAGCCGTCGTGCTCTGGTTTTGTCCGAGGGTAAGACTCCTCGGACAAACCAGCTGACCAGCGGCTCGCGCCAGTCTGGCTCGTCGTCGTCCATCTCAGCTTCAATCTCCATCGCCTCGGCTTCGTCGCTGTCTTTAGCCAAGGTCTCGGGTGGCTCCCCTTTGTCGGAGGGGTCGGCAGCCCCTGAGGGGCTTCCGTGGCTTAAAGACGCTCCGGGCTCTCCCGGGGGCTCGGGGGTCTCCTTCCCCTTGGCCCCCGAGGGATCAATACTGACCGAGGGCTTGTGGAGATTGTTGGCAAACACGCCCGTCGGGACCGAAGCCCTCTCAGACGCGATCTTTGCCAATTCGTCGGGCTCCTTGTTGTACCTGCGCGATGTGGTTGAGCTCGAGGCCGTCGAATTTCTCCTCGAGCAACCGCACCAGCTTGCAGTAGGCGGCCATCTTGGGGTTTTGGCACGTTGACTCCTTCATGACCTGGTCCACGACGAGCTGGGAGTCCCCTCGAACCTCGAGGCGCCGGATCCCGAGCTCGATGGCGATGTGGAGTCCGTTGACAAGAGCCTCGTATTCGTGAAGTGCAGCCGCAACAAGTACTTGATCCGGACCCCGAGGGGCGAGACGAAGACGATGCCTGCTCCAGTGCCAGTCTTCATCATCGACCCATCGAAGTACATGAACCAATACTCTTCTTGGGTCGGGAGTGGCGGTAGCTGCGTCTCGGTCCACTCTGCCACGAAGTCCGCTAGCACCTGGGACTTAATGGCTTTGCGTAGGTGATGCCATAACCCATGAGCTCGATAGCCCATTTAGCGATCCTCCCAGTCGTCTCCCGATTCTAGATCCCCTCCCCGAGGGAGAAGGATGATATCACGGTCACGGGATGGGATTCGAAGTAGTGCCGTAACTTGCGTCGGGCAAGAATGATTACGTACACCAGCTTCTGGATCTGAGGGTAGCGTGTCTTGGTTTCGGACACGACTTCACTGATGAAGTACACCGGCCACTGTACCGGTAACGCGTGCCCTTCTTCTTGCCGTTCCACGACGATCGCTGCACTCACAACTTGGTTAGTAGCAGTGACATATAGCAAGAGATTCTCCTCTTTCATAGGGGGCACGTGTAACACCCGAAAAATTGCATTCTTTTAAATAGTGGGAATTTATTTAATTATGCAATTAGTTGATCATTCCAATATAGGAAAATAATAATTTTTCTCAAATATAAAATCAAACCTAGGTCATACACATGGATGATGCATTCATGCTGGAGCATTTCTTCTTTGTACTGTTGTAGCTTATTTGAATTTCTCAAATATTTCAAAACCCAATTTGAAAATCCTTTTGGAAAATGAAATTGGAAAATGAAAAAGGAAATAGAGAAGAGCCCTTCCCCTCTCCTCCCTGGCCCCAGCCGGCCCAGGTCGGATGGCCCGAGGCCAGCTCGGCCGACCAGCTCCTTACCCCTTCTGACTGACGAGCGGGACCCACGGGTCAGCCCCTTCCTTCTCCACCTCCCTCGCCGCGCGAACAGAGACGCCGCTGCCGTGTTCATCCGCCGCGGCCGAGCACGCGCGCGCGAAGCGTCCCTCTGCCGTGACTGCCAGCCCGACCCCAGCGCTCGGTGCTACCGACCTGTGGACCCACAGGACAGCCCCTCCCCTGTTTCCCTCTGCTGCTCGCCGAGAGTCCGACGCGGGCAAGAAAGAAACGGCCGAAGCCGAGTTCATCGCCGCGCCGAGAAGTCCGAAGCAGAGAAGAAACGGCCGAAGCCGATTTCTCCGCTCGCCGAGTTTGTTTCAATCTCCGAGATTGTCGTCACGCCTCGGGAGTACTTAAGCAGCGCCACATTCCCTCGTAGCCGTCACCTAACCCTAGCCGCCTCTTCTCGCCGCTACTGCCGAGCTTCCGCGAGAACCGAGCAGCCGCCGCCGCGAGCAATTAGCTCGATTCGCCACCAATTTCCTCTCGGTAAGCCTTTGAGGAGCTTCGCGGTGATCTTGTGAAGTTCCCGAGCACTTCTGCCCTTCGATTTGTGCACTGACACACCTCCGCCGCCGTTGCAGAGAGCCACCGTCCGCCGGGTCACGCCGCGAGCTATCTCCGAGTCGATTTCCGACCTTCCCATCACCCTAGGTGAGCTTGCGATGCTCTTCCCGATCTATGGGTACCCTTCCCGACCTATTTCATGCACCGAGGGCTGAGTTCACCTTCTTCGGCGGCCCTCCGGCCATGGCGCCACCGTCGGCCTCTGTTTTCCGGCCGAGAGCACCGCCACCCCTCCTCTCTGTTAATCTGATCCGCCGATTTTGAATCGGACGGCCGAAGAGCAGCCCATACCGATTCGGCCGGCGTTTTTGCGAATAACCCCCTGTAGTTTTTAATGCTTAGCCCGCAGCCCTTAGCGTATTCAGTAGATTACGTATGAAGGCGTATTTATTTTCGGTATATATGAAAATGTGTTTTCAGATTTGAATTCAAAATTGTTTCATTTATAATTTTCACGTTTTAGCTCCGATTTGAACGATTCAAATTGCGTTAGATTCGTAATTTCATAATCTATCTGATGGTACCACTGTTTCATATATTTTCCACTCTTAAAATTCGAGATTATATTTAATCTATTATTATTCTATTATAAATCTTGTAAAATTCATATCTTCCTCGTTTTAAATCCGATTTGCGTAAACTTTATATCGATGTGATCGTAGCAACGCGTAGATTTGTTTTATAACCTTTTTAATTTATTTTCTCTCTGTGGTGTACTGTTCTAATGAAAACTCTTATTGTATGCATGATTGCCCCTGTATGCGTGTGTGTTGTTATGATGGATCGAGTATAGACGGTGAGCCATACGTGGGTGATCAAGATCAGTACTGCGACAACCCGGATCACCAGGAGTTGTTGATCAAGGCAAGTATTAGCATGGATCATTCCTTGTTGTCCTATTCACCAAATAAATAATTGCATATGCACGTGTCTTCCTTGTTAACCATAGTTACTTCCTAGTTTTGTTATCCTGTTCCTTGCAACCTATGGGTTTATGCATGTGGTAATTGATGCTATTGTGTTATTGATATCATGATCATGTCAACTGATTAATTGAATATGCAATAAGGATTAAAAGATGTTTTTTCGCAACATGGAACTAGCGGATTGGAGCATAGTTTTGTGATGCACCATATCCTTCCCCCTTGGTAATGATCTGTCAGCAAAAGCTGGGACTTACAGTGCAACTATGAGGGACTATATGGCTCTGGTTTTAGCTCAGTATGAGGACCTTTTCTAGCTTGTTAGAGGTTACCGAAAGGCGCAAGAGGGGCTTTGACGACTCGGGTATAGTGCGGCCTCTGTCCATATGTGTATAACCTGCGTGACCTTGTGCCATATGGAAGGGGGGCTCTACATCTGCTTGCCGAGGAAACCTCGCGGCCCTAACATGTTAGACGAACCTTTGAAAGGCTTCATAGTGAAACCCTGCTCTCTCACCTTGGTAGTGTTATGGGAGTAATTAACCCGAGCAAATGGGAATCACGGCTCATAGTGAAAGTGCACAACCTCTGCAGAGTGTAAAACTGGTATACTAGCCGCGCTCACGGTCACGAGTGGCCCGGAAAACTCACGGAGTAGTTATCTTACAGGGTGATGTTTACTTGTTGCTAATCTATTTATTGCTACTCATTAATTGTGTTTACTATGATCATGAGAATGGGTTTATTAACTTGTTGCTATCCAACTGCATAAAAGATGATTAATTAAAAGCAACCTACTGTTAAACCGTGTCAACCTTTTGAGCCTCATGAACCCATGCTAGTCTTGTTGAGTACGACATGTACTTACGCTTGTTTATTTTTCATTACTTGGTTAAAAATCCCGGATGGGTAACAGATGGTGATAGTGATGAGGACTACCCAGAGGACTACTAGACTTGTGCTTCACCAGTCGACGTCCCTGTGCTATGGAGCTACCGCGAGAGTTATCTTTATTTTTCCGCTATGTAATGACTTTGATATTATTCGCTATGTATTAAACATTGGTTATGATACAATTTATGCAATTTGTTGGCTTATGTGTGTGACTGATCTCTGGGCGATAATAAGATTATGCATCCCATTTTATCCTTAAAATGGGGTGTGACAGCACGAGAACTGGTGCTTTTGAAAGCAGAGCCTTAAGCCTTTCGAGGGCTTCCTGGGCCTCGATGGTCCAGGAAAAGTGTTCATTTTTCTTTAGCAACCGATACAGGGGAAGTCCCTTCTCGCCGAGCCTTGAAATGAATTGACTCAAAGCCGCGAGACATCCCATGAGCTTTTGCACACCCTTGAGGTTCCGAATCGGACCCATCTGTGTGATGGCCGAAATCTTTTCCGGGTTGGCTTCGATGCCACGCTCGAAAACGATGAACCCGAGGAGCATGCCCCGAGGGACCCCGAAAATGCACTTCTCAGGGTTTAGCTTTATGTTTCGCTTCTTGAGGCATTCGAACGCCTCTTCTAGGTCGGCTGCTAAGTCGCCTGCCTTCCTAGATTTTATCTCTATATCGTCTACGTAAGCCTCAATGGTTCGTCCGATGAGGTCCCAAAAACTTTGAGCATGCAATGCTGGTAAGTTGCGACCGCGTTTTTTAGGCCAAATGGCATGGTTACGTAATAATATGTGCCGACAGAAGTAATGAAAGAAGTCGCTAATTTGTCGGACTCTTTCATGCGAATCTGATGGTAACCGGAATATGCATCAAGAAAGCAAAGTCGTTCGCAGCTAGCGGTAGAATCAACTATTTGATCAATGGGAGGTAATAGAAATGGATACTTAGGACAAGCTTTATTCAAACTAGTGTAATCAACACACATTCTCCATTTTCCTATTTTTCTTCTTAACCAAAACAGGATTAGCTAACCATTCTAGATGGAAGACCTCCTTGATGAATCCAGTCACCAAAAGCTTCTGCACCTCCTCTCTGATGGCCCGGCGCTTCTCCTCGTTGAATCAGCGTAGGCACTGCTTCACCCGCTTGGACCCGGCCCGGATGTCCAAGGAGTGCTCGGCGACCTCCCTCGAGATGCCTGGCATATCCGAGGAACTCCATGCAAACACGTCGGCATGCTTGCGGAGGAAGTCGACGAGCACGGCCTCCTATTTCGGGTCGAGGGTGGTGCTGATCTTCAGCACCTTGCCGTCGAGGGGAGCTCGGGTGGAGGGGCACCTCCTTCACCCCCTCAGCGGGCTCAAAGGTGCCTGTGGCCTTCTTGGGGTCAGGGACCTCCTTTGCCATCCTTTCAAGGTCGGCAATGAGGGCCTCAGACTCTACCAGTGTGCCGGCATACTCGCAGCACTCGACGTCGCACTGGTACGCGTGCTGGTAGGAAGCGCCGATGGTGATTACCCCCTTTGGCCCCGGCATTTTGAGCTTGAGGTAGGTATAGTTAGGGACCGCCATGAATTTGGCGTAGCATGGCCTCCCGAGGATGGCGTGGTAGGTGCCGTGGAAGCCCACCACTTCAAACGTCAGGACTTCCTTCCTGAAGTTATCAGGAGTCCCAAAGTAGACGGGCAGGTCGATCTGCCCGAGGGGTTGCACGTTCTTCCCGAGCACTATCCCGTGGAATGGGGACGTCGTGGCCCGGAGGAGCGAGCGGCTGATTCCCATCGAGTCTAGGGTCTCAGCATAGAGAATGTTGAGGCTGCTGCCTCCGTCCATGAGGACTTTAGAGAGCCTCGTGTTGCCGACGACGGGGTCGACAACGAGCGGGTAACGCCCCGGCGATGGGACGTAGTCCGGATGATCATCCCGGCTGAAGGTGATGGCATCGAGGGACCAGTCAAGGAAGCGCGGTGTTGCTGATCCGACGGAGTAGACCTCCCGACGCTCGCGCTTTCGCTGCCGCGGCGTGGGGCGGTCCTTGGCTCGCCGAAGATCATGAGGCACTTGTCGATGGGCGGGAATTCGTCATCCTTGTCCTCCTGGTCCTTAGCGGGCTTTTTGCCGGCGTCGTCCTTGAACGCCTGCCGGCCGAAGTGCTTTTTGAGCATCACACACTGCCCAAGCGTGTGATGCACCGGACCCTTGGTGGTAAGGGCACAGTTTGTTGAGCATTTCAGTCGAAACGGCCCCGAGGGGGGCGTGCCCCCTTGGGCTCGGTGGCTGCCACGAGGGAGTCGCTTTGGAGGGGGGCCTTTCCCTTCCCTTTTTTTTTCTTACTGTTTGGGCCTCGGGAAGAGGTGCCCTCGGGGGTCTCCTCCTTCTGTTTGCCCTTGGGGTCGGAGAAGAGGGCTCCTACCGCCTTGTCCCCCTGAGGCGAAGCTGGTTGCTATCTTCATGAGCTCGGAGACGCTGGTGGGGGTCTAGCGTCCCAGCTCATGATCGAGCTCTTTGCAGGAAGTCCCTGCAAGCAAATGCTCCGACGACGTCGGAGTCGGCGACCTGGGGCAGCTCATTATACTGCTTAGAGAATCGCCAGGATGTAGTCCCTGAGTGACTCGCCTGGCTTCTGTTTGCAGCTTCTGAGATCCCAAGAATTGCTAGGGTGCACATACATGCCCTGGAAGTTCCCTACGAAGGTCTTGACCAGATCGCACCAGTCAAAGATCAACCGCGGGGGAAGATGTTCCAGCCAAGCTCTTGCAGAGTCGGCGAGGAACAAGGGTAGGTTGCGGATGATGATGAGATCATCCTGCGCACCGCCAAGCTGGCACGCAAGACAATAATCCGCTAGCCACAGTTCGGGGTTGGTTTCCCCCGAATACTTGGCTATATATGTTGGCCGGCTGTCGGAACCGGGGCGGGAATCTGGCCCTTCGGATGGCCTCGCTGAAGACGCGAGGACCCGAGGGCTCAGGTGAGGGCTCGCGGTCCTCATTCGAGTCGTAGCGCCCGCCCCGATAGACGTTGTAGCCTCGTGCGACTACATCGGTCTTCCACCGACCGCTGGGCTTGAAGGATGGCTCGGACGTTGATGTCCTTGCCAAGCCGTTGGTGAACCGACGGGGCGCTCGGGACCTCGGGATGCACCGAGGTCTCTCGCTCGTGGCGCACCGCACCGCCACGTTGGTGACTTTCAGGGCTACGATGGCGTGACGCTGAACTCTACGCCTGGAGGACGGCTGCGTCCTCCAGGAGATCCTTGAGCTAGTTCCTGAGCTGCGGCGCCTCCTCGGTAGAAGGCTCGGGCATGCTCCGGAGCAGCATTGCCGCCTCCGTGAGCTTGCGGCTTGCTCGAGGCAGGGCGCCTGGTGTCCCGGCTCCATCATCGGCGATGATACGAGCCTGAACGTCCCGGGCCCGGCGACGAGCTGCTCCTCGTGCTCGAGAGTGGCTCGCAGCTGGGTGAGGCACGGGCGGTCTTCATCCATCCGCGCCTCAAGTTCCCAGAGCTGCTCTAGCTACGGAGACCTGTGCGCGGGGCGAGATGTCCCAGCCCCCGGGTCCTGCGGCGGAGTTGACCGCGGAGTCGCCGGAGACGGGGTGTGTTGCGGAAGCTATGGCTGGAGAGGAGAAGGTGCTTCGTTGTCGTCCCCCGAATGGACGTCCTCCTACCCATCCATCATCGGGGTGCACCAAGTGGTAGCACTCCCGAGCGGGGTCGACGTAGGACTGGTCGGAGTCGGTGACGACGCTCGGGGCGTCCTCCCATGAGTCGTCGGGGTGGACGGTGAAGTCCACGTTCGCCCAGAACTCGTCATAGTTGTCACTGAGGCCCCGCCGTGATGGTGAGGTCCAACCGCAACGATCCCACTCCTCCGAGTATTCTCGGGAAGTGAGACTGTCAGTGGATTCCGTCTCCCTTCCGTCATACGCCCTGGGACTGCTCCCGGGAGAAGACTGGTGGGGAAGCCACGTGGTTGCCCACGTGGACATCTAGACGCTCAAGGCGATGGACAGGTGTCTCCACCAAGTCGCGCAGCAAAGCGCAGACTGCGCGGAACGTGGGCGTCCACAAGCACTTTGGAGCCCAAAGAGAGACAACGACGCCGTCTCCCTCCCCCAATGAGGGCGGAGAGAGAGTCCCTGTCGACGGCCGCGATCCCGCCCCCGCTTGTCCTTCAGGTGGTTGGCGGGTGTGTGGCTGCCGGCGCCGGAGCTGTCGGGTGGTGGCCGGTGCCGAGTCGGCGTCCCCTGCGGGGGGCGCCTGGTTGGCCGCGCTTTCCATGACTAGGGGCGGGTTGGCGCGGTTGCGCCTCCTCCTCCTGGTCCGCCGGGAAGCGCGACGTGCGGCGTTCCCCTCATCCTCTGGGACGGACGGAAGCGTCGCCGTGGTCCCTTCCCCGGCGGCCTGATGGGCCGGAGTCAGGATGATGATGGTGCGGGGCTCGGTTGGGCGCGGTTTCATCTCGAGTCCTTGGCCGGTGGCCACGAACTCAAGACTCCCGAACCGGAGCACCGCCCCGCAGGAAGCGTCATGGAGCTGTCAGCCATCTGGAACCTGAGTCAACACGCAAAAAAGCCCACTACGTGGCGCGCCAACTGTCGGTGCTAGTTTTAGTGGGAGCTAACACCGGCTAGTGAATTTGTGTTTTGCGGTTGAGGCTCTGGGTGGTGTGTAAGGGGGAACACAGGGTTTATACTGGTTCAGGCCGAGAGGGCCCTACGTCCAGGGGAGAGGAGAGTCGTGTTGCCTTGCACCGGGGTGCTTGTAGTAGGGGTTACAAGCTAGGCGAGAGAGGGAAGTGTTCCCAAGTCTCTTGTGAGCGTATAAGTGCATACAGATTGCTTGTTGTTGTATGTGGTATGGTGTGGTGCGTGTGAGAATGAGTCCCTCCCTAAGGCTGGCCTATGCTCTCCCTTTTATAGTCACAAGGGAGAGGCGAGGGCAGCGCGTACATTGTCATGCATGTTACACTGGGGAGTTATTGTCTCTGTTTGACTGTCGTCAGCTACAGTCTTGTCTCCGCGTCCTAGGGGTATGGCCGTAGTGGTTCGTACGATATTGGTGAGTTCCAAGGCGGCAATAATCGTCGGGGTTACGGCATGGCGTAGTGTCACACCTGATGGCCGTCTACCTGCACGATGTAGGAACGGAGTAGGGCGATATCTTCCCTCGGGCGCATTTCCGGCTTTCGGACAGTGTTTCCCGAGGGTCAGGTGGGCCTAGATGGAAGGTGTGCTCGTCCATTCGAGTGGACAGTGCAGTAGGTACCTTTCCCGTTCTTGCGTAGCCCGTTCGTCAGGAGCTTAGACTGTCATAGTCGTAGTTGGTAGATCCCAGTGGAAAACGGGGCGGAGCACCGTAGACTATACTGGGGAGGGGACGGCCGTAGTGGGTCCATCAAATCCGTCGCCAGGGAAATCCTGACAGGTGGTATGGCCATCGTGCGCGTGAGAAGCATAGTCGCGTCGAGAATCTCGCCTGACGTGACAGTGCTTGTAAAGTGGTCAGAGAGGTCCCTTATGGTCCAAGATTGCTCCGGTGACGTCAACTGTGCATTGGATGCTTTAGAAAGGTTGCGCCCGAGGGCGATGGGGGAGCTTGGGCGAATCGGAGAATCGGCGCCCGAGGGTTCCGCTTTCCCGAGCTCCCTCGGGGAGGCTCGGGCGAATCGTAGAAACAGAGCCCAAGGGTGCCGCTTTCCCGAGCTCTCTCGGGGAGGCTCGGGCGAATCAGAAAATTGGCGCCCGAGGGTGCCGCTTTCCCGAGCTCTCTCGGGGAGGCTCGGCCGAATCGGAAAATTGGCGCCCGATGGTGCCGCTTTCCCGAGGGTAGGCTGGCGTTGATACAGCGCCTTCATGGGCCTCCGTAGGTGCGGCCTTCACGGGCTTTCACAGGTGTCGGGTACCAAAGTTAGGGGTACCCAACTTCGATGCAAAAACGCTCATTCCCAACATAGCCTGGCCCAAGTAAGGCCAGTGGAAGCCCACGAAGGCCGCGCCCGAAGCCCACGAAGGCGCCCAAATCTCCGATTCGCCCGAGCCTCCCTAGGAGAGCGGCGCCCTCGGCGCCCATTCTCCGATTCGCCCGAGCTTCCCCATCCCCCTCGAGCGCAGTCTCGCAAAGGCATCCAAGGCACCGGTGATGTCAGCAGAGCAATCTTGGACCACAAGAGACCTCCCTGACCACATTTGCAGGCACTACCCCGTTAGGCGAGATCCTCGACGCAACTGTGCTTCGTACGCCCCTGACGGCCATACCATCTGTCAGGGTTTCCCTGGCTGAGGATTTGATAGGCCCACTACGGCCGTCCTCTCCACGGTATGGTCTACGGTGCGCCGCCCCGTTTTCCGCCGGGGTCTATCAACTCCTGACTACGACAGTCCGAGCGCCTGACGACGGGCTACGCAAGAACGCGAAAGGCGTCTACTGCACTGTCCACTCGAAAGGACGCGCACGCCTTCCATCCGAGCCCACCTAACCCTCAGGAAGTGCTGTTCAAAGGCCGAAAATATGACCAGGGGAGATATCCCCTGCTCCATCCAATCACGCCTTCAAGAGTCCCGAGCCTCGGGAGACAACGCTCTGAGGCGACTCACCCTCTTGTCACATCGTGCGGAAGGATAGCCGATAGGTGTGACCCTACGGCACGCCGTAATCCGACGACTGTTGCCGCCTTGGAACTCACCAAGATCGTGCGAACCACGACGGCCATATCCTGGAGACGCGAAGAAAAGACCGTAGCTGACGACATGACGTAATCCGACGACTGTTCCTGCCTTCGAACTCACCAAGATCGTGCGAACCACGATGGCCATACCCCGTAGACGCGGAGAAAAGGCGGTGGCTGACCATAGTCAAACGGGGAACAGCAACTCGTCACTGTAACATACGTAGCATTGTAAGCGCTGCCCTTGCCTCTCCTTTGCGGCTACAAAAGGGAGAGCAGAGCCAGCTTTAGGAAGGGGGAGAAGTTCTAAGTTCTCACCACACCTACACACCCACAGCAAACGACTTGTAAACACTTAGACACTCACAAGAGACCTGGGAACATTTTCCTCTCTCGCCTAGCTTGTAACCCCCTACTACGAGCACCCGGGTGCAAGGCAACACGACTCTCCTCTCCACTGGACGTAGGGCTTGCTTGGCCTGAACCAGTATAATCCCCGTGTTCCCCCTTGCACACCATCCGTAGCCTCAACCGCAAAGCACATATTTACTAGCCGGTGTTAGCCCCGCTAAAACTAGCACCGACAGTTGGCGCGCCAGGTAGGGGCCTTTTGCGCGTTGACTTAGGTTTCGGATGGCAGCCAGCTCCACCACGCTTCCCGCTGGCGCGGTACTCCGGTTCGGGCTCTCGAGTTCGTGGCCACTGGCCAAGGGCTCGAGATGAACCTGCGCCCGATCGGGCCCCGCGTCGTTGTCGTCCCAACTCCGGCCCCGCAGGCGGGCGGAGAAGGGACCCCCGCAACGCTTCCACCCGCCTCGAAGGACGGGGGAAACGTTGCGCGCCGCTCTCGGCGAATCAGGAGGAGGAGGCGCAGTGGCGCCAACCAGCCTCTCGCCGCGGGAGATGCGGCCCACCAGGCACCCCTAACGGGGGTAGCCAATACTGCACCGGCCGCGGTCCCGGGATCTCCGGCACCAGCGGTCACGTATCCGCTTACTGCCCGAAGGACGGGCGAGGGCGGAAACGCGACGCCAGCCAATTTTTCTCTCCGCCCTCACCGGCGGAGGGGAACGGCGCCGTCATCCCTCTTTGGGCTCCAGACCGCCATGGACGCCCACGTTCGTGCAGTTCATGCATTATTGCACGAGCTGTCGGACACTCCAGTCCAGCGCCTCGAGCGCCAGGACAGCCTCATGGGAGACCACGTGGTATCCTCACCACCATCTCCTGGGGAAAGTGCCAGGACACATGGCGGTGGGGAAACAGACACCACCGTCAACCTCACCCCTCGACAACACTCGGAGGGGGGAATCGTTATGACCAGAACTCGTCGTCTCGTCGCAGCTACAGTGACGAGGATGACGAATTCTAGGCAAATGTGGACTACGCCGCCCACACCGACGACTCGGGGGAGAACGCACCGAGCGTCATCTCTAGCTCAGATCAGTCCTACATCGACCCCTCTCGGGAGTGCTACAACTTGATGCACCCTGATGAGGGGCGGGTGGAGGATGTCCACCCGGAGGGCAACGACGACATACCCCCTCCCCGTTGCAACCCCTGCACGAACAAGTCACGCCCCCTCCAGCGGCCCCGCAGCCCGCACGGTCAGCCCCGCCGCTGGATCAGGGGACAGGAACCTCTCGCCCCGCACCTCAAACCCCGGAGCTAGAGCAGCTCTGGGAGCTTGAGGCACGGATCGACGAGGACCGCTTGCACCTCACCCAGCTGCGAGCTACGCTGGAGCGCGGCGAGCGGCAAACCGATGGAGGAGTAGCTCGGCGTCGAGCCCGAGATGTCCAGGCTCGAATCGTTGCTGACGACGGGGCCGAGACACCGGGGGCCGCCCCCCGGCCAAGCCGAAAGCTCGCGGAAGCAGCCATGCTACTCCGGAGCATACCTGAGCCCTCCACCGAGGAGGCACGACAGCTCAGGAATCAGCTCAAAGACCTCCTGGAGGATGCAGCCGTCCTCCAGGCGGAAAGTTCAGCATCGCGACACCGTGGCACGGAAAGTCACCAGCGTGGTGGCATAGCACGTCACGAGCGTGAAGCCTCGGTTCGACCCGAGGCTCCAAGGGCTCCGCCAGTCCACCAACGGCTTGGCAAGGACGTCGACGTCCGAGCCATTCTACAAGCCCGCGGTCGGCGAAAGACTGACGGATCCGCGCGCGGCTACAGCGTCCATCGGGGCGGGCGCTACGACTCAGATGAGGATCGTGAACCCTCACCCGAGCCCTCAGGACCACGCGTCTTCAGCGAGGCCATCCAAAGGGCCAAGTTCCCGTCCCGATTCCGACAACCGGCCAACATAGCCAAGTACTCGGGGGAAACTAACCCCGAACTCTGGTTAGCGGACTACCGTCTTGCGTGCCAGCTTGGCGGCGCACAGGATGACCTCATCATCATCCGCAACCTCCCCCTGTTCCTCGCCGACTCTACAAGAGCTTGGCTGGAACACCTTCCCCCGCGGAAGATCTTCGACTGGAGTGATCTGGTCAAGATCTTCATAGGAAACTTCCAGGGCATGTACGCACGCCCTGGTAACTCCTGGGACCTCCGCAGCTGCAAGCAGAAACCAGGCGAGTCCCTCCGGGACTACATCTGGCGCTTCTCCAAGCAGTACAACGAGCTGCCCCAGGTCGCCGACTCCGACGTCGTCGGAGCGTTTGCCGTGGGAACCTCCTGCAAAGAGCTTGTTCATGAGCTCGGACGCCGGACACCCACCAGTGTCTCCGAGCTCATGAAGATCGCTACCAGCTTCGCCTCGGGGGATGAGGCGGTAGGAGCCCTCCTCTCCGACCCCAAGGGCAAACGGAAGGAGGAGGCCCCCGAGGGCACCTCTTCCCGAGGCCCGAACAACAAGAAGAAGAAGGGGAAGGGAAAGGCCCCACTCCGCAACGACTCCCTCGTAGCGGCCACCGAACCCAAGAGGGAACGACCCCCCTCGAGGCCGCTTTGACGACATGCTCAGCAAGCCGTGCCCCTATCACCAGGGTCCAGTACATCACACACTCGGACAGTGTGTGATGCTCAAGAAGCACTACAGCCAGCAGCCGTTCAAGGACGACGCCGGCAAGAAGCCCGCCAGGGATCAGGAGGACAAGGGCGGGAAGGACGATGAGTTCCCGCCCATCAACAAATGCCTCATGATCTTCGGCGGGCCCAGGGACCGTCCCTACGCCGCGGCAGCGAAAGCGCGAGCGCAGGGAGGTCTACTCCGTCGGACCAGCGACACCACGCTTCCTTGACTGGTCCCACGACGCTATCACCTTCAGCCGGGACGACCACCCGGACTACGTCCCATCACCGGGACGCTACCCACTTGTTGTCGACCCCGTCGTTGGCAACACGAGGCTCTCCAAAGTCCTCACGGACGGAGGCAGCGGCCTCAACATTCTCTACGCTGAGACCCTCGACTTGATGGGGATCAGTCGCTCGCTCCTCCGGGCCACGACATCCCCAGTTCCACGGGATAGTGCCCGGAAAGAGCGTGCAACCCCTCGGGCAGATCGATCTGCCTGTCTACTTCGGGACTCCTGATAACTTCAGGAAGGAGCCCCTGACATTTGAAGTGGTAGGCTTCCACGGCACCTACCACGCCATCCTCGGGAGGCCATGTTATGCCAAGTTCATGGCAGTCCCGAACTACGCCTATCTCAAGCTCAAGATGCCAGGGCCAAAAGGGGTGATTACCATCAGCGCCTCCTACCAGCACGCGTACCAGTGCGACGTCGAGTGCTGCGAATACGCCGGCGCGCTGGTGGAGTCAGAGGCCCTCATGACCGACCTCGATAGGTTGGAAAAGGAGGTCCCCGACCCCAAGAAGGCCACGGGCACCTTTAAGTCCGCTAAGGAGGTGAAGGAGGTTCTCCTCGACCCGAGCTCCCCCGACGGCAGGGCGCTGAAAATCAGCGCCACCCTCGACCCGAAATAGGAGGCAGTGCTCGTCGACTTCCTCCACAAGCACGACGACATGTTTGCATGGAGTCCATCGGATATGCCAGGCATCCCGAGGGAGGTCGCCGAGCACTCCTTGGACATCCGGGCTGGGTCCAAGCCGGTGAAGCAGCGCCTGCGCCGATTCGACTGAGGAGAAGCGCCGGGCCATCGGGGAGGAGGTGCAGAAGCTTTTGGCGGCCGGATTCATCAAGGAGGTCTTCATCCAGAATGGTCAGCAAATCCTGTTTTGGTTAAAAAGAAAAATGGAAAATGGAGAATGTGTGTCGATTACACTAGTTTAAATAAAGCTTGTTCTAAGTATCTATTTCCATTACCTCGCATTGACCAAATAGTAGATTCTACTGCTGGCTGTGAACGGCTTTGCTTTCTTGATGCTTATTCCGGTTACCATCAGATCCGCATGAAAGAGTCCGACGAATTAGCGACCTCTTTCATTACTCCTTTCGGCACATATTGTTACGTAACCATGCTGTTTGGCCTCAAAAACGCGGGCGTAACTTACCAGCGTTGCATGCTCAAAGTTTTTGGGGACCTCATCGGGCGAACCGTTGAGGCTTACGTAGACGATATAGTGATAAAATCCAGGAAGGCGAGTGACTTAGTAGCCGACCTAGAAAAAGCATTCGACTGCCTTAAAAAGAAAAACATAAAGCTAAACCCCGAGAAGTGCGTTTTCGGGGTTCCACGGGGCATGCTCCTCGAGTTCATCATTTCCGTGCGTGGCATCGAAGCCAACCCAGAAAAGATATTGGCCATCACACAGATGGGTCCGATCCGAAACCTTAAGGGCGTGCAGAAGCTCATGGGGTGTCTCGCGGCCATGAGTCGATTCATCTCAAGGCTCGGCGAAAAGGGTCTTCCCTTGTATCGGTTGCTTAAGAAAACCGAGCACTTTACCTGGACCACCGAGGCCCAGGAAGCCCTCGAAAGTCTTAAGACTCTACTTTCAAAAGCGCCGGTTCTTGTGCCTCCTACGAAGGAGGCGAATTTCTTGCTATATGTCGCGGCTACCAACCAGGTTGTGAGTGCAGCGATCGTCGTAGAGCGGCAATAAGAAGGACACGCCTTACCGGTACAGCGACCAGTCTACTTCATCAGTGAAGTCTTGTCCAAGACCAAGACAGGCTACCCTTAGATCCAGAAGCTTGTGTACGCGATCGTTCTTGCTCGACGCAAGTTGCGGCACTACTTCGAATCCCATCCCGTGACCGTGGTGTCATCCTTCCTCCTCGGGGAGGTGATCCAAAATCGGGAAACGACGGGGAGGATCGCCAAGTGGGCCATCGAGCTCATGGGCGACGGCATCACCTACGCGCCACGCAAAGCCATCAAGTCCTAGGTGCTCAGCGGACTTCATGGCAGAGCGGACCGAGACACAGCTACCGCCACTCCCGACCCAAGAGGAATATTGGGTCATGAACTTCGATGGGTCGATGATGAAGACTGGTGCTGGCGCAGGCATCGTCTTCATCTCACCCCTCGGGGTCCGGCTCAAGTACCTACTACGGCTACACTTCACGGCTTCCAACAACGTGGCCGAATACGAGGCTCTGGTCAACGGTCTCCACATCGCCATCCGAGCTTGGGATCCGACGCCTCGAGGTCCTGAGGCGACTCCCAGCTCGTAGTGGATCAGGTCATGAAGGAGTCGATGTGCCAGAACCCTAGAATGGCCGCCTGCTGCAAGCTGGTGCGGTTGCTCGAGGAAAAATTCGACGGCCTCGAGCTCAACCACATCGCGCGTCGGTACAACGAGGAGGCCGATGAGTTGGCAAAAATTGCATCCGAAAGGGCCACGGTCCCGACGGGCAGTATTCACCAATGACCTCCACAAGCCCTCGGTCAATGCCGATCCCTCGGGGGCTGAGGGGAAGAAGAAGACCCCTGAGCCCCCGGGAGAACCCGGACCGCCCCCAAGCCACGCAAGCCCCTCAGGGGCTGCCGACCCTTTCGGCAAAGGGGAGTCACCCGAGATCATGGGTGAGGACGGCGACGAAGCCGAGGCAATGGAGATTGAAGCCGAGATGGATGACGACGAACCAGACTGGCGCGAGCCACTGGTCAGCTGGCTAGTCCAAGGCATTTTGCCCCCGGACAAGACCAGAGCACGACGACTGGCTCGCAAAGCCAAGTCTTTCGCTATGATCGACGGTAGCCTCTACCGGCGGAGTCCCTCTGGCGTACTTCAGTGCTGTATTCCTTTAAGTCAGGGTAAACGCCTGCTCGAAGAGATACACGCCGGAGCCTGCGGTCACCACGCAGCGCTGAGAAGCCTTGGTCGGTAACGCCTTTCGACAAGGCTTCTACTGGCCAACCGCCGTGGCCGATGCTACTGAGGTGGTACGCTCCTGCGAAGGGTGCCAGTACTATGCTCGGCAGACTCACTTGCCGGCTCAAGCGCTCCAGACGATCCCGCTCACTTGGCCGTTCGCTGTTTGGGGACTAGACCTTGTCGGGCCCCTCCAGAAGGCGCCCGGGGGCTTCACCCACTTGCTTGTCGCCATCGACAAGTTCTCGAAGTGGATCGAGGCTCGGCCGATCGCCCAAATCAGCTCGGCTCAAGCAGTGTTGTTCTTCACCAACATCGTCCACCAGTTTGGCATCCCGAACTCCATTATCACGGACAACGGCACGCAGTTCACCGGAAAGAAATTTCTGGCTTTCTGCGACGAGTACCACATACGAGTGGACTGGGCAGCCGTCGCCCACCCGAGAACGAACGGCCAGGTAGAAGGCGCCAACGGCATGATTCTCCAAGGCCTTAAGCCAAGGATATTCAACCGATTGAATAAATTCGGCAAGAGGTGGCTGACGGAGCTCCCAGCAGTGATATGGAGTCTAAGGACTACGCCAAGTCGAGCCACGGGCTTCACGCCCTTCTTCATGGTGTACGGTTCAGAGGCCGTCCTCCCTACGGACCTGGAGTACGGCGTCCCTGAGGGTCCGAGCCTACGATGAACAAGGCAATCAAACGTCTCGGGAAGACGCGCTGGACCAAGCCGACGAAGCTCGGGACGTGGCCCTGCTGCACTCGGCCAAATACCAGCAATCCCTACGCAAGTACCATGCTCGGCGCGTCCGAAGTCGAGCCTTCAGTGTAGGCGATCTGGTGCTACGGCTCAGGCAGGACAACAAAGGGCGCCACAAGCTCACTCCGCCGTGGGAAGGACAGTTCATCGTCGCCGAGGTGCTACGCCCCGGCACATACAAGCTCGCGAACGAGAAGGGCGAGGTCTACAGCAACGCTTGGAACATCGAACAGCTACGTCGCTTCTATCCTTAAGATTCCAAGCATTGTACTATTTTGAAAATCTTGAAATCGATGAAAAGACCCGACTTCTACTCTTTGTACATGATTTTAGATTTTTAATCCGAGCCTACACTCGGGAGTGAAATGACCCTTCATTTCACCGCACAGTAAAAGCGAGGCTCGGCCTAACCTACGGAAAGGCCGACCCTCCCTCGGGGGCTAGGACGGGGGGAACCCCCGGACTCTCCCGAGGTTCAACAATTTTGGAAACGCAAAAAATTTCAAAATTCGTCGAATTCGTTTCTCCCTAAAACACGCTTCCCTCCGGAAATCAGGCATGAACTTATAGAATTTGGAAGAGTGAGGGAAGTCCCAGAGAACAGAGCCGGCCGAGTCAAGGAGACCGCTTACGCTCCAAGGCCACAGCATCTCCCCTCGCCACTCCACGTTCTAAGGCTAACCCGCACTCGGAAGAATACCTATAAGATCTACGCTCGGCCAAGGGAGGAGGCTCGGGAGGAAACACCTAAGCTTTTTTTCTAAGGATTCTTTCTGCCAAAGCTCCTAGCACATCGGCTGCGTCTATGCCACTAAGGCTACGACACCCGAAAAGCGTCCCCCGAAGCTCGATGGCCCGGGCACAGGATCGGTAAGAAAAAATGCCTAAGGGAAAAAGCACGAAACAAAACGAAACAAACATT
This sequence comes from Eremochloa ophiuroides, assembly GCA_038502445.1. NCBI lineage: Eukaryota > Viridiplantae > Streptophyta > Magnoliopsida > Poales > Poaceae > Eremochloa > Eremochloa ophiuroides. The sequence goes on from JAHLJS010000002.1 coordinate 5,713,878, forward strand.
CAGCAAATATTTACATAAATGTTGAGGCCACGAAGGGCCACATTGTTTGTTTCCTTTCAAACCACTCACGAAAGGTCACTTTCTACATGGGCACTGTGGCCCGCTCCTTCTTCATGGCTGGTTCAGAGGAGGGAGCTCGACCTCGGCTTGGAAGAGGCCCGCCAGCGCTTCTCCCGGCTCCTTCATCGAATCCTCCAGCGCCAGGAGCTCGGCGTCGTCGGCTTCAAGGAAGCCCTCGCTGACAGGGCCAGCGTCAAAATTCCCGTAGTGGGACTTCACGACTGCCAGTGTCTTTTGGACACCCGTCAGAAGGGCCTCCTTGACGCGGCCGCTCATGCTGCCATGGAGTGCCTCCAGTCGGCTCCGGAGTGACATCCCGGAAGGTTCTCCACCGGTGCCGACGGATTCACACAGCGCCCGCACGACCTTCTGCAGGTCCATGTGTTCGGCCACCTCGCCATCGTAAGACCCCTGCAGAACTGAGGGAACAAAGCACGAAGATGAATAAAAATACAGCAAGCAACCGAGACGAGCAGAATGGAAAAAATACGACGCCGCGCTTACGGTTAGCCTCTTCCCGAGCCTCCCGTGCCTCCTTCTCGGCCAAGTCCGCCGCGGCGAGCGCCTGGCGCAACGCGTCCCGAGTCTCATCCAGGTCGAGCGCCAAGGCCTCGACAGCCGAAATCTTCTCGGCGGTGAGCTCTCGGGCGGCGTCGCGCTCCCTCGTCATCGCGGCCAGGGCACTCTCCAACTCCTGCACTCGCGTCGCCGAGGCAGCAGCTCGGCCCTGCGCCTCCACGACCTCCCCCTTCAGGATAGTGTTATCGACACTAACTTCGGCAAGCTTGGAGGTCGCGGTGGCGAGCTCGCCCTGGGCGCGGGTGAGGGCTTTCCCTTTGAGATCGAGCTGCTTCCAAAGCTCAAGCCCACCACGAAGGAAGCGAGACTTGTCCCGGGAGGTGTGCATGAGGTCCTGAAAAAAAGGAAGAAGCAAAAACGGTAAGAACGATGCTCACATACAGAAAAATTTTACAAGACGCAGGAATTCACCTGGAGCTGAGCCCCGCCGCCGAGCTAAACCCGAGCTCCTGAACGGCATCCCACTTGGGGGCCTCGAGGTCGTCCCGGAGCGAGAAGACGGGCGGTGCCTGAGGGTCCGCGCGGTCCGCCCACTCGATCCGGGAGGCGGTCAGCTCCCGAGGCTGAGGTCCCCTCAAGGCCAGCGCCCAGGGGCCTTCCTCATGGGCGAGGGGAGCTCCCACACTGACGTCCACGGCCGATGACCCCGTGGCAGCAGGCTCCGTGGGGGCGGCATCGGCTGGCGCTCCCGAGGCATCTCCGGAACCGACGGTCGAGGCTTCGGAAGCCCGCGCTGGCTCCGCCTCCAGGTCGACCACGGGCACGACGGCGGCGGCGGCGGTCGCCGAGATAGCCTCCCCCGAGGGAGGAGCCTCGGACGCCATGGGCGGACCCGTGGGGGGACGGACTTCCTCGCCCGCCAACCGGGCACTCCCCCCGGCCGCGTCATGGCCCGCACCTTCAGGACCTTCAAGTGCGACACTTGGAGATCCGCCCCCGAACGTTTACTGAAGCAGAGAAGGAGGAAAGGAGCACTCATGAAAGGACCCCCACTAGAAGGGATTACAGGTAAAGATACCTACCTCGTTTTCGGAATCACCCTCCTCTTCTTCGCAACGCCCATGCTCGGCGAGACGACAGATAGTGTGGGCTGCGCCGGCGGCGGCAGAGTGGGCGCCAGCCTGGCGTCCGGGCCACCGCCGCCCAGTGACGAGGGCTCCGCCTGGGCGCCGGGGGTTGTCCCGACGTCACCACCCCTCGGCGGGGAAGCTTGAGCCTGGGAGGGCCCCAGCTTAAGCGCCGGTGTCTTGGCGCCGGTGGGCCCCGGCTCTGGTGGCGTCTTCCCAGCACTCCCCCCGCCTTCGGTCGCCGCGCCGACCAACGACGCGTCGGCGGGGTGGATCCGCCGAAACAGGGGACTCTCGGTCCCCATGCTGGAACCCCGAGGCGTCTCGGGCACCGGGCCTGAGCCCGTCCCCGGCCCCTCCAGCCGAACCACACTGTTGACGGTGGGCGGAGCCCCGCCTCCTGATGTCACCCTGCCAGGGGCCACGTCCTTGGACGCGGTCTCCGACAGGTTTGCCCGAGGGTTCGGATCACGAACCGCGGCACTTCCGCCGGTGGACGCTGACAGCGGAGCCTTTCCAGGCTCGTCAGCACCCACCGCGGGCTATGCGGCCGCAAGCGGCCAGTCGGACTCCATTAGATCAAAAATAGAAAAATCATCTTCTTCTTCGTCGTCGTCGTCGGCGTCATCGTCGGTGGGGGTATCCACCTTAGGTTCCCCGGCCTCCCTCAAGCGACGGCGGCGCTGGGAGGACTCTTCCACCTTACGCGCCCTCTTCTGCTTCCGGGCAGTCACCTTGTCCTTCCTCGCCTTCTCCTCCGTGGCCCGAAGGCGGTTCTGGGTTCGCCGCTCTTTATCCTCCGGGACGGGCGGAAGGGAAGCCTTCCCGGTCCTCAAGAGGCCCTACGAAGAACAAAGAAAGGTCAGAAGAAAGACGGGGAAGCCAGCGGCCCGACCAAATGAACAACACTTACCAACGCCGGGAAGCCCGCGCAGGGACGCATTGGCACCCGGTTCACCTCCTCCCAGGTGGGATAACCCCCCACCATATAGCCGACCCGGCGCATGACCTCCGCCTCGCCAAGATCACGGGGCAGCATCGCGGTACCTTCCCGCCGCGACCCGGTCACCATCTGATGAAGCGCCAGGCGGCGCTCCATCAGAGGTAACACCGTCTGCATGTGGAAGTTCCCCGCCACGCCGGCCCCGGTAAGGCCCCTCCTGTTCAACTCCTTGAGCGCGCCGAAGTACACGTCCAGGTGCTTCGACTCCTTCGACAGGCACCCCCTCTCCCGTTGGGGAAGGGGGGCTATGAGTGCCCTTCCCGTAAACTTGGGGAAGAGACCCCCGTTGTTGCGGAGGTAGAACCAGCCGTTGTGCCACCCCTTGTTGGAGGAGGGGGCCTTACAGGGGATGTATGACGAAGAGCGGATCACGAGGCCGCATCCCCCCGCGCGCTGGACCTCCCGCGGCTTCCTCGCGCCGACCCACTTGGTATACCAGTCGACGCGAGAAATGCGGCGCCACAGGTTCCAATGCGGGGGCACCCCGAAGTATCCTTCACACAGGGCGGCGAAAATCGACGCATGCGTGACGGAATTCGGGGTGAGGTTGTGGAGCTCTAGCCCGTTCTCGAAGAGGATGGCCCGGCAGAAGCGGCTCGGCAGCGAGCCGAGCCCGCGCTCGTGGTAAGCAACGAAGCTCACCACGTACCCCTCACTGGGGTTCGGCTCCTCGTGGTCGCACCCACTCCGGGCGCTGCACGTCGGTACGAGGACGCAGCAGCCCCAGGAAGACGAGGCGCTGCAGCTGCGCCTCCGTCACAGTGCTCCTCGGCCACGGCTCCAGCCTGAGGACGCCGGCGGCGGCCGCGGCAGCATCGGTGGCGATGGCGTCGGTCGCGGCGGCTTCGGTGGCAGCGACATCGGCGGCGGCGTCGACAGCAGCGGAGGAGGAATCCATGGCAAGAGAAGGGGGAAAGGGTTGCGGGAAGAACGACGGCCGCGGCAACGATCTCTCTTGAAACAGGCGACGAAGGTAAGAAAGCAAACGGTCGAGCGAGCGAATGGCAAGGGTAGAAAGAAAAAACCATAAGTTTTTCTTATAAACTCCGCCGATGCATCGTGGGTGGATGCGGAGAATCCGCCACATTAACTGCGCGGAGCCCGCCACGATCCCCACGCCGCCGCCATCGCCGCGCACACAAACCGTTTCGACTGAGCCGAACCGTCGCGTCCGTCAGGCGTCGCGCCTCAAAAGGTGAGCTGAATCATTACAACCACGCACCTCGATTCCACCTACATTTTCTCCTTCCCAACGAAGGAACCCCGGGCTCGGGCGCCCGTTACGTTTCCAGGGGATCGAAGACTGGCCCTCCGTGGCTCGAACAGTCGCCCCAGGGAAACCGAGTTAGGGACAGCTAGTGGATGGGTCACGAAAACGGCCAGTATCCCGACGCCCGGAACGTCACAAGGGACATCCCACGCTGTGTCCAAGTCCCAGTAGCGAGTCGGTTACGAGGAATCCCTCCGTGGGAGGCATCATGCCTTCGGGACCCATCGAAGGGACCCGACATCCGCTAACTGACCCTCGGGAAATAATTGGAGTGTGCTCAGGCCACTAGCCGACCCTTAACGAACGGGGCACGGACCTCCACTTGGACCAACCCGTTTGTAGCTCACCGAAAGTGCCGACTCGTGCCCCAGCGGGGAAGTCGAGCAGGACCAAACCTTCCTCTTCCCGAAAAAAGAGCGTGAAGGCCGAATTAAAAAAGACAGGGAAGGACCCGACCGATCTCCGATACGAAACGGATGCTCGGAAACTTGCCCTGCACCTCGGAAAGACCACCGAACGACCTCCCAACACGATGGGAGGCTCGGGGGCTCCGCTTCCAAGGAAACAACCCACCTAAATAAATCGAAAAACACCCGAAGACTAACAAACACGATTCTAAGCCTTTGAAGGGATATATCATCCCTCCAAAGCCTCGGGGGCTACACCCGGTGGGTGCGCTCGCGCGCACCCACCGGAAAAAATAACCCACACTTTATCTTTTTTGACAGGAAGAACCAGCGTGAACCTGTGGAGGAGTGCCTTCACTCCGCCACAGGCTCGGGGGCTACGGTCGGGTACCAAAGTTAGGGGTACCCAACTTCGATGTAAAAACGCTCATTCCCAACATAGCCTGGCCCAAGTAAGGCCAGTGGAAGCCCACGAAGGCCGCGTCTGAAGCCCACGAAGGCCGCGTCTACAGAGGCCCACGACGTCATTATACCAATGACAGCCAACCCTCGGGAGAGCGGCACCCTCGGCGCCAATTCTCCGATTCGCCCGAACCTCCCCGGGAGAGCTCGGGAGAGCGGCACCCTCGGCGCCAATTCTCCGATTCGCCCGAGCCTCCCCGGGAGAGCTCGGGAAAGCGGCACCCTCGGCGCCCAAATCTTCGATTCGCCCGAGCCTCCCCGGGAGAGCTCGGGAGAGCGGCACCCTCGGCGCCCAAATCTCCGATTCGCCCGAACCTCCCTAGGAGAGCTCGGGAGAGCGGCGCCCTCGGCGCCCATTATCCGATTCGCCCGAGCTTCCCCATCCCCCTCGAGCGCAGTCTCGCAAAGGCATCCAAGGCACCGGTGATGTCAGCAGAGCAATCTTGGACCACAAGAGACCTCCCTGACCACTTTACAGGCACTGTCCCGTCAGGCGAGATCCTCGACGCAACTGTGCTTCGCACGCCCCTGACGGCCATACCATCTGTCAGGGTTTCCCTGGCAGAGGATTTGATAGGCCCACTACGACCGTCCTCTCCACGGTATGGTCTACGGTGCGCCGCCCCATTTTCCGCCGGGGTCTATCAACTCCGACTGCGACAGTCCGAGCGCCTGACGACGGGCTACGCAAGAACGGGAAAGGCGCCTACTGCACTGTCCACTCGAAAGGACGTGCACGCCTTCTATCCGGGCCCACCTAACCCTCGGGAAGTGCTGTTCAAAGGCCGGAAATATGACCAGGGGAGATATCCCCTGCTCCATCCAATCATGCCTTCAAGAGTCCCGAGCCTCAGGAGACAACGCCCTGAGGCGACTCACCCTCTTGTCACATCGTGCCGAAGGATAGCCGATAGGTGTGACCCTACGGCACGCCGTAATCCGACGGCTGTTGCCGCCTTGGAACTCACCAAGATCGTGCGAACCACGACGGCCATATCCTGGAGACGCGAAGAAAAGACCGTAGCTGACGACATGACGTAATCCGACGACTGTTCCCGCCTTGGAACTCACCATGATCGTGCGAACCACGACGGCCATACCCCAGGAGACGCGGAGAAAAGGCGGTGGCTGACCATAGTCAAACGGGGAATAGCAACTCGTCGCTATAACATACGTAGCATTGTAAGCGCTGCCCTTGCCTCTCCTTTGCGGCTATAAAAGGGAGAGCAGAGCTAGCTTTAGGAAGGGGGAGAAGTTCTAAGTTCTCACCACACCTACACACCCACAGCAAACGACTTGTAAACACTTAGACACTCACAAGAGACCTGGGAACACTTCCCTCTCTCGCCTAGCTTGTAACCCCCTACTACGAGCACCCAGGTGCAAGACAACACGACTCTTCTTTCCACTGGACGTAGGGCTTGCTTGGCCTGAACCAGTATAATCCCCGTGTTCCCCTTGCACACCATCCGTAGCCTCAACCGCAAAGCACATATTTAATATTTACTAGCCAGTGTTAGCCCCGCTAAAACTAGCACCGACAACAGGCTTTGCCTAGGCTAGACCGTGTTGGGAATATGTGTTTTTGCATCGAAGTTGGGTACTCCATACTCTGATACCCGACACACACAATTGTATATAACCGTAACCATATATATGAATTCCTCTGCTCCAAAACTTATGAATGTAGATCTTGGAGTTCTCCACGATAATATCTGACATTAATTTGTGCTGCTCTAAAACTTAGTAGCCAACTTTTTCATTCCAATTCTTGCCTTTTTAACAATTATATTACAACTCCACTAATTACAATACAACAAAACATATGATGAGAAACATACATTGTATGACCTCTTTCTTTTTTTGAACTTTGACCTCTTCCTTTTTAATAAAACTGACAAGAAATTTGTTGAAAGACTAAATGATGGCGAACACCCTATGCTGCTTTAGCCCGTGCCAACTTTGACCTCTTCCTTTTTAATAAAACTGACAAGAAATTTGTTGAAAGACTAAATGATGGCAAACACCCTATACTGCTGTAGCCCGTGTAGAACCACCTCGGCCGAGCCATCGATGATCTACGGCGCCGCATCTTCCCCATCCTCACCCAAAACGCCTCCAGCAACCGCAGCTCCAACCAGCCGCGTCGTGCCCGGGCTGCGCCACCTCAGAACCTACAAACAAACTCAAACCCACACCCATTCAACAAAGATTTAGATTTAACAAATTTACCCCTTCAAATAGCAGGAAAATCTCATCACCAGCCACTTAGTTCTTGCTGTTGTAAATGATGAAGCACATATAGATGCATTTTGGGCATATCAATAATACCTAGAGATCCTAAATGTGTGGTTGTTTCACAGTACAGAGTATGCAATTGTATCACAGGCAGAGATATGAGTACAGAAAGAACAGGTTAAATTCAAGTAGTTGGTATAGTAATGACATAAATGGTGGCAAAACTAAGGCTTGGACAGACAAATGACCATGGAGTGCAAGCAGTATATACTACCATTAATGTAGTAAGTATGGGCAGTATAACATTGCCACGTATTAAATCAAATATTTAGCTATACCAGTGGGGATTTGTAACATTGCATATTTCATTCATACAAAAAATTGAGATTGTGTAGCACACTGAAGAACAAAAATAGATGTAAGATTTCTCTATCTCTACTATAATAGACAAAATCTTGAAAAAACTTCTTTTGATGTGTGCACCCATATTTTACCAAAAAATCATAAACAAGAGAGCGGACTCTAAAACATGCCCTATTCAAAGTGACCATACCATGAAAAGCACTGCATTGTTGCTTACCATCTAAGTATTGCTTACCATACCATGTAATAAGTTTCTCAGAACTGAACCATACCAGGACACCAAGAGGTTTTCCTGCTGAGTAAGGACTGGGTCCAAATATGGTGTTGGCCCCAACACTATTGCCACCGTCCAGAATATCTTTAACAATGACTACTTCCAGTGTTTTAAGATGCTTGATTGAAAGGTCGAGTTAAAAAAGAGACTAAAATATTAAAGAAGAGACTGAAAGATTAAAAAAGAGTCTCAGAGTAAACATGCCTCTTTTTTAAAGATGGAAATGTCAAAGCTTGAAACTGGTACTGGATTGCTTCAGCTAATGTAAAATAAGTGTGACAGAGATAATTATGTGAAGAAAAAATTGTGTCACATATTAAGACAGAAAGACTAAATCATCTATTTTTTAAGATAGGAAAATTTTCTAGTTCAATCCTGATAATAGATACAAATTTGTGTACCTACATTTTAGGACAGGTTATTTCTATAACAAAGATGCAGAAATATGATTTCTTAGTAAGGAACTTTTTCATAAGATACGCTGAAACAGTAAGGATCTTTTTCCATAAGATATTTAATTGTTTGAAATCCGATACTATTGAATGAACATGTCAGTACCCTCATCTGTAGTCGGGTTCCATTAGGACAAAAAGAGGTACAAGGAAAACTGATAGTTAAATATGGAATGAACACATGTCAGTACCCTCATCTGTAGTCAAAACATGGTACAAGAAAAACTGATAACTATCTTTGAATGCAATCACAAAATCACTGATATAGGCTACAGATCTGAGCACATCAAGGGCCTCATACAAGCCAACATGTATATTTTACAAATACAAGGAACCATACCAGTTTCTCAATTTTTAACTGGAAAAAAGTTACTCACGATCTATTCGAGGCAGCATCAGAGGGAGCATCGATGTCAATCATCTTAGGTCCTGCTTGCCCACCATCTAGCCAAAACAATCCATGAGGGAGATTCTTACTCTGCACTGAATCATTTTAGGCGCTAAAAAAAAGATGGTCATTTTGAAAAGTAGAACACCAACTTCTGAGTAGCAAGAAGGAACAAACCTCTGCTTTAGTCTCCCATGATAATTTCGTAATTTTATAGTTCAGACATTATATGGGTCGAGATCTGTATTATTTGATCCCAATGCCATGGTCCAAAGCTGAGACAGAAAAGCAAGAATGTGTCAAGATTTACTGGTATATGCATGTCACATGTCATAGATGGATACCTGTTAAACAAAATCAACGTTTGGAATAACAGATGCAGCACATGTGTACATGTGAAGCAGTGCAGCATGTTTTTTTATGTTATTATTAGCGCAATGAGCACATAGGAAAAAGGCCATTGGTCTTACCTTCAGCTTATGAAAGCATGGTGGTGAGGCACAGAAGAGAAATTTATTCGTAGCAAGAACTGTTAGGATTTAGATTTTAGAGTCAGTTAGCCTAGCTAGCTGAATACATGAAGCATGAATCCGTCGGAAGGACGAGCCCAATAGCACCATGTTGTCGTAGTCACTAAACAGGAGGACGAACACCTTAGAGGGGATGGCTCCCGACCCGTCCCCTACCTCTGGCGACCGCAACGGCGCGCCCCCACCGCCCGAGCTGACCCAGCCACCCAGCCCCTGCCCAACCCATCGGACCTCAGATCCGGAATCCCCGGAGCCCGATCTATCGCTCTATGTGAAAGTTCCGGCGCCGACAACCACCTGCAGCGCCCCGACCACTGCGGCAGCGGCGGCCACCTCCAGCGCCCTTGCCACCAAGGCTGCGCCGGCCACGCCGCTGCCCAACTACGTCGCGGGGCTCGGCCGTGGCGCCACTGGCTTCACCACCCGCTCGGATATCGGGCCGGCCCGCGCCGCGCCCGACCTACCCGACCGCTCCGCCTCCGCCTCCGCCGCCGGCCCTGCCATCGGCCGCGGCCGCGGGAAGCCTCCCGGCGAGGATGACGGCGATGACAACGGCGGCGACGAGGAGACGGGTTACGACGAGAACCAGAAGTTCGACGAGTTCGAGGGCAACGTCGCCGGCCCCTTCTCCAACGCTGACTACGACGACGACGACCGCGAGGCGGATGCCGTGTGGGAGAGCATCGACCAGAGGATGGACTCACGCCGCAAGGACCGCCACGAATCCAGCGCCCCTACCACCCCTGCAGTGATGGCCACCTCCCTGGCAGCGCCGGCGGACTTCCTTCCCGGCCCTATGGCCAGTGCATCCCCAACTGGCGCTGACGAGGTGGAGCTGGTGGATTGGGGCGACGACGACGACGCGGACGAGGATGAGGTGCTGCTGGAGGACCTAGTGATCGAGCTCGACGCGCCTCCCTCCAAAGCTCCATCGGCCCCTTCCCCTTGTTCTGGCAGACCCTTGGTGCGGGGCGGCCCTGCCCGCGCGGGTACCCCTGACGCGGCTGGGGCTGGGACGAGCAACTCGAGGACGCTGGCCATACCATCCGCGTCGAAGCTGCTGCCATGGCTGAGCCCTAGTGCGCCATCTCCCCACCCTCCGGAGCTAGGCGGACCCGTTGACAGCGGCCGGCGGGGGACTATCACGTGTGCACCTTCTGGAGTTCCGGCGTCGGCCAGGCTGAAATCCATTATAGTCAGGCCAACGCCTGTGCCGACGCCCTCTGCCACGGTCGCTGGCCGCCGCAAGACCGTGTGGAGGAGGCTGAAGCTGATGGAAGATAGCACTGCGTGATTGCCAGAGCAGAAGAATCACGGTTCCAACCGGCTGTCGAGCCCTCCGTTTGCTTGCTGCTCGGAGCTCGGGGAGTCTTCTGGAGCTAATGTTCAGCTGGAGCCTCCACCTTCGCCGAGTTGGCAAACAGCAAGGAAGAAGTACTGGTGGCGCAACAGCGGGTCTCTACAGGAGGATGGATCTAGCAAGACTGCGCAAAACGCCACCCCAAGGCACACCATGGACGGCCGGGAGTTTTTCAAAAAGCACCTCGCCGGGCGCTGCTTCCGGTGCCTAGGCGTTGATCACCAAGTTGCACAATGCAGGGACCCTGTGCGCTGCCTCAGGTGCATGGGCTTCGGCCACATCTCCCGGCATTGTCGCTCCACCCGGCGACAACCCATCTCAGCCGAGCTCCGCTCCCGGCTCACCTTCCCGGCTGATAGCATCCACAGCCGCCTTGTTTTCCCACCACTTTGCTCTACCAACCATCCCATCACACCACCATTCCAAAGCACTCTACACTACTCAGCACGCCCGCCTCCAAAAGCTGGGGAGATAGAGTACATGCCTGGTAACCACCCAATCGTTCCTTGGTGCGGCCAATGCCAAGCGCCAGTGGCACCCTCTCTGCGCTGTGACGACTTCGAGGGATCGCAACAACGCAACAAACGACGCCGTTCGCGGTCACCACTGCACAGCCCCCCTCATCTCTCAGTGAGTCTTGATTCATTGACAGTCCACGGCTTCGGGTCCTCAATCCCAAGGAGCCCCCCTCTCAGGTACGACGACCCGATGTTCTTGGAGGCCTCCCTCCTCGCGGAGCCGGCGGTTGGTCCTGCCACTCCCCCGACTCTGGTGGCGACATTCCTGTCTCCCTTGGGCCAGATGTCCAGCCGCAGATGGCAGGGGAGGCACTGGATGGATTGACCCAAATATCGGAGGAGGCCTATGTGGAGCATGGTTGTGAGGATTTGCGGCTGGGACAGGACCTCTTTGAGGAGGGAAGTGCACTGCCAGATGGTGGACTACCTGCTGATGTTGATGACGAGCAAGCAGATGTACCTGCTGATGTTGATTACGAGCAAGCAGATGTACCTGCTGATGTTGATGACGAGCAAGCAGTTGGACAGACTGTGGTTGAGTTTTGTAGCAGTTTGTTCAAGGAGCTTCCGGCACCCTTGTTGCCGATACCAGAGTCTCCTCCACCTCGAGCGACCCGCCCCCGTGTAGGCAAGCTGAGGAAGGGACAGACATTGCAAGCGACACGCTCGAGCTTGCGCCAGGCTGCCAAACCATCTGCGGTGCCGGTGGCTGAGCGCGCGCAACGCAAGCTGATGCGTGAACTGGAGTTCCTCAATCCACAGCGCCAGGCACCGGATGCAGCTATAACTGAATACATTGATTTGTTTGGCGCTGATCTCCCAGATCAAGCCGTCAATGCACTCAGGGCAGCAACACGCCTGGACAACAAGGAGCTAGCGAAGGCCTTAGCAGCGATAGCTACTGAATATGATGCAGCGGAGATGGAGACCAATTGAGCTTATGCAACCAGAGAGTTGTAGCGTCTGTTTTGATCAATGTTGCCTAGCTCAGTGCCAGCGCTAAGGAGGCTTAATGATGTAGCAAGAAGAGAACAAATTTTCAGTGTATACCTATTAGCATTTGAAACAAGAGGTGGAAAGCTGAGTGCCTAGTCTCTAGAGCCCCCATTAGTCGTCCAAACCGGTAGCGAGTAATCAGTTTCTAATATCCTAAAACCTCTACAGCCTAGGCTGCGGTAGGGAGCGCCTCTTGCGCATGTAATCTTTGTTGTATGCTAACTCTTTCTTATTATCAATCAAAGCCGGGTAACCGGATCTTTCAAAAAAAAAAAAAAAGAATCCGTCGGAAGGACATGCCCTGAACTGGTAAACCTGTAAACAATGCAATAGCATATAGATGTCGAATGAGTGCATGGCTATCTCCTTTTCTAATGAAAAAGGAAAATGGAAGGACACTGCAATAGAGACTGTGGGGGAAAATTTGATTTGTACCTTTATCTTACCATTGTCGAAGCAGCATCTTCTTTTATGGACCATCACAAAATGTAACAGGTTGTAGCTAAGTACCACATCAATCTAGCAGGCCGCAGCGAAGTACGACACCAAAGAGGCATATCGTCGAACACTATAGGAGGCAACCGTGGAACAGACATGGAGCCTAAATTGTACCTTGTTCCTGGGTGTTGGCCTCCATTGTTAGGTTCGTTGACGTGGACTGTGCTGTAATGGATGGAGAGGATGGCACACCGAACATCCCAGACCCGCGTTGGCCGCCGCATCTCGAACCCACGTCTCTACCGCATCCCGACCTCGCACCTCCGCATCTTGAGCCCTCCAATGGCCGCGCTCTTGGGCCTGCGCCGCCGCTATCCTCCAAGGCTGCGATGGCCAGCCTGGGAGGCGCGTCCGGCAGGGGAGCCTACGCCGGCGGCCGCCGCCGCTGGCCAAAACCCAAGCCGCCGCCAGCGGACTGGAAGGAGGCAGCGGCGCTTGACGGAAGACGAAGAGAGGGCCGTGGTGGGAGGCGGGGTGAGATTTGGACAAACTTGCAGCTCTTAGATGTTCATTACATGCCTCGTGGTCATCGATTTTTGATAAAACCAATATTCTGTGTACAGTTTTCTGGATGTATAAAGGGTACAGTCCCTAAACGAGATATACTTTGTTAGGTGCACATAGTTTTATTTATGAATTCAATTATAGGAGAGATTTATTTCTCTGTTGATTTTTGACTTACTTTGTCTTCTTACTCTTACTCTGTTACTATTTTTTCTCCTAAGTCGTGAGTCATTATGTTGAAAATTTAGAGACTTCCGTAGCAAAACGCACGGGCGTCTGCTATATATAGAGAGAGAGTTGCATACACAGCACACGCACGAAGCTAGCTAGCCACAAGACCACAAACACCGTTCCAATATGGAAGCACTGCCACTGCTCTGGATCGGCCTGGCCACTCTCGTTTTCCTGCTAGCTGTTGTTTTCCTACGGCAAATAACACGGCACACCCCATTTTCGCCGCTACTGCCAATTATTGGAATCAGCGAGAGTGCTGTTGCCAGGCGTCTGCTCTTCGACCATGCCGACGACGACTTCTCCAACTGGCCGACGACGCCCTTCCCACTAGACTTCGCCTCTGTCGAGGGGCGAAAACACTACAGCATCAGCAGCATGCCCTACGGCCCTCTGTGGCGCATGTTCCGGTGCAGCCTCACCGCCGACGTCCTGCACCCCACACGCCTCAGCCTTCTGGAGCCACTCCGGCGGGACGCCGTCGAGAACCTCGTCGCCGGACTCTCCGCCGCCGCCGCCGCCGGCCAGGGGGCTGTAGGTGAGGTGCTTGTTGTTCGTGAAAGCATCCGCGCTGCCGCGTACACGCTGATGGTGCGCGCGTGCTTCGGCGACGACGTCATAGGTGCACGCGACGTGCACGCCATTGAACGTGCGCAGATGGAGTTCCTCGTCTCCTACGCCGGTGCAAAGGAGGCAGAACGGTCAAGGCTTCCAAGGCTTGTGCACTGGAGGCGGTGGCAACGCTTCGACGTCGCGTTCCACCGGCTGTCCGCGATCTTGGTCCCTCTTATTGTAGCCAGGCGTCGCCGGATGCAAACGGAAGAAGAACGCGTTGCAGGCAGCAGTGGCTGCTTCGTCCCGTACGTCGACACGCTCTTCAACCTCCGAGTGCAAGTGCACGACGACGACGATGGCGGCGACGGGCGCATGCTAACAGAGAGGGAGATGGCTCCCCTTGTGTGGGAGTTCATCGTTGCTGCCACCGAGTCGGTCGCGTCGTGTGTTGAGTGGGCGCTGGCTCATCTCGCCTCCCAGCCAGAGGTCCAGGACAAGCTACACCGGGAAGCAGCTGGTGGTGTTGTCGCCGAGGAGCACCTTCGGAGCTCGCCATACCTCCGTGCCGTTGTGCTCGAGTGCCTTCGGATGCACCCCCCAGTGGCATTCCTCTTTCGCGAGGTTGTTGGTGCCCATGCGGCGGCAGCCGCTGGCGGAGGTGATAGAGCAACCAGCAAACGCTCCACGGTCGTCGTTATTGATGCAAGTGGCATCGGCATGGACGGCAAGGCGTGGACGGAGCCCGATGAGTTCCGGCCGGATCGTTTCCTCGCCGGCGGCGAGGGCGAAGGCGTTGCTTCGGTTCCAGGGCCCAAGGAGATCAAGATGATGCCCTTCGGCGCCGGACGGAGGCATTGTCCGGGCGCGGGCATGGGCATGCTTCACGTCGGCTGCTTCCTTGCCGCACTAGTGCGTGAGTTCGAGTGGGCACCGCCTGCTCATGATGCTCATCAGGGCGGCGACGGTGTCGACATGACGGAGTTGGACGCGTTCTTCAAGCTAATGAAGACTCCTCTCAGGGCGCGCATCACGCCACGCAGCAGGTCGTAGCCATGCATGCGCATCAGCAAGCAAGCATATGGTTCATCAGTCTCCTGCTGGTGTGCATGATATATAATAATTTTATGTGTTTTGCCTTGCTAAAGAGAAGCATATTTCGATGTAATAATAAAATAAAAAGGTACTTCATGTCTTCATGACCGTGCTTTAGTCCATACCACATACACCGGGGCATGCAGTCCATGTTCTAACTAATACAATTTCTTATATATAGGACCTTCTTCTTCCTCTTCACTTCTATAACAATTAAATCCTTCATGTTCATTTTCTACACCAAATACGTACAATTACGGCCTATTACACGCAATTGCGGTCGCTATATTGGTCCGCTATTCAGAATAGAGACCACAAAGTTTCAGAGTGCAAAGTTTAGACTGCTACCTCGCAGCAATAGCGGCAATAGACCGCTACCGCAACTATTTATTACCTTGGATTAGCGTCAACCTTGTTGGGGGCAGCCATGCCGAGATCCGAGGACCACACAGATAAGTGATTGTTGACAATATCTTAAACCGTCAAAAAGCATGAATCAAGGACATAACTCAATCAACAATGCAGATCTAGAGTTTAAACTAATAGAATGCTATGGTTCCAGTGAATCTGTTTAAACTCTATCAGTGTGTTGATCTGGCTTGAATTCGCGGGAAGCTGTGAATTGTGATGATTGTGATGGGCCTCCTTCGCTTAGAATTCGCTTTGGGCTATTTACCCTTCTCGCGTCCGAAACGAGCCCAAACGGCCTGCTTGAAGGATGGGAGTTTCCGTGGGCCAGACGCGGGGAGGCCCGCGAGAGGGCCGAGTGGTAGACGCCCAAGCGACGCGGGTCGGCGCGGCGCAGAAGATCGTGTCCGTCCTGCCGAGTTCCGAATCCCCGAATCCCGTTGGCGGCATCGGCACGAGTGGTACTGGTACGGCGGGCGGTGGGCGTCGACGCTTTGGTGTGTCCGCCCTTTCCATCTGGCGACCGGGGCAGCGGCGGAGATCTCTGCACGCGACTGCCTGACGATCGATACAGGTGCGCTTCCTGACCAACTACTACACGTAGCAATCGAGCCATGGATGCTCCCTAGTCCCTCCTCAAGTTCTAGGTCACGGATCGCGGGACCATGTCTCCGCCGTAGCCCTTTGCGATGTTCTAGGGTTTGAACTTTGAACCATCGCGGCAGCAACATTTCGCTGGCGCTACAGAAAGGTCAGCTGAGCGATCCTGTGGTACGTACACGAGCCGCATTCATGGACGAACGCGCGCCGCACAGGGCTGCCGGCTGCGCTCCTCCTTGATGGCCGATGCAGGCGACCGAAGTAGGCGCAGGACCACCACGCACGGCACGCGCGAGAACTCGCCATTGGCAGCGGGAACGCCGGGGTCGGAAGGCACCGCGCGCGCGCACGCCGATGCTAGCCGCCAAATGTTGTTGGGGTTGGGGGGTTCAAAACTATCAAGCTGCAACATGATCTTTGCGGGTTCAAAACTATCAAGCCACCATATGTCCCATGCTGGAGATATTTTCGAGACTCCTGCTTTGCCAGTGCGCGCGGCAGCAGTTAGCATTACCTTCAGTGTCTACGTTCATATGCTTGTGGCAGTAGAAAATAATACAACATAACCTCGTTTGGTGAAATACAACGTATAACCTCGTTTGGTATGCTCGCACAGCAACAAATCCTTGCCTCCACAAGCATCGAGATGAGCTTATCCAGGTTACAGACTTCACCTTAGCAAAGAAATCAAACCCTTGGCTGCCAGATGCTTTGCATTTTAAGTTTAAGATAAATGCAGTTGGTAATATGTATGGTAAGATTAGGAAACAAATTCGTTTATTATTTTAACTGATCACCTTGTCTCAATGTTATATAGGAGTATTTATTTCTAAACGGAGGAAGTACTCTTTGATACATTTGCGAAACTAGATTATGATAAATCATTTTCTCATTGTGAAAATCTAATTAGTTTGTTATTTTAACTGATTACCTTGTCTCAAACGTTATATTTAATTTCAAAACGGAGGAAATACCTCTTCGATACATTTGCCAAGTTAGATTTTATCAAAATATTCTCATTGTGAAAATTAACGAGAACCTGATACTAAAAATACTAAAAATGTACAAAGATCCGTTTTGACCTTTGATATTGTTAACTGAGAGTGTAGTACTGTAGTATGATTTTGTATCCATGAATTCTTCTGTTGGAGTTGCATTTGGCTTCACGTTCTTGTTTTGTTTGAACAAATTTAGAAGCGAGATCGAGTAAGAACAAACTGTGGTAACTGGTTACTGGTTGGTGAAAGTATCTAGTACTGTTCCCTGATGTGTGCAGTGCAAAAGCCTTCACCTGAGCCTGAACAAAAGCTCTAGAGTGTGTTTGGTTTGGGGACAAAGGTGAATGTGATATGACCATCCATGGATTTCGGGATATGGATATCTATTTTGTCTGTTTGGTTGAACGGATGGGACTAGTCATTTTTGTTTGGTTGGATGGATGAGATTGCATAGGATGGGAATACTTGACTAATTATATCTATTATTTAGAAATAATAACAACTAATTATAATCTAATAAATATGCACCAACACTAATCTTGTCATTATAATCACTAATTAAAAACAAAATACATTAATTAGCACTATACTATTCTAATTATCACACAAAACATGTGCTAATCAACATGTGGATATCCTCATCCACCAGATTTCTACGGGGCCAGGATATCCAGCATCTATCTAGAATATTCTCCTACCGTGGATATCCAGATTCACCTAATCCATCCAACCAAACACCCTAGCATGGATATCTATGGAACCAAACACACCCTTAAAGTACAGTAGAGAAACGTTGAGCTCGTTACATTTTTCTCGTAAACAGTACCACCATTTTGGCGCCGATCCAGGCTTGTGTTGCCTGTCAAAGTACAGGGAGGGAACAGTGACAGTCTTGCTCGAGCTGCTGTCAGCTCTCACATGGAGTACTCCGACTACAACCACTACCTCTCCAGCTAACCTGCAACCATCTGGGTGAGCCGGGAGTGGAGAGTACACTGCTGCGGCTTGGATGTGAGAGGTGAGGAGCACAAATACCTGCCTAAGAGGACCACCTAAGCTCTGCTAAGCATCTCTAGGCCTGCACCTGCTAAGAGATCTACTAGATCAGTGCAGTACTGCATCTGCGTATGGTGCTTTAGCCGAATTTTTTATATACTACTAATTTGCTACTGACCGTGGGCATGGCGTGTACGTGGACCACAGGCAGGCATGTATATTTTAAATTTTAGATCATGGAACCAAACACTCCCCCTTAGATCATATGGGGTGTCTGTAGAGTAAATTCAGGGTATATGGAATCCTAATCAAGCAGCACGCCTGTTGTATTGCTATTCGATCTGAAATTTGGGGTGTTCGGTGGAAGAGCAAGGTTTCCATACAGACTTGTCCATGGGATCAAGCCTCATCATAATTCATACCGGTCTATTCTGAACCGAATCTCCAGCCAAAACAAAGTCAAAGCTTGGCATAGAATTTAAGAACAGGTTGCCCACCAACAAAATTGTGACCCCACCGGTTCCTTCGCTGAGCTAAGGCGAGGTGAGCATTTGCAGGATCAGGAACTGTCTATTCTGTTTGCATTTCCCATTTTTTTTAGTTAAAAGTTTAATTTACCATATAAACTTTACTGCATACGTACCTACCATTTGCCTTTGTTAATCTAAAGTTGTAGACATGCTGTATTTGTTACCCATAGCCATATAGAGATGGTGATCTCAAAAGAACAAACATCCAATAGAGATCCATATATATACAAAACTTTTATGATACATGATGCCACTCATCCTTTTGTAATGCCCCTTCCACTACCTCTCTGAGTCTTTTGCTCAAATCATTGGTCAGGCAATTGCATTTCTTTCACACGTGTATGACTGATTACTTCAGTACTGTGCACACTATAACTAAGGAGCATCTGTTTACTTGCGTACCGTTACAGTAGTGGCCCCACACCACACATAATAATACTCTGCTTTAAATTTATAGGTCACTTTATATTTATCCTATGTTAAATTTCTCTAACTTTAATTAAGTTTTTAGAGAAATACACTAATATCAACAGGTTTAAATAAATGCACTATTGAGCATAATTTATGGACACTTCAATGAAACTAATTTTATCTTATAGATAAAGATTCGCTACTTTCATTGAAGTTAGAAAAAAATGACTTTTTCTATTGTTAAAGTGGTCTATAATTTAGAGTCGATGAGGGCATCTCTCTTTAGCAATGCTGGTGGGAACGGTTTCGAGAAATCTACAATTGTCTGCATCTGTATAGTACAATAGTAGACATAGATGAAAAGACATGCCTGATTCCCCATGCATGCAGGACACGGCGCATGGGGCTCAGCTTTGGCTGTAGTAGTTGCAAAGATTCATATGGACAATAATTATGCTGGTTTCATGTAGCCCCATATGGCCTCTGTCCTGCGTAAATGCATGCTATTGTTACATTCTTCAACTGTCAAAATCCTGCCATTTCTCCTCTAGTCTGAAGATGAACATTATTGAAACTCCTCAGAAAAAGAAAAGATGAATACATCATTGACTCAAACAAACTCTGAATAGCATGTAAGAGAGCTATGTTCATTTTTGTGCTGAATTCGCCTTGGCCAGTTGATTTGTTATCATAATTTCAGTTTACTAAGTCGGGTTCTAGCTAGTTGGTTCATTACTGCGTGCAGTTGCTCGATTTTGAAGTTGTTGTTACTACTGCGTGATATTGCTTCTTGCATGCTGTGCGTGCTATTGCTACATTCTTCAACTGTCAAAACCCTGACATTTCTCATCTAGTCTAATGATGAACATTATTGAATCAAACTCCTCCGAAAAAGAGAACATGAATATATTGACTTCATTTTTTTTGTGCTGACTTCGCCTTGGCAGGTTTGCTACAATAGTTTCAGTAAGTCGGGTTCTACTGTTGTTTATTATTGCATGCAGTTTCTCCATTTTGAAGTTGTTATTACAACTACATGATATTGCTTCTTACATCACTCTGTTCGGGTGGTTAGATTGTACAGCTGGCTGACTGATTGCTCTGAGAGAAAAACACTGCTAAATAGCTGACTGATGCTGGCTAGTAAGTTCAAGCGAACGATACTAATTCTACTAGCAGCTGGGTTTCCTGTCCAACTATGATGAGTAATGCTTCGATGGTCAATGCTAATGTTAAACAAAGATGAACTGGAGGTCAGATCATCAAGCAGCTGTTGTAGGCTGTGGCTGCTACCAGTACGCGAGCAAGGTATGTTCCCATACCGTACTTGCAGAATCACTTATTTTGTAATGCCTGTTCTACAAATTGGAGAAACGACACATGCACAAAAATAAGAATCACTTAGGGGGTGTTTAGATCCCCTCCAAAATCTCAAAACTTCTGTCATATCAATTTTACGGCACATATATGGAGTACTAAATGTAGACGAAATTTTTTGCATGTTTACATAGTTTGTCTGTAAATCGCGTAACGAATCTTTTGAGTATACTTGGACCATGATTGGACACCTATTGAAAAAGATTTCTCGCTACTACAGTGTCAAAATCCTAAAACTTTGCACATCTAAACACCCCTAGTAATGCCTGTTCTACAGATTGGAGAAACGACACATGCACAAACATAAAAAGTCTCACCAAGAATATATTTTCCTCATGCTTGTGAGCTAGCATTCTTCACTATGCTAGCATGCATCTTCTCTATACCGTAGAAAAGACAAGATCTTGAAAAAGCTAGTTCGATTACCAAACTAACAAGCACCCACATCGGAAGGCACATCGTCGTGGCTTTTCTCGTCGCCGAGGTACAGTCAACAAGGACTTGGGCTTGACTCTTGGCTCCCTCGCTCTACACGCATGCATGCAAAAGGCAGTAGCCACCGTGCTCCTTTTCCTTCCTGGCTCCTGCTGTCCTCGTGGAGAAGAAAGGCGTCGTCGAGACGTCGACAGTATTTGATTTTACTAGGAGGGTCTGGTTGCTTTCGTACCGGTACCAGGCTAGCTCCGGATACACTAGGAGTACTAGCTATATAGGAGTACTCCGTAGGTTAGCTAGCTAGTAGCCAAGTATCGTCACATCCTCAGCCATAGCCCACACAAGGAGGACGAACCCAAAAAAAAAAAAAAAAACTGTTTGAAAGTACAGTACCCCCTCCAAAAAAAATATGTTTTGATTTCCAGATTTCTTGTTTAAGCGTTCGCCTTATTTAAAATTTTTATGTAAATATTATTTATTTTATAAGGACTTATTTTATTATTTGCCGGGTACCAACTATGCGGTACCCTAATTTCAACGTAAAATCATATTTCTCGAATAAAGCCCGGTCCAAGAAGGACACCAGCCGAGGCCCACGCGGAAATGGCCCATGCAAGAACTTCCCGTACGGTCTAAGACAGAGCCGTGCGGAAGCACATCGCCTCTTTCGGGCGCGCGGATCCCTCGGGAGAGATTCTCTAATTCGCCGGAGCCTCCGCGACAGGGCTCGGGAAAGCAAACCTCGGACGATAGACTTCCGATTCGCCCAAGCCCTCCTACCCCCCGCTATAGGCTAACACCCTCGGGCGCACCCCTCGGGTTCGCCCGAACTCTGCCGACGTCAGCAGGGCAAACTTGACGGCCAAGGGACCTTCCCTGACCACTTTATAAACACGGTCCCATCGGTGGGCCCCATGATACAACCGCGCTCCGAACGCGCACGTTCGCCGTACCAACTGCCCCATCTCCTCTGGCAGGAGATCTGACGGTCCAACTCCTCCCAAGTCGCTACAGGGACGGTCAACTGTACAGCCCTTCGGGCTGACGAGGAGATTCGCTAACTACGATAGCGACTGCCATGCCCCGGCCGTACATGTGACACTAGAAAAAGGGGAGATGACAGTCGTCCAGGTTAACCCGGGGGAATGAGCAAGCCTTACGATCAGGCTCACCTACCTCCTGGAATGTACCTCGCGAGGAAAAAGAAGCACCCGAGGGAGGACACTCCTCCCGCTCCATCCCATCGAGCCCCCAACGGCATCAGGGTCTCTCGAGCCTCGGGAGCTTATCCTGTAAGGTCAACCTATCTACTCGTTGCGCTGTGCAGGATTGGATGCGACGGCATGACGTAGTGCCACGCAGCAAGCAATGACCTGGCACTGTGAAACGCTTTGGAACTCACTAATAGAACAGTGGTGGATCAGTCAAATGACTAATGCCATACCGCCGAGACGCCAAAACGAGGGCGCGGCTGATGATAGCCACCAGTCACCACCGACTCCGCCATGCCGAGCACTGTATCCACAGGGCAACACATATAACTCTAGCCTCTCTCTTGTAGCTATAAAAGGGAGAGTAGAGGCCGATCATGGGCACGTTTTTTCACTCACTCACAACCAGAACCACCAGACATACAATCTACAAACTCAAGAACACACACAAACACTTATACTCACAAGAGACTTGGGAGCCCCTCCCTCTCTCGACTAGGCTTGTAACCCCTACTACAAGCACCTCGGTGTAAGGTAACACGACTCGATCTCACACTGGACGTAGGGTATTCGTTGCTTGAACCAGTATAAACCATGTGTTCCTCCTTATACACCATCCGTGATCTCAACCGCAAAACACAAATTCACTAATCGGTGTTAGCACGCCCTAATCTAAGCACCAACATTATTAAAAACTTTAATAACGGTTTATATATTTTGTTATTTGAGTAAATAATTGAATACGGCGACCAGTCAAACGAGTAATGTAGTCAAAAACGTCTTTTTTGAATGGAGTAAGTTGCAAAGGCACTTTCATGGTCGTCTATTTTATGGTTTGCAACTTCAGGTTGGAGTTACTCCTTCGGTCAAAAACATCTTATTTTTCAAGAAGTCAAATATTATTAATTTTGATCAATTATATTTAATAAATATCAATGTTAATGTTATGCAATAAGCATCGTTAAATTAATATAAGTAGTACACTCTTCCATCTAAATTATATAGCACCTTTTGGCTTTCTCTTGATATAATGGCTTTTGTTATACACTAAAATTTATACACATAATTAAACTATGTATTTGGAAAAGTCAAAATATTTTGTAATTTAGAATGAAAGCTTGAAAGGAGTAATTGGTTGCATCCTACTTTAGGACGTTGGCCCCACTTTCATTCTCACATCCAGTGGATAGCTGTATTCTCAGCATTCCTAGAATGAATTGCTTCATCATATTTGAATATATTCATTTTAAGCCAGTATATTACTCACACAAAGTTGGAGGGGAGTATATATGAGGACATAGAGTAGCAACCAAACACTGAAATGGAATAATTTCATTCCACCTCATATCATGACTAAACACATAAGTAACCTTAAATGAAATATTATATTTATGCCATAATTTCATTCCACCTCATATCATGACTAAACACATAAGGAACCTTATTTATGTCATAGGAAAAGAAACCCACTGTGATACTGTACCCTTTCTTTACTGAAGTAGCGTGCCCGTATGCCCGTACCCGGATACGTGCACTGTAGTCGTCATGCCTGGGGCACGCATGCGCCTACGCTGCTTTTGCTGCCGTTGTTGTCTCCTCTATGGATCTACTATAGCCTTCTACTAGGTGCCTAGGTCTAGACAAGAGGCTTTAGCTTGTCCTATCAGGACTAGCTTAGGGTGTGTTTAGATTCGTTGCAGTTTTAATTCTGCACGTTAGCACGTTTGTTTATATTTATATTTGATAACTTATGTTCAATTATGATCTAAGTAGGTTTAAAAGATTCGTCTCGTGATGTAAATAAAAAAATACAAACATATAAATATTTCATCTATATTTAGTGCTCTATATATCTCTATATATATATCACAATATTAATATGACTAATTATAATTTTAATTTACAGTGAATCTAACCAGGACTTATCCACTCTTCTTTCAGGGTCTCCGGTCTCTTTCTTTCTTTATCATCACAACCACTATACTGACAGAAAATTACTCTGGTGACGCTGGTCTGTAAAAACGGTTTTGAATGCTTGGTTGGGGAAGGGAACGCGTTTCTGATGCTTGAAGCTGCAGATAATTCATACTACAAAATTGAGTTCTTATCCCTTTTATGTTGCTTGTACAAAATTGAGTTTCTAAGAGCATCCCTAAAAGTTTATCAAAATTTACTTGGTAAATCTTATGATTTAACGACTCCCTAAAATATATGTCAAGTTAAAAAATAGAATATCTTCAAGAGTTTTTTCTATTAAGATTAAGACTTGGTAAATTAAAAAAATAGGCCACATCCTTAACAGATGGAACAGAACCCCATCCTGTTTCGCGCCGTGGTTCTTCTCGTCGCGCGGCGTTCTGGATCACAGCAGCGCCATGACCCTGGCCGAGTCGAGGAGCTTGCTCACGAATAACACGTACACCATGGCGCCGGCGTGGAGCCTCTCGAACGCCATCATGTTCAGGAGCGTGCACTCGGTGGATTCGTCCACGCGTAGCGGCGGCAGCTCAGCTCGCCGTGCCGCCGGAACCAGATGTTGCGCAGGCTGCTCGTTGGACTCTTCTCGAACCGGACCCCGGCCTCGTGGAGATGAGCTGTTCTCGCGAGAGGGAAGGAAAAGAAAGCGCGCCAGAAATAAAGGCCGCGTCAGAAACTACGGATGCGCGTTCCCAGGCGACGTGCATATATGCGCGCAAATCATCAAGATTTGGCAAGTTGGTAAAAATGAGAAAGGGAGGTACCAAACTATTCGAGAAGAGCTTTTCAAGTTTTTAAAAAAACATGAATGAGGAAGGACTATACTAAACTATTAGAGATGCTCTAATACGTTTATTTGCAACATGGTAGTGTTAGAGAGTTAAGACTGTCTAGGTTCAACCTGGACGCTCGCAGTCTCGGCACACCGTGCCGGCCCTGGCTCAGCACTCGCAGTCTCGGAACTGTTCACGAGCCTGGATGTACATGTGATGAATTCAGAATCTGCTGCATCTGGTGATGTATGGCTGGTCGATGTTGCTGTGTGCTCTAGTTTGATGACATCGTACTGATGATTCCTTCCCAATTCCATTTCTTCATCAATTGGCGGTTATAGTTAGTATTTAAAGAGTAAAAAATTTAGAAAAGCTCCTGAAGATGCTCAAACCGACGCAACCCATTTTAAACGGCGGAGGCAGCATGGGTATTCCCTGATCCAGCTATGCATCAAACCGACGCAGACCAGTTATTTTTTTCATCTCTTTTTTGAGCCTCCTGCTGCCTGCACTGGGCTGCTACCTGCCCTGACACCCCTACTCACACCTCCAGCTCTGCAGCGGTGGCTGTCTAGGTCCCCTAGGCCGCTAGAATCCTAGGACCTACGCCTAGCTCCTAGCTAGCCCCTTGGCTTCTCTGCACACACCTCTCTCTAATCTCTGTCTCGCTGCCCTTTACTCGCACTCAACCACTATTAACCACTATTCTGAGCAGTACATCTCCCCCACCACAACGGCACAACCCGATCTATAAATCATTCGCTTTGTCTTGCTTCTCATTGTACACAATCTCTGTGTCTCTTCCTCACCCATCCACACTCTAGGTCTAGTAAAATCGCCATGATATTTGTATATATATCAACCTCTTCCCTTCTATAAACCACTGGTTCTTGAGATGCCATTCCTTGCGGCTGCTCTAGTTTGCAGATCCCAGGAAGAATCAGTTTGGTTGCTTCTTCTATTCACTGGCCGGCACTTCCTTTGATTCTTCTGTTTCTTAGAGATTGTCCCATCTTCTGTTCTTTGGATCTGAGATTGAAGCTTCCATCTACCTAGACATGGTATTTTATGCAACATATCTAGCCTGGAACTGCCCAAGGGAACGAGTGAAGCTGCCAGCATGATCTAGCTCTGAGTGATCACCCAAGAAGAACGATAGTTCGGTGTTCATGCCTTGCTAGGTCATGCTGCGGCAGCCTCACTCCTTCCCGTCGTTGGGCAAGCATGGTGGCTTGCTGGATTTATTCGCTTGGTAAAGCAGGTAGTACCAACAATTCTCTATATTCCTGCGAGGAGTAGTTATCTTCTGATCTTGGTCCACTTGATTTGTTGTTGATTCTGATTGATTGATTCACTGCTCAATCGGTTTATTAGTTGTTGCTGCTGGTGTTTGCTTGTGTTTTTTAGTTGGGAGTAGTAGTAATAATCTTAAATGATTAAGTTAAGAGTACTGTATGTGCATTTTGGAGATCATTCAAATCTGTTAGTAGCCATTCTATTTTCTAGCTGACTTTGACTTGTGGTAGCAAGGACATGGGCATAATCTCTACTGTAGCGATGGTAACATCCTAAAATGGTGAATACACCTTCCTTCCATATTTCTGTCGCTTGCTTTCTGGTCCTCTCATGCTTCATCCATTATTGATCACTACTCGGTACTGTTTGGAAAGCAGACAAGCTACTAGCTTTGCTGCTTTGGCATGTGCTGCATATTGACATATTGTTATCCATTCTACTTGTTCCATCCATGATTGCAAAAGCACATGGTTTCTTATTTGTAGAGCCCGCCCATCGTTTCTTCATTTAATTTAATTTTATACATCCTGCATTAAATTCATCGATTTTTTTGTATATATCTTTTGACAAAACTCGCACCATCCAATGCAAATATCTCTAAACCAGAATTTACTTCCACAAAGTAATCAAATCTGTTATGTTGTAGGAGCATCCTCTTAACCTAATGGTGTGTTGAGAAAAGAAAACTATGCTGGAAAACTATTTTTCCTTCCTGCTAGTTCAAACAATCCAATGAGAGTTTTGAATTATGCCCTTAGCATCTAGCGATCTACTAATGTTTGCAGTGCTGGGCTGAGTACTCGCATCAACCATCGACGTTTATACTCTATTATTACTCATCTTCCTTGCGGTCCTGGGCGTGGGCGGAAACAGAAATATTTCTCACATCTACCTTGTTTAATACTATTACCGTTTATTTATTTGATCAACTTTATGGCTGTGGATATTGAAGTGAGTTCTCGGCCTTAAGGGGACCTCAACGTTGTTCATGGCTGCCATGATCGCATGGTGGAGATCCTGGTTAATTTTGCGTTCTTCTGGTTGGGCAAAAATTTTGGATTCTGGTATTGTGGCATCTTACTTTTGTTCAACCATAAACTAACTGGACTCAAAATATTCGTCTTGACATGTACAGATAAACTGTATAATTAATTATTTTTTTATCTATATTTAATATTCCATGCATGTGTCGTAAAATTGATGTGATGGAAAATCTTGGAAAACTTTTGGGAAAGTTTGGGAACTAAACAGGGTATCAATTTGACTCTAATGTTCACTTATTTAGTTGTTTTGTATTGATGTCTTAGATTGTCTTCAACAGTCAGCTACTTAAAATACAAGACCTATTTATTTTTTTAGGTAACCCTATAGTTGGAGTGTTTAGTATTTATATTTTTCCCAACAAGACTTTAAAGACAATTTTTTTTCCTGCGAGAAAGTGTTTAAAGATTATAAAATGCATTTTGGATTTGTCTACCAAATAGCAAGGTATTCCATTGAAGATTATAAGTATCCTCAGTCAAAATGCATTTTGGGTTGTTGGAGCCTAGCCTTACATCAATCTACACATGTTACTGATTATTTCTTAGGGGTAGTTTAGTTATTCTCCAAAATTCCTAAAAGTTTCGTCACATTAATTTTGTGGTACATGTATGGAACATTAAATTTAGACGTATGTTTGCACAGTTTGCCTGTAAATCAGCGAGATGAATTTTTTGAGTCTACTTGGACTATAATTCGACACTTATTATAAAAGATTTCTCTGCTGCTACAGTGTCCCAAACCCCCCAAAAAATTTGGATCTAAACAGCCCCTTAGGCGAGGTGAACTACTGAAAACGCAATATACATTGTACTTGCATAAGCCTATGAAAAAAACGTATATTTTTGTTGATGCTGATACAGCATTATATATATACAATGGCGAAAAAGAAGGTTAAAACCTTCTGATTGGCCATAAAAGCTGCTAGAAAACGGGGCCGTGATGAAGCGTGAATTTTTTTTGGTGGGTGTGTGTGTGGGGGGGGGGGGGGGGTTGCATGGTAGGCGTGTACTACCACTCACTGGCGAATATACAATGTCGCTGCTGATCTGACCCAAACGGCTGAATGCATGCACTTTAAAATTTAAGATTTTCATCGCATTAAATATGTCAGCACATGCATGGAGACGAATCTTTTAAGATTATAAAAGATTCTCCGTTTAAAATTCGAAACCGGGAAGTCGTGGTCAGGCCCTTCAATTTCTGCGCAGGAGACTGACAGTTCTGGTGTACCGGTGCACGGATTTGCTGCCGCAATATTTCAAACTTTTCAGGGATGCAAAAATGCTCCTGCCTTTGTAGCTTGACTGTGAGGTTCTGCCTAATAATTTGTGTGGTGTGCTAATTTTTATACGCAAACGTACACACTCTCATAAAACTTCCATTAAAGATAGCCTAACTCAATCAAACAAAACCAGCTTGGATGCCACCAAGCTCGCCTTGGGAGATGACGTCAATTAGAAGGCACTCTGTACGTTAGCATCGTCGGAGTTAGAAGAGCAGCACCAATATTTGTTGGTTTTGGTGGATAAGGCCCTGTTTAGATCCGCTACAAATTGCAATTGTAACTAGTCACATCAACGTTACGGTACATGCATGGAGCATTAAATATAGACGAAATATTTACATGTTTGTACTTTTTGCATGTACATCACGAGACGAATCTTTTAAGCCTACTTAAGTCATGATTAGACAAAAGTTGTCAAATACAAACGAACCGGATGTAAACACACCCTAAGTTCATGGGGTATGTGTGCACAATCATGAGTACCATCCATTTACTATTAATGCTTGTGTTCATGTGATGATGTGTTTTTTGAGTTACGACATATTTTCATGCATTGATGTGGTTATTTAAGTAAAATCCTGAGATATATTTCGTGCATGTACAAGGGTGGTTTTTTGACAGGAAAGGATCCATAGTTTTCATCTCGTAAGCAGAAAATTGTGTCACCAACCCAGGGTGAAGTGTAGCTCTCCAAATCGGTAACATGGGGCCATAATAAGTCTAAAAGTGGCTGTCTCTCTTATAACCACGGGCATATATTTACTAGTTAATAAAAAAAATTATGTAAATCTTTGGCTCTATTCGCTAAACCTTAAAATCATTTATTTTTCAGCGGTTGTGTAGTATTTTTCTCTCATAAGAAATCAGCATTAGTGTTTATTTTTAACGATTTTCAGCTTCAGCGAACAGAGCCTTTGTCATTTAATGATACATCAAGCAACAATCCGTTAACAAGTATATGCTAACATTCATGGTACATACATATGTACCTTTATCCATATGAGCATCTTTAAAGATTGCTCCCTCCGTCCCATATTAGATGACTGTTATGAGAAGCGTGTGGGTCAAACTTTCTCAACTTTAACTAAATTTATAGAAAATATGTGCGACATTTTTATTTCCAAATAAATTTGTTAAAAAACTAGATTTAAAGATCTTTCTAATGATACTAGTTGTGTACGTTCGATATACTTTTAATATAAAATTAGTCAAAGTTGAAAAAAACTGACTTTTCGAGAAGCGAGAATGACGTCTATTTTGGAACGGAGGGGTAGGTTCGGTAAATTCTCGAGATTGGCGAGAACTGTGCCTACCGCCTACCACAAAAACTACAGCGTTAAATCACAAAAAAAAAATATCTTTTCTATAGGGATTGGAACCTATACCTAAGGTGCTAATGAGGCACCGTGACCATTAGGCCACATGCCATTTCGTGCTCCGTGTGTGTCGTTGTGTGTATGTAAAGGACATAGCGAGGGAAAGGGAGGATTCCACAAGCTTTAGAAGGGTTGAGTTATTTTAAAATGGTTTAGGGTTCTAAACTGGAAAGGATGTAGATATCATTTCCGTTATTAGCATGAGGGACAACAACACAACGTAGACTCTGTTTTAGATTTTATTGCTCGAGATACCCATTTTCCTGTCTATGATGAGGGCCCAATAGTCAAGACCCTATTGGCAGAGCTCCTTTCGTCTACTGTTTTTTTTTTTTCCCGAAAGCCTGCATTAGCACCTACTGCTACGAGGCAAAAAGGAGTTTTGATACAGACTCGTCAGGGCCACAGGCGAGGAGCCGGTGCACGGATGAGCGAAACACAACACACGGCACCGGCTAAAACGGTGGAGCTACACTCGCGTACTAACTGGGAAACTCGCCCACTAAGAGAAGAAAAAAGTACACGCGCATCACTAGGCAACCAAGTACGCAAGCGCCGAAAGACCCTGGTAGCCGCAGCTATCCAGGAGTCCGCCTCCTCCTTGATACGAAGCAGCAGCGAGGTCGGAGAGCCGGACTGACCGTCGAAAGTCCTCCGGTTACGCTCCTTCCACAACTCCCAGGATACCAGTAACACGAGAGCGTCGAAGCCTCTACGAGCAGTCTCGGGAACATTGGCCCTGGAACGTAGCCACCAGTCGACGGTGGAGACATCGTCACCGGGGGCCAGGTGCTGAAGACCAGCCTTGAAGAGTTGACGGAACCACACTTCACGGTAGTAGACGCATGCACTTAGAAGGTGGTTTTGCGTCTCCTCCAACTGCCCGCAGAGCATGCAGATCGCCGAGGGCTGGAGCCTATGTTTTGCTCGTCGCGCCACTGCCCACAGTCGTCCGTCCGTGGAGGACGAGCCAAAAGAAGAACTTCACTTTGGGCGGGGCTCTGACCTGCCACAGCTCCCGAGCTCCATGTAGCATGACCGAGGCCGTAAAGAAAGCCCTGTAAGTAGACGCACTAGAGTAGTCTCCGCTCGCAATCCACCTTCAAACGAACTTGTCTTCGACGCCCTGGGTCAGCTGCACTGAGGCGAGCTTATCCGCCAGCTGGACGGTCTCCAGCATTACCAGCTGAGTCCTGGCGCCAACGTGAAAGCCCATGTTTGGTTTTGGGTAATTGATGAAACCTAGTTTGCTAACGATTGCTCTAAGTGTTTCATGAGAATGATTAGCAAACAACAAGATGGAGCAAAGGACCGGGTCGGTGGAGGCCACAAGTGAAGAGCAATGACAGGCGTCCATGAAAATAGGTATAAGTCCATCATCAAAAGGAGTCCACAAGCTTCATAAAGAGATGGTAGAAAAAGCTAGGAGCTCAAGGCAAAGGTATAATTCATAGGAGCTCTTTTGCTTTTGGTGATCAAGACTCCATAGAGGGAGTGATCACATTTAGGAATAGATAGCCGTACTATCAAGAGGGGCGAAATCGTTGATGAAATACGGTTATCAAGTGCCACTAGGTGTTCATGATCATTGCATTGCATATAGATGCTAGTGACACTAACAAACCCTTAGAAAACTCTTTTGAAAAGGCTAACACACGTGCACAAGGTGTAGAACACTTGGTGTTAGCACATGGGAACAAAGGGTGAAAGGTTTGAGTGAAAATCCAAAGAAAACAAAGTGTCGAACCATAAAGTCTCAGAGCGTCGGACCAATGTCTTCGGTCCGACGGCTAACACTGCTGAGAGCGTCGGACGCTCAGTTTCTGAGCGTCGGACCATTAGCCGTAGCGTCCGACGGTGCAGATCGTGCGAGAGCAAACACGTGGCGAGCTCTGAGAGCGTCGGACTCTCGGCGTTAGTCCGACGGTGAGCGTCGGACCAACGTCCGACGGTTTTCAGGGCTCGGGGAGCTCTCTGGAAACGTCGGACCGTGGTGTCGTTTGGTCCGACGCGCTGTGTAGTTTCAGTCCGACGGTGCAGTGGCAGTGGGCGTCGGACCGCGAGGTGTTAGTCCGACGTTCGTCCGTCCGACGGTTCGTTTAGCGCGGGAAGTTAGCCGTTGTGATCCAACGTTCGACTTCAAACAGGCTAGTGACACGTGGCGTTCATCCGGGGCGTCGGACCGTGCCGATTAGTCCGACGGTACGCAGTGAAGTCTAAACGGCTATTTTCTTGTGTGTGGCTTATAAATAGTCACTTGGCTGGTTTGGGGAGGATCTCTTGGCACTCCTGAACATCATAGCATACTTGTGAGCCTTCCCACTCCACTCTCACTCATCCTACTTGATTGTGATCATCATTTGGTGAGTTTGGAGAGCATCAAGTGCATTGCATTGATAGAGATCATCTAGAGGCATTTGGTAGCGGTGATTCGCAGCGGTTTCTCTCATTACTCTTGGAGTTTGCCGACTCCTAGACGGCTTGGAGCTGCGAGGATCGTTGAGGGGAGTTGGTGATTGTCTCCGCCTCCGATCAAGGTATTGTGAGGGGTTCTTGAGCCTATCCTCGTGGGAGATCGCGAAAGGCATCTTTAGTGAATTGCTCGTAGCTTGGTGAATCCCCATCTTGTGTTGGTTGTGCGGCACCCTTGAGAAGGGATTTGGCGTGTGATGCCAATTAGCGCGTGAACCTCCAAGTGGGTGTATCGCTACAACGAGGACTACCTTGCCAGCAAGCAAGTGAACCTCGGTAAAAAAATCTTGTGTCATCTCTCTACCGAGGAATCTCTCTTGTATTTGATTGATTGGTTATATTAGTACTTCATATCTTCTCTACACCGGGGATATTGAAATCACCTTTACTCTTACTTTTGTGTACTTACTCTCTTATATAGTTTGTTAGTAAGTTGCTCACTTAGGAGTAGTGTATAGTAGTGACATAGCCTTTGCGTATGAACTAGTGATCATAGTGTAGTATACTTGTCTAGGTGGCTTGCATAGTGTAGTTTAGAGCTAGTGCTTCGCAAAGCTTGCTATTGTTACTAATCGACTTGTTAAGTGTTGTTTGTAGATTTTTATAGGCTATTCACCCCCCTCTAGCCATTTAGGACCTTTCACAACGACGTCGCGTGTCCACGGCAGATCGGCCATGGCATCTCTGACCGTCCTCGTCCTTCGGCGTTTGTCCACCAAGGCGAAGACGTGCGGGGCCGATGTCATGATTGGTCCGTCTGGCAGCGAGGAGTCAGTCCTAGAACATGGTTCTAGCACCGTCTCCCACCTGAACTGTCATAGAGGCGCTGAACATCGCCGCGACCACCTTCTCCAACCGGTTAGGAAGCAGCGCCCAAGGGATATCAGCATCAGTATGCCTGCGCCACTCCCACTGTAGCCGCAATGCAAACCCAAGTAGACGTAGGTCCGGGATGCCTAGGCCGCCCAGGTCACGCGGCGAACAGACCACCGGTCAAGCCACACGGCAGCGTCCTCCGGACACCGAATCAGTGCCTGCCCAGATGAAAGCCCTTTGCCTTCTGTCGATCTCACTGATTGCCCAAGGCGACAGAGCGCAGCAGATGGACACGTGCACCGGAATCGTCGACGGCGTCGTCTTGGCAAGAGTGGTTCTACCAGCGGGGTCGAGAGGCCACCCTTCCAGGTAGGAATCTTGGCGGCCACCGTGTCAATAAGGCTCTGCTCATCCGTGCGGCTCAGCCTGGTGACGGAGAGCGGAGCGCCGAGGTACTTCAACGGGAACTGAAGGACACGGTAAGGGAAGACTTGCAGCACTTCCACGACCTCCGCGTCCGAGCAACAGATGGGCGTGACCGAGCACTTGTCGATGTTGGTGGCGAGGCCTGACGCTCCAGTGAAGAGGCTGAGGATTTGCCTAATACATGTGAAATCGAGCGACCGGGGGGCGAGGAAGACGACGAGGTCATCCGCATAAATCAAACTCCTGAGCTTGATGGCGTTGCCCGGCAGCGGCTGGAGTTGTCCCCTGTGATCAGCCTCGTTGATGAGCGCGTTAAGGATCTCCATGACCAAGATAAAAAGGTACGGAGACAAGGGTCCCCTTGGGTCCCCTTTTCGTCTACTGGCAAGAACCAAGAAAAATGGTATACTTGATTTGACGGTTCTGATTGACCGGATCAGAGGGAGGTCGTTTCGGAGCGTGCTAGTGTCCGCCCTGATCGGAGAACAGCGTCGTCACCCCCGCTCTTCTTGTTTTCCACGCGGCCTCGCCCTCGCCCACGCTATGGCGCGCCGCGCCCCTCACCCCACCGCTGCCCATCGCCCAAGACGCCTCCCTTCTTCCCCTTCCCTGCCCTTACTCCTGCTACCGTGGGCGCCACTGTTGCCAGGTGACCACGACACCCCTGTTCTAGACCTAGCCAAGCCGCCGCCAGGGCTCCCAACCACCTGGCCCCCCGTCCCCCTTCCTCCTCTAACCCTGTCGGAGAAGCTGCCAGAGATGACGACGACGGCGATGATTTTGGATGGGGGCGCCGGAGATGAAGACGACGGCGGCGGCTAGCTCAGGCCCAGGCGCGGGTGCAGACACAGTCAGCGAGCAAGGGCGCGGGTGCGGGCTGCGGGTGCGGGCCGAAGACGGCTCCTAGGACTGGAAGATTCGCCGGTGGACGGCCGCACCGGTGCATGATGCATGCATTGCATGCGCGGTGTCAGCGGACGACGGATCGATGGAGGTGTCGCGAGCAAGACAAGAATTAAACGTAAACCACTAATCATACAGCTGTATGCTACGGCCGCATTAACGCCTGGCTCAATCACTAGCTATGGCCTGTGTCAGCGATGCATAGATCAGCAGGCCCGCAGCGCAGCCCTGGTCCTGGTGCTGGGCTGCTGGGTTTTACACACTGTATAGTTCAGGGGTCGTACTTTCTTGTAGTATTGTGTTTGTCCCTTCTGTTATACGACTATTGTTGACTAATGAACTCGCAAATGCATATTTCACCTTGACTAAAACCCGGCTCGCGTGTCATTCATGACCATCAGAAGATTCTTGACTAGCCGTACGTAGTTGTTGTGCCCTTGTGTGTTACTGGTAGTATAATGCTAACAAAGCAAAAATGAAACATATCTGCCTATTGTAACAAACCGTGCACCATGTTGTATATGATCATGAGACAAATAATTAGTTACTTTTTGTTCCGTAAGAATGCAATTATGAATACCGTGGTCAAAGTAGCTCAAGTTTATCCAATGTGTTCGGTTGAGCTAAAATTCAATTGAGCTGAATTACACGGCTGAATTGTTCTGACAATAATATTAGTACTGTTTAGTGGCTGAAAATAATCTGAATCTAGTTCAAGCCAACCGAGCTGCAGGGGCTACTGCTTGTGCCGTGCATAATTATAAAAGTCTGTTCAGTTGGCTAGATTGTAAGGCTGGCTATATTATACGATCAATTTAAAAAAATAATGTTCCGTGGCTGACTAGAAAATGGTCGTCCGGTCCACCGAGTCATGGAAGAAGAGAGGACGTACGCCTAGCTAAGCTAGTAGTTTGCACTACGTAGTAGTACGAGTGCTTTAGAAATTGCAGTATCTAACGTGCAGTAACAGTAGCAGACTACTGCTAGTATATATTCTTTTTATCACCTACTACTCCCCTCCGTGCCTCCGTATCGTGCATGGCCCATGGGTACGCGCGCCTGCTGCCTCTGCGCCTGCATGTGCACGCACCGGCGCACCGCACGCTCCCGCGCGCATGCGTGTTTCCCGTTCCCGCGTGCCCTGCCATGCATGCTAAAGCTGCCGGGCCGTGCCTCTTCCCTCTTGGCTCTTGGGCGCTTGCAGCTCCTTTGCTAGCCCGGCACGCGCGCGTGCGCCTCCAGCCGTTCAGCGCTCGCGCAAGCGCACATCTGGAGCGTCCATCTCGGGATCCGACGCCACGTGTCGGCGGCCGGCCGGCAGCACAAGAGGAGCAGGTGACGACGCTATCGTATGTCCCGATCCCGGGAGGAGACGGTGAGCAGTGAAAGAAGCCCACACAGGTCTTCAGCCTCTCTCTCATCTCCACGGTCCACCCATGGCAGTGGGCGGTGGCGGCCCAGCCCAGCCCATAGATCACACGCAAATTATTGGTGCCAAGCGGGAATGTGCACGCAAAAGGAATGCCTGGCAGACGGTTGCGTGATCCGAGTTCCAACACTGTGCGCGCCCGTCTCTTCCAGGTCCTTTCTCAAGCAAAGCATGCTCAACTGTCAGCGGCGCAACGCATCTTCTTGTTCTTTGGGAGGTGTTTATACACTGGGTTGAAAATACCGTGTTTTATTTTTTTAATAAATGCTTCAATCTTAATTTAAGTAGGTTTAAAAGATTTCTGAGAAAATAAGTCTGCTTGGTTCACTGCCAAAATCTATGGCATGATGAATTTAGATATCAACCAAGCATACTTAATCTATATACTCCTCTCGGTCCCTAAAAATAGTGACGTTCTCGCTTCCCTGAGAAATATCTTTAATTAAATTTATATTAAAAAATATAAATATTTATAATACATAATTAGTATCATTAGATAGATCTTTGAGTCTAGTTTTTTAACAAATTTATTTGAAGATATAAATATTACACACATTTTCTATATAAATCTAGTCAACTAGCCAGCGGATCATCCAACTACCGCCCACTCGCTCGCTCGCTCGGGTGTCGAACTGTCCGTCACAGGGCGGAGGCTTTCAGGACTGCAATCGGTACCGAGAGAGGCTTATGGCGTGGCGCACCCGGCCTCTCCCTCGTCCCGATTTCTCCTTCCTGTTGCCGATACGGAGAGCGCCGCCTCAAACGCACGCCAGCCCGAGACCCTCCACCGCCGAAGCGGATCGGGAGCGTCCGCCGCCGAAGATCGTCGGACCGGCCACCACCGCCTCTGCCTCCGAAGACCATCGGACCGGCCGGAACCGTCGTCGCCCTCGCCGTTGTGCCTGCCTCATCCGCCCTCATCGCCCCACGCGCGGCCACCGTCGTCCTCACCCGCCACCGCCACCGCCAGCCCAGAACCTCGACCCCAACCGGCGTCAACGCTCAGCCCCCTAGCAACAGCTGCAACAGCCGGCAAGTTCGCAGGCGCAGGTGAGAGCTTTCTTGCACGCCACCGCCTTGGCTCCCATCGATCGATCAGATCGCAAGTAGTATCCGTGGGTTTGGGCAGCAGATTTGATAGAGCGAGTAGTATCCGTGCCCCGATTCGGTTCCGTTTGAGGATGGGATCTCTCTACATTGCCACCGGCCGCCGCTCTTGATCTGCTTGGCGTCCACCGTTCCCCAAGGGCCGGGTGCTGGGTTCGGTTGAAGGCATCGCTGATGTGCCGGCGACCTCCAAGGCAGCACCGCACCATGGATGCGACTTGGGACTTAGGAGGCACGGCTCACGACGTCAACTCGTGGCGGCTGCTGCAGCTGGTGCCTTAGGAGGCTGTTGCTGCCTAGGTCAATCGCTGGTGCCTCAGGCGGCTGTTGCTGCCCAGGTCCAGCTCGCTTGCTGCAGCGTGGATCTTGTAGCGAGCTAAGTTTGGTGGCGCAGGTGAAGTTGCATCTTGTGGAATTAAGCCAACTTATATGTTCCTTGCGACTGTTTTAGCTACTTTTAATCTTATTAGGGGATCCGTGAATTTGTTGTTCAAGTGAGTCATGTAATCTTAGAATCATTTATCTCTGCATATCTAATTAACCATGCAGGATAGTTCATTCATTGAGTGCCCACTCCAATTTTCAGTTTATCCGTGTGTGCTTCGATTACATACCTGCTCTGCCTGTCAACTTTATTGTCCATAGAGTATCTTTCCTCACGAGTAAACATGATTTTCTGCCTATGGGAATTTGACCAATGGATGCCAAGGAATGGTAGTTATGAAAATTAAATGTGCGAGAGGGAGCAAATGATATAGTGCGAAATTGTTCTGTAGTCATTCCCATGTTTTCCTTTTTTTTTTGTCAATATATGTCAAATCCGATGCATCAGAAACCTCAAGAATCTACCATGTTGAATATTAGTACATGTTGACAACGTTGTTTTAATATTCTCGATGACATCTCCTGCCATTTCTTTCAGTGATCTTTTCTGATTCTGCTCATGGTACCCCATCAATGGATGACGCTTTGGCCAAGATTGCTTGCTGATGATTCTGATGAGCAGGACTACAAGTTTGATTTGATCTTCGTCAGATAAATGGCTTGTTGCCTGACCAAGATGAGTTTTTTCGCGGGATAACTGATGAGACTGTGGCCATTGGCCAGACAAATACCACGGAGGAATTGGAGGAGTTTGATGTCTTTGGCAATGGAGGAGGCATGGAGTCCTAATTTCCGTTGGGGCAGAAATTTAATGAATCGTATGATGTTGATGTACTGGATCGCTGATGAGACCTATTTGCTGCGGATTGGCAGTGGCGGGTTTGCCAAGATTTACAAGGTATAGGAAACTCTCATCTGACCGCTCGATTAATCATTGTTTGTGTAAAAACACTGGTTCATCCTGATATGATAAGGAAAATCAAAATTATTTGGTTTTTGTTCCTACAGAGGTTCGCTGGCAATGCTTTTAGCTGCTGATGTTCACAGCTGGTATACCATTAGGATTGTCAACATCAATAATCTGTTTTTAAATCAGAACCGGTAGGGTTTGAAGCAACGAGCCAGTTATTTATCTTTCTGGGAGCGAATATATTGAATTGATGAGTTGTGAGAAATTTTATAGATTACTTCAACCTTCTGTTATTTTCTATCTACTATAAATTACAAGCTTTTGTTAGCAGTGTTGTTGCTTCCAAACCAGTGGGTACTTTAGGTGGTCTGGAAGCACTTGCTGAAATTTCTGTTTGTAATGTTCAGTTAATTGCGCAAAGAGGAAAAATCTTGTGGGATGTTCTACTGCCATTCCTCAGTTTCATGTTGGCTATCTTGAACAAACTGAATTGTTTCGTAGCAGTCCTCCAGCTTTAAGGACTCGCTCCTGCAAACTTATTGCTGCAAAATAAACTCGGGCGACAAGGATTGGTTCAACTAGAAGCGATCCAGTTGGAAAAGCTGGATGGGACTTATTAGATGAAATTCATAATAAGATCAAGAAGTAGCAAGAACCATCTGCTGCCAAGAGCTCCGGAAGCCACTTCCAGTTCCGTACTTTGGGCAGTATTCAAATAATGAAATACTGTAAAGGTTAGTAGCATTGCTGTGACTATTTTATGTTGTCTGGTTGATAATTTCACTAGGGCAGTAGCATTGATGTGACACAATTACATTTTGCTATTACCAGGTAACGGCTTGGTGAAAGGTTATTGGCAATTTGGCTGCTTCGACAGGCAGGGAGTGGCAAGGTTATTGCATTTTGCACAACAACGATAGTTTTCAGTGAATGAAGGATTGTTCATAAGACTATCCCCAACAATAATACCTAAAATACAAGACCCATTTTATGTTTGGGTTGCGCTACAGTGAATGGATTCAATACCCATTTTTAGTCTTTTCCAACAACACCACCCAAAAGAGAATCCTCTCAGCAAATGGGTTTTCAGGAGAGAGGATACGCAGATTTGGGTTATACATCTCCTGACACCTAAAATGGGTCTTCTGTATGGGTAATCTATTGGAGAGCAAAATAGTACTATCAGAGACCCATATTTGGGTTTGCATCTCTTTATTGGAGATAGCCTTACCATCTCAACTGTAGAACCCGTGGTTCACCTAAGTTTGCAAATGACTGTATTATAGTGATAGGGAAGAGGCATTTTTTTTTTTAACGAACTTGATCGAGTATGAAGCACTACTTATATATGAAGAGTCATATCTTAGCATGGAAAACATATTACTTCTTTATATCATGTTCCTAATCTTATGATTTTGCTCCCGTTGCAATGCACGGGTATAACTGTGTTAATTTCATAAAATTTTGTTTTTTTATTGAAATGTCACTTATCATACGATCTATTTATTTTTAGAATAAAAATTTAGTTATCTCATAGCAACGTACGGGCACACTAACTAGTATTTTACCAAGTTATTAAATTAGTTTCGGTTTTTATCTATATTTAATATTCTATGTATGTGTCAAAATTTGATGGGACCCATTTAATTAACGGGGAGCATTGCATCTGCACACAGACAAGCAGGAGAGCATCACTGGCGACAGATTCAGCTCATGGAGGCATGGAGCTCTGCCCGTTCAACAACCTATCAATTTTCAGAGTTGTCTTAAGTCAAGATCAAAAAATTAAATTTATTTATAACACCAAATTAAATCATTGGATATACTATAAAAAATATTTTTATAATTATACATTTATTAGTGCCATAAATAGTTAAGCTTCTTATAATAGCCTTGATGCCAAAGGGCCTCTAACTGAGTTGGTTAAAAGAATCGAGCGACACTTAGGTCCTGGGTTCGACTCCCCGTGAGAGCGAATTTTAAGCTGGGGTTAAAAAAAATCCCCCATGGCCAAAGCACAAGTCTTAGGTCTGGCCCTGTACGGTGCCGCTGTGTATGGCTGGGGCAGGGATTTAGAGATTTTTTTGACCTACGTAATAAGGTTTTCTTCTTGATGCAATGTCCGGCGGCTGGCTTGCCCCTGCAGCCTCGATCAAATTGAATATTAAAATATAACTTAAAACAGCTCTAGGAATAGATTTATTTATTCAAGAACAAAGTCTGTACTTCCGGTTACAGTACAGCACAGCAGGAACGAAAATCATATGAAAAATTTACAGAACCCGTGTTGATTTATATATAGAGAACAGTCTACTTCAGATAAAATTGGCTTTAATTGGCTTTCCATATAAACACAGCCACGCCTGTCGCCCGCTACCTGAGCTCCAGTCCAACACACACACACACACACACACACACACGCACGACAAATTAGTATTGTGAAGACCAATCGGCGGCGCTGCCGACCCTTGGGATGCTGCTGGTCTCCTTCTTGGCGCTTGCATCGACCGTGTACGTCATGCCGCACACCTCGCCCTTGCTGTCCACCCTCGGCACCGGCTTCACCTCGTTCATGGGGTGCTCGAAGCTCTTCAGCCCTCCGGACGTCGTGAAGAAGAAGCCTGATGCAGTGCAGGCATCGAACGCCAGGCGTCAGCGGGCGAGTGAGAACAGAGTGCAGAGTCACAAGAACCACTTCTGCTCATTTCTTTGTTTGTTTGGTTGGTTACGCTTACCTTTGGGGAACGGGGCAGCGGATTTCCCACAGGCAGTCTTCACGAGCTCAGCGTCGTCAGAGACCACAAGACGGCCATCGGTATCAGCGCCCCAGTAGAATGGAACGTTGCCATCGGGATCCTGTAATGAGGTCATAAACATGAGCTATCAGTTGCCTATCAATCAATACCAGTAGAATGGAACGTTGCCATCGGGATCCTGTAATGAGGTCATGAACAATGCACAGCTGTATCTGTTCTTTAAATGTAGGATGCTGACATGAAGATGTTAGAAGCAATGATCCATTTTAGTGAAACATTGATAGTGATGTTGTTGTTAAAGGTGAAAACTGAAACATTGATAAATGTCACGCTAGATGATAAATGTCAAGAACATACTAGGTCGGGTTTTCAAGAAGTACAAATCTCTCTCTCTCTCTCTTTTTTACTTAAACAAATGTAACATTACCAGACAGGTGTCATAATCCCAATTCCCAGGAATTTGATTTGATGCTACAAATTCTGCACTAACACTATGATCCAATAGTCTGCTGAAAAAAATGGCATCGCCATTTCAACCTTAAAGCATCTTGAAGATGCTCTCTAAAATTCACACTCTAAATCATTTAGAGAGCCATTTGCGTAAAAATTAGTTTCTATATGTTATCACACTTCAACAGCTTTTCTATATCTTCTTCGTACTCTAGAGAGCCATTTTTGCTATCTATTTTTAGCTAGCGAAAAATCCAAAATAAAAGATGGCTATATTTAGATAACCAATTAAAAAGGATTTAGAGAGTCTCAAGACCTTACTGTCTGTATACTCCGTATGTGCGATGCCAATTCTATGTGGATCCCAAGACGAATTGAGTTTTCATCCACATAGAGCAAACAGAATACCACTAGGCACAATCTTTTTTTTTAAAAAACAATACCACCATTTACTAATTGAATTTATTGATAAAATCTCAGCTCACAAGATGTGAATAATGACAGGAGCCAAAAAAAAAAAAAGAATATAGGAATAGTTCACTTACAGCAGCCATGAAGACCGACTTAGTCGAGCAGTCATACAGAACAAATGCAAATTTTCCACTAATGTCTCTCACAACTTGATCAGCAGGATAAGGACCCCTGTCCCTCAAGGTCCTGTAGGCTTCAATGATGATGTTGACCTCATTGGCGCCTTTACTCAATCCATACTGCTGCTTGAGGACAGCAACGTTCACGATTGTGCCCTGGAACATGCAAAATATGTCATCCACCGCTCCAAACAACCTGCAACCACAAACGATTTGGTTGAGAACGAGGTACGACATATACGTATACCGCTGATCACGCTAGGCTAATGCAACGATAAATGATAGCAGAGTTGACAACAGCAATGCTCGTAACGGGTAGCAGTGTCCTATATGTACTAGTTCAGCAGTAATCTAATAACAAGGAAACGTGT
The DNA here is from genome assembly GCA_038502445.1 of Eremochloa ophiuroides. Classification (NCBI taxonomy): domain Eukaryota; kingdom Viridiplantae; phylum Streptophyta; class Magnoliopsida; order Poales; family Poaceae; genus Eremochloa; species Eremochloa ophiuroides. Next base: position 5,756,056 of record JAHLJS010000002.1, read on the forward strand.
CTGATCTGATAATTGCTAGTGTCGGCGTATTTCTAAAGCAACGGCAGGTTTGTTGTTGATTGTTGATTAGTTTCTGAATCCGTGAGAATGCGATCATATATAGTAGACGTATAAATGTCTGACGAAATAGTGAGAACGCTATCAAGGCACTAATTCAGTTGAAGCGGAGGATGACATGCTGGGAGATAAACAAGCGATCGATAATCTCGCAGGATTGTCAGTTTGTCACGCGAGAGAAAATGAGAGAAAAATCAGTAAAACGAGGATCAGAGAGCACACATTCAGAGAGAACAGCGTATGGACGAACACAACAGCGAGGCGAGGGTGATCCTCAACCGAGACAATCAATACAAAAGCAAGCTCGACTCACTCACCTAGGGAGGAGGGGGCTCTGGTTGCTGGAGGAGTACGCCATGGCGCCGGACCCGCCAAGGTTAAGGGTGACCGCGTCAGGGCGCGCCTCCCTGAACCGGTCCGCGAGGCCCGCCGCGCCGTCGCCTCCCGCGGCGCCCGGCTGCCGCAGCCCCTCCGGGCTCGGCGCCACCGCCCGATCGAACACCGCCAGCATCTCGCCCAAAGCTGCGAAAGCGATTCTCCCGTCACCCTCGCTCTCCTTTACCTCGTAGTATAGGACGCTCCCGCTGCCACGCGCCGCGAGCTTGCTTGCCGATCGCCACAACACAAGTGCGTTAGGGAATGATGGCGACGAGCGGGATCGGTGGCGGGCTTATATTGGGGTGGTGCGTGGGTGCGTGCCTGCGCGTGGAAGGCGGGAGAAGGATCGGGACTGATCCACACCTGTCGCGGCCAGTCACCGGCTGCCGGACTGCCCCGCACTCGTCGGGCGCGGAGAGGATAAAGACAAACGGGTAAATAGCAAATTTCCTTTTCCTTTTAGAAAAGAAAACCAAACGACCAACGGGAAATTCCTTTTGCTTTTTTTTTTGAGCCAAATTCCCTTTTGCTTTTAGAAAAGAAAAGATCCAACGGGCGGATTGTTCTTTTGGCTAAAAATAAGCCGCTAATTTCGGCTCGTGCTGATTTGTTGTGAGAGAAAAATATTGTTTTATGACTGAAAATAAGCGCTGATTGGGGTGGATTCTGGATTGCCATTGGTTTATTCTCCTATTTTGGAGGCCCATTTCGGGAATGTGCCCATTGTTGTTATGTCTTCTTACGTACTCCCTCCATCCCAAAATAAGTGTCTCTTTAGAATTTTTAATATCTTCTTTTAATCATTCGTCTTATTTAAAAAATTTATTAAAAAATTAATTATTTTATTATGAAATGATTCATTATTAGAAGTACTTTAAACTTGATTTGTTTATTTTTATATTTTCACAATTCTTTTGAATAAGACGAATGGTCAAACGTCGATTTCAGAAAGTCAAAAACGACAGTTATTTTGAGACGGATTGAGTAGTAAGTAGTACTATGAAGATTGATCAAACAAAAAATAATAATTTTGAATGCCCAACGTCAAATATGAAAGGAGAGTACTAGCATGAAAAAAATCCCTCAAGAAAAAGTAGCATCAAACTTCTTCCAATTACCTATGGCTAAGAAAAAAGAAAAGAAGCATCTGAAGTCCAATAAGTTTCTATTTCTTTTTGCTAGTCCTTTGGCTACAATTGGAGTGAGAATAAAAACTACGGTGCCATATGTAAAGGTCTTTGGCAGATAAACGCTATACATTTCAGAACTTGAAAACGAGTTTCGCACGCAAACATATCACCGGGCACCGGCACTGACCAACCTACTACTCCTTACGTGTAACAGTGTAAGACGAGTTTAAATCTTCTCCCAATCACCTTTAGAGGATCAGCAGCACGACCACTTCGGATTAGTAGCAAAACAGAGCATCTCATGATCACAACTTTCCACAGCAAGGACAAAAAACCAGAAGGAAAGGCAACGAGAGATAAGTGGGTAAATGATGTGCAAATAATATGTTATGGGTTATACACACAGACTAAAGTTGCACATGATAGGTTATTATGGGTCAGCAGACATAGAAGATCACTTTACATTATTACATTACATATATATACAAGCTATCTGGTCTTTCCCTAAAATCTCATAGTGGCAGCTTGGCAGGCCACTGTGCTGTACGAGCCCTGCGATTAGTTAGAACAGATACACTGATAGCCTGCAGGCAACATAACCATGGTTTTTGCGCAAAAAGCGTCAACGGTAACATGGTCAGGCGGGCCATAACAAAACAAACTATCATCTCCGGAGATGAACATCTTGATCCAAATACTTCCATTCACATGCTGAAGATGAACAGACTGTATTAACAAACGCAGTTGATACAGAGTCTCATTGATTGCAGGGTCGAATCAGGTACAAAACAGTGATATAACGAGCATAATGGTAAAGATACTCGGAGCCATTGTGACAAATAAGAGCAGCTAATGTCTGGGTCCATGTTCTTTCAGTTGAGGCAGGCTACCTTCTGAGACTACATCTTCATGTCATCCTGACCAACTGCATTGCCTGCATCTGCGCCGAGCCCCTCATGCAGAAGGTCCTCCCAGAAATCATCATTTAACTCTGTGCTTGGCCTGCCACTAAGACGCTCGGAGCCACCAGAAGAAACACCTCGTTGAACCTCAAATCCCTTTGCCTCGACAGATGAACTTTCCAGATCAGATGGTGCACCATTGGCAAGTGATTCCACCGGCTCCTGTGGTTCAGACACTGCCTGTGACCCTTGCTCCAGGGTAGAACCAGTGACCATGCTATCAGCTTCAGGTCCCTGATCAATGCGGCGCCTTCTTTTCTTTGAGATGGCATTCTCAAGCTCCTTCCTCATCTCACGCTGGGAAATCAGTTGACGCATGAAATCAGGGTTCTGCATGACTCGTGCCATGAATGCCATCATCTGCTGTTGCTTCTGCTCAGTATCCTGTAATTTCTCTTCCATGGCCTGTAGATCTGATTTAGTATTTTGCTGCTCCTGCCTTAGCTTCACTACTTCAGCCATCAAGAGCTGTTTATCCCTCTTCAGCTGATCAATCTCTTCTTCATATCCAAAGTGCCCTACCTCAAGGTAAGAGCCAAGAGATTGATGATTTGGAGATGAGTGTGGAGGTTTCCGACGCCTAATGTTTCTGAGAAGGTGTCTCTGACCTCTCAGAAACTCCTCATTAGCAAATTCCCATCTGTCAGGATCCACCTTCCTGAAGCCCTGCCAAACCAATAATCCAGTCATCAGAATATCAATCACCATTTTTCATTGAGGAAGAATTAAACAGTGAAATCATTTCAGGTCAGATAAAATGCCGAAATGAAGAGGAACACTATGAAGAATATAAACTATTTATCATTCACGGTGTATCCGAATGTTTCAGATCTTAAATCTATTATACTATTTGCAAGCGAACAATAGAAAACAAACCCTGGATCATAATACTATCACAAGGCTGCCTGCAAAGACAATTTGGGGGGACAAGAATTCATTTGGAAATTGTAGGTGATGACCAGACTGCCTGCAAAATTTATATAATGCATCATTTTTAACAAAGTCAATCAATGTCATCAAACCTTCAGTTTGGCGTCTGTGATGTACATATATTATCTCAACAAGTACTGACAGAATGAAATTGGCTGGTGTACGGGGATACCAGGTGCCGGCTTAAAAAGCATTAGAAGATCGGAAAAACAAAATCCAGGCAATGAAAGCTTCAGTATTCAAACCAGACCCTTGCTGCAGGAAAATTAACCCCCTTTTACAGAAATACATGTGTTCCAACAACCATGCACTGAGGAGCAACAAGCTCAAAATAAACAGCCTCTCCTGAAAGGCAATTCTGCATTATTTTCTATTATGCAGTCCATGAAAGATATTAAAACATCAGTAGTTTCTAGATTGTTAGTATTCTCAACCGCTAACAGTGTCTGTGACATTGTTAGTGTTCTTAAGCGCTAACAGTGTCTGGTTTACTTCAATGGTGATAACCAAATTAATCAAACATACTCTCTTCGCCCCCCCCCACAAAACAATTGTTTGATTATTTGAGTTCATTTTTCGTTTCATAGGTTTTGACCAACTCTTAGCTCCTTAGCATAATAAGTTCTTCATCAGTACTCAACTGCATCCTGAATACCTTGCTTTGATTACTTCAACACAAACTTGCAACTTTGCTTTTCCAATTCTTATTTGCATATATACATGCTACCACCACATTGATAATTAGGATTTTTCACGGAGAGTTACATGCTTTTATGTAGCCAATTTTCCTTTTTATTAAAAAATCAAGATTCAGGAATGCTGGCAATTCTCAAACACTGACTGTAATTCACTCCACAAATAAGGAAGTAGGATTTCAGCACACCGAATCATAGAACATGGAACCAAAGCATCGATGGAGTCAAGAACTTACATAAGTATTGAGCTGCCGAACGAAGCTGGAGAAGTTGTTGTGCTTGAAGTACCTTGGCAGCAGCACCGTACCAAAGATATGAGGATCCCAAACTATGAAGCTATTATTGGTGGCGCTCCATGACACAACAGCGTCCGTGGTTGGATCATCAACCATGTCATACGTCTTGGTAAGAAATGGTGGCGGGCCGCCGTCATGGAGCACATCCAACGGCCTAGGCTGGCCATTGGCAGCGACTGCGGCCGGCTGGCTCTCCACCTTGACAGAATTCAACATCCCGTTCCCGCGGTTCATGGTAGCCCCATCAACAGAGCAAACCTAGAGCCTAGCCACAACAGGAAGCAGATCTATGCATCAACGATTTGCAACCCCTTTGGGCTCTGCGCCACACACTGGTTTATATCTAAGCAAGTTGCTAGTCGGTACTTGCCACCTGCCAAGCCTCAGATACTACAAGAAGACACGGTTCAGGCGTGACAAAAGCAAAGAAGTATGGGCACAAGAACAAGGTGCGGGGAAGCAGACAGGCGGCGTAATAAACCCACAGCCCTGTGTCTGTGTGGAACGCTTCAGCTCACCCCATCACGACCCGCGCGCACCTAACAGCAGTAGAATCACTCGCGCAGTGGGCAGAGATCAAAGCGCCCGGACATGTGAAGCGCGCCAAGAGGAAGACGCCGCGCGACCTCACAGAACCCCCTGACGCCGAACCAAAAGGGAGATCTCTTGGAGCAAGCTCATGCACCGATGCCCGGAACCAAATCAGGAGGTCATCGATTTGATTCCGGCGTGAGGAGGTGGAGCGGAAAGCGCTCGCCGCGCTTTTGACCCACAGCCCCTGCAAAAGAAAACCCAAACGCCCCCAACCTGCTCTGCTCCCTATGTCCCCTTCTCCCCTTGGAGCGAAACCAGCAGCTTGGGCGCCCGCAGCACGGCGGCTACCAGAGACCGAGGTGAGCTCGCCGCGCGCTCAAGTGGCGGGATGCGGCACCGCTTTTGTGAGAGGAAATCAAGGAGGACAAGGGATCCGGGAGGGAAGAAGCGATGGTGGGAATGGGAACGCGACCCGGGGATGGATTCCTCGGCACCTGGACCTGCTGCGAGAGGGATTTGGTTGGTAGGGGAGAGCGCGCTGTCACAGCGAAGACGACGACGCGGCGACACGCGTCAGGCTTAACTGGGCAGACAGCGATGGCGTTTTGGGTCCACTCACCTGGCACGGGCCGCATGTCTGGGCCATAGCCACGGCCCGCACAGGTCTGCACGATGGGCCTAATGCATGCGCTGCATTCGGCCCGTGTAGCAATTGCCTTCTCTTCGAAGGCACCCGCAGCCGCAGTCCCGCATCAAGAAGGTCGTCTGGTCAACTTCCCATCCAATCCAAGTATTCCCACTGTTCGTTTGCTTTCCGTCTTCGTCCTCTCTTTGCCGCCTCGTCGTCTCCGCCGGCCGGCCTGCGAAACCCTAGCGAGGCGAGGGAGAGAGAAGCTAGCGGCCATGTTCGGGTACGGGAAGGCGGACACGGACCTCGAGGCCGGCGGGTCCTCGCTGCTGTACCCGGGGATGACGGAGAGCCCCGAGCTGCGGTGGGCGTTCGTCCGCAAGATCTACGTCATCCTCGCCGTGCAGCTCGCCATGACGGCCGCCGTCTCCGGCTTCGTCGTCAAGGTGCCAGCCGTCTCCAACTTCTTCGTCACCTCCAACGCCGGGATTGCACTGTACATCTTCCTCATCATCCTGCCCTTCATCGGTAAGCCCGGCTCTCCGGCCTTTTGTTTTTTTTTTTTTCCTTTTCTTTTCTTCTTACGAGAATGAAATTGGTGTGCAACCTTTTGTGTGCAGTGCTGTGCCCTCTGCGCTACTACTACCAGAAGCATCCGGTCAATCTGCTGCTGCTCGGCCTCTTCACCGTCGCCATCAGCTTCGCCGTCGGCATGACATGCGCTTTCACTAGCGGTAATTTGCTTGCTCTAAGTCATCATTAGGTGTGATAGCGTGAGCGAATTTATGCAGTTTGTCTAATTGAGCATCTCAAAACGGTTTTTGTGTTGATTGGTGATTGTAGCGAATGGGAGTTTCTTTTTTGTTAGGATTCCCCTTCTCTTAATACTCTGTTAACCACATTGTTGGTCGAAACTTTGGTATATTGAGCATTCAGAAAATTTTGGCAAGCCAATCGATACTAAACAAATCCTGTCTTAGCATTAAGGTCTGTTCTGTAATCTCCAGCGCCACAAGCATATAGTTGAACTGCTGTCGATATCAATTTCTTCAGCCGAAAGAATAAAAGTTTAATTCATCTGAAGTCTCCCTGTCGAAATATCTGCATGTTTATAGATCTCTATTTAAATTACAGGTTCCAATGTCATATGCTTTAGATCGACCTGCACAAATTTTGAACAGACATGGTACTAGTTTGCCCTGTCCAATTGTCCATGATTGTCTTTTTTCTTGGGATGGTAATTGTCCATGATTGTTATGATAACTTCCATGTGTTTGTGGCTTAATCTCCAAACTTTAGGCGCAGGTGTCTCTGTAATCTGCCCATCCAATACAAAACCAATTTGCAAAATCGTCATTAGGTTTCTCTCTTTTACATGTTTGTATTTTTTGAACTTGCATCATCCGGATAGATGTCAGGGCTCGTTTGGTCTTTGTTATATTAGAATTAGATATCCTGCATTTGTTTCTGCCTCTGTAGTTCTTTGGGTGTGACATTGAAACTCCACGTGGCCATTTTTTACGAACTTTTTGACAGTCCCAACAAAATATGTTTATAGACTAGTTTAGATGAATTTCATGGGACACTTTTAAGTACATGGGCATAAGGTCCTAAACTTTGAATGGCCCTATGACATATTGCAGAAGTATGCAATAGATTCAGTTTCATTTATGGCAATTTACTTCTTCTACTGACTGGAATTTGTGTGATTGCAATGTGCTTTGCTGATGTCCCTATTTCGAGCATGTGTAGTCTGTATCACGTATCAACTAGGATTTTGTTCTCTATGAAGGAGTTGATTGTATGTTTGTTATTCATGCAGGAAAAGTCATTTTGGAGGCTGCCATTCTTACAGCAGTGGTGGTGATCAGCTTAACTGCTTACACTTTCTGGGCTGCAAAGAGGGGCCATGACTTCAACTTCCTCGGTCCATTCCTATTTGCTGCTATCATGGTGCTCATAGTGTTTTCACTAATCCAGGTTCGATGGCTCTACCTTGATTCCCATTAAGTATTTAAATATCTTTATTAAGTTTTTTTTATTGTGGTGGATTTTGAATACATCATCTAATTACTTACGTATTTGCTTATGCTGATTTAATTATACTTACACATCATACTAAGAGAGATTTTACTGTGCAGATCTTTTTCCCACTGGGCAAGATATCTGTGATGATATATGGTGGATTGGCATCTCTTATCTTCTGTGGCTACATCATCTATGACACGGATAATGTCATCAAGCGCTTCACCTATGATGAATACATATGGGCTGCTATTTCACTCTACCTCGATGTCATCAACCTGTTCCTGTCTCTGCTGCAGCTGCTGAGGGCAGCCGATAGCTGAGCTCATCAAGCTTTCTCACGTACACCTGTGTATATCACAAACTCTGTAATGCTCATGGATACTCCAATTTTTAATTAGATTCTGTCGGTGCTACCTTAGTTGGTTATGTCTGGCCTGATCTCTATCTCCCTCCCTAATTGTACACCATTGGCGCAGATTCTGTCCTTTTTTCTTGTTTTTTATCTGAACTTAATAAGATGATACGTGGCTCCCCTGCTGTATTCCAAGAAAATAAAAAGATAAATAATACTCCTTTGGCTTCAAATTATAAGTCACTTCGATTTTTTTTTACATCTATTCTGTTATGTATCTAAATATAATATATAGATATATGTTATGTCTAAATACATAGAAAAATTGATGTTAAAAAAGTCAAAGCAAGTTATAACCTCATGAATTCTTTAGGTATTTCGTTTAACAAAGGAGTACCTTTTTATTTTATTATATACTAGCAAAACATGGCCGTGCGTTGTATCAGAACGGATAATTTATATTGTTTATTATTAATGTCTATGCGTTGCACCGAGACATACTATAATATCACTTTTATTTGACCGAAGATTTTGATTTCAAAGAAATTATCAGTTTATTACATGTCAAAAGCTCAAATCGTATTTAGTGTGTCGTCCACCTCGGTGGTTAATGGCTCTGTTCGCTTCAGCTGAAAAGCTGAGCTGATTTTGGCTGAAACTGATTTGTTATGAGAGGAAATACTGTTTCAGAACTAAAAAATATGTGCTGTTTAGTTGAAGCAAATAGAGCCAATATCTCTTGGCCTTAAGGGACAACCTCACATAAAACTTATACAATAGATTTTACATATCTCATCGAAAGATTGCCATAAAATATCACTATAAAATTACCAAAACATATTAGCCAGAGAGGCACTGCACCATTTACCCCTGGAGACCGACGTATGGGCCCTGCTGCCGCTTGGCGAGCTACCATTCGCTGATCAACAGCCTGCCCCACCTGCCCTTCTTTTCTTTTTCCTTCCTGCTGCGCACATGGCACATCAGCCCGGCCCCACCTGGGGCCACCTTGCCCCATTCATGGGGTCAACATTGGATGCCGGCATGCCCCCCACGACACCTGTACTCGACGCCTGTACATGCATGCCCCTCGCTACCGATGGAGCCTTCAACGGTCGGATCTCGGCCACAGGGCACTCCACCTGCACCGTACACAGGTTTTGTGTTTTCTTCACCCAGCTGGCCATCCCTATCTGTTGTCTCAGCACGCAGCCGTTTGCGTTTCCTCTCGCCATAGCGCAGCGTTTGGAGGCCACAACCACAGTCGTCCCGTCCAACCCCGGCCTTCGTCCAGAAGTGCAAGATAGGAACAGGCACAGGCACAGCCGCCGCTCTTCCACAAATCGCTCGCCTGTGCGACAGCCGCTCCCTATCGCCAACGCAGCTCGCCCGTGCGGCTCACCGTGCCTCCCTCGCGCTCCTTCTTTGGTTGGTTGTCGACCCCTGCTCCTCTCTTCCATTGGTGGGCTCATCAGGCCTGACCAAGCTGCTTGGAGGCAGCACCGCTCGCGAAGGCGCACCTGGCGTCGGCGCGGGGGCTACGGGTGTGGAGCTGGCTGCTGGGCCCTGCAGTGGCTGCGGACGGAGCTTCTGGTGTGCATCTGGCCTGAGCGGTGGCTGCGGATGGGGATGCCGACTTGGAGCTGGTCCTGCACTGCCTCCGTCCCGACGACGGTTCTGTGACCACGCATTGTAGCGGCGGGCGGCGGCCGGGTGACCCAGCGCCACGATGACGTTGCTCTGCTCCGGAGTCGCGATCCCCTCGCCTTGTGCCTCAACAGACGGTGGTGCTCTGTGCCTCCGTCCCGACGGCGGTTCAGCGTCTCCGCGCCACGGCGGACGGCAACCCCGCGACCTCACGGTGCTGCTTCGCTCCGAAGTCGTCATCCCCTTGCGCTGGTTTAATTTTTGTTGATGCCTCACGTAATTTATAGTTGTTTTCCCGGTCTCTTTTCTATTCTATTTGGATTCGACTCAAATCAAACTCCAGTTTGATCCGAACTCTTGGATGGAGAAGGAAATCACCTGTGTCGGTCTCCAACTCAAGGACGACATTGTACAGAGTCCCGGTAGCAGACGGGTGAAACAGATGTGGGGAGGGGGCTGACGAAAAATTTGGTGGAGAAATTTTACCTTTTTAATAATAATATAAATAATATATAATATAATAATAACTAGTAAAAATGTCCGTGCGTTGCAACGGGAGGCAAACTATCAAATTAAATATAAGTTATGCTCCAGTACTCCCTGACTTACAAACTTTTGAATCTCAAAAAAAAAAAAGAAGTCCATACATCAAATCGCAATATTTGGATTAGAGGGAGTAGTATTTTATGATTTTCTTATTAGAAAACTTATTGGTTTACTATATGCGACTAATCTATCTGTATGTGCCCAAATATGTTAGTCAGCCATTCATGAATATATCTCTAATAGTTGGCCATGTACTCCAATTATCTATAATGAATGGACACAATACATAAACCTAACAGTGTACCGGTGGTACCTGTAACCTGTGCTAGTGCATAAAATAAATGCACTTGGATGGAAGGAAGAAGTCGAGTGCACCTGTTACTTTTTCCTACTGAAAGCTTCCCTTCCCTTGCCCTTTGCACAGATCGTGCTAGTACAGCCACCCTCGGCCACGCAGGGAGTCGGGGACACCGGCCGGTCTCGGGGTCAACCGTGCCGGGTGCGGGTATGCCAACCTCGTGTTTGGTCGCGCCAAGTGCCGGGACGCCAGACTCTCGTGTTCGATTGCACCAAGCGCCGCCCGGGACGCCGGACTCGTGACCTCGCCCTCGTTTCCGGTGAGCACCTGAACGGCTGAACCTCGCCGAGGCGGCGCATGGACTGGGCGAACTGGTGCGCGAATTCCTTGGAATCCTGACGAGCCCGCCAACAGCTCCTGGTCCGTGTCTAGCAGACCTTCTTGTGCAGCCGTCCACGCCCCCCACGGCGAAGTCGTGGAAGAAGAGGCGGATGATGCTGGGCGCGCCAAGGTCGAGTCGGCTTTCACGGCCTTCGTCACGGCCTTCCCGACGATCTCCTCCATCTGCGGCACGACTTCTCGTAGTACCTCTCGTCAAGGCCGGCCACGGGCTTCTGGTACGGCGGCACCGTGTAGCTGCGGCCTTCCTGCCCGCCGCCGCCGCCGTAACCTTTTTCTTGGAACCTGCTGCAGCGTCGTCGTGGCCGTTCTCCCCCGTCGAAGCGCCGTATCCGGTTGCGGCCACCGAGACGGCGAGCAGGAGGAGGAGGAACCCGGAGAGGCCCGGCCAGGAACGACGAGGCAGCCCGCGGCGAACTCATCTTGCTCTGTTGATCGCCGGCTGCTTCTACCTCGTGATGGATGGCATTGATCTGGGGTTCCATTGCGCCACGATATTTTTTATATATATATGGTACGTGATTTTCTTTTCAACTCAGATCTGATTGTTGCCATTTACCAGGTCATGTCGTGTGCACGTACCCTGGATTTGATTTTGGCAAGGAGATCCTAGTGGATCTGAGTGCTTACAATGTTTGTTGGTTATCTATCTTGCACTGTATGGACTTTTAAGCGTATATAAGTAGGAGAGGCCATGTGAAAGGGCTGGACAAAAAAAAAATGGAAATCTTCTCGCTTTATTAGTATATATATATATATAATATATAATATTAGAAAAAATGTCCGTGTATTGCTACGGATGACTATATACTAAGAAATATATGAAGTTAAACACTATTTTTACTAAGTAGTCTAATTTGATCAACTTAAAAATCATTCATTCACAAATTAAAAGTGCAAATGTACAATCCACCCATGCTAGTCTTTCAGTTCAGCCAGTTTTGCTTTGTCATTCCTGCATACGTGATTTTTAAGGTCTAATGCAAATATCGGTGGATATTGATTCAAAGGAATTAAAATAAACGGGAACATGGAGGAGATCACTAAGGTTAGTGTATTGTTTTGTATGCACTTCTCCTTGAGCGCCATTCAGGTACCGCCTTTGTGAGCACAACTGCAACGCTTCGTGGAGGTGTTTTGCGGTCCGGAAGCGCCATTGCTGCCGCATCTAGTGGAGTTGAGCACTGAGCGCAGCTATTGGGGGTAGATCTACGACAGTTGCTGTGCTGCAGATCCACTCGCCGCTGCCCGTACGTACACGTCGAGCTGCCCAGCTCCCAGCCGCCCCCACGGGCACGAGCAGCTCTGCTCCTCACCGCGCCACCACGCCGTTTAGCTGTGCGAGCACACCAGTTCGCGCTCGTCATCCCGACACGGTTCAAGCAAAACGAGCGGTGGCGGCGTTGGTGGGCCGATGTTCCACGTCGGCGTCGCCATCGCGGTCCACGGTCGACGCCTGACCCTGGCGTTGTGGTCGCGCTTGATCAATTCACGATAAGAAAGGTACGAATTGTTCTGGAAATTGTGTTCAACACGGAGACATAACAGGTGAGCAAAAGGTAATACGTGGACACGTGCGAACGTTGCGAGGACCATAGTCATAGTCGTAGGTGCACAGGATTAGCAAAGGCCACATAAAAAAAATCCAGGGGAGAAACTTTGACTCTTTAGTATTTGGTATAGATATAAAATAAAAATATAGATATAGAATGAGATATAAAGAGCAGTGTTATGGAAAGTAAAAAGAGGTTTTGAGCCTTATGATGATGATATGGTTTGGGTGCCACGTGCTTTTATATTAATTAAAAAACAATGGGAAAAAATATAAAGCACACTCTTCCATCCATCGTTCCATGACCACATACCGCAAAATACACACTGTCTATCTCCATTCACCAATAAAGGTTACCTTGTGGCCTTATCCGTTCACCAGGTCTAGAGCATCAAGCGAGGAGGTATGCTGCCCGGCTCCAGTTTTGCTACATACCGATCACCAAAACTGTAGTTTCAAAAAAAAATCACCAAAACTGTTCGGACAAATGCCACCGAGCGAAGCATGGTTTGAGCTGAGGCGCTGAGCGGATGCCTGTGACGGGCCCCGGGGGCGCAACGGCGGCAGGATCTCCGCTCAGTCTACTCCAAGCTGTGACGCTCAGTGCCTCCTCTCTCTCTGCGATGCGACATCTAGTGGCCGCGAAGGCCACGATGTCGATGCTCGGTGTGGACTCGTAGCACCGAATCTGAAGGTGGCCAGCGACGTCAGTGTCGGTGCTACGAAGCGGACTTTCAGGTAGCGGTGACTGAGGCGCGCCGTTACAGCATGGTCAGGCCCCCGTTGGAAGCCGGCCGAGTGGGAGATCCATAAGCGCTGCATGACTCCATCTGGGACGACGGTGCCAGCTGCACAAGCTACGTCCTTGACGGCGGCGATGACCGCGTGAGGTCCGTCTCCGTCCCTATTCCTTCCCTGCATCGTCGACCTGCAGCGCACACCCATCGTGCATGTCTGCTGTGCCACCGCCGAGAGTATTGATCTATCTTTTCATTGCGTATATATAGAAAAGAAGAGACCCTCTAGACACGAGGGAGGGCAGAGTCACGGCAAAATAAAAGACCGAACCAAAAACGCTTGACAAAAAAACTCGCAGAGTCCAAACGACCCACGATAGAGTTTGATGAAAATTTTGGTGGAGAAATCTTCTCGTTTTATTAACAGGTATAGATTAGCAAAAGTGCTCGTGCGTTGCCACGGAAGAATATCAAAATTAAATTTTCATCAACTCAATAGTTAGTGACCATGCGTTACAGCTAGAGTGTCAAAATAAATTTTTTATTAACCTAATTGGTTTCGTAACCAATCTAGAAAAAATAATTATTATACGTGTTTGACTAACGTATCAACATCTCTTTTTGTCCAAAAAAACCAAGAAAGATATGAGTTTTCGTAGCAGAATATCTTTTATTTTATTTGCATCTCACTTGGTTCCCCTCTCTTATTTTACCAGGTACTAATGTCAACCGGACACACAAAACTAAACGGAACTAAATTACACCTATGCACTCGTACACGCCTGGGCAAGGCCGACTGCACGTAGCGCAAGCGCACGTGGCCTGTTGACCCAGCGCCGTGCCACCCCCGCTGCCCATCCGGCCTGCACACGAGCCCACGGAAGGCCGGAACCCAGTTTCACCTCGATTAAGCTCCGTCGGTGCAAACATGGAAATAAATAGGAAATAAAAAACAGCCTAATAATAGTGCACGGTATCTAGGAAAGCTGATGCACGGATAGTTAGAAAAGTTAGACGAAAAAAATAATAATTATTAGATATGTTTGACTTACGTGTCAATATCTCTTTGTCAAAAATGTCAAGATATAAGTTTTTTTAATAGAATGTCTCTTATTTTATTTGTATTTCTCCTGGTTGTCCTCCCTCATTTTACCATGTGTTACTAATGTCAACCGGATACGCAAAACTAAACTTGAGTTAAATATACGTCTTACCAAGATTTAAACATGGTCCATTAAAATAGATAACGGGCTGCCGTGAGGGTGGGTTTGGATTGGTTTTGCCGTGAGGGTGGGTTTGATTGGTTTTGCCCTCTTTTTTTCCCTTCCTGCTGCGCACATGGGAGTCTCCCGCCACCACATCAGCCCGACCCCACCTTGCGCGGCATGCCCCCACGACGCCTGTACTCGAGTCTGTTCTGAACATGAGCAGTTCGCGTAACACAGGATTAGAGTAGTTGTTTTGGTTGGCCCACAACAGAGACAGGCCCATACCGTTTTCATCAGGAAATCTTCTCGCTTTACGGACAGTACAGGGATGCGGAAAAAGTGTGGGTAGTTAGGAAGGCTGGACGAAAAAACGAGCCGAAAAACTTCTCGCTTTATTAGTAGGTATAGATATAGATCTAGCAAAAATATCCGTACGTTGCAACGGGAGAGAAAAAACTATCAAATTAAACGTGAGCTGTGGTACTCCCTAACTTTTAAACTTTTGAATCTCAAAGCAAAAAAAAAAAAAAATAAGTCCATACATCAAATCTCCTATAATTTGGATTAGAAGGAATAGTATTTTACAATTGTCTTATTAGAAAACTTATAATTTGAACAGGGTGTAAGCATTTGTTAGCTAGTCTGTCTCACATGGCACCTCCTGATCAAATGGTTCTTGTCGTTCTTAGTAAGAACATTGCAATATTTACGTTTTAATCTTAATAAGATTGATTTAACCAGTATTGAACCAACATTGTTTTTTAATGCACTAAGGAAGGCCCTCAACTTTAAGATCCATTTACAAGAATTAAATAATAAATCATGGCATCCAAAGAGAGAAAACTTTGTATCAACCAAAATAGCGCAGGCTACAGGCAAGAATTTTTGTATGCATTCTCCTTTTAGGTTGCTGTTTATTTTCTCAAAAACAAATGCATCATACATGGGTATGATATGCCATTCATTTAATCTTTCTACTAAGTGTTATTTTTAAACTCACTTTGTAGAGGCACTTGGCCAGACATCGGAAGAAGCTTGAACTCACTCACATTCCTTCTCTGGACGGAGCTGATCAGTCGTAGCCGTAGCCTTCGAGATTGAGTCTGTGGCAAGCCAACACTTTGATTCTTGCACAATTGAACTGCAAATGGGGCGTAGAGGATCGAGATTTCAGTCACCGTAGCAATGGCCATTCGTGAGCCAGCCCGAACTGCCCAAATCGTAGTGGAGTACCGAACCATGTACACATGCCCTAACAAGAAATTGATAGCTAACAGAGATCAGGCCATCAGGGAGAGGATACCGATAATAAATAAATATATATCAGTTCAAATAAACCCATGAACATGCTGCTCTGCACTTCTGAAGTCTAACCGAAGATAGATCATGAGGCTATATTCCCAACTCAGTTGGGCTGTAATTTTTATCACAGGCTATACACAGCACAAATTTTCATCACTTGTCCTTTTCCACTTGTTAGCCTCATATCCAGGCATGGTGCATCAGAAATAATAGTAGCTATGGCATTGACATAAGTTGGTTGTGCAATCAAATCTGCAAGGGGATTTGAAGTATACAACAGTGAAGCTCCATTTGTTTATTCTTCTTTTTATCTGAAATTTATCCATGATTCTGGTTAATTGGGTTAATAAATTAATATTTGTGCATAGTTGCATACTAAAATTTTCAGAGTCATATCCACATAGAGTCAGCATGCTAAAATTTACAACTTGCAAGCCTTACAGTTTAGTAATAACAAGAATATTGTACTCCAACAAATACAATACAATCTACATATATATAACTTGGTCTGACATATCACAATTCCAAAACCCAGCTAAGATCCACAATAAAAGATGAAAGGCACAGAACAAAATTACCTGCTCTTCTCTAAGAGCTTTTTTTCCCCATGGACTGTTGCTTGTGCTTGTCGTCGGCATTGCCTTTCGATTCCCTGTTTTCAATTCCAATTTAGCGAGACAGGGGATGCAGAGACTTCGTTTTGTCAACAAAAATAATATTTGTTTTAACAAGAAAGATTCGTGGGCTATTATATAATAGGAAAGGAATGCAAAAGAGAGAAACCTGTATCAAACACATTAGGGAAAAAAATTGAAGAAGCTTATGGAAAAAAGTGAAGAAGTTTGTATGTCCAAATTAGCAT
This sequence comes from Eremochloa ophiuroides, assembly GCA_038502445.1. NCBI lineage: Eukaryota > Viridiplantae > Streptophyta > Magnoliopsida > Poales > Poaceae > Eremochloa > Eremochloa ophiuroides. Next base: position 5,772,597 of record JAHLJS010000002.1, read on the forward strand.
GGATTCTTTCCCGATCTTGAGCTGGTGGATGGCTGGCTCCTCTGTGGCAGCCGGTTCTTTCTCCACAGCCGCCGGATGGTGGTCCGCATCCGGCAGCTCCGGCCGGTGGTTCTTCCTTGCCTCGCTTCGAGCTCCGCGGCCCATTGCGCGGATGGGAGGAGCGGCCTCGGCCCTGCTCGTGGACGGAAGGAGGGGCGGGGCGGAGGACCAACAGCGATGCGCGCAGGCGCGATGGTGCTGGGTGTGGAGGAACGGCGGCCTCGACCCTGCACGTGGACGGGACGATGAGGATCGGCGGCGCTGCGTAGTGCGTACGGACGGGACAAGCGGTGGCACGGGACACCAACGATGCAGCGGCCATCCAGACCAGGAGACGAGAGAGGAAGATTTTCTTTTTCATTCAGAGCGTCGTGGCCGACGACGCGAGTCAGCAGGCCGTTAGCGGGCCGGAAACAAACGACTGGATTGGACAGAGCGGCAGGATACCAGAACAAAAATAGTTGATGAAAAAAGAGGAAAGAAATCTTTCCTTTTTATTAATAGGTAGGTATAGATAATATAAGGTATAGATAGATATAGATACAATCACGAATATGCTTCTTTAGCAAAGCAAAACACATAAAATTATTATATATCATGCACACCGGCAGGAGACTGATGAACCATATGCTTGCTAATGCGTATGGCTACGACCTGCTGCGTGGCGTGATGCGCACCCTGAGAGGAGTCTTCATCAGTTTGAAGAACATGTCCAACTCCGTCATGTCGACGCCGCCGCCGCCCTGATGAGCATGAGCAGGCGGTGCCCACTCGAACTCACGCACGAGTGCGGCAAGGAAGCAGCCGACGTGAAGCATGCCCATGCCCGCGCCCGGGCAATGCCTCCGTCCGGCGCCGAAGGGCATCATCTTGATATCCTTGGGCCCTGGAACCGAGGCAACACCTTCGCCCTCGCCGCCGGCGAGGAAACGATCTGGCCGGAACTCGTCGGGGTCGGTCCACGCCTTGTCGTCCCTCCCAATGTCACCGGCATCAATAATGACGACCGTGGAGCTCTTGCCGGCGGCCGCCATATGGGCCTGGGAACCTACAACCTCGCGCATGAGGAATGCCACGGGAGGGTGCATCCGAAGGCACTCGAGTACAACGGCACGGAGGTATGGCGTGCTTCGAAGGTGCTCCTCGGCGACGACACCACCAGCTACTTCGCGGTGTAGCTTGTCCTGGACCTCTGGCTGGGACACGAGATGAGCTAGCGCCCACTCAACACAAGACGCGACCGACTCAGTGGCAGCAACGATGAACTCCCACACAAGGGGAGCCATCTCTCTCTCTGTCAGCATGCGCCCGTCGCCATCGTTATCGTGCACTTGCACTCGGAGGTTGAAGAGCGTGTCGACGTACGGGACGAAGCAGCCATTGCTGCCTGCAACGCGTTCTTCTTCCTTTTGCATCCGGCGACGCCTGGCTACAATAAGAGGGACCAAGATCGCAGACAGCCGGTGGAACGCGGCGTCGAAGCGTTGCCACCGCCTCCAGTACACAAGCCTTGGGAGCCTTGACCGTTCTGCCTCCTTTGCACCGGCGTATGAGACGAGGAACTCCATCTGCGCACGTTCTATGGCGCGCACATCGCGTGCACCTATGACGTCGTCGCCGAAGCACGCGCGCACCATCAGCGTGTACGCGGCAGCGCGGATGCTTTCACGAACAACAACCACCTCACCAGCAGCCCCCTGGCCGGCGGCAGCGGCGGCGGGGAGTCCGGCGACGAGGCTCTCGACGGCGTCCCGCCGGAGTGGCTCCAGAAGGCTGAGGCGTGTGGGGTGCAGGACGTCGGCGGTGAGGCTGCACCGGAACATGCGCCACAGAGGGCCGTAGGGCATGCTGCTGATGCTGTAGTGTTTTCGCCCCTCGACAGAGGCGAAGTCTAATGGGAAGGGCGTCGTCGGCCTGTTGGAGAAGGCGTCGGCATGGTCGAAGAGCAGACGCCTGGCAGCAGCAGTGTCGCTGATTCCAATAATTGGCAGTAGCGGCGAAAATGGGCTGTGCCGTGTTATTTGCCGTAGGAAAATAACAGCTAGCAGGAAAATGAGAGTGGCCAGGCCGATCCCGAGCAGTGGCAGTGCTTCCATATTGGAACAGTGTGTTTGTGGGCTTGTGGCTAGCCACTCTCTCTCTATATAAACTACACTACTGGAGACGGGTGTCCGCAAAAAATACTGGGCAAACGTTTTGCCGAGTACAACACTTGGTAAACCTTACTCGGTGAAGCAGTATATGATAAAAGGATATTCGCCGATTGTTTTTTTTTCGAGCACTCGGCAAAAAATTTGTCGAGTGTCACTATGGCCGTCGGCAAACAAGTTTTTGCCATGACGGAGGGCGAAACGGTAACGGCGAGTTTACCGAGTGCTAGAGCTGTGGCACTCAGCAAACAAGGGCAATTTGCCGAGTGTCTCAGTTGTCCAAAGAAATGATAAAATGATGTGCCTTAGAACCGAACACCTCAGTCTGGATGCCCATCTTGGTGAATGATACTTGTGGTCCTGCGTGCTATTGTGTACTTGGACATACTTGTGATTGCACTTGGATTTGTTGGTTCGTTATGGCACTTGGATTATATGTGATGCACTTGTGGTTGAATACTTGGTGAATGGTTGTCAATGACACTCGTGTGTGATTAATTGTGTATGTGTGATATATTGTTTACATATATGTGATATATTGTGATTTGCTTGAGCGGGGTGGAATAAATAATAAAAACAGGTTGTTCTCGGTGCTTTGCTGAGTGTCATAGTAAAAACGGCAAAGGGAAATGTTATGCCGAGTGCAATACAACTGACACTCGACAAAGGTCCGAGGGTATGCGAGTGTAATTTAGGGTGCAACTCGGCAAAGAGTCAGGGTTTTGCCGAGTGTCAGACAGAACGACACTCGGCAAAAGGCCGCCATCACTGTCAAACCAAACGGCATGCAATTTTTTATGCCAACATCCTTCTCCACACACGGCAAAAGGTTTGTCAAGTGCCTAACAAAAGGCACTCGACAAAGGTTGGTTTGACGTCTCTTTTTTTGACAAGTGGGCTAAGCCGTGGGCAGCACTCGGCGAAGGCTAAGGGCTGGCAAATGTCTGGAATCCGATAGTGTAGCCGATGTCCACACATTGCTACGGAAGTCTCTAAATTTCTGACATAATGAGTGCCGACTTTGGAGAAAAAATGTTAATACAGTAAGAGTAAGAAAGGAAATAATAAGTAAAAAATCAATAGATAAATAAATTAGTAAAATCTCTATCTTTTTGCTTGATTGTCATGTAGGAATATATATGGACAGCAAACACTTGCTGAAAGATGGCCAGTCAACAGTCATTCATGACTACGTAAGGGATTATCTATTTCGGTGATTCTATCAAAGAACCAACTCTTGTTAAGTACCAGCCATGATTTAGAATACTAACTAACAAGTAACTCAGTACAATATTTCTTTACGAAAACTAAATAAAATATCTATTTCAAATTAGACAAAATATTTTTGGTTGAAACATGCATATGTGAATGCTAGCGATTAGCCCACTCTGCTACTTCCTTAGCTCACAAAATTCTTGGATAAGAGCTGCTGGTCCAGAATCCAGATCAGCCTGAAGGTAGAACCCATAATGCAGAAACAATAGAGCAACTCTAATAGGGGCACCTAAATTACGACACCTACTTTATATTTGGGTGCTCTCCTCTACTTTTGCTGAGCCAACAAATTCATTCTACTCTAGCAGCCGCATCAAAATAAAGGCTCCTAAATCCATATTAGCAGACTATGACTAGGGGGCCCACACGTCATTGAGTCAGCCTTTCTACCCCATCGTCTTTGTACGCAGATTCCGCTACGTAGCGTGGCTGGAGAGAGGCGCAACCAGTAGAGGTTGCGACGGGCATGGAAACTAGTGGGTGCGCGCTCGCAGAGGTGTACCAGCCGGAGCCGCTTGCGCTCGTCGAAAAAGAGAGATGCGCTCATAGGAGAGGGAGTCACACTCGCCAGAGGAGAGAGGTGCTCTGCACTTGCTAGAGATGTGTAGACCGGTGAGCTCGGAGGAGAGTGGAGATGCACCAGCCGTGCAGGGGCCGAGCTTGCGCTGGAAACGGTTGCGCCGGAGAGGGGCTTTTGTCAGGGAGGACTCTTCTCTCTCTCTGCAGCCGAGCTAGAGGACACCCTCGCCGGAGGACGGCTCGTCCAGGGTGGGCCGTGCGTCGGAGCAGTGTCGGTGACGGGGCAGCGGAGCCGCTGGGGGAGAAGTGACGGAAGCCGTCGTGGAGGAGAACCGGCGAGGTGAGCGAGCGCAAAGTGATTCCATATGAGCGCGGTAGAGAGAAATGGGGGCAGCACAGGATGGGAGCCGTGGTATTGGGCCAACAGGAATTGGGACTAGAGGGAGGATTTGGGTGTCCAGATAAATATGGGGCTTTAGTAGGGGCCTGCTGGAGTTGATCTTAATTCCAAAAGCTGCACTCACTCCCCTAAAAGTAACGCCATACATGAGGTTATATAGTCTCCAAAAGTTGCACTGCATTAATTAAGACATCTAAAAACACGAACAGCTAAAACCTTATTATACCTCCTGTGCATCTAGAAAACACCAGCACCTAGATCCTTATGCCTCTTGTACAGTACTATTACTGGAGCTAGAGGCTAGAACTATAATAAGCTCCAGACTGGATTTCGTGAAGCCCAATTACAAGATTCATCATAGTGAAGAATTTTGAACACAATAAAAGGTTGCTGCATAATCGATCAATTATGACAGGCTCGAACAATCCATATAAAATTCAATGGTTCCAACAAGGTCCGGCTGATTGGCAATAGGAAGATGCTAGAGTAGAAGTACAATTTTATTTCAAACTTTATTGATGGAAGGACAAATCTTTGTGCTGCTCTGCAAGTGATGCTGGAGAACAAGTAGGTGCAAAAACATTTAGCCAAAGGAAATGATTGTAAATCTCTTTATAACATGTGTTGTTGTTTTAGAGCATAATCTTGTTTCTCCACTGACCGGATCAACGGGACAGCTTAGTTTGCTTGAATCATAATCTTGTTTCTCCACTGATCGGATCAACGGAACAGGTTAGTTTGTTGTGACCTCGGGCTCGCGCGGAACCCTCCCTACCACTGCACTACACCATCACATATGTCTAAAATAGTTTTCGATTCCCCACATATTATAACAAACAATAGAAAATTAACTATTTGAAGCCCTAAACGAAGTTAAATGAAAAAGTTATCAACTACAAAGTTGCATAACATTTTGAAATCTACAACTTTCATGTAGAGTGTTTCTCCATCCGAGGCTTATAGCAAAAATTTAAATTTCAAATTTCAAACTTTGACCGTAATTTGCATCAACAAGATGATTTCAAATGAAAACGTTGTCAACTACAAAGTTTCATAACTTTTTGAGATCTACAACTTTATTTTGGAAGTTTCATCATCCGAGATCGTTTACAAAACTCAAAAAATAAAATTCAAAAAAAATTCTACATGCGGTTTTCATTACAAACCGCATGTTTAGATAACTGAAACCGTTTGTAAAAATGAAATGCCGGTGTCAAGAAAAATCGTTTTTGTACTCGTGTATTCTCACAAACAAACACACCCTAATTCTCTCTTTCACACACACGCATGCACTGACGCACGCACGCACACACAGAACTCCATTCGATCTATCCTCATCCTCTCTTTCACACACACGCATGCACTGACGCACGCACGCACACACAGAACTCCATTCGATCTATCCTCATCCATTATCTCATCACTGTGATGGGTGTTAGGTAGTACAGTACTTGCTGGCTGCTGCCCATCACGGCATCGCCAGCGCGAGTGTGGAGCGGGGGCCGGCTCGGGGAGGGACGAAGAGAATGGCAGTCGGTTAGGAGCTGTCACGTCAGATATCATATGATATGTTCGCATACTTATAAAGCTGTGATTAATTTATAAGATGAATCTATTTAGACAAATTAATTCATCATTAGCACATGTTTATCGTAGCATCACATTGTCAAGTTAGTTATTTATAGGCAAATCAATCCTATTATTAGCACATGTTTATTATAGCATCACATTGTCAAGTTATTAAAATAAAATTAGGCTTAATAGAGTTGCAAATTAATCTCAATTCTGTGCAATTAGTTTTGTAATTATTTTACATTTAACACACCTGAAGTTAGTTATTTAGGCAAATTAATTTATCATTAGCATATGTTTATTGTAGCATCACATTGTCAAATTATTATTATGAACTAATTAGGCTTAATAGAGTTGAAAATTAGTCTCAAATTCTGTGTAGTTTTGTAATTATTATTTTACATATTATTTTACATTTATTTAACACATTCGCTTTCCGGGCGACTCCATCTTTCCACTTACTCCATTTGCTTTCCGCCCGCCCGCACCCTACTGTCTCTAAAGAACCGCTTTCCGCCGAGGCAGATGGTGCTAGCTCAAGATAACTCTAATATAAGCAAGGCCTAAGATATTTTTTTAAATTTAATTAATTTAATTTATTTAAGTATGGCTAGCTCAAGAAAACTCTAATATAATCTCCACTTGCTTACATAACCAAGGTCTCCTAACACTAGACTTGAGATAGTGGCCGGTATGGCTACCACTAGTTCCACAAGGAAGGTGGGACTAAAAAGTTTCCACATCCCTTTTGCATTATTTATGGGCCTTTGCGATTTCTTAGGGATTTCAGGAATTTCTTATTAGGCCAAGCCCATAATCATAAATAAAGAGCTTATCGTGGTGTCGATCCATATCGTGTGTGTCTACTTATCGTGGTGAAACGACCTCGATTTCCGCGAAGGGAAATCCACAGGCTCGAATTGTAATTCAACAGATTGCTTGGGACAATCCATGAAATTACCCATATCTCAGTTGACACCAGGATCCATACAACGGTAATTAAGTCTTACATAAACATTTATTACATCGCCACACTGGCGGAATCAACATTCAGAGAAGCTTTAGAAGATGCGGAAACGTTCCATCCTTCACGACCAACTTGAGTGTAGCACGTGACCCTATTCCTCGCCATCATCTTCCTCGAAGTCGTACTCATTCTCGTCACCTGACAGCAAATTTATCAGTACGATATGTACTGGCCACGGAGCCCACCTATGCAGTATTTGCTTTGTGGAAAGTGGATGCAAGGCTATACAAGCAGACCTATAGGCTGAGGTTTCCTATGCAGCTGTAAACAATGTTTGATTAGTCAAGTTTTATCTCCAGTTAACACCATCATCCCTTTCCCATCACCACATCTCACATACCCACACCTCACTCTCATTCGACAGGCCCAACTCCCTCTCGGGCCTATCTCAGCGGCACACTACCACAACAGGTACACTGCCGGAAAAATGTCATCCAGGGGAAGAAGAGAACACTCACTACACTAGTAGAAGCTTCACAGGAAAGGTCCATAGCCAACAGGTTGGCATATGTATCGATCGATCAACCGTACACTCTGCAGAGGTTTCACTACCCACAAGATTAGCCATCATAGGTGTTGCGCAAACACCTAGGCAGAATTCCGGGTGCTTGCTTGCCTAGGTCGATGCCACCCTACCACTCAGCCCTGGGATATTCTGGATCCTACACCGTTATGCTGAGACTGGGAGACACAGTACCGGGCCCATCCAGTGGTACTGCGCATCTAGAACGGAACGAGAACCCATCAACCGTCTCCGCCCACCCTTATCACCTCTCAACCTAGCAGTAGTGGCACCGTCCTACCAAGTAGTCCAGCCGTCTCCCGCCCATCAGAAGCGAGTGAGTAGAAAAGGATTCCCATGAACCTGAAACTAGTCCGTCCTAGGTTTGACCAAGCAGGCATCTTCACTTAGGGGATACTCTCCCCGTGCCATCACAGCACCTCTGTCCACGGGCTTCAAACCACCAAGGCTATCCCACCCGGAACCTCCTCAACAACTTTACCCGCCACAGGTATCTCGCTTGGGGATGCTGTGACAGAACCGCCTAAATCACATTAAAATAGCCTTTTTACGAAAGTCTAAATTGATTAAGCAGGGCTAAGCATTTTCGAACATTTTTATTTTTAAACAGGTTTCCGGGATATTATGTATCAAGGCAGGTAATGCATCAATATAGGAGACAAACAACTCCTAACAACCTAATGCAATAATAGACTCAAGTGATAAATAATTTTATAAAACACAAGGCGGGGCTGAATGCACCGGGGCTTGCCTTGAATCGTGTACAGCGTCGGGTCAGGATCAGTCCCGCAGATGTCAAATCCTTGGGTGGCTTCTGGAGTGACCTCCTCCGCAGTAGTCTCGACCTGGACCTCCTCGGGAACGGGCACTACACGTATGCAATGATGTATGCTTAGCATGGCATGAGGGCAACAAATAAAATGCTTGAAAGTAAACCATTAATACCTTGAGTACAACTTTCCTTCACGGTAAAGTTGTAAACAATCTACGGAAGGTAAAAGCAATGTTTCCTACTTTTGTTTTATTGACCATTTTAACGGTCACAGAAAGCCGCTGCACAGCTTTACTACAACCAGCATGCGACCCTAATACTTCTGCCAAGGATCACTATGGTGAAAGACCCTTGAAGCCAATCAATCCAAAATCACACCAAACAACAGGGATTATTCGCTTAGATTAATTCTACTAATCAAATACCCCACAACTAATAAACAAGTGTCCTAACAGTTTCCAAATGAGCTCAAACTTACCCAACAGATAGATCTTACTCTAAAATAGTACCACATAAATTTTCATGATTTTTGGATAATTCTGGAATTTATTAAAATTGCTCAAAGTTGCCTTTATTAATTAATATGCTGATTTTTTTGTCCCTACAGAAAGTGTTCAAACCCTATATATAATATTTTTATAAAATACTACATGCTCCAGAGAGTACTCACAATTATTTTTATGATTTTTAGATCAACAGAAATATTCCTAAGAAAATAACAAAACTGTTTACTATTCATTCATAAATATAAAAGAAAAGAGCATGTTAATTCACTGAGAAATTGAAAAACAAATTTAGCCCGAGACGGCCCACGAACAGAGCAGGTCGGCCCACACAGCCCGCGCGCCCTGCGCCCAGGCCGTTTTGCTAAAAAGACCCCGAACTACTCAACAATCAACCCGCAGTCCAAACGCTACTATTCAAATGAGTCACAAGCTTTGCACTTAACCCCCTGCACTTCTTCTCCTTCTAACCCGAGACCCCTGGCCTCACCTCTGTTTTAACACAGAGGCGATGCGCCGGCAGTCCGCCACCCGCAGCTCGCCGACTACGAGGTGAGAGGCGCAACCGAGGGCACCACTGGATCCTAGACCCCGCTACGAATCCAACGAGCTAAGACATGCCAAGATCTAGGGCACGGAGCACCCGGAGGCGCGAACACGGTGGCTCGGTGGCGGCGGTGAGCACGTCGCCGGCAAGCACAAGCCGGCAGAGATAGAGGAAAAGGGTGAGCAAGCATCAGGAGCTCACCACGGAGTTAGCTAGGCGGTTGGTTGGAGCCGAGGCGGTGCGAAGAAGACGGTTTGACGACGGCGGTGGAAGTGGTGGCTCGGACACGACGGCGAGCCTCCGTTCCGGGGAACCTATGGGACCAGGGTGCACACCGGGACAAGAATAAGCAACGGGGGTTCACGGTGAACACCATGCGCACCAAACCGAGCCCCAAAACTTACCCCAAACAGGCTGGTGGTGATGGCGGAGCTCGCGGCGGTGCTCCGACCGCCCGCGAAGAAGACGACGATGTTCCCACGAGTCTGAGGCACGGCTGCTTGCACCACGAGGTGAAATCGATGCGCAAGGAAGCCAGCTATCTGGGTGCGAGGTGGAGAGGGTGGTGGTGGCTCGGTGAGGGCGAATTTTGCCGGGCACCGAGGAGAACACGACGACGACCGCGAGGGGGGAAATGGCACGGGAGAGGGAGCTGTCGCCTTTAAGGGGTAAGAGAGAGGGGACAGGAGCATCCAGGGGCGGCGCGCGATCTTCAGCTCGGGAAACGGCACCGGGGACACGATCCCGGCCGGCACGGACGGCGGCGCGCGCGCCCGACACGGCGGCGGTCGCGACTGTGCGCGAACAGAGAGAAGAGGCAGAGTACTGCAGCTCGTGTGAATGCCATTCAATAGGTTTTTGACCAATTTCTCGAAATTTTGTGTGTCAACTTGGAAAGGTGTAAACATAAAAGTTATAGTGTTCGAAATTCTGAACAACATTGGTTTTGGGACCAACTCCAAATTTTGAATAATTTTGAAACTATTCAAAAGGGGGTAAATTCGTTTTTTGAAATCCATTTCTAATCCCATCAAATTCTCTGGATTTTTCACAATAACTTTAAAATCTTCAAAAATAAAAGTTGTCCTATTTGAGGAGCTTTACAACTTTCATTAAATAAGTTTGGTCAGATTCCTTATAGTTTTTAAATTAGCATTTCAAAATTTGAATTTTAAAGCGGTAATTAGGGTTTAATTTGAATTTCTATTAAAGAACTTCAAAAACACCCAAAATAAAAGTTGTTCTATATAAAAAAGATCTACAACTTCTATTAAGGGACCATCACCAAATTCCAAGTTGATTTTGGTTTAGGGTTTCAGGGTCCGATTAGGGCTCAATTTGAATTTTTTTCCTTTTTGATTTATTTTAAATTCTCAAATGATAATTCAATCACAACATCCAAGGCATTTGTCAATGAACCACTCTAAGGACCCTAAGCATAATCAAATGCAAATGCTTAATAATAAACATGATGACATGTCAAAATTAATTAGCCGTAATACCCGGGGTATTACAGATGCCCAGGTTGCACCCCCGGCACGACTTGCCCCGTGGGCTTGTCTCACATCCCACTTGGTCGACATCAACCCTTACCACGCACCCAAGACGCACGCAGCACTCTCTCCCAGTGGTTATAATCAGTTATACACCGTCCCAATTACATCACATAGCATATAGCAAGTAGTAAGTAGTGGAAGAGTAACAGTAAATTAAGCAGCAGCTAACCTAGTAGCGGATAACAGGGTAAAGTCATATCAAGGCAGGGAATTCAAATATACTACCATGCAACCAATCCATACATAATCATAAAGCAATAGCAACAATGTCATTTGCAATGCGTAAATAGGATCTAAGGATTTGGTGGGACGAGGCACCTTCGTAGTCGTCTCCTAGCTCCTGAAGGTACTCGTGGTCGTCTTCCTTAGTCAGATCCTCCTCCGGCTCTGAAAATCGAACACGAAATAGTCGCGTCAGCGACTCCTATAGAGTTTTTTAGAAAAATCCAATAAAATAAAGAGCCAAATGCACACAAACATAGTCTTAGATTGTAGATCTCATTTTTCTGAGAATTTTGATATATGGTGCGCAATTTTTGGACATCGTATGAATAAGTTATGAATTTTCGAAGATTATCCTATTTTCTGAAAATGGAAATTGGCCCATTAATCAGGGGATGACAGCTCGGGATTGGTCCACGTGGCGCGCGGGTCCAGTAGTGCGGCATGTGGCGCCTCAACAGAACACAGACCCGATGGTCGCCCACCAGGTGTTCGATGCTGGTTCCCAGAGAGTCGCCGGCGTCGGCGTAGCTCGGCGTAGCTCGGGGGTGGTCGGGAGAGCTCGACGGTGGTCGGGGGTGGTTCTCAGAGGTCGGGGGTGGTTCTCAGAGTCAGCCGTCGGGCTAGTGGTGTGTTCTAGAGTCCAAAAGGTGTCGGTTTTTGTTCCTGGTCGCGGTATTGAGAAGCTCCGGTCGCCGGCGGTGAGGCCGTTGCGCCGGCAGGGCTCCGGCGAGGCGCGACAAGGTCTGAGGAGTGGTGAATCCGCCACCTCGAGCTCTGTTGACAGGGATCCGACGTTCAATTTGGTGCTAGCAGGGTTCCAGGGCGTCTGTTCAAGGCGGCGGTGTCTCTCCGGTGCGGCGGACGATGACAGGGCGGCGATGACCATATTTCGGCAAGACAGGGCTTGGCTTTCCCCAATTGGAGTGCTCAGGCAGTCGTCCGACCAGATGGTGGCGGGTTAGAGTCGTGGTATGGCCTCCTTCTCTCCCACGGCATACGGCGGTTCTCCGACGAGGTCGCGACGCACACGAGCAGGGCGTACGAGGCTTCCCCTAGCGCTTAGATCCGCGTAGCTAGCTCAAGGGGTCGTGGCGGTGCTCCACGATGCTCTAACCTATATGGGTGCTAGTCGGATTGCTCGGAACGGGTGATTCGGCGTCGGAACGCGTCGGTGGCGAGCGCGCTCTGCCGAGAACGCGTCGTGCTGCGTTCTCGGTCTAGCAAAGCTTGTAGTCCGGGGGTTTCGGCCGGTCGCATGAGTGCATGGTGTAGGTGATCTTCCTGAGCCGGTAAAGGCTCGTGCCTGCGCGTTCTGTGGGCGGAACGCCATGGCAAAAGCAGGGCGAGGTTCGGACATGGCGTGCGGTGGCTCACTGTGGTGTTGGTGAAGCTAGGATGGCGGTGCAGTGTCGAGGTGACTGCTGTGCAGAGTGATCGCAGTGCCGTGCCGCTCCTCGTCCGCAGCTCGGGCTTCTTCTCCGTGTCCGGCTCCGGCGTGCTCCGCGGTGGCAGCGCTTCGGCGGTGCTCCCCTCTCTCTGCTCCGCCCTTCTTCCTTCTCCCTCTCTCACACGGTGTGGTGTTGTGGCGTGGTTGGTGCCACCAGTGGCGGCGGCGAGTGGAACGAGGCTAGGGCGCCGTGAGGTGCTCCAATTTATAGCGGAGCTCGGGTGGCTACCTATGGCGGGCGGCTCTGATCTGCTCGGGCCGATCGGAGGGCTGTGGCTTGCGCGAGCTAGGGTTCTGGTGGTGCGCGCGGGCTTCTTGGCGAGCAAGGCAGGGGACAGGCAGGGGACAGCGGGGTCAGGGCTCTGCCATGCGTGGCGCTATCGGTCACGCCATTTGCATGACTCTGTCGGCCACCGTCTTTCGCGAGGTGAGAAGAAGAACAGTAGCGAGAGGAAAAACGCTGACGGGTGGGGTCGTTGCGGCAGTGACTCAACGCGCGCGCGTGAGAGTGTCGAGGGCGGTCGCGAATGTTGGGCTGGCCCAGTGTGGTTGGTGCGAGTGCGCGTGAGAGATGGGCCGCGGCGGCGTTTGGGCTGGTTTAGCAGGCCGGCTGGGCCGAATGGCTAGCCTTGCTCTCTCTCATTTTCTTTTTCTTTTTCTATTTTCACTTTAGTGTATTAATACATATATTACCCATTTTAAATATTGAGTAAATACAAACATAAATTGCAATAAATCTCAAATGTGATGCATAAGTTATTATTCTATGTGAATGGAATTAAAATGCAAGCTATACTCCTTTATTTACCAAATTTTATAATAAAACCTATATGTTTGCACAAGAAAAATGGGTTTTCATAATAAATAAATGAAAAATTTTAATTGGTTGGGATTTTAAGTTGTGTGGATTTTTAGGGTTGTTACACGTGGTGTCGATCCGACTTTTATTCAGGGAATTAAATAGAGAGCTTAATTATCGACACGGGCCACGCCCTTCGCTCATATCTATATATCAAAATCCCTGGCAAAAGAAAAGTATAAAGTTGGATGCATGATTCATTATTTATTTCATATAAGCATCCACGTATAGTCTATGTAATAAATATGTGCACTACTAGCTATATATTATATACACTACTCCCTCCGCAACAATTATGAGTCATTCTAATTTTTTAGAGTTAAAATATCTTAGAGAAGAGTTATCAGGTACATAAATTAGGGGTACCACATTTAAATACAAAACTATCTAAATAACGAGTAAGCCAGGTTCCCCGAACCGATCTCCGCCACACCTGAGCCCGAGGGGCACGTACAAGACATCCAAGTCCATTTTCCGATTCGCCCGAGGCCTCAACCCCGAGCTCGGGCACAGACACACCACCCTGGGTTAATCTCCGATCCGCCCGAGGCCCCACGAACGGATTCAGGAAACCTCCTATCCTCGGATGCAAGTCTCCGCCTTGCCCGAGGCCCCTACGCATGACATCATCACCAACCCTCGGGCGCAAATCTCCACGTCACCCGAGGCCATTCCAGCTCCCCCTTGGGCCCATTTTGCGCACACACCGTCACATCAAGAATGTCCCACAAGGACACCTCCACCTCATTAGAGGCCATTCCAGCTCCCCCTTGGGCCCATTTTGCGCACACACCGTCACATCAAGAATGTCCCACAAGGACACCCCTGCCTATGGGCACACGTTCCCATACGAGTCAGGGATGACGACGCGGTACGGAATGGCACCGCCAGGGTTAAATCACCTCTCTGTCGCTAACGCCACCACAGGGATGGGGTTACTAGCTATCGGGTACCAAAGTATGGGGTACCCAACTTCAACGCAAAAACAAGCAACCTCAGCGTAACCTGGCCCAAATAAGGCCAGCCGAAGCCCACGAAGGCTACGCGCGTGAAGGCCCAAAGTGGCCTCCCGTAAGGCCCGGCGGCACGGCTTGGGACAGCGGCACCCTCGGGTGCCAAATCTCCGATTCGCCTGAGCCTCCACGAGAGGCTCGGGACAGCGGCACCCTCGGGCGCTAAATCTCCGATTCACCCGAGCCTCCTCATCCTCCTCGAGCGCGGTATCTCTGAAAAGCTGAGCTGATTTTGGTTGAAACTGATTTGTTGTGAGGGGAAATACTGTTCCAGCGTTGAAAAAAATATGTGCTGTTTAGTTGAAGCGAACAGAGCTTTAAGGGACAACCTCACATAAAACTCATACAAACGGTAACGGTGAGTTTACCGAGTGCTAGAGCTGTGGCACTCAGCAAACAAGGGCAATTTGCCGAGTGTCTCAGTTGTCCAAAGAAATGATAAAATGATGTGCCTTAGAACCGAACACCTCAGTCTGGATGCCCATCTTGGTGAATGATACTTGTGGTCCTGCGTGCTATTGTGTACTTGGACATACTTGTGATTGCACTTGGATTTGTTGGTTCGTTATGGCACTTGGATTATATGTGATGCACTTGTGGTTGAATACTTGGTGAATGGTTGTCAATGACACTCGTGTGTGATTAATTGTGTATGTGTGATATATTGTTTACATATATGTGATATATTGTGATTTGCTTGAGCGGGGTGGAATAAATAATAAAAACAGGTTGTTCTCGGTGCTTTGCTGAGTGTCATAGTAAAAACGGCAAAGGGAAATGTTATGCCGAGTGCAATACAACTGACACTCGACAAAGGTCCGAGGGTATGCGAGTGTAATTTAGGGTGCAACTCGGCAAAGAGTCAGGGTTTTGCCGAGTGTCAGACAGAACGACACTCGGCAAAAGGCCGCCATCACTGTCAAACCAAACGGCATGCAATTTTTTATGCCAACATCCTTCTCCACACACGGCAAAAGGTTTGTCAAGTGCCTAACAAAAGGCACTCGACAAAGGTTGGTTTGACGTCTCTTTTTTTGACAAGTGGGCTAAGCCGTGGGCAGCACTCGGCGAAGGCTAAGGGCTGGCAAATGTCTGGAATCCGATAGTGTAGCCGATGTCCACACATTGCTACGGAAGTCTCTAAATTTCTGACATAATGAGTGCCGACTTTGGAGAAAAAATGTTAATACAGTAAGAGTAAGAAAGGAAATAATAAGTAAAAAATCAATAGATAAATAAATTAGTAAAATCTCTATCTTTTTGCTTGATTGTCATGTAGGAATATATATGGACAGCAAACACTTGCTGAAAGATGGCCAGTCAACAGTCATTCATGACTACGTAAGGGATTATCTATTTCGGTGATTCTATCAAAGAACCAACTCTTGTTAAGTACCAGCCATGATTTAGAATACTAACTAACAAGTAACTCAGTACAATATTTCTTTACGAAAACTAAATAAAATATCTATTTCAAATTAGACAAAATATTTTTGGTTGAAACATGCATATGTGAATGCTAGCGATTAGCCCACTCTGCTACTTCCTTAGCTCACAAAATTCTTGGATAAGAGCTGCTGGTCCAGAATCCAGATCAGCCTGAAGGTAGAACCCATAATGCAGAAACAATAGAGCAACTCTAATAGGGGCACCTAAATTACGACACCTACTTTATATTTGGGTGCTCTCCTCTACTTTTGCTGAGCCAACAAATTCATTCTACTCTAGCAGCCGCATCAAAATAAAGGCTCCTAAATCCATATTAGCAGACTATGACTAGGGGGCCCACACGTCATTGAGTCAGCCTTTCTACCCCATCGTCTTTGTACGCAGATTCCGCTACGTAGCGTGGCTGGAGAGAGGCGCAACCAGTAGAGGTTGCGACGGGCATGGAAACTAGTGGGTGCGCGCTCGCAGAGGTGTACCAGCCGGAGCCGCTTGCGCTCGTCGAAAAAGAGAGATGCGCTCATAGGAGAGGGAGTCACACTCGCCAGAGGAGAGAGGTGCTCTGCACTTGCTAGAGATGTGTAGACCGGTGAGCTCGGAGGAGAGTGGAGATGCACCATCCGTGCAGGGGCCGAGCTTGCGCTGGAAACGGTTGCGCCGGAGAGGGGCTTTTGTTAGGGAGGACTCTTCTCTCTCTCTGCAGCCGAGCTAGAGGACACCCTCGCCGGAGGACGGCTCGTCCAGGGTGGGCCGTGCGTCGGAGCAGTGTCGGTGACGGGGCATCGGAGCCGCTGGGGGAGAAGTGACGGAAGCCGTCGTGGAGGAGAACCGGCGAGGTGAGCGAGCGCAAAGTGATTCCATATGAGCGCGGTAGAGAGAAATGGGGGCAGCACAGGATGGGAGCCGTGGTATTGGGCCAACAGGAATTGGGACTAGAGGGAGGATTTGGGTGTCCAGATAAATATGGGGCTTTAGTAGGGGCCTGCTGGAGTTGATCGTAATTCCAAAAGCTGCACTCACTCCCCTAAAAGTAACGCCATACATGAGGTTATATAGTCTCCAAAAGTTGCACTGCATTAATTAAGACATCTAAAAACACGAACAGCTAAAACCTTATTATACCTCCTGTGCATCTAGAAAACACCAGCACCTAGATCCTTATGCCTCTTGTACAGTACTATTACTGGAGCTAGAGGCTAGAACTATAATAAGCTCCAGACTGGATTTCGTGAAGCCCAATTACAAGATTCATCATAGTGAAGAATTTTGAACACAATAAAAGGTTGCTGCATAATCGATCAATTATGACAGGCTCGAACAATCCATATAAAATTCAATGGTTCCAACAAGGTCCGGCTGATTGGCAATAGGAAGATGCTAGAGTAGAAGTACAATTTTATTTCAAACTTTATTGATGGAAGGACAAATCTTTGTGCTGCTCTGCAAGTGATGCTGGAGAACAAGTAGGTGCAAAAACATTTAGCCAAAGGAAATGATTGTAAATCTCTTTATAACATGTGTTGTTGTTTTAGAGCATAATCTTGTTTCTCCACTGACCGGATCAACGGGACAGCTTAGTTTGCTTGAATCATAATCTTGTTTCTCCACTGATCGGATCAACGGAACAGGTTAGTTTGTTGTGACCTCGGGCTCGCGCGGAACCCTCCCTATCACTGCACTACACCATCACATATGTCTAAAATAGTTTTCGATTCCCCACATATTATAACAAACAATAGAAAATTAACTATTTGAAGCCCTAAACGAAGTTAAATGAAAAAGTTATCAACTACAAAGTTGCATAACATTTTGAAATCTACAACTTTCATGTAGAGTGTTTCTCCATCCGAGTCTTATAGCAAAAATTTAAATTTCAAATTTCAAACTTTGACCGTAATTTGCATCAACAAGATGATTTCAAATGAAAACGTTGTCAACTACAAAGTTTCATAACTTTTTGAGATCTACAACTTTATTTTGGAAGTTTCGTCATCCGAGATCGTTTACAAAACTCAAAAAATAAAATTCAAAAAAAATTCTACATGCGGTTTTCATTACAAACCGCATGTTTACAGGCGGTTCGTTCTTTTGGGCCCATCGATTCATTTTTACAGGCGTCCGATAACTGAAACCGTTTGTAAAAATGAAATTCCGGTGTCAAAAAAAATCGTTTTTGTACTCGTGTATTCTCACAAACAAACACACCCTAATTCTCTCTTTCACACACACGCATGCACTGACGCACGCACGCACACACAGAACTCCATTCGATCTATCCTCATCCTCTCTTTCACACACACGCATGCACTGACGCACGCACGCACACACAGAACTCCATTCGATCTATCCTCATCCATTATCTCATCACTGTGATGGGTGTTAGGTAGTACAGTACTTGCTGGCTGCTGCCCATCACGGCATCGCCAGCGCGAGTGTGGAGCGGGGGCCGGCTCGGTGAGGGACGAAGAGAATGGCAGTCGGTTAGGAGCTGTCACGTCAGATATCATATGATATGTTCGCATACTTATAAAGCTGTGATTAATTTATAAGATGAATCTATTTAGACAAATTAATTCATCATTAGCACATGTTTATCGTAGCATCACATTGTCAAGTTAGTTATTTATAGGCAAATCAATCCATTATTAGCACATGTTTATTATAGCATCACATTGTCAAGTTATTAAAATAAAATTAGGCTTAATAGAGTTGCAAATTAATCTCAATTCTGTGCAATTAGTTTTGTAATTATTTTACATTTAACACACCTGAAGTTAGTTATTTAGGCAAATTAATTTATCATTAGCATATGTTTATTGTAGCATCACATTGTCAAATTATTATTATGAACTAATTAGGCTTAATAGAGTTGAAAATTAGTCTCAAATTCTGTGTAGTTTTGTAATTATTATTTTACATATTATTTTACATTTATTTAACACATTCGCTTTCCGGGCGACTCCATCTTTCCACTTACTCCATTTGCTTTCCGCCCGCCCGCACCCTACTGTCTCTAAAGAACCGCTTTCCGCCGAGGCAGATGGTGCTAGCTCAAGATAACTCTAATATAAGCAAGGCCTAAGATATTTTTTTAAATTTAATTAATTTAATTTATTTAAGTATGGCTAGCTCAAGAAAACTCTAATATAATCTCCACTTGCTTACATAACCAAGGTCTCCTAACACTAGACTTGAGATAGTGGCCGGTATGGCTACCACTAGTTCCACAAGGAAGGTGGGACTAAAAAGTTTCCACATCCCTTTTGCATTATTTATGGGCCTTTGCGATTTCTTAGGGATTTCAGGAATTTCTTATTAGGCCAAGCCCATAATCATAAATAAAGAGCTTATCGTGGTGTCGATCCATATCGTGTGTGTCTACTTATCGTGGTGTCGATCTACTTTTATTCAGGGAATTAAATAAAGAGCTTAATTATCGACACGGGACACGCCCTTCGCTCATATCTATATATCAAAATCCCTGGCAAAAGAAAAGTATAAAGTTGGATGCATGATTCATTATTTATTTCATATAAGCATCCACGTATAGTCTATGTAATAAATATGTGCACTACTAGCTATATATTTGTTGGCGCAAAAAGTGGTTCCCTAACCCCAACACACCAGCGAAGCCGGAAACGATCCTTGAGGCAGTGAAGCTCTCGCAAATCCAGCTAGCTTCAGACCCGGTCTGAGAGTGTCAGTTACACCCAAGCGTGCCAGTCAATTTGACCTGCAATTGACAAGGAAAAAGATAGTAATCAGTAATCACAGGGCGGAACTAACCGGTATGTCCAGGTAGTTCCAAATGTATGGCTCGAAGAGCCGATGTAATCGGAGATCGACTAGAAAGCCGATTCCGTCATGTTATGAACCGATTGTAGCGAAACATGCATTATGATTCAAGTTAACCGATTCAAACAAGAATTCAATGACTTATACTTGCATTAGATGGAAATATGCTATAAAAGATGTAATTACAGCAAGCTAACATGATCATAAGCTGTCTCAATGTAAAACAAGATGAAATCGGCTATTTCAGCCGATTCAGTGTATACGGGCAACATACAAGCATATAAAGCAAACAATGTTTCAACTCTCCGGCTAACAGATCTAGATCGCAATCTTGCAACAGTGGAGATCGAGCGGATCGAGGCAGTCATGATGAAGTTGCAACTTAAATCCGTTAACCTTTGAATCTAGACAATGTTTATTTTATTGCTTGAGTGCGACCTGTATCTAATCTAGATCCAAGATACAATCGGCTAGTGCAAAGCATTCAATATGAAACGTATGGCAAGCATAATTCGTTGAACATATAGATCTATTAGATATAAGCCGACGCATATGGATCAAGACGGGCAAATTGATGATTGCTTTAAATAATAAACAATAAACATAAGCAACATCGGTAACTTAATGAATCTAGCTAAACTGCCAAATTTAACTAGAGCCGATAACTAATCCATGCATGCAAACTGTCTTAATCTATAGCCTGTCCACCGGATGACGTTAACTAATAGATTAATCAAGCAAACAAACACGAATCGATAACTAATCCGCGCGTGAAAACCGTCCTAATCTGCATCTCGTCCACCGGATGACGGTTAACACAGATTGATCGGGTAAATCAGCGTGAATCATCCTTGACTCACTATGCTTCCTGTGCCCACCGGATGACGCCAAAGAAACAGAGCTTAGCAAGGACCCTGGTCCGCCATGCTTCCACGTCCACCGGATGACGCTAAAAAGACATAGTTTAACAGGGGGTTGACGATACTTACAAGCAAGCCTGCGTCCACCGGATGACACCCAGCCTGGATGAAGTAACTCGCCGGACTCGACTGACTCTAGGGTTTGTTTGGCCAGAGCCAAAAGTTGTGTTGTATTGATGTTGTTGTCTTTTTTACAATGGCTGAGGGCTCATATTTATACCCTGAGCGTAGCTAGAGTCCTAGTCGAATTACAACTCATTATTAGATAAGGAAATCAACAAACTATCCTATATCTAAGGTAACTTGGAGTCACATCTTCCCTTTCATAACGGACTCCGATCGTGATTGCATCTTGGCGGCGCGTACTCTGGATGACGTCACCATATGCCGACGCTGCATGCCTTCTGTCACCTTCGCCCGATAACCGATTCACCATTCAATCGGCTATTCTCCTTCCTTCCGCTGGACGGAATCTGCTTCCGAGATCGGCTATCTTCCTTCGGTATCGGCTATCGGCTACCAGCCCAAAATTTGGTGTTAACAATATTATATACACTACTCCCTCCGCAACAATTATGAGTCATTCTAATTTTTTAGAGTTAAAATATCTTAGAGAAGAGTTATCAGGTACATAAATTAGGGGTACCACATTTAAATACAAAACAATCTAAATAATGAGTAAGCCAGGTTCCACGAACCGATCTCCGCCACACCTGAGCCCGAGGGGC
The DNA here is from genome assembly GCA_038502445.1 of Eremochloa ophiuroides. Lineage (NCBI taxonomy): Eukaryota > Viridiplantae > Streptophyta > Magnoliopsida > Poales > Poaceae > Eremochloa > Eremochloa ophiuroides. The sequence continues at coordinate 5,793,913 of JAHLJS010000002.1, forward strand.
ACGTACAAGACATCCAAGTCCATTTTCCGATTCGCCCGAGGCCTCAACCCCGAGCTCGGGCACAGACACACCACCCTGGGTTAATCTCCGATCCGCCCAAGGCCCCACGAACGGATTCAGGAAACCTCCTATCCTCGGATGCAAGTCTCCGCCTTGCCCGAGGCCCCTACGCATGACATCATCACCAACCCTCGGGCGCAAACCTCCACGTCACCCGAGGCCATTCCAGCTCCCCCTTGGGCCCATTTTGCGCACACACCGTCACATCAAGAATGTCCCACAAGGACACCTCCACCTCGTTGGAGGCCATTCCAGCTCCCCCTTGGGCCCATTTTGCTTACACACCGTCACATCAAGAATGTCCCACAAGGACACCCCTGCCTATGGGCACACGTTCCCATACGAGTCAGGGATGATGACGCGGTACGGAATGGCACCGCCAGGGTTAAATCACCTCTCTGTCGCTAACGCCACCACAGGGATGGGGTTACTAGCTGTCGGGTATCAAAGTATGGGGTACCCAACTTCAACGCAAAAACAAGCAACCTCAGCGTAACCTGGCCCAAATAAGGCCAGCCGAAGCCCACGAAGGCTACGCGCGTGAAGGCCCAAAGTGGCCTCCCGTAAGGCCCGGCGGCACGGCTCGGGACAGCGGCACCCTCGGGTACCAAATCTCCGATTCGCCCGAGCCTCCATGAGAGGGCTCGGGACAGTGGCACCCTCGGGCGCTAAATCTCCGATTCGCCCGAGCCTCCTCATCCTCCTCGAGCGCGGTCTCTCTAAGGCATCCAATGCACAGTCGACGTCAGCAGGGCAATCTTGGACCACAAGGGACCCCTCTGACCACTTTACAGGCGCGGCCCCACTGACTGGACGCCGCGAGGCGACGGCACCCCTCTCGTGCACGTCCTCCGTACCAACTGCCATACCTCCTCCGGTGACCGATACGACGGTTCCACTCTGTCCACTCCGTCCCAAGGACAGTCAATCGGATGACGCCCCTTGCTGACGGAGAGATTCTCCAACTACGACAGCGATAGCTCCTGCCCATAACGCACGAGTCCCGCGGGGACAGGAGAGGTGACGCCTGTCCCGCCGACCCGGGAGTATGGGCAATGTAGCAACAGGACCGTTCGCCCCTCGGGAAACTACCGCGCATGAGAGGAAAACATGCCCGAGGGAGGACACCGCTAATGACCCGTCCCGTCACGCTCTCGACGACAAGGAAGGCTCCCAGCCTCGGGAGTCAATCTTTAAAAGCAACCGATCTTCTCGTTGCACTGTGCAGGACCGGACGCGACGCCGTGACGCAGCCAGCCACGTCCCGAACACTGTACCACCTTGGAACTCAACGACCGAACAGTGGAAGATCAGTCGAATGACCGAAGCCATACCGCCGAAGCGCCAAGACGATGGCGTGGCTGACGATAGCCACTAATCACCTCTGATCCCACCATGCCGAGTATCGTCATCATAGGTCACCACATGTAACTCTAGTTTCTCCCTTATAACTATAAAAAGGAAGGCGGAGGCCAGTCGCAGATGGAGGGTCACAAAGTTCACGACACCAAAATACACACAACACAGCTACACGAAAACGAAAGCATCCTCTTCCGCGCACAAGAGACTTGGGATACCCTCCCTCTCTCGACTCAGCTTGTAACCCCTACTACAAGCACCCCGGTGCAAGATAACACGACGCGCATCTCCACTGGACGTAGGGCCCTCTTGGCCTGAACCAGTATAAATCTCTCGTGTTCCTCCTTGCACACCATCCGAAACCTCAACCGCAAAACACAAGTTACTAGCCAGTGTTAGCGCCCGCCAAAACTAGCACCGACAGTTGGCGCGCCAGGTAGGGGCCTTTTGCGTGTTGACGTAGGTTTCGGATGGCAGCCAGCTCCACCACGCTTCCCGCTGGCGCGGTACTCCAGTTCGGGATTCTCGAGTTCGTGGCCACCGGCCAAGGGCTCGAGATGAACCTGCGCCCGACCGGGCCCCGCGTCCTTGTCATCCCAACTCTGGCCCAGCAGGCGGCCGGAGAAGGGACCCCTGCAACGCTTCCACCCGCCTCAGAGGACGGGGGAAACGTTGCACGCCGCTCCCGGCGGACCAGGAGGAGGAGGCGCAGTAGCGCCAACCAGCCTCTGGCCGCGGGAGATGCGGCCAACCAGGCACCCCCAATAGGGGAAGCCAATACTGCACCAGCTGCTATCCCGGGATCTCCGGCACCAGCGGCCATGCGTCCGCCTATCGCCCGAAGGACGGGTGAAAGCGGAGACACGACGCCGGCCGAACTTTCTCTCCGTCCTCACCGGGGGAAGGGAACGACGCCATCGTCCCTCTTTGGTCTCTAGACCGTCATGGATGCCCACGTTCGTGCAGTTCGCGCATTGTTGCACGAGCTGTTGGACACTCCAGTCCAGCGCCTCGAGCGCCTGGACAGCCTCGTGGGAGACCACGTGGCATCCCCACCGTCATCCCCTGGGGAAAGTACCAGGGCGCATGGCGGTGGGGAAACGGATACCACCGTCAACCTCACCCCTCGTGAGCACTCGGAGGGGTGGGACCGTTATGGCTAGACCTCGTCGTCTCATCGCAGCTACAGCGACGATGATGACGAGTTCTGGGCGAACGTGGATTTTCGACCCTGACCCTGAGGACACCTTCATCCCTGGAGGGGCCGTCCGCCGCAGCATTTCCCTTTGCCATGGTCTACAATGAAAAGTACCACCAGGCGTGCCAAAAAGTGTGTTGGCGCAAAAAGTGGTTCCCTAAACCCAACACACCAGCGAAGCCGGAAACGATCCTTGAGGCAGTGAAGCTCTCGCAAATCCAGCTAGCTTCAGACCCGGTCTGAGAGTGTCAGTTACACCCAAGCGTGCCAGTCAATTTGACCTGCAATTGACAAGGAAAAAGATAGTAATCAGTAATCACAGGGCGGAACTAACCGGTATGTCCAGGTAGTTCCAAATGTATGGCTCGAAGAGCCGATTAATCGGAGATCGACTAGAAAGCCGATTCCGTCATGTTATGAACCGATTGTAGCGAAACATGCATTATGATTCAAGTTAACCGATTCAAACAAGAATTCAATGACTTATACTTGCATTAGATGAAAATATGCTATAAAAGATGTAATTACAGCAAGCTAACATGATCATAAGCTGTCTCAATGTAAAACAAGATGAAATCGGCTATTTCAGCCGATTCAGTGTATACGGGCAACATACAAGCATATAAAGCAAACAATGTTTCAACTCTCCGGCTAACAGATCTAGATCGCAATCTTGCAACAGTGGAGATCGAGCGGATCGAGGCAGTCATGATGAAGTTGCAACTTAAATCCGTTAACCTTTGAATCTAGACAATGTTTATTTTATTGCTTGAGTGCGACCCGTATCTAATCTAGATCCAAGATACAATCGGTTAGTGCAAAGCATTCAATATGAAACGTATGGCAAGCATAATTCGTTGAACATATAGATCTATTAGATATAAGCCGACGCATATGGATCAAGACGGGCAAATTGATGATTGCTTTAAATAATAAACAATAAACATAAGCAACATCGGTAACTTAATGAATCTAGCTAAACTGCCAAATTTAACTAGAACCGATAACTAATCCATGCATGCAAACTGTCTTAATCTATAGCCTGTCCACCGGATGACGTTAACTAATAGATTAATCAAGCAAACAAACACTAATCGATAACTAATCCGTGCGTGAAAACCGTCCTAATCTGCATCTCGTCCACCGGATGACGGTTAACACAGATTGATCGGGTAAACCAGCGTGAATCATCCTTGACTCACTATGCTTCCTGCGCCCACCGGATGATGCCAAAGAAACAGAGCTTAACAAGGACCCTGGTCCGCCATGCTTCCACGTCCACCAGATGACGCTAAAAAGACATAGTTTAACAGGGGGTTGACGATACTTACAACCAAGCCTGCGTCCACCGGATGACACCTAGTCTGGATGAAGTAACTCGCCGGACTCGACTGACTCTAGGGTTTGTTTGGCCGGAGCCGAAAGTTGAGTTGTATTGATGTTGTTGTCTTTTTTACAATGGCTGAGGGCTTATATTTATACCCTGAGCGTAGTTAGAGTCCTAGTCGAATTACAACTCATTATTAGATAAGGAAATCAACAAACTATCCTATATCTAAGGTAACTTGGAGTCACATCTTCCCTTTCATAACGGACTCCGATCGTGATTGCATCTTGGTGGCGCGTACTCTGGATGACGTCACCATATGCCGACGCTGCACGCCTTCTGTCACCTTCGCCCGATAACCGATTCACCATGTTCAATTGGCTATTCTCCTTCCTTCCGCTGGACGGAGTCTGCTTCCGAGATCGGCTATCTTCCTTCGGTATCGGCTATCGGCTTCTGGCATCGGCTATCGGCTACCAGCCCAAAATTCGGTGTTAACACATACCCCCTAGTTCGGAGTATGATTTCTTCATGCTTCGAACTATGATCCGATGTTTTTCCTTGTGCCGAGAGACTCACTAACAGTCACAGTGCGTCTAGGTCTTCTTCCTTTAATCCTTGAAATATAAGCATATTCTCACCATATTTCCATACTTCTGTATGCAAGTCCTGTAAAACAATAATCCTCCAATACATGTGGAAATAGATTAGTAGTAAATGCATATGTGTATAAATATTATAGTTTTATCCATTCTTAGATATTGTTGATCAGAAGATGCTACAATGTTGATTACATCTCAAGAGTATCATATTTATAACCAAGATTTCTTTTACATTTGAATAAAATGGTACTTTACTTATCCATCTATCTCTTCAACCATGGGGCTTTTACTTTTCACTAAGTGCCTCAAGCAACTGCAAAACAGAACAGCTACAGAACTGCTTATCTGTTATCCCTTGAACACTTTTCTTCCGGAGTTTTATTATTATCTTTTTATAAATTGTATCACATAATATTACAAAGTCAAAAAAAACTGAACCTTAAGGAGATAAAAGTCATATACTTAGATCAAGAAGTGTAAGTGAATATTTTTTGTATTTTTATTTTCCCTGTGCATATGCCACTCTCTTTGATCATTCTAAACTATAAGGCTATTGGGCTTTTGGCCATCTTTCATTTTTATTTGGCGATCACGCAATCGTCATTTTTTTTATTTTTCTCTTCTCAGTTCTGGCGGACACGCGTCTGTCGTTTTTATTTCTGAGCTTATAGAATAGCCTCATATCTTATCTTAATCAAAGAGAGAATGTCCATGGCTCATCAAGGAATTTTATTAATTTATAACGTGTACGTGAATCTTGATCTTAGGAGCATGACTATAATCTCACTAGTGGTCACAATAATTTGACAAGGCTCAATATGAAATCAATTAATCTTTATTAATCATTTTATAAAACTCTCCGGATTTCAAGTATCTCTCAGAATAATGTCATAGCAAATTCCATTTCCATTCACATTGTACAGCCACTTTTAGACAAAGTTCAAACTTTACGCAACCCACAGGTTCTCAAGACTTCAAGACAAGTATCAGACCAAGAAACTCAAACCTTGAGGAAATCAAAATTATAAACTAGACACGGGTGAGACATGAAACAGAGCATCTATTAATCATTTCAACAATGGACAAACTAAAACATTTATATCACATATTTGTAGAGTGAAATTACCCTTAAGATTTCAAAGTTTTGCCTTTAAACATTTCCAACTATAAACTTTGAAACTGTGAGAGTAGAGTTGTGCATACCATCGTTAAAGATATAGGAGCCAATGAAAGTCACTCGTCTTGTCCGTCTTCGTGATGGATCGCTTGATGTCGTGCAACGTGTGCATGCGGCGAGTCCAAGCCCCAAGGCATAGCTGATGCAGGATCTTGAGACGCCGTGTGTGTCCTTCTCAAAGGTCTTATTCGCCATTATTTCTTCGCATCTGTATGTACGTCCCCTCATTCTAGGCCGATAAAGATGTTGACGACTTTTTGCTGCATGTGAATCGGCTCTCGAACTGTTTTGTACCTTAGAATCAATCACATAGCCTGATCCGTTCTACATACGAATCGGCTTTCGGGCCTGCTTCTTAGCATCGGCTTCGTCCTGCTTTCCCTTAGAATTAACCCCCCAGCTAGATTCACTACGAATCGGCTTGTGGGTACTCACAATAGGATCGGCTAAACAGCCTGACCCAAAAAGCCGATCGGTGTGCGACCATTGATGGCTGCGCTTCGTCTCCCTCCGGGATGGCGTCAATAATCCAAACTAGACTATATTAGGTATTTTGATGTATATGATACTTCTGAACTCGTTATAGCCCGAAACAATCCAATCTGCAAGGCTGTATATTTTGTTTTTATTTTTGCTAAGGGCGACTCGTTACTACGATGTTGGCCATTTTTGTCCTGAAGGCGACCCGCTTGCACGGCATCGGCTGTTAGAGCCAGATTCACATGAATCGGCTATTATCCCCCAACTGGGATGCTAGGATAGTATTTCCTCAGATGCTTCCCGCTGATGGCTCTGGCGAGTCTCTGCCCTTCCAAGTCTTCAAGGATATAAGCATTACCCGGAGAGCATTCCACCAGGCGAAACAATCTTTGTACTCTTTCAATAGTTGAACCAGCTCCTACCTGAACTCTGGGTCTAAATTGGCGGCAATAAACGTCGGCCTTGGTCTGTCGCCGGGTCCAACATCCACTTCTTCGAGCTTGTCGGCCGACGTGAATCCTTGCCTCAACTTACCCTCTGTGCCATCAATCGGATTCTCCATTTAATAAAAAGACTCAGAGCCGATTGCCCTGATCAGGCTGTTGACTCTCATCACTGACCTTGATGGAGCCTCCTTCCCAAGTCTTGCCAGAGAAACAGTCATGATCCCCAGCTTCCCAGTATGTGGCATCTGCCGTCGCCACGCTGACCGAGTCATCGGCCGGGATCACTTCGACCTCATCGCCATGCCACTGAATGAGGCACTGATGCATGGTCGATGGCACGCAGCAGTTGGCATGAATCCAGTCGCGTCCGAGTAGCAAGCTGTAGGCACCCTTACTGTCGATCACGAAAAAGGTGGTAAGCAGTGTCTTCTTCCCTACTGTTAGCTCGACATTGATTACCCCCGAGTGTTGGAAGAATTGCCCCCGAAATCCTTGAGCATTAGATCAGTTTCTATTAGATCATCGGGACCCTTGCCTAGCTTGCGGAATGTAGTGTAGGGCATGAGATTGACAGTGGCACCACCGTCCACCAACATCTTCGTCATGGGCATGCCGTCGACATAACCTTTGAGATAGAGGGCCTTCAAATGTCAATTCTTGGCTGGCTTATCAAAAGTATCTTGCTGTGCGAGCACTAACTTGGCCACTCCGTCTTCTGATCCCGAATCGTCTGAGTCGGACTCGGTATCATACTTCTTAGCTCTGAATTCTGCAGGCAGCACGAACACCATCTGTGCATCGGCTACAGCCTTTCCATTATTTTGTGGAGGCTCCTCGCGCCATATCTGTTTGGCACGTCCTTCAGCTTGGAGCTCTCTGTTTCTGAGCTATTGCACCCGGCGCCTTTGGCTTCTAGTTAGATCCCCTGGGCACCACTGATTCTCTTGCCAAACCGGCTGTCGGCGTTCAACTACCACTTCATCAAGCCGATCGTGCGAGTCCCTTTTTTCACGCCGATTCTGCGGGCTGTGGGGGCTCCCCAGCCTCTGATGTACAGATCCGGCGGTTGACCTGGGACTGCCTGTACTCTCGGTACTGATCGCTGCATTCTGGGCAGTTGCGCAGCGTTGGCAGTCTCAGGCCTTCATTCCAACAGTGTCGGAAGAATGGGCAATGCCAATGATCCTCCTCACCTCCCCGGTGGCGGGTCATTTCTTCATGATAGCGCGCCTCTTCTTCTTCGCGGAGCCACCTGCGGTACTCCTCTTCTTCGCGCTGCAGCCGTCTCTGATGATCTTTCTCTTTCTGTCGCCGCCACTTGTTCAGAAGGTGTTGGTGTGTGGGCCTCCTGCTCTTGGTGCCACTGGATTCTCCCTGCTCCGGCTGTCTCTGATTCTGTTCCCTTCTTCCTTTGATCAGCGCCAGCTCCTCAGCTGTGATTTGTGCATCGGTATCAACTGAGGAGTTCTTCCTGGCCCGTTCGGAGGTTAATACCTTTACTTTAGTCAGAGGATTCGCGATTTGGACCATGTTCTGCCCTTTCGGGAATGGGAATTTGTCGATCTTCATCTTTCCCTTGGGAGGAGCCTCAAATTTCAACAAACCGCGCCTAATAGCATTCTGGATTGCTGCTTTGAAATTGCGGCAATTGTTTGTAGAGTGTGAGGTGAGGCCGTGGTACTGGCAAAACGGTTTTTCCCTGCAAATCTTCAGGAGATGGCTTGACGTAATCAGCTGGGAAGGTGATGTGGCCTGCATTGACTAATAGGTCGAAGAGTTTGTCCAGCTTGCGCGTGTCAAAGTCGTATTGATCTTCCGCGCTCCAACCCTTCGGTACGGCCATGGGCTTTGTTCCCCATTTAAGCTCAACAGCAGCCACTTCTTCATTCTCTCCATCCTCTGAGTCAGAATCACAGACGTAGGCCTGCTTGTATTTTGATTCCTTCTTGAAACTCTGGGCCTGCTGTTCTAATGCGGCCACCCTCTGCATCACCTCGCTGATGCTGTTGAAGTTGGTGCCCACAAGCTTCTCTTGGACGTGTGGGAGCAACCCACTAACCACTATCTTGGCGAGCTACTTGTCGTTCAGGTTTAAAGAGTAACACATGTTCCTGGTTTCCCTGAACCGCTTGATGAAAGCCGATCCAAGCTCATTCGGCTTTTGGCGCATGTTGGTGAGATCGGTGATGTCTTTCTCCCCATTGCCGGAAAAGAAGTAATTATGGAATTTAGTCTCCAGATCTTCCCAGCCTTGAATCGAGCCAGGCTCCATAGATGCAAACCAGCTAAACGCCAACCCTGTTAATGATAGCGGAAAGAGCCGGACCCTGTGAGCTACCTCATACGAAGCTTCGCCGAGCTGGGTCAGGTAACGGCTGATGTGCTCCATGGTGGTGATGTCGTCTTGCCCACTGAACTTGGAGAAGTCGGGTAAGCGATACCTGGGCGGCAATGTCACCCGGTCGTACCACTCGGGGTAAGGGCGCCTGTATTTGATTCCAGTCCCGGTCTTCGGCTGTAAACCGAACGTATCACGGAGCATGGCACTCATCTGCTTCAGCAGCTGATTGTTGGGCGTCTGGGCATACCCCTAGATGCGGTGCTGCCTGAAGGTCTTGATATGTGATCCCCTCATGGTATCCAGGAGTTGGGTTGGCCACGTCTGCCGCCGGCGTATTTCCAGCTGTCGGATTCACTGCTGATGAGTTCATCGAGTTCACCGACTGTCCAGTGGCCTGCATGAAAGCGGCGAGCTCCTCCGGAGTATGACCTTTGTATAATCTTGGAGAAGCTGCTATTTTTTGAGCCGAACCGGCCGCAGTGGCACCCTGCCCTGGCGTTTTCGGCTGGCTCGGCTGTTGCGGTGAGGAATTGGAGGTCCCTGCCGCTGCTTTTGGATCTGCATCGACTGCGGGTATGTTGAAGTAAACCGGACCCAGAGACTCCCAATCCTGCCGTTTGAGAACAGTCTTCATGATGTTATAGAATGTCTGCAGGAAGGATTTATGGTGATGGCCGACTGCTGAATAGGCGGCCTCCCAGGTCGCTTCTTCCAGCATCTGCTTGAGGTCGGCCTTGCACTCCTCTTCAGATTTATCAGAATGGCCGTCCATGATATATCTAGGGAATGCGTTCTTCTTCACTACCGAGCCATCACGCTGCTTGCTGAATGAAAGCAGGCAGGCATCAGCGAATTCTTCAACAATCTTGTTCAGCACTGCCGCGTCCTCCTCACTGAGATCTTCGACCCTGACCCTGAGGACACCTTCATCCCTGGAGGGGCCGTCCGCCGCAGCATTTCCCTTTGCCATGGTCTACAATGAAAAGTACCACCAGGCGTGCCAAAAAGTGTGTTGGCGCAAAAAGTGGTTCCCTAAACCCAACACACCAGCGAAGCCGGAAACGATCCTTGAGGCAGTGAAGCTCTCGCAAATCCAGCTAGCTTCAGACCCGGTCTGAGAGTGTCAGTTACACCCAAGCGTGCCAGTCAATTTGACCTGCAATTGACAAGGAAAAAGATAGTAATCAGTAATCACAGGGCGGAACTAACCGGTATGTCCAGGTAGTTCCAAATGTATGGCTCGAAGAGCCGATGTAATCGGAGATCGACTAGAAAGCCGATTCCGTCATGTTATGAACCGATTGTAGCGAAACATGCATTATGATTCAAGTTAACCGATTCAAACAAGAATTCAATGACTTATACTTGCATTAGATGGAAATATGCTATAAAAGATGTAATTACAGCAAGCTAACATGATCATAAGCTGTCTCAATGTAAAACAAGATGAAATCGGCTATTTCAGCCGATTCAGTGTATACGGGCAACATACAAGCATATAAAGCAAACAATGTTTCAACTCTCCGGCTAACAGATCTAGATCGCAATCTTGCAACAGTGGAGATCGAGCGGATCGAGGCAGTCATGATGAAGTTGCAACTTAAATCCGTTAACCTTTGAATCTAGACAATGTTTATTTTATTGCTTGAGTGCGACCTGTATCTAATCTAGATCCAAGATACAATCGGCTAGTGCAAAGCATTCAATATGAAACGTATGGCAAGCATAATTCGTTGAACATATAGATCTATTAGATATAAGCCGACGCATATGGATCAAGACGGGCAAATTGATGATTGCTTTAAATAATAAACAATAAACATAAGCAACATCGGTAACTTAATGAATCTAGCTAAACTGCCAAATTTAACTAGAGCCGATAACTAATCCATGCATGCAAACTGTCTTAATCTATAGCCTGTCCACCGGATGACGTTAACTAATAGATTAATCAAGCAAACAAACACGAATCGATAACTAATCCGCGCGTGAAAACCGTCCTAATCTGCATCTCGTCCACCGGATGACGGTTAACACAGATTGATCGGGTAAACCAGCGTGAATCATCCTTGACTCACTATGCTTCCTGCGCCCACCGGATGACGCCAAAGAAACAGAGCTTAGCAAGGACCCTGATCCGCCATGCTTCCACGTCCACCGGATGACGCTAAAAAGACATAGTTTAACAGGGGGTTGACGATACTTACAAGCAAGCCTGCGTCCACCGGATGACACCCAGCCTGGATGAAGTAACTCGCCGGACTCGACTGACTCTAGGGTTTGTTTGGCCAGAGCCGAAAGTTGTGTTGTATTGATGTTGTTGTCTTTTTTACAATGGCTGAGGGCTCATATTTATACCCTGAGCGTAGCTAGAGTCCTAGTCGAATTACAACTCATTATTAGATAAGGAAATCAACAAACTATCCTATATCTAAGGTAACTTGGAGTCACATCTTCCCTTTCATAACGGACTCCGATCGTGATTGCATCTTGGCGGCGCGTACTCTGGATGACGTCACCATATGCCGACGCTGCACGCCTTCTGTCACCTTCGCCCGATAACCGATTCACCGTTCAATCGGCTATTCTCCTTCCTTCCGCTGGACGGAATCTGCTTCCGAGATCGGCTATCTTCCTTCGGTATCGGCTATCGGCTACCAGCCCAAAATTCGGTGTTAACAATATTATATACACTACTCCCTCCGCAACAATTATGAGTCATTCTAATTTTTTAGAGTTAAAATATCTTAGAGAAGAGTTATCAGGTACATAAATTAGGGGTACCACATTTAAATACAAAACTATCTAAATAATGAGTAAGCCAGGTTCCACGAACCGATCTCCGCCACACCTGAGCCCGAGGGGCACGTACAAGACATCCAAGTCCATTTTCCGATTCGCCCGAGGCCTCAACCCCGAGCTCGGGCACAGACACACCACCCTGGGTTAATCTCCGATCCGCCCGAGGCCCCACGAACGGATTCAGGAAACCTCCTATCCTCGGATGCAAGTCTCCGCCTTGCCCGAGGCCCCTACGCATGACATCATCACCAACCCTCGGGCGCAAACCTCCACGTCACCCGAGGCCATTCCAGCTCCTCCTTGGGCCCATTTTGCGCACACACCGTCACATCAAGAATGTCCCACAAGGACACCTCCACCTCGTTAGAGGCCATTCCAGCTCCCCCTTGGGCCCATTTTGCTCACACACCGTCACATCAAGAATGTCCCACAAGGACACCCCTGCCTATGGGCACACGTTCCCATACGAGTCAGGGATGACGACGCGGTACGGAATGGCACCGCCAGGGTTAAATCACCTCTCTGTCGCTAACGCCACCACAGGGATGGGGTTACTAGCTGTCGGGTATCAAAGTATGGGGTACCCAACTTCAACGCAAAAACAAGCAACCTCAGCGTAACCTAGGCCCAAATAAGGCCAGCCGAAGCCCACGAAGGCTACGCGCGTGAAGGCCCAAAGTGGCCTCCCGTAAGGCCCGGCGGCACGGCTCGGGACAGCGGCACCCTCGGGTACCAAATCTCCTGATTCGCCCGAGCCTCCATGAGAGGGCTCGGGACAGTGGCACCCTCGGGCGCTAAATCTCCGATTCGCCCGAGCCTCCTCATCCTCCTCGAGCGCGGTCTCTCTAAGGCATCCAATGCACAGTCGACGTCAGCAGGGCAATCTTGGACCACAAGGGACCCCTCTGACCACTTTACAGGCGCGGCCCCACTGACTGGACGCCGCGAGGCGACGGCACCCCTCTCGTGCACGTCCTCCGTACCAACTGCCATACCTCCTCCGGTGACCGATACGACGGTTCCACTCTGTCCACTCCGTCCCAAGGACAGTCAATCGGATGACGCCCCTTGCTGACGGAGAGATTCTCCAACTACGACAGCGATAGCTCCTGCCCATAACGCACGAGTCCCGCGGGGACAGGAGAGGTGACGCCTGTCCCGCCGACCCGGGAGTATGGGCAATGTAGCAACAGGACCGTTCGCCCCTCGGGAAACTACCGCGCATGAGAGGAAAACATGCCCGAGGGAGGACACCTGCTAATGACCCGTCCCGTCACGCTCTCGACGACAAGGAAGGCTCCCAGCCTCGGGAGTCAATCTTTAAAAGCAACCGATCTTCTCGTTGCACTGTGCAGGACCGGACGCGACGCCGTGACGCAGCCAGCCACGTCCCGAACACTGTACCACCTTGGAACTCAACGACCGAACAGTGGAAGATCAGTCGAATGACCGAAGCCATACCGCCGAAGCGCCAAGACGATGGCGTGGCTGACGATAGCCACTAATCACCTCTGATCCCACCATGCCGAGTATCGTCATCATAGGTCACCACATGTAACTCTAGTTTCTCCCTTATAACTATAAAAAGGAAGGCGGAGGCCAGTCGCAGATGGAGGGTCACAAAGTTCACGACACCAAAATACACACAACACAGCTACACGAAAACGAAAGCATCCTCTCCCGCGCACAAGAGACTTGGGATACTCTCCCTCTCTCGACTCAGCTTGTAACCCCTACTACAAGCACCCCGGTGCAAGGTAACACGACGCGCATCTCCACCGGACGTAGGGCCCTCTTGGCCTGAACCAGTATAAATCTCTCGTGTTCCTCCTTGCACACCATCCGAAACCTCAACCGCAAAACACAAGTTACTAGCCGGTGTTAGCGCCCGCCAAAACTAGCACCGACAGTTGGCGCGCCAGGTAGGGGCCTTTTGCGTGTTGACGTAGGTTTCGGATGGCAAGCCAGCTCCACCACGCTTCCCGCTGGCGCGGTACTCCAGTTCGGGATTCTCGAGTTCGTGGCCACCGGCCAAGGGCTCGAGATGAACCTGCGCCCGACCGGGCCCCGCGTCCTTGTCATCCCAACTCTGGCCCAGCAGGCGGCCGGAGAAGGGACCCCTGCAACGCTTCCACCCGCCTCAGAGGACGGGGGAAACGTTGCACGCCGCTCCCGGCGGACCAGGAGGAGGAGGCGCAGTAGCGCCAACCAGCCTCTGGCCGCGGGAGATGCGGCCAACCAGGCACCCCCAATAGGGGAAGCCAATACTGCACCAGCTGCTATCCCGGGATCTCCGGCACCAGCGGCCATGCGTCCGCCTATCGCCCGAAGGACGGGTGAAAGCGGAGACACGACGCCGGCCGAACTTTCTCTCCGTCCTCACCGGGGGAAGGGAACGACGCCATCGTCCCTCTTTGGTCTCTAGACCGTCATGGATGCCCACGTTCGTGCAGTTCGCGCATTGTTGCACGAGCTGTTGGACACTCCAGTCCAGCGCCTCGAGCGCCTGGACAGCCTCGTGGGAGACCACGTGGCATCCCCACCGTCATCCCCTGGGGAAAGTACCAGGGCGCATGGCGGTGGGGAAACGGATACCACCGTCAACCTCACCCCTCGTGAGCACTCGGAGGGGTGGGACCGTTATGGCTGGACCTCGTCGTCTCATCGCAGCTACAGCGACGATGATGACGAGTTCTGGGCGAACGTGGATTTCGCCGCCCACACCGACGACTCGGGTGAGAATGCCCTGAGCGTCATCTCCAACTCGGACCAATCCTACATCGACCCCGCTCGGGAGTGCTACAACTTGATGCACCCTGATGAGGGGCGGGTGGAGGACGTCCACTCGAGGGATAACGACGACGTACCCCCTCCATCGCAACCCCAACACCAACAAGTCACGCCCCCTCCAGCGGCCCCGCGGCCTGCACGGTCAGCCCCGCCGCTGGATCAGGGGGCAGGAACATCTCGCCCCGCACCTCAAACCCCGGAGCTAGAGCAGCTCCGGGAGCTTGAGGCGCGGATGGACGAGGACCGCTTGCGCCTCACCCAGCTGCGAGCTACGCTGGAGTGCGACGAGCGGTGGAGCGATGGAGGAGGAGCTCGGTGTCGAGCCTGAGATGTTCAGGCCCGAATCGTTGCTGACGACGGGGCCGAGACACCGGGGGCCGCCCCCCAGGAAAGCCGAAAGCTCGCGGAAGCAGCGATGCTGCTCCGCAGCATACCTGAGCCCTCCACCGAGGAGGCATGACAGCTCAGGAATCAACTCAAGGACCTCCTGGAGGATGCAGACGTCCTCCAGGCGAAAAGCTCAGCGTCGGGACACCGTGGCGCTGAAAGTCACCATCGTGGCGGCATAGCACGCCACGAACGTAAAGCCTTGGTTTGACCCGAGGCTCCAAGGGCCCCGCCAGTCCACCAACGGCTTGGCAAGGACATCGACTTCCGAGCCATTCTGCAAGCCCGCGGCCAACGGAAGACTGACGGAGCCGCGCGCGGCTATAGCGTCCATCGGGGCGGGCGCTACGACTCGGATGAGGATCGCGAACCCTCACCCGAGCCCTCAGGACCTCGCGTCTTTAGCGAGGCCATCCGAAGGGCCAAGTTCCCGCACCGGTTCTGACAGCCAGCCAACATAACCAAATACTCGCGGAAGACGAACCCCGAGCTTTGGTTAGCGGATTACCGTCTTGCGTGCTAGCTTGGCGGCGCGCAGGATGACCTCATCATTATCCGCAACCTCCCCCTGTTCCTCGCCGACTCTGCAAGAGCTTGGCTGGAACATCTTCCCCCACGGATGATCTTTGACTGGAATGATCTTGTCAAGATCTTCGTAGGGAACTTCCAGGGCACATACTTGCGCCCTGGTAACTCCTGGGACCTCCGCAGCTGCAAGCAGAAACTGGGCGAGTCCCTCTGGGACTACATGCGGCGCTTCTCCAAGCAGTACAACGAGCTGCCCCAGGTCGCCGACTCCGACGTCGTCGGAGCATTCGCGGCAGGAACTTCCTTCAAAGAGCTAGTCCACGAGCTAGGGCGTCAGACGCCAACCAGCGTCGCCGAGCTCATGAACATCGCTACCAGCTTTGCCTCAGGGGATGAGGCAGTGGGAGCCCTTTTCTCTGACCCTAAGGGCAAATGGAAGGAGGAGGCCCCCGAGGGCACCTCTTCCCGAGCCCCGACCAACAAGAAGAAGAAGGGGAAGGGAAAGCTCCCACCACGCAGCGACCCCTTGGTGGCAGCCACCGAGCCAAAGGGGGCATGGCCCCCTTGGGGCCATTTTGACGAAATGCTGACCAAGCCGTGCCCGTACCACACAGGTCTGGTACAGCACACGCTCGGTCAATGCGTAATGCTCAAAAAGCATTACGGCCGGCAAGCGTTCAAGGACGAAGCCGGCAAAAAGCCCACCAAGGATCAGGAGGACAAGGACGAGAAGGACGACAACTTCCCTCCCATCGACAAGTGCCTCATGATCTTTGGCGGACCAGGGACCGCCCCCACGTCGCGCCAGCGAAAGCGCGAGCGCCGGGAGGTCTACTCCGTCGGGGCCAGCGACACCCCGCTTCCTCGACTGGTCGCTCGACGCGATCTCCTTCAGCCGGGATGACCACCCAGACTACGTCCCGTCGCCAGGGCGTTACCCACTCGTTGTCGACCCCGTCGTCGGCAACACGAGGCTCACCAAAGTCCTCATAGAAGGAGGTAGCGGCCTCAACCTTCTCTACGCTGATACCCTCGATTCGATGGGAATCAGCCGCTCGCTCCTCCGGGCCACGACGTCCCTATTCCATGGGATAGTGTCTGGAAAGAGCGTGCAACCCGTAGGGCAGATCGACCTGCCCGTTTACTTTGGGACCCCTGACAATTTTAGGAAGGAGGTCCTAACTTTTGAAGTGGGAGGCTTCCGCGGCACCTACCATCCTCGGGAGGCCGTGTTACGCCAAGTTTATGGCGGTCCCGAACTACACCTACCTCAAGCTCAAGATGCCTGGGCCTAACGGGGTCATCACCATCGGCAAATCCTACCAGCACGCGTACCAATGCGACGTTAAATGTTGCGAGTACGCCTGCGCACTGGAGGAGTCGGCTCTCATCGCCGACCTCGAGCAGATAGCAAAGGAGGTCCCCGACCCCAAGAAGACCACGGGCATCTTTGAGCCCGTCGAGGGGGTGAAAGAGATCCCCCTCAACCTGAGCTCCGCCGATAACAAGGTGCTGAAGATCAGCGCCACCCTCGACCCTAAATAGGAAGCCGTGCTCGTCGACTTTCTCCGTAAGCACGCCAACGTGTTTGCTTGGAGTCCCTCGGACATGCCAGGCATCCCGAGGGAGGTCGCCGAGCACTCCTTGGACATCCAGGCCGGGTCCAAGCCGGTGAAGCAGCGCCTGCGCCGATTCAACGAGGAGAAGCGCCGGGCCATCGCGGAGGAGGTGCAGAAGCTTTTGGCGGCCGGATTCATCAAGGAGGTCTTCCATCCAGAATGGTTAGCGAATCCTATTTTGGTTAAAAAGAAAAATGGAAAATGGAGAATGTGTGTCGATTACACTAGTCTAAATAAAGCTTGTCCTAAGTATCCATTTTTATTACTTCATTTTGACCAAATAGTTGATTCCACTGCTGGCTGTGAGCGACTTTGCTTTCTTGGTGCATATTCCGGTTACCATAAGATTCGTATAAAAGAGTCCGACGAATTAGTGACTTCTTTCATTACTCCTTTCGGCACATATTGCTACGTAACCATGCCATTTGGCCTCAAAAACGCGGGCGTGACTTATCACTCAAAGTTTTTGGGGACCTCATCGGGCGGACCGTTGAGGCGTACGTAGACGATATAGTGATAAAATCTAGGAAGGCCAGCGACTTGGTAGCCGACCTAGAAAAGGCATTCGACTGCCTCAAGAGTAAAAATACAAAGCTAAACCCTGAGAAGTGCGTTTTCGGGGTCCCTCGGGGCATGCTCCTCGGGTTCATCGTTTCCGAGCGTGGCATCGAAGCCAACCCGGAAAAGATATCAGCCATCACACAGATGGGCCTGATCCGAAGCCTCAAGGGTGTGCAAAAGCTCATGGGGTGTCTTGCAGCCCTGAGCCGATTCATCTCTAGGCTTGGTGAAAAGGGGCTTCCCCTGTATCGGTTGCTGAAGAAAAATGAGCACTTTACCTGGACCCCCGAGGCCCAGGAAGCCCTCGAAAGGCTGAAAGCTCGACTTTCCAAAGCACCGGTTCTTGTGCCGCCAACGAAGGAAGAAAACCTCTTATTATATGTTGCTGCCACTAACCAGGTTGTGAGTGCAACAATTGTCATCGAACGACGAGAGGAAGGGCATGCCCTACCGGTGCAACGGCCGGTTTATTTCATTAGCGAGGTCTTGTTCGAATCCAAGACGCGCTACCCTCAGATCCAGAAGCTAGTGTATGCAATAGTCCTCGCTCAACGCAAGTTGCGACACTACTTCGAGTCACATCCTATGACCGTGGTGTCATCATTCCCCCTTGGGGAGGTGATACAGAGTCGCAAGCCCACGGGAAGAATGGCCAAATGGGCAATCGAGCTCATAGGCGACGGCATCATCTACGCGCCACGCATGGCCATCAAGTCCCAGGTGTTGGCGGATTTTGTGACGGAGTGGACTGCGACACAGTTGCCACCGCAGCTCTCCCGGGACGAATATTGGGTCATGTATTTCGATGGGTCATTGATGAAGACGTGTGCCGGCGCAGGCATCGTGTTCGTCTCACCCCTCGGAGTCTGACTCAAGTAGCTCCTAAGGCTGCATTTCACCGCCTCCAACAACATGGCGGAGTACGAGACACTCATCAACGGACTTCACATCGCCATCGAGCTGGGCATCAGACGCCTCAAGGTACGAGGCGATTCTCAGCTCATGGTGGACCAGGTGATGAAGGAATCGACGTGCCACGACGCAAAGATGGCGGCCTACTGCAAGTTGGTGCGGCGGCTCGAGGAAAAATTCGACGGCCTCGAGCTCAACCACGTCGCACGTAGGTATAACGAGGAGGCCAACGAGTTGGCAAAAATCGCATCTGAAAGGACTTCGGTCCCGACGGGGGTGTTTGCCAACGACCTCTACAAACCAACAGTCAACGACAACCTCTCGGGAAGCAAGGAGAAACGAGCTCCCAAGCGTTCCGAGGGGCCCGAAGCCGTCCCGAACCTCCAAAATCATTCGGGGGCTGCCGACCCTTCGGGAGAAAGGCGACCCCCGGCTGAGGCTAAGGATGACAGCGACGCCGAGGCTGAGGTGATGGAGGTCAACGCTGAGGCATCGGAAGCCGAAGCCGAGATGGACGATGACGAACCAGACTGGCGTGAGCCACTGGTCAATTAGCTTGTCCGAGGGATCCTACCCTCGGACAAGACCAAAGCTCGACGCTGGCACGTAAAGCCAAGATCTACAGAATGGTAGACGGAGAACTTTACCGACGAAGTCCCTCGGGCATCCTCCAGCGCTGTATCCCCTTCAATCAGGGTAAACGCATAATCAAAGAGATACATGCTGGGGCCTGCGGGCATCATGCCGCACCGAGGACCCTCGTCGGCAATGCTTTCCGACAAGGCTTCTACTGGCCAACAACCATAGCAGACGCTACCGAGGTAGTACGCTCTTGCGAAGGATGACAATACTATGCTTGGCAAACACATCACCCGGCCCAAGCCCTCCAGACGATCCCTCTCACCTGGCCTTTCGCCATATGGGGACTGGACCTTGTCGGGGCCCTCCAAAAGGCGCCCGGGGGCCCCACCCACCTACTTGTTGCCATCAACAAGTTCTTCAAGTGGATTGAAGCTCGGCCATTCACGCAGATCACCTCAACCCAGGCGGTCCTGTTCTTCACCGACATGATTCACCGATTCGGCGTCCCAAACTCCATCATCACCGACAACGGCACACAGTTCACAGGGAAGAAATTCCTGATGTTCTGCGACCAGCACCATATACGAGTGGACTGGTCGGCGGTGGCCCACCATTGAACAAATGGCCAGGTGGAGCGTGCCAATGGCATGATCCTCCAAGGCCTCAAGCCCAGGATCTTCAACAGGCTGAACAAGTTCGGCAAGAGGTGGCTAACCGAGCTTCCCGCGGTGATATGGAGCCTGAGGACTACGCCAAGCCGAGCCACGGGGTTCACGCCCTTCTTCTTGGTCTATGGCGCCGAGGCCGTTCTCCCCACGGACTTGGAGTACGGTGCCCCGAGGGTCCGGGCCTACGACGAACAAGGCAACCAGACCTCTCGGGAAGACGGGTTGGACCAGGTCGACGAGGTTCGGGACGTCGCCCTACTGCACTCAGCCAAATACCAGTAGTCCCTTCGTAGGTACCACGCTCGGCGCATCCGAGGCTGAGCCTTCAATGTAGGCGACCTGGTATTGCGGCTCAGGCAGGACAACAGGGGACGTCACAAGCTGACGCCGCCATGGGAAGGGCCTTTCATCGCCGAGGTGTTGCGGCCCGGGACGTACAAGCTGGCGAACGAAGAGGGGGAAGTCTACAGCAACGCCTGGAATATCGAACAGCTATGTCGCTTCTATCCCTGAACCTTGATCGATTGTATTGTATAAGTAATGAAATCAATAAAAGGAATCGTTTCGTCATTCTTTATATTGATTTTAACCCGAGCCGACCCTCGGGAACAAGCGAACTCGTAAAGTTCCGTGCATAACAAAGTGAGGCTCAGCCTTATCTTTAAGGCCGACCCTCCCTCGGGGGCTAGGACGGGGGGAACCCCCGGACTCTCCCGAGCCGCAACGAAAATCCGAAACTTAAAAATTTCAAAACTCGCAATATTTTCCTTTCCCGAGCACATCTCCCACCCAAGTCAAACCGAGGCTTATAAAGCTCAGAAGAGCAAAAGAAGTCCCAGAGGACAGAGCCGGCCGAGCCGCGGGACCGCCTACGCCTCCGGACTGCGGCATCCTCACTCGCCACTCCGCGTTCGAAGGATAACTCGAGCTTGGAAGAGAACTAATAAGATCAACGTTCGGCAAAGGCAGGAGGCTCGGGAAAACTCGGCCAAGCTTTCTTCTTAAGTTTTTCCCTCTCATCGAAACTCTTAGACCACGGCTACGTCTACGCCCCTAAAGCTACGACACCCAAAAATGTCTCCTGAGGCTCGATGGCCCGGGCACAGAGTCAGTAGAGGAAAATACTTAAGAGAAAAGCGCCGAGAACGAACAAAAAGCAAAAATGAAATAATATTTACATAAATATTAAGGCCACGAAGGGCCGCATGTTTGTTCCTTGATAACTATTCACGACAAATTTTTTTCGAGGGCACGATGGCCCGACTTCTTCTCACGGCAGGTCCAGGGGAGGGAGCTCGACCTCGGGCTCGAAAAGGCTCGCCAGCGCCTCTGCAGGCATCCTCATGGAGTCCTCCAATGCCAGGAGCTCCTCGTCATCCACCTCAACAAAGCCCTCGCTGACGGGGCCGGCGTCAAAGTTCTCATAGTGAGACTTGGCGACTGCCAGCGTCTTTTGGACTCCGGTCAGCAGGGCCTCCTTGACGTGGTCGCGGACACTGCCGTGAAGCGCCTCCAGTCGGCTGCGGAGCGACATCCCCGAGGGCTCGCCGCCGCTGCCGACGGAGTCACACAGGGCGCGTGCCACCCGCTGCAGCCCCTGGTTGTCGTGGACCTCACCGTCGTAAGTGGCCTGCAGAACTGCAAAGGTACGAAATGAGAAAATAGAAAGGGTTTCAAGCAGCAAGCAATGAAGACGAACGAAGCAAAAAGAACCCGACACAACGCATACCGCCGGTCTCCTCCTTAGCCAGCCGCGCCGCTTCCCGAGCTTTCGACGCCTCGCCCTATGCCAAGTCAACCTCGCCGACCGCCTGAGTGAGGGCCGCCTAAGTCTTCTTCAGGTCATCGGCCAGTGATGCGGTGGTGGAGGTCTTCTCGGCGGCGAGCTGCAGGGCGGCGTCGCGCTCCCCAGCTCCTGCGACTGCCTTATCGAGGCGGCGACCCGGCCCACTGCCTCCGCAACCTCCTCCTTCAGGAGGGCGTTGCTGACACTCACTTCGGCGAACCGGGAGGTCACGGCGGCGAGCATGCTCTGGGCACGGTCGAGCGCCCTCTTCTTGAGGTCGAGCTGCCTCCAAAGTACAAGCCTACCGTGGAGGAAGGGGAACTTGTCCCGGGAGGTGCGCATCAGGCCCTGAGAACGAAAGAAAAGACGACAGCAGGTAAGTCGAGTACTTGCACGCAGGTGAAGTCACAAGGCAACCGAGGCTCACCCGAAGCCGATCCGAGAGCTCCATGTCAAGGACGTCGGTGACCATGCGGAGGGTCACCGCCGAGCCGGACCCCAGCTCCTGGACGGCGTCCCACTCGGGGCCCTCGAGGTCGTCCCGAAGCGAGAAGACGGGCGGCCCCTGAGGGTCCGCCCGATCCGCCCACTCGATCCGAGAGGACGTCAGCTCCCGAGAGGGCGGGCCCATCAGCGCCAACGCCCAAGGACCCTCCTCACGAAGAGGAGGAGCCCTCGCTGCGGCGTCCGCCGCCGCCGAGTCCGCCGCGACCGGTTGCACGGCGACGTCAACGGTCGGCTCCCACGAGGCGCCTTCGGAACCGACGACCGGAGTCTCGGGGGCTGGCGACGGAACCGCCGTCACAGCAGCCGAGGATGCGGCAGCAGCAACCTCGAACGGAGTCACCCTCCCCATAGAAGGTCCCTCCAACGCCGACGTCGGACCCACGGGAGGGTGAGTCTCCTCGCCTGAGGCGCGGGCTCTCTCCACGGCCGTGTCATCCCCTCGGATCTTCAGCACCTTCTGGTGAGAGACCCGGAGAGATAGCCCGGACCGCGCGCTGCGGCAGCAACAGGAAAAAGGTAATGTCATTACGTTGAAACAAAACTTCGGCAGGAAAAATCGACACGAAAAATGACTTACGTGGTCTTCGGCACCACCCTCCTCTTCCTATTCGCCGCCCCGGAGCCGGACGGTGCGGCAAGCTCGGCGGACGAGCCGGCCCCTGCCGACAGTGGAGTGACCAGCACCTCGGCGTCACGCCCGGCCCCGCTCCGTGGCCCGGACGCCGCCCGCTCGCCCGAGGGAGTCTCGATGGTGACATCCCTCGGCGGGGGCATGGGTGGCGGCACCTCCAGGTCCCCCCCCGCCTGTGGCCGTCGGGGCGATCAACGATGCGTCGGCGGGGAGGGACCGCCGAAACAGGGGACCCTCGGTCCCCCGCCGGAGCCTCGGGGCATCTCGGGCGCCGGGCCTGAGCCCGTTCCTGGCCCCTTCGGCGGAACCCCGCTGCTGATGGCAGGTGGAGCCCCACCTCCTGATGTTTCCCTGCCAGGAGCCGCGTCCTTGGACGCGGTTTCCGGCAGGTTTGCCCGAGGGTTCTGATCACGAACCCCGGCACTTCCACCGGCGGACGCTGACAGCGGAGCCTTTCCAGGCTCTTCAGCGCCCACCACGGGCTATGTGGCCGCAAGCGGCCGGTTAGACTCCATCAAGTCAAAGATGGAAAATCTTCTTCTTCATCATCATCATCGTCGTCGTCCTCGTCATCATCGGTGAGGGTATCCACATCAGGCTCCCCGGCCTTCCTCAGGCGGCGGTGGAGCTGGGAGGATTCCTCCACCTTCCGCGCCTTCTTCTGCTTCTGGGCGGTCGCCTTGTCCTTCTTCGCCTTCTCCGCCGTGGCCCAAAGGCGGTTCTGGGTTCGCCGTTCTTTGTCCTCCGGGATGGGCAGAAGGGAAGCCTTCCCGGTCCTGGAGAGGCCCTACGACGAACGAAGGAAAAAGGTTAGGAAGAAGATGGGGAAACCAGCGACCCGATAAAGCGAACGACACTTACCAGCGCCGGGAAGCCCGTGCAGGGACGCATAGGCACCCGGTTCACCTCCTCCCAGGTGGGATGACCCCTCACCATGTAGCCGACGCGGCACATGACCTCCTCCTCGCCAAGGCCGCGGGCCAGCATCGCCGTGCCCTCCCGCTGCGACCCGGTCACCATCTGATGGAGCGCCAGGCGGCGCTCCATCAGAGGTAGCACCGTCGGCATGTGGAAGTTCCCCGCCACGCCAGCCCCTGTAAGGCCCCTTTTCTTCAACTCCTCAAGCGTGTCGAAATAGACGGCAAGGTGCTTGGACTCCTTTGACGGGCACCCCCATTCCCACTGAGGAAGGGGAGCCATGAGCGCCCTTCCCGTGAACTTGGGGAAGAGACCTCCGTCGTTGCGAAGGTAGAACCAGCCACTGTGCCACCCCTTGTTGGAGGAAGGAGCCCTACAGGGGATGTACGACGAGGAGCGGATCACGAAGCCGCAACCCCTGCGCGCTGGATCTCCCACGGCTTCCTCGCACCGGCCGACTTGGTGTACCAGTCGATGCGGGAGACGCGGCACCACAGGTTCCAGTGCGGGGGCACCCCGAAGTAGCCTTCACACAGGGCGGCGAAAATCGACGCCTATGTGATGGAATTCAGGGTGAGGTTGTGGAGCTCCAACCCGTTCTCGAAGAGGAGGGCCCGGCAGAAGCAGCTCGGTGGCGAGCCAAGCCCACGCTCGTGGTAAGCGATGAAGCTCACCACGTACCCCTCGCCGGGGTTCGGCTCCTCGTGGTCGCGCGGCGGCACGGCCCACTCCGGGTACTGCGCGTCGGTACGAGGACGCAGCAGCCCCAGAGTGACGAGGCGCTCCAGCTGCGCCTCCATCACGGTGCTCCTCGGCCACGGCTCCAGCCTGAGGATGCCGGCAGCGGCCGCGGCAGCGTCGGTGGCGGCGGCGTCGGTGGCGGCGACATCGGCGGCGGCATCGACAGCGGCGGAGGAGGAATCCATGGCGAGCGAAGGGGAAAAGGCTGCGGGGAGAGCGACGGCCGCGGTGACGACGGCTCTAGCAACGAAGCGAAGACGAGGAGACGGGTGACGGGAGCGAGAAGGCGAACGGTCGTGTGAGCGAATGGCTAAGGTAAAAAGAAAGAAACCGCGATCTTTCCTTATATACCTGAGCCGTGATCCGCAGTGAATCCGCCGCATTAACTTTGTGGGACCCGCCACGATCCCCACATCGTCGCGCGCACAAACCACCTCGACTGCGCCGAAACCGTCACGTCCGTCAGGCTTCGCGCTTCAAAAGGTGAGCCAAATCATTACAACCGCGCACCTCGATTCCACCAATATTCTCTCCTTCCCGACGAAGGAACCCCGGGCTCGGGCGCCCGTTACGTTCCCAGGGGATCGAAGACTGGCCCACAACGGCTCGAACAGTCACCCCAGGGAAACCGAGTTAGGGACAGCTAGTGGATGGGTCACGAAAACGGCCAGTATCCCGACGCCCAAAACGTCACAAGGGACATCCCATGCTGTGTCCAAGTCCCAGTAGCGAGTCGGTTACGTGGAATCCCTCCGTGGGAGGCATCATGCCCTCGGGACCCATCGAAGGGACCCGATATCCACTAACTGACCCTCGGGAAACATTTGGACTGTGCTCAGGCCACTAGCCGACCCCCAACGAATGGGGCACGGACCTCCACCTGGACCAACCCGTTTGTAGCTCACCGAAAATGCCGACTCACGCCCCGGCGAGGAAGTCGAGCAGGACCAAACCTTCCTCTTTCCGAAAAAAGAGCGCGAAGGTCGAACTAACAAAAGACAGGGAGGACCGGGTCGACCTCCGATATGAAAACGGAGGCCCGGGAACTTGCCCTGCACCTCGGAAATACCACCGGATAAACTCCCTTTACGATGGGAGGCTCGGGGGCTGCATTTCCGAGGGATCATCTTCCCTTGATAAATACCCGAGCACGCGCAACTACGATTTTCAGCATTTGAAGGGATATAACATCCCTCCAAAGCCTCAGGGGCTACACCCGGCGGGTGCGCTCGCGCGCACCTCCCGGAAAATTATCTTACCCTTTACTGTTTTGACAGACGAAAAGGTTTTAAACCTGTGGAGGAGTACCTTCACTCCCCCACAGGCTCGGGGGCTACACCCGCCGAGTGCGCTCGTGCGCACCCAGCGAAAAAAGCACCTACTCCCAACCACAACGGCAGGCGTAAACACCTGAACCTGTGGGTGAGTACCATCACTCCCCCACAGGCTCGAGGGCTACTGTCGGGTACCAAAGTATGGGGTACCCAACTTCAACGCAAAAACAAGCAACCTCAGCGCAACCTGGCCCAAATAAGGCCAGCCGAAGCCCACGAAGGCTACGCGCGTGAAGGCCCAAAGTGGCCTCCCGTAAGGCCCGGCGGCACGGCTCAGGATAGCGGCACCCTCGGGTGCCAAATCTCCGATTCGTCCGAGCCTCCACGAGAGGGCTCGGGACAGCGGCACCCTCGGGCGCTAAATCTCTGATTCGCCCGAGCCTCCTCATCCTCCTGGAGCACGGTCTCTCTAAGGCATCCAATGCACAGTCGACGTCAGCAGGCATTCTTGGACCGCAAGGGACCCCCTCTGACCACTTTATAGGCGCGGCCCCACTGACTGGACGCCATGAGGCGACGGCACCCCGCTCGTGCACGTCCTCCGTACCAACTGCCATACCTCCTCCGGTGACTGATACGACGGTTCCACTCTTTCCACTCCGTCCCAAGGACAGTCAACCAGATGACGCCCCTTACTGACAGAGAGATTCTCCAACTACAACAGTGATAGCTCCTACCCATAACGCACGAGTCCCGCGAGGACAGGAGAGGTGACGGCTGTCCCGCCGACCCAGGAGTATGGGCAATGTAGCAACAGGACCGTTTGCCCCTCGGGAAAGTACCACGCATGAGAGGAAAACACGCCCGAGGAAGGACACCCCTAATGACCCGTACCGTCACGCTCCCGACGGCAAGGGAGGCTCCCTAGCCTCGGGAGTCAATCTTTGAAAGTCAACCGGTCTTCTCGTTGCACTGTGCAAGACCGGACGCGACGCCGTGACGTAGCCAGCCACGTCCCGAACACTGTACCACCTTGGAACTCAACGTCCGAACAGTGAAAGATCAGTCGAATGACCGAAGCCATACCGCTGAAGCGCCAAGACGATGGCGTGGCTGACGATAGCCACTAATCACCTCTGATCCCACCATGCCGAGTATCGTCATCATAGGTCACCACATGTAACTCTAGCTTCTCCCTTGTAACTATAAAAGGGAGGGCGGAGGCTAGTGGCAGATGGAGGGTCACAAAGTTCACGACACCAAAATACACACAACACAGCTACACGAAAACGAAAGCATCCTCTTCCGCGCACAAGAGACTTGGGATACTCTCCCTCTCTCGGCTCAGCTTGTAACCAGTATAAATCTCTCGCGTTCCTCCTTGCACACCATTTGAAACCTCAACCGCAAAACACAAGTTACTAGCCGGTGTTAGCGCCCTAACCTTGCTGTCTCTGTGCTTTCTGACGTGACGCGATGCGACCGCCGATGTCTCCCAACTCCTGTACCCACGCGCCTAGGTAGGGCAGGCCATCAATCCCTATTCAACCAACTCTCTCTCTCTCTCTCTCTCTCTGCAGGCCAAGCGCCCAGGCGAGCCCATCCCTTGGGCGACAACGCCTACAGGAGCAAGGACGCTCGGCCGTGCCACGCACTGCACCTGAATGACAGGGCCCATTCCTCCACAACGCCTGAAGGATGATGCCCACGCCGCTACAGCACCAAGACATACCTCCAAAGGACGACGACCATCCGAGCCCTCAGGCTTTTCTCCTATGCACACACACGTCGTATTCTGGATACATGTAACCATGTACAACCCTTGAGACTATAAAATAGGGGGTGCATGGGCCACTTCTATGCCACGGTAGACACTCAACTCAACACACCAGCGCACAAGACAACAACGAAAACCCACCACGCTCACTTCTTCATTTCACTGAGACTTGGGAGCTTCTCCATCTCTCGTCTCGTTTGTAACCTTTACTGCAAGCACTTTGGTACAAGATAATACAAACCTCCTTTCAAACTGGATGTAGGGCTCCTGGTGCCTAAACCAGTATACTTCTTGTGTTCTTCTTGCACTCCATCCAAACTACGGCACGTAAACATAGTTTTACCACCTATAAGAGTATAAAAATATATGACATCAAATAGGTATTCTACAAAAATAAAATTAATCTGGGAGGTCCAACAGAAGAGAAGTAGGTTGTGCTAATGCGAAGTCCAAATGGCTATTTATAGATGGAAGAGTAAACTTGATGCATGTTATGTATGTTCATGCATGTTATGTATGTCTAGTTGGCATGCTTGTTTTGGGATATAGTACTCCCTCCGTAAAAAAATACAACTATGAGTTACGTGGCGTTCAAAGTAGTTTATATTTAACTAAATTTTTAATAGATATTATTTATATTCATGACTTTAAATTAATTTATTATGAAAATATATTTCGTAACTAATCTAATGATACATATTTGACATCATAAATATTAGTACCTTTTATCTACAATTTATATTAAATTTAAGAGATAAAACTATGACGCTGTGCTAGAATTATATTTTTTTTCGGACGGTGGAAGTATTAGCCGTACCTTTATTTGGCTGGAGTTATAATACTGTTGGGCAGCTTTATCGGCTATGAGCAACCAAACACCGCTTGTCATGCTGGCCAAAGCGCTTTTTCTTCTACTACCTTTCGCACCAACACTCTACAAGTGCTCTTATCAGGAACGCCGATAAAACGGACGTATCGTTATTCTACTGGTAGGTACTTTTCAGACCTCATGCAATGCAACTGGCCATCACTGCCTATGAATAGATTAATTTTAGCACCAAACACTAGACGACGTGTTTGGATCTAGAGACTAAAGGCTAGGAGGTATCACATTAGGTGTTCGCATGCTTACAATAAAACTATTTACAGAAGCTGGGACTAATTCGCAAGATGAATCTATTTAGGCAAATTAATCTATTATTAGCACATATTTATTGTAGCATCACATTGTCAAGTTATGATTTATGAACCAATTAGGCTTAATAGAGTCTTCTTACAAATTAGTCTCAATCTGTACAATTAGTTTCGTAATTATTTTATATTTAACACTACCACAATAATTTTAACTGAGTTAGGCAATGAAAACACCTTAGAAGAAAGTTCACGATGGTTAATCAGACCTTAACCGAGATGGTTATTTTGCCCGTCTCGATTAATAAATTAATAAATAATTAAAAAAACCATAGCTTGCCAGCGAGTCTGTTTTGGAGCCTACCCACGAGCTCACCTACTCCGGGCGGCCCTAGTGCCACCGCATCCCCGCACACTGCTGACACGAGGCGGATACGACGTCCCCACGCCGTGCTACCGCCGGATCTGGCGTTCAACATCGTGCCGCTACCACTGGGTCCAGATCTAGCCAGATCTGCTAAGCCGCCGTGGATCTGCTCGCCACCACTGCCATGGATCTAGGCACAGGCGAGGTAGAAAGGCCGTGGATCCACCCGCACGGCCATGCCAACTCGGTGGTGCCACACCGCCGCTGTGGATTTGCCTGTTGTGGATCCGTTTGTTGCCATGGATCTGCCCGCTATGAATCCGCCCTCCAGCCGTGGATTTGCTCGCCGGCGTGGATCCGTCCACCGCCATGAATCCGCCCACCCCGTGGATGTGCCCGCCACCTTGGATCCGCCGTGGAGGGGAGAGAGAGAGAGAGAGAATAGAGGGAGGGAGAGTGGTGGAGTGGGAGAGAGGGAGCCCTTGTTGGAGTGCTTGAACAGTTCGACAACGATGTCAAGAAACCGAGCGTGTGGTCTCTACAGCAGCATGGGGTGAGAGATTCTGACACCTGGGTTCTGCATGCAGTGACTCGTACTGGACACTGGGGAAGGCTACCCGAGAAGCCACACAGCCCTCACCTTGGGTCAGCTGTAGAGTTCTCACAGTACATAGTGAAGATAAGTCTCACCTATTTTTTTTTTCCCAAAAGCAATCAGCATAACAGTCAAGAAGGTAGCCACGGAGTCATCTTCATGAGTCCATGAGACCCAGTATCCAAGACGAGGGACCACAGTACATTTGGATATCGTGTTTAACTGATCGTTTTATTTAAAAATTGTATACAAATTATAAAATAAATATATCATTATTAAAGTATCTCTAATGATAAAATAAATCATAACAAGATAAATAATATTTTCTTTGTTCAAAAAAAGATAAATAATATTTATTAAAAAATTGAATAAGATAGATGGTCAAATAATATGTCCAAAATTCTAAAACAGTGTTCTTTTCGGGACGGGGAAGTACTCTGTAAGCTTGGGTCATTAAGACATTTAACTCGGAGCTTTATGGGACCCGAGAAAAAAAACTGTGAACTTTTTGAGACTCTAGAAAAAAAAAAGACCACGATGTCAATAGATAAAATAGTTGACAACCAAAGTTACCAACCCGCAGGAGAATGATCACCACACAAGCGCTTTCACGCGTCCCGACTTCTAAGCGGGCAGAGGGTGCTGTGATGAAGTATATGGGATTGCTCGATGGACACACGAGGCCTTCCAAGGAAGCCAATGCAAGAACATCTACCACAGCATCTTCGTCGATCGATGCAACCTCTTTGCACAATGGCAGATACAAGATGGGAATAAAATAGAGCTAAATAATAAAAGTTTAAAGCTACAGCAAGAGAATAATAATGATTTAAGACTAATAACCATGGTCTAGTGAAGAAATTAGGCCCACAACCCCCCTTTGGATCCACCCGTGCCCTCGCATGCCAGGCAATTCAGCAAATCTTTCCGAGCCCACAAGAAGAGCAGACGAGACACCACGCAGGTCAGCACGTATCATCGCCGATGTTGGTTAGGTAGCATGATTAACGAGTAATAGTCTATGATCTCCTTTTGCGATGATCTTCGTTTGCTAGAGAGGACGAAGCCAACTGTAGAACACTAACACCCTAGTGTGCTATTTATATATAGTATGTTGTTGTAATTTTTACTATTTTTATTATAATACAAAAATGTGTAAACCTTTTGCATACTCGAGAGAGAAAAAAACATAGTTGACAAAAAGCCATAGAACATGCGCACCCGAGACTCATTGTTAAAGACGTTTTTTAAATTTGTATTTACTTTCTTATGGCATACCCGCATGGCCGCATCAACAATAATTCATAGAGCAAGCCCATCTGAAATTTGTATTCATTATTATTATTATTAAAGTAAGAATCTGTCTAGCCAATGACTCATTGTTTTAACCCCTCCAAACAACCAGAAATTTGTCCATACATTTACACTGTCTTATAGCTATATTTACATTACCTTATTTTTATATTTACAATAATTTCTGGAGTATAATTTATTTAACAAACTGAGGTAATTTAGTTATTTTTATGGGTTGCAGATCTCAGAAACATATATGCCATATTTTTGAGAAAATTTTGCAAATCATTTTTTATGGATTGCATTCATCAAAGAAATATATGTCAAATTATTCACAAATGTCAATTTGCTTACAAACTTCACAAGTGTCGTGGACAAGGGGCCGTCTAAGACCAACCGCAGCGCGTCCGCTACGGACTTCCTCCAGGAGACGGATAGAGGAAAAACGTCCGCAGCGGCTCCTCTGCCGGCGTCCGCTGTCCAAGCGGACGGCCGCTCGTCTGGTGCTCCTACTGGAGATGGAGGACGTCCCGTAGGCAGCGCGCGGGGCCCGCACGTCCTCATGCCTCCTGCGCTCGCCGCTCGCCACGTGGCCACCGAGGGAGGGAGACCAGAGAGAGAGAGGGCGCTCGCCGCCGGCCGCTCGCGCGCCAGACCGCCGCCGTCGACGGGAGTCCCCGTGCCCGCGCGCGGCTCGCCCGTGCCCGCTCCGGGACGGGAGAGAGAGAGAGAGAGAGAGAGAGAGAGAGAGGGTGGAGACCGCCGGCCCGCTATCGTCGAGGGAGGGCGCGGAGCCAGAGGCCGTCGGGACGCGAGAGAGAGAGAGAGAGAGAGACCGGGCGGGGAGGCCGAGGCGCGGCCCTGCTCGGCTCACGGCCAGCGGCGGCCGGGGCTGCCCAGGGCGCGGCCGCACGCCCTCGCGGGAGGCAGAGAGAGAGAGTGGTGAGAGAGAGAACGTGGGGTGGGTGGGGAATAAAAAAAGGAAAAGTAAATTTAGAGTAGAGATATAAAGGATGGATGAATGCGGGATAAAGTAGTATAGAGAAGAGAATCTTGATGATCAAGACGAAATATTCTTTTTAGCGGATGAATTTAGAGTATGATGAGTGCGGTTGGTCCCAGCAAGGGGTAGGGACAGGATAAGGTCGCTGGTGATGGAGGGAGCGGTCGGCCTAGGGCGGCAGCGGAGGGAGCATCGGTTCACTTCTCTATCTGCCGTTCTTCACACGAAGTATAAAAGGATAAGAATTAGGAAAGATTTAGGGGAATAAGAATTTAGGAAGTGATTCAGGGAACTCTTCGACACATGCTCTGATCTCTCGTTCACTTCTCTATCTGCCGTTCTTCACACGAAGTATAAATAGATATTGCCATTATTGTGTTAGCACAAACCGAAAGGGGGACGCACTACAGTTTGCGCTGCGACGCATGCATGGGCCTCTCGCCGTTTCTTGCACTGCTGCCCATCGCCCTTCTCTCCCTCGTGTTCTTCTTCATCTCCACTCGCAAAAAATCCCACGGCAATGGTGGCCGGAGGAGCTTACCACCATCGCCGCGGGGCTTCCCTCTCCTCGGCCACCTCCCGCTTCTTGGGTCGCTACCCCACCGGAAGCTCCGGGCGATGGCCAAAACGCACGGCCCGGTCATGCTCCTGCGCTTCGGCCGCGTGCCCGTCGTGGTGGCCTCCTCGGCGGCCGCGGCGCAGGAGGCCATGAAGGCCCGAGACCTGGCCTTCGCGAGCCGACACCGCGGACCAATGGTCCGGCGCCTTCTCTACGACGGCCGTGACATGGTCTTCGCCCCCTACGGCGAGCACTGGCGCCAGGCACGCCGCGTCTGCGTGGTCCACCTTCTCAGCCACCGCTGCGTTCTCTCCTTCCGACGTGTTCGCGAGCAGGAGGCCGCCGCCCTGCTCGACCGCGTCCGCGGCGCCGGCGCTGGTCTCGACGGCACCGTGGACCTGAGCCATCTCCTCGTCGTCTACTCCAGCGCCGTCCTCCTGCGGGCCGCGTTCGGCAACGGCGACGACGACGACTCCAGCTATGGGTATGGGCTGGACGAAGAAGGGAAGATGCTTAGGAAGCTGTTGGTCGACTTCGGGGAGCTGCTGGGATGGGGCACGCTCGGCGAGGTCCTGCCGTGGCTGGCGTGGGTGGACTCCATGAGTGGGGTGTATGCCAAGGCAGCGCGGACGTTTGAGGCGCTGGATGGCTTCCTCGAGCGGCGCATCGCAGACCACCGGAGGCACCGCCGTGGAGGCCAGCGGGAGGGGGACGGCGGCAGCGGCGACGACGACGATAGTCGCCGCAGTTTCGTGAGCGTGCTGTTGGATGCGGAGGAGGAAGAGACGGGAGAAATCCTGTTTGACACGGTAGCCGTCAAGGCCATTATCCTGGTACGTATGCAGTATGCTACATGGTAAAAAGTAGTATATAATAGACAAATAAAATTAAGACATAGCTTGATTTTATTATCGGTTTGCTCTACAAGTAATTTAATGATGACTATTATAAATTACACGTGTATATATGGTGCAGAATATGTTCGTAGGCGGCTCGGATTCGACCGCCTCCATTGTGGAATGGACAATGGCGGAGCTCATCAACCATCCGGACGAGATGCACAAGCTGCAAGATGAGATACGCACGGTCATCCATGGCGGTGGCGGTGACAACCAAGTTACCGAGGATCACCTCAGTAAGTTGCGCCACCTCAAGCCGGTGCTTAAGGAGACGCTCCGTCTGCACATACCGGCGCCTCTCGTGCAACGGGAGACGGTCGAGGACACGGAGCTGCTCGGCTACCATGTCCCAGCGGGCACTCGTGTCCTCATCGATGTCGGGGCCATCGCACTGGACCCCGCCACATGGGAGCGCGCCGAGGAGTTCCTGCCGGAGCGGTGGTTCGGCGGGGACGACGACGGGGCCGCGGTGGCGGATCATTATTACGCGCCCACGGGGCACGACTTCACGTTCTTGCCATTCGGTGGTGGGCGGAGAGGGTGCCCTGCGGCCGGGTTTGCAATGGCGAGCGTCGAGCTAGCGCTGGCGAGCCTGCTGTACCACTTCGACTGGGAGCTGCCGGCCGGTGGGCCGTCGACGGTCGACATGGACGAGCTGAGTGGATTGGCCGTGCGGTTGAAGAAGCCTCTGCGTCTGGTCGCTAAGCCATGGTCTCCTTAGTAAGATCGATCGATCTTGGTGTCGATCCTACTGTTATTGTTATCCAGGCAATTAAATAAAGAGCTTTTTCTTAAAAGATCTGGATACCCGGTTTTATATATTAACAAGGAGAGCAGATTTTATAAACTAGGCAGACAGCTATAGGCGGTTCAGAGAAAAAAAAAATTAGCTAATTACTCCCTAATTAGGTTGCAACAGAAAAGGGGCCTCAAAACGTTTCACCAGCAGTAGCCCACATAAAGCAAACATCTCTGATCATTTCTAATAGCTACATGACCGTATATTTGTTAGCCGAAAAGACGGCAGCGTTACATTGGTTCCAAAAAGACAGAGGGTGTGGAGTAAAATTTCATTTTATTAGAGCAACTCCAAGAGATTAGGTAAAAAGTATTCTAAATTGCAAGATTTAGCCGTTATGTAAAATACACTAGTATACAGATCATTTTTTCTTGACCCCTAGCCTTTTATTTTTAGTGACCGCGACTTCTGATGGCCCCCTCCACGGATTTAATTATTATTATTTTTGTTATTTTTAAAATCTGATTTTCGAAAAAACGTCAGTACAAATCTTAAGAAAAAAACGTCAGTAAAAATAGGTGTACAACTGTCACTGATAGAGTCCTATGTACTAGTGATAAAAAGCCTATAAAAAAGTAAAGTTCTACAAATCTATATTTAAACTGGATATAAGAAACACGCATGCAGATCAAGCACATGCAGGAGAGAAGATCATCTAAAAATAGCTGTTTTTAGATAAAGGTTTGAAAATAGCTGCCGAAGAGATAAAGATGCCACAGCTGTCGCATGGCACCGTGGATAGCGAGTAGGAGCGGCTTAGGAAATATGGACACCAGGATAAGAAAAAACAAGATAGAAAGGTTGTTGGACCCTGTTCTTTTGTTACAATAGCTAAAAATAGTTTCACACATGAGTTTAGAAAAGATGTTGAAGTTGCTCTTAGTGCTGAATTTGGAGAGATGGTAACCGTTAATAATGATATGGTGGGATTTTTTGGAGTGTGGCTTTCACCGTATGGTCTTGCATGAAACGCCACAGAAATCAGAATGACGTGATGTTCGGTTAGGAGGTGGATGGGTGGGCCAAGAGGGAATGCTTTTGCGAAACGCTAGTGAAACGACAAAACTCCATAAAAGTATAGAATAAGATAGGATTTGTTACGGAGTAGACAGAACTAGTACATGCCAAACTATATAAGAAATCCATTTGTCGAGTACGGTATATAGAAAACACGACTACTGCATCTGAAGTCTGAACTGCATGTCAAGCGTAAGAAATCCATTTAGAGCTCGTTCGGTTACACGGTTCCCGCCCTGGAATGGCCGGGAAGCGTTCCCACGCTATTCAAACTATGATTGTTGAACATACTAGAAGAGACGCTCATCGCTTCCTGTTGCTATATATGATCCCAAAAAAGTGTCACTCCTTATTCATCAGACAGGGTTACAGGTGGTAGTTTTACAGCTAGGCCTGAGATTCCTAGCGAAGCATGCGCTTGTACCTTCAGTTCTCGAGGGTAAAAACAGAGTTGGGAAAAACCAGCCAATTCTTTTCTTTTCTTTTCTGAGGGATACGCAGGAGCTTTGCGCATCAGAATTCAACAGAACACAGTAAGACACATTGAAGCTACTATCATTACACTACATCACATGTTTAAATTAAAAATGAACAGGGAGAAAAGCTCTTACAATTTGAGCGCGCCAAGAATAGAAGTCCTGCATCAGTTGCCGCCATCTTTCTCGACCGCCCAAAAAGGTTCCGACGCCCTAAACATCCCTTTCCCAGCGGCGCGCAGCCCACAACTATCAATAACCACCGACGAGGAGGCGCGACAACCGACGACCACCGGCTGCTCGCCGCCTCTCTCCGGCCCCCTGCTCTCACCCGGATCGGAGATCGGCCATAGCAGCCATGGGCAAGCACAGGCAAGTGCAGCGACGACGTGGAGGCGTGCTACCCGCCGGGCGGCGGCGGCATGATGATGGAGAGCCCGCAGCATCGGTGGGCCTTCATCCGCAAGGTGTACGTGATCGTCTCCCTGCAGCTGCTGCTGACGGTGGCCGTCGCCGCGGCGGTCAACCTGGTGGGCCCCATCGGGGACTTCTTCCGCGCCCGCACCATGGCCACCATCGCCGCCACCATCGCCGTCATCGTCGCCCCCTTCCTCGGTACACGCGCTTGCTTTGTTTCTGTCTTCTCGTCTTGCTGCTCACCTGCACGCACATCGTTCACATGGATCATCGATCGGTCGACGACGACTTTTGCTTTAATTTAATTTGCAGTCATGATTCCGATGATCATTTACCGGAAGCGGCACCCGATCAACCTGGTGTTGCTGGCGCTCTTCACCGTGTGCATCAGCTTCGCCGTGGGGCTGACCTGCCTGTGGAAGGCGGGGCCCGTGATACTGGAGGCGGTGGTGATCACCATGGTGGTGGTGCTGGGGCTCACCGCCTACACCTTCTGGGCGGCCAAGCGAGGCCACGACTTCGAGTTCCTGGGGCCATTCCTGGTGGCGGCCACCCTCATCCTGATGCTCTTCGGCCTCGTGCGGATCCTCTTCCCGCTGGGGAAGACGGGGACCATGGTGTACGGCTGCGTCGCCGCGCTCGTCTTCTCCGGCTTCATCATCTACGACACCGACAACCTCATCAAGCGCTACGACTACGACGAGTACGTCGCCGCCGCCATCGAGCTCTACCTCGACATCATCAACCTCTTCCAGGCCATTCTCGCCGTCATCGAAGGCGTCGACTGATAACAATCAAGAGGCCATATTCCTCGCCGTCGACTGACAAGCCGGCCGGCTGATGAATTGTGAACACACACATACTAGGATCATATCATATGTAATCTGAGCTACCACGGCCAGGATGGGTTGCAAATTAAACTTGCTGGGAAATATGTATGTAATCCATAGAGATAGGGTCGAACGGCACCGCTGTATTTGAACATTACTACTAACGACACATTGCCCATCCAATTCGTTATTATATCACAGCGGCAGCGAAATGATCACGCAGGCGACACAGCTGAGGCCGATGCATTATTCATCACCCGCAGAAATGTTAACACAAACCAAACTTCCCAGGAACGAACTAAGCTTTGCTGGCCAAGTTGCAAGGACCATTGCATTGATGCATGGAGTAATTTTGGTTCATTCATGAAATGGATTCGGATTGTCTGACTGTCACACACCCAAGCCATAAATTGCAGGATTACAAGATGCCAAGAGGCGGTAGCTTCGGCATCATAAGACTTGCACTCTTTGAATTCCTCGTATAAAAATAGGGGGAAAAATGTTGCCAGGCTCAACTACAAGTTGCTCAATTCAACATCTAACTGTTTCTAGTATGCCATACACCCACTGGATAAGCTCAACCTTTAAATGGTCTCAGTGCTCTTCTATCTTCTTCAAATCCTTCATATTTGTCGTGTCCACACTGCAAAATAAACCAAGCAATTGCATTTTAACAATTTAACTTTAGGAAAATGGACCATGTCCATCCTATATGCATATGCGAAGAATTAAGGAGAATTCCTTGTTCTCAATGCCTGACAATGGATCCCCCTCCCCTTAAACACATTCCTATCTGATTCGGTATATCGATTTCCTTCACCTTTCAATTTTGGCTAAATAAAATGGGCAGTTAGTAAATCTATCAGAGCTTCGGCTACTTTTTCTATACAGGTAGTAAAATTAACCTGCTTGTAAAAATGAAAAAAAGAAATAGTAGCAAAATACATAGCTCTGATAAATAACCAAAGGTTGCGCTTGCATATCACGCAGGTATCCTATTTTCACTAAGCAGGTATCACCAATCAGCTTGAATTTCTATGGATGTCCTCACAAACTTAAATTAAACTTATTAGCTCAAAGAATACATGTTTCCCATTCTTGTTCGTATTCCAGAATTGCAATTTCTCTTCCAAATAATTAGTACTATTCCAGAGGACCTCCTTCAGTGACTTTTACTTTAGATAGACATCATCATCATTTCTTATCTTCACACTAACAAAACTATATAATTTCTAGCCCTTGACCAAAATGAAGTAGAACCAACCAAAACGGAAACAGTGGCTGTGATAACATGTGGAAGAGAAAACCTTACGTTGTTCCATAAAGAGCAATCTTGTGAATTTTTGAGACATCACTTCCACTTTGATTGTCCTCAATAAATATAGTCAGGCTGAAATAATAACAGAAGGCCATTAAAAACAGTGATAAGAAACAAAAATGAGGGAACAAAAGCATATATATCATGGAAATGTACATACCTGCGAACATTCTGGAACTTGACATACTTTAGCGGCAAAGGTTTATTCTGCAGGAAAGAAAGGCGAACCATCTGGGTGAGCAAAACAATAATGGCTGGAATGCAAAAAAAAAATAAAAGGATGGCCATCACAATATATAAGAAGTAGGGTGATCAGTCATACCTCTATCAAATGATTGGAGGATAGCTCGAGGGTGTCACTTGGTGGATAATCATTGACATTGCTGCCATTTATTACATAAATAAATATATGGTCATGCACTCAGGCTAAATAGAAAAGATAATGTTTTCTGAAAAGACCAAATTCCAGACAACTCCAGGCATGTGGTAGAATACCTGAAACCCATATGCTCTTTGTTGGAGAAGAGTTTTACGGTTTTGGGGACCTGTGATGAGAAAAAGGGCATTATTGTTTGAAAAAGAAAGTGAATCGAAAAAATTCAGTGACAAGAATCATGCAGTTCTCAACAAAAAACAAATTGCCATAATATCATGCCGCATACTGTTGCAGTGGAGAACATCATTTTTAAAAGAAACAACCTCATAATTCGTGGAAAAAATCAAACTTTCAGACACACAAAAAAAAAAGAGTTGGCATTAAATTGGTCACACATACTATGTTTTCAGTTAGGTCAAAGTACAAGGCGGCAATAAAGTGAAAATAAGAGCCTCCCTCATTAGATGCTGGGTCTAACTTTTATCTCAATAAAATAACACTTTAACTTTTCCATCAGAGCCTGATAAGCACCCTGTGAAAATATGGGATTGCACTTTGGTCTGCAACTCTGCAGGTAGCAACCGACACCCGCGAAGCAGCAGCTGGTGAAGCTGCAGGCGGCCTCGGCCATGCCGGAGTCCAGGCAACAAGCAGCATATTCCTCTCTCTAGAGTGCAGGGGCTGCTCGGAGGCGCTTGCCTCGTTGCGTTGGATATCTCAAAACAGAGTGGGTCTCAGGCTTGGTGGACTGTTCAAATACTATTCGTCTGAAGTCAAATCCTCTCATACATACTCAGCAAGAAGTTATTTAAATTTCACTCTTTTCATCCTATAAAACTTTCATTCTTGTAAACTGTTTGAAATTTATCTAAACCTTGTGTGTATCACGGAATATTAATAAGTTCTTTGCTACATGCAGACTACAAGGGCAATCCATATTTTACATGGCACTTAACAGCCTTTTGATGGAGAAGCTAACAACAGAGCCATATTATTGGAAATGAAAGTAAGAACCCATGTCAAATAATGTAGGCTCAATTTTCATGCGGTGTCAAATAGGGAATCGTCTCCAATGAATGGTGATTTAACACTGGCAATACTAATGCAAGCATCAGAAACCTAAACAAGCAAGAACCTTTGTTACAAGTCTGAACAAGGATACTTTTCAGCAGCGCAACTAACAATCACTAATAATTCATGAAATCTCAACTGATCTTACATGATATCACAAGGATCCTCGCAGAACTAACATCAATCAGGTGGTCTAGATATCACTATTGCATCTAACTTAGGGAAAGTAATGCTCTTACCTACTTTGAACATATTAACTGTCAATTGGGCACAAATCTAGTCTCATCGCACAGAACCCAAACAGGGAGTTGCAAATCTTACCCTCTTCCTCGGGGCCTTTGAATAGCGCGGAATGCAGTTTGACCACCTGCATGAAGGGGATGTAGATCAGCAGCTGCTCGTCCGAATCGCTGGCGAGGTACAGCCCCTCGTCGTCCCGCAAACTCTGCAACCACCAAACGATCACCAAAACGCAATCGCCATTAGAGATCGCAGTACAGCCACGAGCGATCAGGAAGCCACCACCGACGAAACCCTAGGAGAAGTTGCTGGGGAAAAAGAGGAAAACCAAACGAACCGCACCTACCAAAATCGTGCGAAGAGCAGAATCTAAAATACAAGTTGGAATCCCAGAAAGGGGTTTGGGTCGGGGGGAACGAGGCGCCAACCTGCTTGAGCGCGTTGACGATGCTGTGGGACGAGTCCTGGTTGAGGCACTCGACGCCGGTCCAGTCGATGAAGTCGATCAGATCCACCTGCCCGCGCGGCACCTGCACGGTCGCTGCCGGGGCGGGGGCCGGGGTGGCCGCAGCGGCGGCGGTGCTGGCGGCGGCCATGGCTTGGGTTGGATTCCGGAAGCTTCTAGAAGGGCGAGCCGGTGCTGGGAGCGTTCGAGAGGTGCTTTGCCCTGCGTTGCGTGCGCGCGTGCGGGAAGGTGGACGAGTGAATCCGACTCGTGAGGTGAGGTGAGGTGCGGACGCTGCTGGGCCTGGGATGCTGATATCTTCCGTGACGCGGTGCGGACATGCGGTCGAGACCGAGGGTCCAGGCGAAAGTCGTCATGCTCTTTGTTCCCTCCGTCCACGAAATACTACAATTTGTATTTTCTAAGTAGTCAAACTATTTAAATTTTAACCAAATTTATATAAAAATATACAAATATTTATAATACAAAATAAATATTATTATATTAATTATTGAATATATTTTTATTATAAATTTATTTGGAGAACATAAATTCTCATAATATTTAATATAAATTTAGTTAAATTTGAGCTAGTTTTGACACGCATCCTATAATTGCGTTTTTTTACGGACGGATTGCGTTCTTTTTAATAGACACATAGCAAAAACAATATATATAAAAAAATAAAAAATACTTATATTTTATAATGGAAGGGGTAGTTGCTCTTATATACTTTAAACTTTATTTAAAAATATTTAACCATTTCACTTCCTAATGTACATTTCTATTCTTTTAATAGTTTTTTTTCTTTTTTAATACATCTTTGTCTCTGTTTTGATTTGTTTTTTATTTTTTATTTTCTATGCACCACATATTTTCATTTCTCTTAATTCTCATGGCCACAACTCAAACATCAAAATATGGGGTAGCAGTATACTAACGATTTCTTGAAGGAACTTAGTTTTTTTTTATATGAACTTTTAAATCTCTTCACCTGTTTTGCGTGTCAGCTAGACGTCTCTCGTTATCGTTTTTCTGCCTCACTCAACTAGCTATTTAAAACTATAGCAAAAAATTGAATCTTTATTCAATTGCCATACTAATGCCTAAAGTTGGACGGTGCAAAATCAAATGAGTTAAGTATTCTTGACCGAAGGTAGTGTTTTGGCTTTTGCCCTAAAATTGACCGGCGCTGAGTTAACTGAGGGCATGCTTGATTGACATCCAAAATTTACTATGCCATAGATTTGGCACGACAAAAGTTAGACAAAAAAAATTTATCATAGGTTTGGCAAGCCAATATGAGGCTTTAGCAAGTTTTGGTACCAAACCAAATGCTAGCCAAAATAATGGTTTACCGAATATTTGGCATGGAAAATTTTAGGACTGGACCAAACAGGGCCTGAATCATTTTAAAAAAATAAAGCTAAACCAATATGATGACAATAATATCTAAGACAAATATACACGTATGATTTTTATTTTTATTTTTTTTGCATGTTTGGTTCATGGCCTGCCAGGCAGTGATCCCTGCCGTTCGAATTGCCACTGCCTGCTTCACGTTTGAACGGCCTGGTTCTAACCATTTTAAGCACAACCAAACATACCCTTTATATCCCGTATTCAACAAGGCTGATACCAACACGAAAAAAGTCAATGGATTCAGTCGACCATTCCACCAATTTTACAACGATGCTGATGTTATAGTTTAAAACTCAACAGTTTGACAACGAACCTGATGTTATAGTTCAGAAATCGGCAACGGTTTCAAGGTCTCATGGCAACTTAACATGTACACATGTACAGTACAACTTACTAACAGACACTGAGATAGACACCACGTACAGGACTAATAGGCAAAGGTAGGTCGATTTCACATCATCTACAATTATATGGAGACGGGATGGCATCACTTGAAACCACCACCATCAATCAAGGGAAACCCACAAGCACAGCTAATGTAGCACTGAAGTCTGATGCTCATATTCTAGTAAGGACTTTGCTGTGTCCCTCAAAAAAAAAAAAGGAATTCGCTGTGGGCTTCACGGAGGAGGATTGGCATCCTTACATCTTGGGGGTTTTTAAACATCAAGAGTTGCCGCAGCCAACAGGGAGAATCTACCATGGTGGTTCTGCGACATATCAGGAAACCGGGCATCTCAAGTTGAGCTGCGAAGGTAATGAAAGATAACACATGTGCTTAAGCTATGAAAATATGAGGGCATAAATGCAGACAGAACCAAACAAAAATAAAATGCGCAATTGTGGAATAAATCAATGAAATGGGATAATTATAAATGCAAAAATGTAGGATGCAAACTTGGAGGCTAAGTAGAGCCTAGAAGTTTTAACTTATGGTGGTAGTCTTCATTTTCACATTCAGCCTTGCTGAATCTTATATTTTTCTTGCCACCTCGTTTTTATCACCTCAGATCAACTGATATCAAGCCTGTCAAGAAAACACGGTACATTTTTATTTCAGGAGTAACTTGTCACCATGTACTACTGTTTTAAGTTTTAAACAACCCAATCAGTTAGTAGAGGCCTAGCTAGTGGATTTTGTTTTGTGGTGTTGGTTCAGTTCCACACTGGGTTCAGAATAGCCACAAATATAGCACAAAACTCAGGCAAGGAACTAAAGTACAATTTAAGTCGTCACATAGACTATTACAATATTAATAGCAAAGACTGTTTTTCTCAGAAATGGCACGATAATGTCTGAAAAGTACAGGATGTTATCCAGAAAGTAATTTGCTGTTTTCATCTTCTTTGCTGAAGGTCTTTCAAGTATGTACAACCCTCTTATCTTTTCCGCTACATGTTTGTCTACTTTTCTAGATTCATTGTTGATAGTACTAGTATTTCATTAGAACCTTACCTGGAAACACTGTCAGCACTGAAATAGTGAAATGTCAGCAGTGGCATATCCTTTCCCTATCATAGTACACAAAAACATGTCTCAGACCTCAATTTATTCCTTCCAACAGTATGTTGTTCACATTGTCACCATCGTCACCATCCACTATCTGGTAGGCTTCAACAGGTTCTCTAGTCTCCACTCGATCAGTGTTGCCGACCAAGACACGATGTGTCCTTGAATCAGGCACCCACCCTTTTTCCAGCATTTGGTCTAGAAACTTAGATGCCTCACTCTTGAAGCCTTCTTTAATAAGGCCGTAAATAATAATGTTATATATTCTGGGGCTCACTGTTCCACTTGTATCTACCACTTTCAGTAAACTTTGTGCAGCCATATTAAGAGAAGAAAACAAGGCCATGTCATTGACCAACAATTCAAATGTCTCCTGGCCAGGAAAAAAGGCATGATTAACCATTCTGTTGAATAAGATAGTAGCCTCAATAATTGTCTCCTTGGTGAGGAAAGAGCGCAACAAAATATTGTATGCATACCCATCCAATGGACAACCTTCCATCAGCATTTGTGCAAAGAGAGCCAATACATCTTTACCCTTATTCAAATGGAGCAGTGCTTGGATAATTATGTTATAAGTGGAGAATGTACAGGAAGTGCCTGTGGAAACAGCCAACGTCCGCAATTTGACTGCTTCACGAATCTTTCCAGACATGCAACTCCCTTGAATTAGCATATCAAGTGACTTGTTTGTCAGACTGCAACCTCTATTATAGTGATATTTAAAAACTTCAATAGCTTCTTGAATCCTCTTTGCGTGACACAAAATCTCTACAAGCTGTGAGAAAGACTCCGAATTCAAAGACAAGTTACTAATACTTACCCTTCTGAACATACTCAAGGCATCTATGTACAATCCTAATCGACAGTAACAAGATATAACAGCAGAATAGGTAGTCCCATCTGGTGGAAATGAAGAAACAACCATTCTACCAATGAGCTCAGATGCTCTTCTGATGTTTCCTTCATTGCAGAACTGAGTTATAACAATGTTCCATGACTCACAATCAACAAAACCTCTGCTGTGCAATTTCTCAAGATAGCTTACTGAATACTTGCAGCCTGTCATTTCTACACAACCATGTCAGCAGCACATTATATGGTTCTAATTCAGAAACATCATTTTCCTCTAGAAAGCTCACAGCGTTGTGGAACTTGGCCTTTGTACAGTAGCAATTTATCATGTCCACATATGTACTTGCCATTGGAGCATGACCCGATGCTATCATCTCTTTGAACACTATGGTAGCATCATCCAATAATTGATTCTCACATAAACATCTAATCAAGGCACTGTACAAATGCTTACTCAACTGAATGTTATCTTCTTTCATCATTCGATGCAACATAACTGCCTCCTTGACTTTACTGAACTTGCAAAACAGGGGCATCACTTGAGCATGGAAGCTGCTATCAGGGGAGCATCTAACTTGCA
This sequence comes from Eremochloa ophiuroides, assembly GCA_038502445.1. NCBI lineage: Eukaryota > Viridiplantae > Streptophyta > Magnoliopsida > Poales > Poaceae > Eremochloa > Eremochloa ophiuroides. The sequence goes on from JAHLJS010000002.1 coordinate 5,838,589, forward strand.
GCATCTTATCAAAGAGCATCACGGCTTCATCTGCCCTGCTGTGGGAACAAAGTGCTGTGATCAGTACCTCAAACGTATGACTATTAGGAGAACACCTCTTCTTGCCCATCCTATCAAACTGAATCAGTGCCAGGTCCAAACGACCACATTCACACAAGGCCTCGATCAGCAAATTCAATGTCTCCACATCAGGGAGGACTCCCTGCCTTGACAATCTCCGTGTACGCAAGCATGCACAACTGCAATCCCCTTCTTTGCTTGACCATACCATGCAGCACTCCGTTGCAAACTGAGACCGACAACCTAAGCTTCGCAGAGCTAGCATGCTGGATTACCAGCAAAGCTTCATCAAATTGGTTCTTACTGCTCAGGCACTCAACTAATTTATTAAGGGCCTGCTCCAACGCAGGCACCTTCAGCCTGACCATCTCACTGAGGAGGCTGCCCATCTCATCACGATTTTCTACAGCAGTAAGCCTGGAGATCATACAGCTGTAGGTGTCAACCGTCTGAATGTTATATCTCTGATGCGAAACCCATCTGAAGATCTTAAGTGCCAAGCTCGAATCCGATGTGGAATCAAGAATCCGGGCTAGACTCTCTGGCCGAAAATTGTCTCTGAGTGACCTGATCGCAGAATCAAACTCAGAAGAACTTGCTGTCTCGGCAGAAGCGCGCACGGAGGGAGAATCTGGGCACGAACAGTACTTGAGTCTGCCTGAAAACAGGTGCCGTCTCGCAAACCGTATGCGAGACACAACCTTCAGCGCCATTGAGGCAGCTACATGGACACTGACAGCGTCAAGCTAAGCTGCGGATGTTTAGGTCGTCAGTTTGTACTAAATTTTGGAATCTCTGTCCTCCAGCAAGTGTGCATTCCCCTTGTTACTGAAATGAAAACGAGGAGGAAATTAAACTAGTAATCTACCCGGACGAGCTAGGGGGGTTCCTTACCGAAGGAGGCGGAGTGGAGAGGCAGCACCGAGTGGCGCTCCGGCCGAAGGAGGGAGCGGCCGCGGGGCTCGCCCGGGGCGCTCGGCGGCGAGGCGTCGACAGCGCCGCCGTAGGGGTCCGAGGGAACGGGACGGGAAGCGAAAGAATGGAGGAGGTCGATTGACGATTAGGCGTGGCGCCGTTGCGGGCGAGGCCCAACCCAGGAAACAGCAAGACCACAACGAGCCCACCCAGCACCCGCGATGCCTGCTCGCCTGTTTTTTTTTTTTAGAGAGAGAGAGAGAGAGACATAGGCTGGCCTGGGAGTCAGGCGGGCCTTTGGTCAACCGTTCGTTCCCGTCGCGGAAAGGGTCCACATACCTCCATCCATTTAAGGAATAGTCAGCTCCTTAAATGGAAAACTGGATATTTGTGCTCCTCCAACAAAAACGAGCCGATTTAGGTCCTCTTTGATAGGACTTTTCGACCGACTTCAGGAGCCTTTTTCTGCCAAACGGGATAAAACTAAACGGCTTCATCTAAAGAGCCCTCTTAAATCGTGTTCTCACAGAACACATATATGGAGAGCGAAGCCAAAAATAGTAGCTTCACCCGACTTCACCCAGTTTTGGTGGATCCTCCATGTGGTTTTGTGAGAGTATGTTTTAAAGAACTTTTCATGTGAAGCCGTCTTATCAAATGATTTAATAAAACGGCTCACTTTTACTCATGAAGCTGTTCATAGAGCTGAAGAAAAAATAATGACTTCACTGGTCTTTTTTCGGATGGTTTTTAAGAGAGATCCATTAGACTTTATAAAGAATTACAGAATCTTTTTTTTTGAAAATAATCAAAATATTTTTTTGGAATAAATTGGCCACTTTGAAAAACACTCATGGGGATAAATTTGTCGGTTTCAATAGTTCAAAGGAGCACAGATATCCGGTTTTTTGGTTTCAAAATAAAAAAAACTGATTTTCGCAAATACCATGCAGCCTTGCCTAATAGGCATTCTAATACCATGCAGGCTTGCCTAATAGGCTATGATGCCATGTCTTTCGCAATTCTATATTATGAGTTTCAGGCTGGGAAAGAACGTCCCTAGAGAAATCCATCAGTTTTTTCAGAACGTCCTTTCTGGAACCATTGCTGAAATCATGCAAGGTATGCACTCTATTTCCTATTCCATTTTGTGGCAATGCCGCAATCCATATGCATATGTAGATAATCGAAATCCTGCAAAATATCTTCAACAGCAGAAATCTAAGGTCTAAGGACACATGTTCTGTTAGGATTTTTGCTTACTTTCAGCTACGCTCTTAGGCCCTTCATGATTCTGACACTTCCTGGGCCAGATGTCTGAAACATTTTCTGCCATTCAATTTTGCAGGAGGAACTGGAGAGTGCATACAATGCAAATGTCCAACAGTCCAAGAATTCTTTGAACTGGTAAAATATGTGCATGTTTCTGTTTCTGTGACGTTGACTCTCTGTTGGTGAGCATTTCAACTGTTGCGCTACATGGATTAGGATTATTTCTGTGACGTTGGCTCTCCCTGCTGCATGCCTAGGAAAATTAATATAGCGCACTTGCTGGCTGACGATGCCAAGTTATATGGTGATTGGTGCATCTTAGGCAACATGTGTGTAGCAACTTGGAACTAGTCTAATCGCATGCGATCATTCTTCATAAATAACAGCAACATGCAAGCATCAAACCAGTATTAACCTTCTGTAGGTATATATGTTTCGTAAGATCAGCAGAAAGATTATGACTCTGTTCGGCTGGCTGGTCCAGTCAGCACCAGCCAGCCATTCAGCAGTGTTTTTCTCTCAGAACAATTAGCCAGCCAGCCATACCGTATCAGTCAGCCGGAACAGGAGTGTATGATTCCATCTGTTGTTATCATCAGTTGTATTGTATGCGACCCTCATTTGTTTCATGTGTATCTTAATGCTGGCTGCAGGCCGCTTTCCGTTCAGGGCCGCGTAAGGAAAAAAAAAAGTTTGTTACTAGTTATGACGTGAGCAAGAAACAAAACAAGACAGAGTACGTAGTGGTACCGCGTTGCATCTGAGCTGACACGGTACGCGTGTGTGACCAGAGGGTAAACACGGGTAAGGTAACTGATCGAAGCTTCCTTGCACCTTGCTTCGTGCAGTTGGTGAGCATGCACGCAAACACGCAGTGGCTGGGCAGAGGCACACGTCAAGCAAATCTCCCTCCATAACCATGGCCATGATGAAATGGTCGCCTCTAGAGTCTAGCTGGCTTTGGCTCTCAGTCCTCTCAGCTCCTGGTAACTACGCCGATCGAGAATAGAAGATCACGTCGTCTCTGCGCAAGTGGCAATCGTAGTCTTCGTGGTGATGCAAGGGCAGAGCAGACATCGTCTGTCGTCTAATTAACTAACAACCACTTGAACAGAAGTTTGATTCCCGACTGCAGCTTGTTCGCTTCAGCTTATCAGCTGACACTACTACACAAATTTTTACCCGAGGCAGTTTTTGTAACCACCTCGGATCAAAGGTCACGGTTAATAATGACCTTTACCGAGGCGGTTACCTGCCCACCACGGTAAATCGAAAGAAAAAAACAAAAAAAATAAAAAACATTGGACAAGGCCTAACGAGCCCTTGCACATGGGCCCGCTGAGCCCATCCACGCGCCGCCACCGGAGCTGCTCGCCGTCGACCGGATCCGGCCTCCCGGCCACCGGATCCGGCCTTTCGGCCACCGGATCTAGCCTCTCGCGCCGCCATGGGGCCGGGCCGCCGCGCTGCCCTAGCCGGCCGCTCGCACCGCCGCAGGCCGGGCTGTTGCGCCGCCGCAGGGCCACCTCCATGGTCGCGCCGCCGTAGGGCCACCTCCCTGTCCGCGCCGCCGCAAGGCTAGCTACGCCCCGTGGCCGCCCTTGGCCGCGCCGCCGCGGGGCCGGCTGGCCGCGCCTCCATGGCCGCCCGAGCTGAGCTACCGCGGGGCCGGCTGGCCGCGCCGCCCTGGCTGGCCGCTGGACAGGCCACTGCGCCACCATGGCCGGCTGCCGCACCGAGCTGGGAAGGAGGGAGACAGAGGGGGAGAGAGGAGGAGGAGAGGGCCCTGTTGTGCTCGGGAGAGAGGGGGCTGAGGGAGGGAGAGAAGTGCCGGCGCCGGTGGGAGAGGAAGTGTGGAAAGTGAGGGTGTGATTTAGGGTTTGCTCATTTATATATTATACGTGAAAGTGGGTTGGAATAGGCCTCGTGTGCTGGACCTGATTTTAGGAGGAGGTTATTATAAAATAACCGTCTTGGTTAATAATTTACCGAGGCGGTTACGTTATAATAACTGCCTTGGTCAATATAAATTAACCGAGGCGGTTATATTACATTGACCGTCGCGGTTAATTGATTTTAGGCGGCAGTTATTTTTAACCGCCACGGTTAATAATAAATTGACCGTCTCGGTTAATACGAGCATTTACCGTGACGGTTTGTGTTGCTGCCCGCCTCGATTAAAAAATCACAAGCGCCTCGCAAAAGATTTTTTTTAGTAGTGTGAATCAGTCATGCTTTTCAGCTATAGAACTGTTTTTTTTTCTCACACCAAATTAGTTTTATAAATTAGCCCCAGCCACAATAAGTCTTGTCAAACACGCCAGGTAAAAACTTGTCCTAAGTCCTAACTAAGAAAATTACTACGGTACCCCCAAATAACTGTGAGTCGTTCATTTTATTCGATCAGACGGTCACGATCAAATCTTACCCCTAAGAGGTAATATTATAAATACATTTTTATTTATTTATTTATTTTATAAAATAGGATTAAAAAGGGATATTTAGGATATGAAAAATCTTTTTTTAATTTGTTTGCATGCATCTAGTAGAATTTGTTCCATGCATGCATGTTGAAAGGACCATGCGTGCGTAAGTTCTATCATTTGAATTTGAAAAAATGGCAAGTTTAAACAACTATATTTAAAGTTTTTATTTTTAAACATTTAAATTTTAAATTATTCTAACAAATCGAGTGGACAAATAATCAAAACAAAAGTTGTAGATCTCGATGATTTATAAAAGTTTGTAGTTGGTGATTTTTGTATTTGAATTCATTTACAGCTTGAAAAATTTGTATTATTCAATTTGGAGTTCAATTTGTTTAAATTTTTTTCAAAATTGTGATGTTAGGTGGCAACTGCCGTCGTCCTTTTTTTTTAGGTAAACTGAACCAAAATTTCAGGAGCAGATTGAAACGTGCAGCAATAACAGATAGGTGAGACAACGACCCGAGCAATTTCGGGAGGATAAAATGAAAACAAATATTATTTATCAGATTTTTTAATATATTATATAATTTAAATAATCTAAATAACCAACGGTCCAGATTGATTTGAGATATTACCTCCTAAAAGGTAAGATGTGTACCTTAACATTGTCCCGTTTTTCACTTTTCTCAAATATGTACAGTAGGCGTGTCTTTTTCTTATTTGTATTATGCTAGACCAAAAGTTTAGTGCATCAACACACTACACTGAACTTAATAAAGCGTATGATATGCAGCGGGGGAGCTTAGAGGGTGTTTAGTTGGGTGAAAATGGGTGAAAAATACACTGTAGCACTTTCGTTTGTATTTGACAACCTTTGTCCAATCATAACCCAAGTAGACTCAAAATATTCATTTCGAGCTAGCCAAACAAAAAGTACAAATATACAACAGCTGCTACTTCATTTAGTGCTCTATACAAACGAAAAGTACAATTGATATGATGGGGAATAGTGCCAAATATTGGCAACTAAACAGGGCTGATAGAAAAAAAGAGCTCGCCAGTATGATATGAAATGGAAGCAGAGGGGCCGGATTATTATTTTGTTATATGACTTACAGCAATGAAATTAAGTATCTTAGTAAGAATTTGTCAAGCTTAGGGATGGTCATAGCTCTCTTTAATCCTTATGCTAACTAACCTCCGCCACAAGCGACATGTGTTATTAGGTCCAATAGATGCGACTAACTCTACTCAGGCTAGCTAGTGCATTAAGTTGGGTTATTACTTATCTTTACCACAAATGCAATTGCCAACAACATCAGCGAGACGCTTATAATGAATTAGTGACTTCATTAATCTTAAGATTTGCTGGTTCGATTTTTTAGAGGTGTAGAGTTGGATGTATATGTGCGTTGATACTTTTATAGATCGAGATGAACATGTGTGCTTTTGTGGTACCTTGCCAAAACCGCGACTGTCGGCTCCAATCCCTCGTTGCTAATTGGACGGTGTTGTTTGAGAATGTAACTTAGCCACCATTTTTTTGTGTGTTATCTCTCTTGCTCACAACTTGGCATTCTTTTTTTTTTTTTTTTGCAATAAAACTTCTGTAGGGGTGCAAACCCCTCCAGTTCATAAAAAATAACTTGGCATCCAAGTTCAGACCGGTAATCGCCTGTCGAGATTCTCTAAAGGAAAAAAAAAAAAACCTCAACAAAAGCCAACCAGATTATTAATTATTGCATGTGTGTATGACACATCACCCAACCCAACATTCGTGTTGAAATTATGTCCAATATAATCAGAGTATAATATATAGAGATCCCCTAGCATAACTCAGAAGTACTATTTGGTCAACACACGCAGCCGACACAGGCACACCCCACACAGAGAGAGACAGTTGCTAAGACGTCATAAAAAAAAGCAATACGGACAGGGACCAATTACTCAATTAGATGAAGTGATCGTGTCAAATACTCTTCGTATGCATTCATGCATGCCCAGAACTAAGAACTGTTTGCGAGTTAGAGCAGCCGTGTCCATCACCATCAGCGGCAACAAACTAGCAAACGCAAATGATCCATATGGAGCACAAGAAACACATATACAAGGGTCGTGTCGTGAACCACAAGTTTCTTCTTTTCTTTTTTGAAATATTGGTCAAGAGCACTGCCATATCCATATCATTTAAGAAGAAGAATGTATGTTTTTTTTTTTTTTTTTGAAGGGAGAATGTATGTATTTTGAGGAAATCTGTCAGGACATCTTATATATGAGGGGAAAAAAAGGACATGGTGCCACCAGCTCGTTCGAAGTTGCAGCAGCATTTGTGTTGCTTTCCTGAACAGCCAGAGAAACCGATGTTTTAACAAATGTTGATGCTTAAACGGTTAAACCCCTACTGACCACTGTACCATGACAAAGATGCACCAAATTAAAAGCATGTTTTTGACGGGACAAATTAAAAGCATGTTGTTATTATTATCTTTTTAAAGTAACTGCAAATTACATGTTCAGAGCGACACAAGAGGATGATGCATGGATCACATTCACACACAAACGCATGCGTGCATGAATGATGAGCGAAAACGAGAGCAATATCTCACCAACGGCAGCCAATGGGCGACTCAACGAAACCTGACGTGCCACCAGATTGTGGAGCGCTGCAATGAACAGCAGCAAGTCACAGGTCACGTCAAGATCTGATGCAAACGGTTCTGTGCCGGGATGTGATGTGAAGGTCTCGCGCTGCAGTTTGGCAAGTGCAAATCATGGTGTGCTAGCTGATGAGGAGATTACGAACGAAATCCCACTGGTGACTGGTCAAGAGAAAAGAGACGGATTAAGATAGGGGTTATATATGGAGGATGGTTGACCCACCACCTTACATGGCATGACAACATAATAATAATGAGATGAATTGACCGCCATCTGAAATTCTGAATGCGATTAGAGATCTGAAAAACAAAAGATGCAGGCCTATCATTAGTATACTAGCTTGTGCACCAACAGACAAGATAGTATTTATATCTCAGTGTATTTCTTTGTCCATAGTATTCTTTTCTTGAGATATCACATATAATACTCTTCTGTTTAGATTTTGATCAGGCGTGAGACAGCTACTGGCAAATTGCTAAACCTGCCGGATTCAGTTTATCCTATTGGAAAACTACGGAGGAGCTCCTCCTGACGTGACCCAACGCGGTATCATTCTCATCATTTGGTCCACTATTTCTTGGTTTCAAGTACACCAACTATTCATCTAAAAAATGTACAACAATTATATGTCTTGTTCATCAACTCATCAAATTGTAGCCTCAGAAACAAATGCATGTATTTGTAAAAATAAAAATAAAAATCTGTGGATAGAATAGAAACAAATGCAAGTATTTGCCCCCCAAAAAAAATAAAATCTGTAGATAGAACAGAAACAAATGCAAGTATTTGGGCAAATTTCTGTAGATAGATTAGGAGCCATGTGTGCCACTGGCAGAGTTAAAAAGAATCTTTCTGGAGTAGTGCAAAAAAGGCCTAGGAAATAGGCTTAGTTGTTTCTTAAGAATAAATCTGGCTGTTAGTAGCAAAGCGACATGGCTGATGGCCAAAATTCTCACAAAAGTAGACTATAGTACTAGCTGAAATCGATGACCATCGAGACTGAGACACAATAGTGAATACAGAGAAAAAAGCTGTCCCTCGACTATTATTCCAAACAGGAAGCATCCATGAAGCAGCCAAATTGTCAAAAATTCGTGCAGTGCAGCGACATGATTTTGGTTGTTTCTTTTGATTAGGTCGTGCAAGCATAAGCATAGAGGCTAAAGAAGGTTATACAGAAACAAAGCTAAAGGAATAGCACAAGCGGCCAACAAACACGGGGAATAACTAAACCAAAAGCGTTCCTCTCTCTCTTTTACTTTCGTGTTGTAATGAAAAGTACCGGTACTGATACGATTTTCAAAGGTACCGATACTTGGCTTTCTCATGCAATCATTTGATTGAGCACTATACAATCCATCTTTTAGTATGTACGATTTGAAAATCAGAGAAAGAAGAGCATAAGCAATCAAGTTCAGTGAAAAAGGTACTAGCAGTAACAACAGCATCTTTTGAGTGGGTGAGATTTCAAGATCATCTTATTAAAGGATGAGATTAGCAGCTACATAAACAAGCCCCACTGTTGAAGACAAGAACTGGGAGAACTCAGCTGTCTATTCATAATCAACAATAAATGGGAAATAATTCCGTGTTCCATATTGGTACAAATCCTGAACTGAACCAAGTGAGTAGCACGAGACAGCCATGTCCGTCACTAACAACAAGTAGCAACAAACCCTGGTCCTGGGGGTTTTTTGACCACGTCCACCGGCACAAAAGGGGCCAAAAATTTCGACACAACAGCAAGAAAGCGAAAGGATCACGAATTCACGAGCAGAGTGGCCAATTAGGTAGGAAAAAATCGAGTCACTGCTGCCCAACTTTTTATCATGACCCCAAACTTGAACAAAACCGTCGCAAAACGAAGTGGTCAACCTTGCCAATAGGCACAATAAACAAAGGAAAGATAGAGGCCATGAGCAGAGCAAATGGCGCACGCACAGAACCTAAAAACCATGTCAGAGAAGCCCCAGATGGAGCGCCTATATATGCCAAATCGAACACACGGCAACAGCACACACTGGACACGAATCACTATCACTAGTAGACACAGCAAGCAAGAAACCAAACGTTCCACTGACCTTACCGTTGCATGCAGACAAGCGCGGCTCGGCCATGACGACGATCATGAGCTCGAGGGCGGTGGCGGTGGCGGTCATGGTGCTCGCGATCGCCTGGCCGCTGCTAGGCCTCGGCGCAGCCAGCGCCAAGCATGCCTCCGCCGTCCCCGGCGGCGGCGGCAACGAACAACTCCCGCCTGGAGAAGGCGTACGTGGCGCTGCAGGCGCTGAAGCGCGCCATCACCGACGACCCCAAGAAGCTGACCAAGAACTGGTGCGGGCCCGACGTGTGCAGCTACTTCGGCGTGTACTGCGCGCCGGCGCCCGACGACCCCTGCCAGCGCACGGTGGCCAGCGTCGACCTCAACCACGGCGACCTCGCCGGAACGCTCCCGGAGGAGCTCGGCCTCCTGTCCGACCTCGCCGTCTTCCACCTCAACTCCAACCGCTTCTCCGGCTCCCTCCCCGAGTCCCTCCGCTCCCTCCACCTCCTCCACGAGATCGACGTCAGCAACAACCAGCTCTCCGGCCCCTTCCCGTCGCAGCTCCTCTGCCTCCCCAATGTCCAGTACGTCGACATCAGGTGAGCACGCAGCATACAGTGCAGTTCGATCTGCACCAGAATACCAGATTACTTGAACAAATTAAGGAGCTGAAAACTTTGATTAATTTATGTGTTGTGCGCGTGTTGTGTGTGAAGGTTTAACAACTTCTGCGGCGAGGTGCCGGCGGCGATCTTCGACAAGAAGATCGACGCGCTCTTCATCAACAACAACCACTTCGAGTTCACGCTGCCGGACAGCTTCACCAACTCGACGGCGTCGGTGATCGTGCTGGCGAACCTGCCGCGGGTGAGCGGCTGCCTGCCGAGCAGCATCGGCGACATGGCCGGGACGCTCAACGAGCTGATCCTCCTCAACAGCGGCATCTCCTCCTGCATCCCGCCCGAGATCGGCAAGCTGGACAGGCTCACCGTGCTCGACCTCAGCTTCAACAGCATCGCCGGCACGCTGCCGGACACCATCGGCAACATGCGCGCGCTGGAGCAGCTCGACGTCGCGCACAACCAGCTCGCCGGCGAGATACCCGAAGCATCTGCGAGCTGCCGCACCTCAAGAACTTCACCTACTCGTACAACTTCTTCTGCGGCGAGCCGCACCGGTGCCTCGAGGTGCCGCGCATCGACGACCGGCAGAACTGCATTGCCGGGCGCCCCGACCAGCGGCCAGGCCAGGAGTGCATCGCATTCCTACACCAGCCGCGGGTACACTGCGATGCGCACGGCTGCATGGCGCCACCATCGCCGCCGCCGTCACCTCCACCGGTGCATGCTCCGCCGCCGCCTGTATACTGATCTGTGGTAACTTGTAATTGCTTCCTGCCTTGTGGTGTGAAAACTGAAGGGTAAATGGATACACATGGTATATACTGTAATTTTTATTTCTCAACAAAAGAGTAATAATGGATTCATAGATTTTCATTACAGAAAAATATTTGCACTGCACAACTCAACTGAAAGTTTGGTGAGAGAGACTTATCAATGTATTCCTTTATTGTTTCTTGTACCGGTTTTTTAATGTTGTAGTACTTAAAGCCATATATAGCTAAATAATGTTCTCTACTTCTCTTAGCAGTACGGTCCTTCAGATACTTAACTTCATTATAACATTTATCAGTATAAATAGTTGAGTTATAGCTGTAGTTTAGATGAGGGGCCATGTTTAGACAGAATTAGGACCACTGCTAAAGTGGGAGGAAAGAAAGAAAACGACATGAGGATAGCAACATTGTTTTCGCCTTTTACAGGTTAAGAAATGATATACATGTTGGGATAATCGTGCAACCTTTCAGTATTCATAAGAGTTGGTACATTACAGCCATTGCCAGTTATGTTTGACAACAATATATGACCTATTCAAGAATTGAAACTAAGAAAACAGAGGAACAAGAAAACAGAGCATAATAAATTAAAAAGAATCTAGTTCAGTACACCAAATGATGCACAGTAGTGGAATAATGCATTTGATAAGGATTGGTCAAAGGGGAATATAAAAAGGTGCTCTCATGGATTCCAGCTGCAAAGAGCGTTTTCTTTTACTCTATGGTTGATCAACCCGAAGGGCAAGAAACTTCCCTGCCTCTCATCTTGGCTGGCTCCAGACAGGCAGGATTTCTTCATGCAAGTACTCGTCATACATCTTTACCTTTATCCTTATAACTTCTACTTCATGTCCTTGTCACATGATCGACCTACTCTACTAAAAGATTGCATAACTGAAAAGAGTATGATGTACATCCAAGTATATCTGGTAAGAGTAAAGCATGCTAACGATTTTCTAGAGATGGGTGACAGAGACCATAAAGCTATGTAAAGATGGTTCTGATGGGAACATGAACATATCTAAGTATCACTAGAATGCCATTTCAATTGTGAAACTGAGTGATCAGGCTAAATGGGATGTCTCACCTATTTTTCACGGTTTGATCAACTGAATGATAAACCAATTCATGTTAACTAGGGAAAGTAGGATAAGTTGGTGCATACTGTAAGAAGAGAATAAGATGTGACAATGACAGTGACTAAACCAGTATTATACCAAGTGTATACTACGGCTACATAGCCTAAAACAAATGACAAAAAGCTTATGGTTTCATTCTTACACCCATTATTGAGACTCCTAAGTCAGGAGTTGAGGACCAGGTCATCAGAAAATCAAGTCCGTAAGGTAGCAGGTGGCCTAATGTGTTCTCATTGCAAAGAAGACACAAAGCCAGGGTCGGTCAACCAGGTTTCATGGACACGGATTGATGGGCAACATACAATTTCAAGTTTCCAACATTGGTCAACAACTCGCAACGTGTAAATATGGTGGATATTTCTGATTGAGCTATTTCTCTTTTCAGTAATGTACTCATTCTGTGACTTTTTTCAAATGCCTCCAGCTGTCTAGCATTTAATTGTCCCTTGTCCGATTGTAGCTAAATAAATGTAGTTTCTTGATCTATCTGTGAAATAAAATAGTGATGACTGTTACCGGGACCAACATGGCTACACTATACTATGCCAGTAGTATAACATATGACCTGAATTCTGAATAACCATTATGACTATCGTCAGACATAACTGAATAAAGAAAAGGATTCCTTAGACTTTATAACTGATTCCAAAGATAGTTATATGCCAGAATCACAAAGGCGATGCCTTCAATGAAGAGCTGATTTCATTTAATTTAAGGAAGATTCAAAGAAACTTTTGGGGAATCCTGAACCATATATCACTGAAACTCAAATAAAAACATCATCTTTTTTATTAAAAAGGTTAAGACAGTGATCTTTTCTTCAAGCAAGCAGTAGTTACTATGCAGTAATATTGTATTACCAGCGGGAATAGGCGACACATAAAGGTTGTAGGCAAGGCAGAACTCAGTGAATAAGGCTGATCGATATGCACTCAACTCAGAATATCAGGAAGTTAACGGGCTTCGGCCATAATTGGATATGCAACAGCAAATTCAAGGTTACGTAACCTTAGTATCACACAGTGCCAACAATATTCATAAAAAGAATCATTAGCCGTCAGTAGGTTTTCCATGGATATACAGATTCACCATACCTGAGTGGAAGGCATTGCCATACAAGATACTGAGGTACAAGAATTTTGTTCCTAAAAATCTACCAATAGTCACCACAAGAGCAGACCCCTTCTTCAAAGTGATGGAAGCGGTTCAGATCTCTGAGTATAATTCGCCTATTGAAGACCATTGAGACAAGCTTTACCATTGAGTGGCAATCGGGGCATACGCGGAGATTCTTCACAACACGCAGTGTAGTTCCTGGAGCAGTATTTAGAAGCCCAAAAGCAACTGCCAGCTTCTCACTATGGTATTTTAGGCTTATTGCCTTCTCCTCCTCACCCATTTCGACATGAAACACATGGGAAGTATCAGGGACATAACCAAGAAGTTTTAGTTGATCGATCACTTCATCAACCATTTTCCGTGCTTCTTGTGATTTGGGGTGCCTTCCATCTCCTGCAAAGAACTCATGAACCGTGTTATCTATCTCGATTGAACTGCAGCCAGGCACCTTTACCACACCTTTTTCGGTCATCAGTTTTCTTACCCTATTCATCTCTTCCCAGTATCCAGTGTTTGCACACAAATTCGAGAATATTACATAGTCACCGCCATGAGAATCGTCCAGCTCAAGAATCCTCTGAAAGACACGCTTGCCAAGTTCGACATCTCCATGGCCTCCACAAGCAGAAAGCAACGTCCTCCATAAGATGGGGGTAGGATTTATTGGCAGTTCATCGATGAACTTATAAGCTCTCTCCAGCTGCCCTGATCGAGCTAGTAAATCCGTCACACAACCATAGTGCTTGATTCCAGGAATGATTCCATGATCTTTCATATCGTCGAAATACTGAAGCCCTTCATTCACGAGACCAGAGTGGCTACAGGCATAGAGCACACCGAGGAATGTGATATCATCAGGTTCCATCCCTTGCTTCTTCATCTCTTCAAACAGCGAAATGGCCTCCCTGCCATAACCATGGTTAGCATACGCCACGATCATCACTGACCAAGCTTGCCTATCTCTTGATTCCATCCCCTGAAACACAGCAACTGCATCCTCCAAGCTCCCACACTTTGCATACATGTCAATCAGCGCAGTGCTGACCTTGAAAAGGGAACCGAGCCCTATCTTCCGTGCATAATCGTGGACCCACCTCCCCAGTTCGAGCGCCCCGAGCAAGGCGCACGCCGAGAGCACGCTGACGACCGTCACGGACGTCGGCTTGAGCCCCTTGGCCTGCATCTCCCGGAACAGCACCAGCGCCTCCCCGGGCCTGCTGCTCCTCACGGCCGCGGCGATCATCGCATTGTACGAGACGACGCAGTCCCCGTCCGTCCCGCCAAACATGACGCGCGCGGCGCGCGCGTCCCCGCACTCGGCGTACATGTTGATGAGCGTGGGGCGGACGTAGTCGTGGCCCGCGGCGCCGAGCTTGACCGCGACGGCGTGCGCCTGCCTCCCTTGCTCCCTCGCGCGCGCCGCGGCGCACACCTTGAGCAGCGACACGAACGTGTACGTGTCCGGCACGACGCCCTCCTCCAGCATCCGCACGAACACGCGCGCCGCCGCCTCCGCGGAGGAGGAGCGCGCGTAGCCGCGGAGCAGGGTGTTGTACCAGACGGCGTCCGCCGGGTGGGGCACCCTGTCGAACACCTGGCGGGCGTAGGCGAGGTGCGCGGGGCCCGCGCCCGGGCCGGTGCAGAGCGTGAGGAGCCTGGTGACCAAGGCCGGGTGCGCGCTGAGGCCGGCCTTGACCGCGGCGGCGTGGAGCTGGGCAAGCCCGCGGAGGCTGGTGCAGTGCGGGAGGTGGGAGAGGAGCGGGTGCTGCTCCGGTGGTGCGCTCTTGGGTTTGGCGGGAAGGAGACCGAGACCGAGAGGGGCGGGCGCGGCGGTTAGAGGCGCGGACGACATGGGAACGCGACGAGACAAAGGGGATCGCCGGAGAAGAGATTAGCGACGCTTAGCGCCTTGTGTGGTTCTACTGCGAAATTGCAGATCAGCGGCCCCTGTGGGCCTGACAAGTCTGGGCCGACATCTGATTAAATCGGCCCAGACACCAAATACCTTACTGCATACAGTAGTAATACGGGGCCAGCCCAGTTGACGCAATTTCTTTTTTTGCGACACACAAGGCCACTACTGGTCAGCCCAGCTCATCCTCTCTCTCCACCGATACCGGTAGGGGTATGTATTTGTGTTTTAATTTAGTTTTTCCTTCTTTAATTTTCTTTTTCTATTTGTTAATATTTTTGTTCAATTTCAGTTGTATATCTTTGTAGTTTCAGTTTCAGTTTTTTTTTTTTATATCTTTGTAGTTTCAGTTTCAGTTTTTTTTACTTTGTCTCCTTTGGTTTTCATTTTCGGTCCTTTTTTTCAATTTCAGTTTAAATTTGCAGCCAACCATGTTTTTTTTTACTTTGTAATAAATGCCCCCATCTGGCAGCAAGTCACGTTTCATACCTCCTGTAATGCGTTGAATAATAACTTGTCTACCCAGTTCACAGTTTATGCATTGCTTGGTTTAGTATTTTTCGGTTTATATTTTCTTTTCCTTTTTTTGCATTTACTCCTTTGATAAATATTGATGTGCATACTATAGTTTTGGAGTTACATGGTAGCAACTCCTTTCATAAATCTCCTTGCACGTTTTTTACAAACAAATTGTTATGAAAATAAAATTCTCTGAAACATATGCAAGTGAGAGGACTAGTTTTATTCGCCTCGTCTTGTAAAATACACTGGTGTACTGACAGATTTAAAAGCTGATACACCATTCAAAAATCATAACATTTGGAGTGTGGTTGGTCTTGCTTTGAAATGAGTAACGACATGTGCTCCGCTGCGGCCATGTGGGGGTGGCTCTATTTGCTAAAAAGACAAAAAGCCATATATAGGGGTACATTACGTTGCTAAAAATGGGAAACGAGCACAGAAGAAGTCAGTTGCTCGATCGGTCTCCTTGTTGGATCGTGCGCTGGATATGGGGTCGCGCTCTCTCTCATAGCGCGATAGGTCTCGCGTTATCCTCAAACATTAAACACGGCAGATGCTGAAAACGGGCAAGGGAAGCACGATGAGTCGTCGGGACAAGGAATTGGCAAACAAGCGCCCACAGAGAACAGGTTCACCTAAAAACAGCTTCAGTTTGTACTGTATTGTAAGGTGGTGTTTTCAGTCGTCATCGTCATCATCAGTAAAATAAAGAAAGAAGCCTCCATAATTCCTCCTCAGTCGCCACAACTGCGTCCATGTACACGATGCATCCACTCCACGCGGTTCCATTACCATACCATGACCATGGCCCCCGGTCCCCGACAAAGAGGAGAGCGCACCTGTTTTCCCCGTTTGACCTGGGCACGCGACGAAACCAACCAATGGCCGGCCAGGTCTGACTCACGACATCACAAGGACGGGCAGGCAGATCCACGGCAGTTTGATACTGTATACTCCATCCGTCGCTTAAAAAGTAACGTTTGGAAAACGTGTTTGTGAGGAAAATATGGTTTTTTAGAGACAGTTTTAAAGAGACGGAGGAGGTAGGACAGTGTGGTACGGATAGGAATTATTGGGAAGCGCGCTGGCAGGAATCGACGGCGACACGGCTTCACGTGCCACTCGGACGCGGCAATGGTCACCCAAGTTGCTCGTGCTTGTTGAATGTTTAGCCGTGATTTCTAGCAAAGTTGCTGCGAGTCGTGGCCTATAAAAAAAGCTGGTGTTGGTGTGGATCGGAGAAAACCCAGAACGTGTAGCTCCTACAAAAGCTGCCGTCATGAAGCGTGGAGCCCACATGTCATTCACATGTTAAGCCCACATGTATTCTTTTTTTTTTTCTCGGGTGCTCCAGCGAGTTCGTTCGCGCAACAACGACGGTTGTGCTCGCCCGAGACGCTAGAGAATGAAGGGTGTCTTCATGACCGGTGGCAGATAAGTAATTTCATGTACGTTTACAACTCCACAACCGGTGGAAACACCTCTCAAGTCTCAATTATTGTGAAATTTGTATACTACCACAAAAGTAGATTTCACTAAAAAGCATAGATAAAGTTGTACACCTTTGATTGCTGTTTAGCTTTTCAAGAAGCAAAAATAGGTTCAGAAGTTCAACCAGGCATGACCTATGATTTTATAGAGCTACAGGTGATTAGCTTAAAGATCCATAGAGTTCGTAGACTTTGGCTAATCTATTGGACATGCTCTTATAAACTTTGGCTTTGCTTTTCTATAAATTTAATTAAAGTTTAGATAATTAATTAAAACAAAATTAGAGTTGCAGTTTTGTAAAGTTTGTTAGGGGTGGCAATCAGATGAAGAGACGGCGGCTAAACAGCCATCTACTATCTGTTGGGTTTCAGTTCCTTGTCTCTCCCACACAACCACCTCCTCTTCTCCCCTTCTCCTGCCTCCCTGTCAAGCTAGGAGTACAGCACTTGGTACAAGATTCAACCTGCTACAGTTCTCCTCGCCGCCGCCGCTCTCCTGCACAGAGATTTGCTGCTCCTCTTGCCGGCAGGCTCGATTCCTGGTTGCATTCCGCAGCACCACATCGATCTGCTCCTCTGCCAGTTGCCAGATTCGATTGATGTGGTGTGCTCTTGGAGCCAGGGGCTGTAATTTGGCACCGGCTTCCCGTTCTCCCGTCCCCGACTTTGATGAGGCTCTCCCAGTGTGAGAGCCACTGCGCCGCCCCCTTCCGCTTCATCCCCTGCCTCCCCCAATCCAAAGATGCGAGGCCTCGACGCTGCCTCTCCGCCGCCGCCACGCCCGGCCGCCGTCGCTGAGGAAAAGCCGCCTCCTGTTCAGAAGATAGAGGTGCCGGTAGCCGCCGTAAAGGACGATGACGCTGAGAAGCGCAAGGACGACGAGAAAGCGCCAGCGGCACCGGCGCCGGCGCCGGGTAAGAGTTGCCTGAAGAAAACCAGCTGCGGCGATGATGAGTGCGCCGACAAAGGCAATGTAAAGTGGCTTGATTTGCTCGGGAAAGATCTGACACAGATTAAGGAGTACGAGCCAAGGTATATCTCATCTTTTTCTCGGTGAACTTGCCGCAGCTGTCCATGAAATTGGAATCTTTGATTAGCGTAGCATCCACTTGATGGTTGAATTGCTATCGTGTGCTGTTGCACGCTCTGTTGCTTATACATTTTGATCAACTAGATGAGTTTTCTACATGCTTGGATTTTGGCGAGCTAATTTTCTGCAAGACATGGTTCTTAATAAATTATTCATGTTCTTAATAAATTATTAGTTTGTGTTTTGTTGACTTGAGCGTAAGTGTGAAACCACGCTTATATGCCAGCCAGATGGTTCACAGATATTTTCCATTTGTTTAGGTCCGATGATGGCTGGCATTGTCTTGCTATTCCAGCCAGGGATTTAATAAGTCTCCTTGCTATTCTAGCCAGGGATTTAACAAGTCTCCTTGCTATTTCAGGGATAGAACAAGTCTCCTTGTACTATACAACTTGGGAAACTTGGTCATAATAATATTTACGTCAAACATTTAGCCATGTAGGCGTAGGAGTACAAACCTAGTAATGAAGGAGATAATATTTTTGCATGGCACTGCATTTGTCTGCATGGTTGTACACTGGTAGCAGCGATTAGGTTTATGTTTTTGTACGGATGATCATTCCAAATTTGTACATAAATCGCAATTGTGGATCTATTGTTGTAGGAGTATTCAGTGCAGAATCTTTTAGCTCTCTTTAGGAAAAATGTGGATACAATCATACATAATTACACTGAAGCAGTCTGAGTGCATGGTTTCATCTGAGCATACTTGATTTCCTAATTTTACTGCATAATTTCGTAGTTCTGTCAGTCAGTGTTGATCTCTATATCCTCGTTTTTTTTTTTCTGTTCTAGTGTTTCTACTTTGAAAGAATTGGATTAATTCGCAGGTTAGTTGCACAAACTAGGATTGGTGTGGTTTTTTGGCATGGGTTTCTAGTTAGTGGCCATATACAAATGCAGAAAGATAAATAATGACAGGACGATAAAATAATTTCCATGAAACACTTATTATTGTTCGTCACCGCTTTCCAGTAAGAAAATCCCTATCCACCAACCACCATGCTATTTGACCTCACCTTAAAGAATTGACTGCTCTGTAAAAGTTATCGAAGTGACAAATGTAGAGGATCAACATCACTTTCATAGAAGGGTACACTAATATATGTCATGTTGCTATCAACAGTTCTATCTTGAATGCAGCAATCAGAATCAAACACAGAGGGACATTGCTTTCCTTCTTTTTTAGTGCTGGACGAAAATCATGTGCGCATCACTCTCAGATCACATCTCCATACTCTAGAGACGCTTCTGTTCGTGTTATGTCACATTTGGATGGATTAGTTGGACTTAGGGGGTGTTTAGTTCCTCTCCAAAATCCCAAAACTTCCGTCATATCAATTTTGCGGCACATGCATGGAACATTAAATGTAGACGAAACTTTTGCATATTTGCACAGTTTGCCTGTAAATCGCTGAGACGAATCTTTTGAGTCTAATTGGGCTATAATTAGACACTTATTGCAAAAGATTCCTCGCTGCTACAGTGTCAAAATCCCAAAAATTTTGGGATCTAAACATCCCCCTTACTTGACAGAACACTGAACCTTTCCTGCTAGAGCCTTGCTGGTTTGCTAATTCACACTGTGCCTCTTGTGATTCGATACAGCGAATGTGGGAGACCTGCTTGACGATGCAGACGGCATCTCGACATGTGTTTGCGTTATCCAGTGAGTCAAGAAGAATCCGGCTAATTCTGTGAGGGAAAAAAAGGGTGGTCCGCATCGACCATGATGTGTTCTTTCCAGTGGAGGGCCAGGGTGTCGTTGTTACCTCCATGAGATGAGCTCCACCGAAGATGCCCAATCAGTTATGTTGTGTAAATTAGTCTCATCAGTACATGCCGCTATAGATGCTTCGTAGTCTAGCTAGCCGTAGATTTGTATCGGTTTGTCAGGTCTGTGTGCAGCTGGTTTCAGAGTGGTGCATTGGTTACTGGTTAGTGCAGACAGGATGTTACCTCTTGTAAAGCTTTTTATACTACTATACTGTATACTAGTAGTAGTAGTAGGAGAAAATTAGCTTAGTTTAATCTCATCTCGAGGTATGAATTGGAAATATAGCATCTTGTGTGAAGAATGACCATTGACCACACCGTGTGGTAATTTCAGCTTGCTGATCAGGAGCTACATTGAACAGAGCAGGCTCAAGTCCAAACTAGTTAGTGGTAAAAAAAAAAAAGTCAAGACTAGCTGGATAGATAGATACAGATAGGCCTGATCTGTCTTGGGCCGTAGAGCTTTCGGGCTTCATACATTGCGCAGGCTGGGCCACAATCATGAGAGAGAGAGAGACGAGACGTTGGCGCGGCACGGCGAGAGCGAGAGCGAGACCGCTGAGCCCGAGGAAACGGGAGGAGAGGGGAGAGGGAAGCAAAACGAAGCTCGCAATTCGCAACCACGACGGGGAGAGATGATGGCCTTGAGACTGTTGCTCTCCCCGCCGCCCCTTCCGTTCCCGAGCGCCACCGCCAAGTCTACGGCCGCCTCGTCCCTAATCTTCGCCGGCCACGATCGGCGCCGCCGACGCCCGCTGGAGCACGGGTGCCGCTGCGGCCGCCCGCCGGAGAAGCCGCTTGGCGGCAGCTTAGGCCGCCGCGGCTCGTACGACGACGACGAGGCTGCTACAGGCTCCCTCGGCCTCGACGGCATCAGCACAGTCCTCATCGGACCGTCAGACGGGTGAGCCGCGCAGGCTTAGCTATCGTAGTTGTGATTTGTGAAGCAGTTCGTGTGTGTGGTAAGGAGCCGCGGATAAGAAAATTTTGGATTGGGGTGGGGGGGGGGGGGGGGGGGGTGTTGAATTGTGTTCGGACTTTCGGAGAGAGAGAGGGCGAAACGTGCGGATGTCTGAGAAATCCGCACCACTGGAGTGCTATGACTGAATTTTCCACAGCTAACCTCTAGAAATTTATAAATTTGTTTGGGGAATCTTCGAGACCGCTGGTTTTCGTTTAGGCAGCTACAGGAATTTCTTACAGTGTGTACGGTCATCCAGAAAACATTCAGCCATTCAGGAGACATTCTCTACTTTGCCTGCATAGCTATAGCACCAAACCACCAACCCTTTTTAATCATTTTTTTCATATAAACTTTTCCTAGATAGGATAGTTTGCACTTGTCACGTTCCTTGTGGATAACACAATTCCTAACCCTAGCATGATGATAATCACAGAATAGTGGCAGTTAATAACGGGGCTAGTCGTTTCCCCCTGTTTTGCTCCTCTTTGTTTTTCCACTACGGACGAACCGAATTTCGTTACTGGTGAGTAACGAAATTGCAAGAGTTCCTGTTACTTCCTGTTTTGCTCCTTAAAGCAAGCTACCAGTACTGTTTGGATGTCAAGCTTATTGTAGGTTGTGCTTCCATTTTCATCACGTTATCTATTTTAGGGAGTGCAAAACCAAGATATCAAGTAACCTTGAAAGAAGAGGACACACAAAATGCAGACCACGAGGGGTGGCAAAAGTGGCAATATAGTACAGAAGGCCTTTCAAAGAGCATGTCCAAGTCAAGATACTTCAAAGTATTTGGGGTTGATTTGTCCCCTGATAATGTGGCTGTTGCTGTTGTTTATTTTGTGCAAGGAGTTTTAGGTCTTTCCAGACTTGCTGTCAGCTTCTACTTAAAAGATGATCTTCATCTTGATCCAGCAGAGGTATGGTGGCGAAAGTCCTTGTTTGCTTCATCCAGATACTAGTACATTTCAGCTTTCAATCTCCAGGCATGTTTGCTTTTGTTTCTCTGGTGCATAAGCAGTATGAGTACATCAAGTGCATTCCCTTAAAACTCTTGTTGTGTGAAAAAAAATGCATAACATGTCTTGCTACAGAGATTAACTTTGTTTGTGTTTTCTAGACTGCAGTTATATCTGGGTTCTCAGCCTTGCCATGGTTGGTCAAGCCCCTCTATGGCTTTATCAGGTTTCACCAAAATACTGAATATCCTTCCTACCATTCCTTTCTTTCTGTAAATGCAATGACGTACTGTTGCTATTTCCGTGTACAGTGACTCCATACCTCTCTTTGGATATCGAAGAAGGTCATACCTATTTCTATCAGGCATCCTTGGAGCACTTTCATGGAGTTTGATGGCCACTGTTGTAGATGATAAATACAGTGCAGCACTCTCTATTATTCTTGGATCTCTTGCAGTTGCCGTCTCGGATGTTGTAAGTCAGAAAATGTTTGCTTAGAATGTTTCAGTTCAACTTTTGGATTATACCTCTCCAACTTTTTCTTTATGGATTCAAATGTTTGAACTTCTGGTTTGTTTTCAAAATGTTCCTGAAAAAACAATTCAGGTGGTTGATTCTATGGTAGTTGAGAGAGCTCGAGGCGAATCACAGAGTACATCTGGATCTCTCCAGTCGCTATGTTGGGGATCCTCAGCCTTTGGAGGAGTTCTGAGTGCATATTTCAGTGGTTCTTTAGTGGATACTTATGGCGTAAGGTTGTGTTGATAGACCTGATAACAGCTGATGAAGCTTTTTTCTTGGTGTGTTTACAATTCACTGATAAGGTGTTCCCACTAATGCAGATTTGTCTTTGGTGTCACGGCACTTTTGCCACTTATGACATCTACTATTGCAGTTCTTGTAAATGAAGAACGCTTACCTTTGGAGGAATGTTCAGTCTCACTTTCAGTTTCAGGTTCAGGATTAATTGAGAGCTCTAAGCAGCGTATCATGCAGATTTGGAATTCAGTAAAGCAACCCAGCATATTCCTACCGACCTTGTTCGTATTCCTTTGGCAAGCAACACCACAATCAGACTCTGCCATGTTTTTCTTCATGTATGTCACAGACTCATTTTATCAGCTTAATTGCTCTGGAGTGTTGTGGCTTGTGTTGGCTTAGATTCATTTATGAAATCTGTAAAGTCTAATAGCAGTTTTTGAGTATTCAAAACGTTACAGAAGAAAGTTCGAGTTCTTGCTTAGAGCAATTAATTCTGAACCTGAAACCGCTGGTGCTGGATAAGTTTGTTCTTTGCTGATGACTGTTGGTGCTGGATCTGTATCTAGCTTGTGCGATCTTGGATATCCGAAATTTGAACAGACTATTTGTTCTCATGTTAAAATTCCTGAATATAGTGCTGGATCTGCATCTAGCTTGTCTTGATCTTAGATAGCAGCAATTTGAACAGAAATTATTCCTTCCATGCTAACATTCCTGACTCTAGTGCTGGGGTTCTAAGCTGATTAACTGGTACTAGCATTGGTAATCAATTGAATTTCTATGAGGTATGGGCTATATAGATTATCGTTTATTGCATTACAAAATCTGAATGTAATTAGATTTGTTGCATGCTTCTTGGTAATGTGAATAAAGTATCATATTCATCACATTTCACTCTATAGTAATATCTCTGTAATGAATTAATATGCTATAAACTTTCTAATTGCTTCATATTGCATCTAGATAGAAGCTTAAATACTCTAGGTACATAAAGGTGGCGATAAAATTGGTATTGACATTAGAAATCTTTTTGAAATCTCTGTATTGACATCTTTTTGAAATGGCTGAATCTTCATATGCTATCTTCCGATGCATTTCAGAACAAATAAGCTCGGATTTACTCCAGAATTTCTAGGACGTGTTACGCTTGTTACATCTGTTGCATCCTTACTGGGTATTGGAGTGTATAATTTGTTTTTGAAGGAAGTTCCATTGAGGAAAACCTTTCTAGTGACAACAGTTTTAGGTTCTGCTCTTGGAATGACACAGGTTACCTTCTGTGCTTATTGTTTTAGTGTTGTTCCTGCAATCTATGTTGTCAAATCAAGTATACTTGTGTATTTTTCAGGTTCTTCTTGTCACTGGGCTCAACCGGAAGCTTGGCATAAGCGACGAATGGTTCTCCATTGGGGATTCTTTGATTATCACTGTCCTTGGTCAGGTATGAACCCTTTTGCAACAACTACATGATTCAAGAAAAAATAATCATTGCATGCTTGTTGCTTCGTATTTGAAGTGGTATACTACTTGGAGGGAACAAAGCTGGCCTGTTTGGAATGCAGAAATAGTACAGTAATTTCTTTGATTATGACTGGCCTGTTTGGAATGCAGAAATATCGTATCACAGAAATAGTGCAGTAATTTCATAGGAATCAATTCAAATTTCATATAGGAAAAAACACAGGAGCAGGGAATTTTTTCCACGTTCCAAACATGCCCTAAAATTATATATTTTTTGGATCTTGGTACAGCAATTCTGTAAGGTGGTATGCTGCAAGAGAGCTGTTTTTGTTCCTGTTCATGAAAATCTACATGTCAATTTAGTTTCTTTTATATGCTTACATGCACTCTAGGATTGGCACAGAAGGAATAAATAATATTAAAAGAACAGCAAAGGTGTAAATATTTTAAAAAAGCAAAAGCGTAAATGGCAAGACTAAATTAATCGTGGCAGAATATGAATATACTACCAAAGTCGTACGCAAGTTGAACGTCCAGATTTAAATATGGCATTCGTTCATATAGTCATTCTTTATCGTTACCGTGATATAATGAATTCAGTGGATTTCATATAAATTTCGAACATGAAGACATCTGGACCTGTACCTGCTTTTGACAATAAACTTGTGTTTTAGGCTTCCTTTATGCCTGTCCTGGTGTTGGCTGCAAAGTTGTGCCCTGCTGGAGTGGAAGCAACTTTATTTGCCACTTTGATGTCCATTTCTAACGCCGGAGGTGTTGCTGGTGGTCTGGTGGGCGCGGGTCTAACGCAACTCCTGGGAGTCAGCAAAGACAACTTTGAAAACCTTGCTCTGCTGATCGCAGTTTGCAATCTCAGTTCCCTGCTACCTCTGCCTCTTCTGGGTCTCCTGCCAGATGAATCCCCTAATGCAAATGGTGCACAAACAAAAAATGACTGATGATCCTATATCTCCACGCTTGCACAAACAAAAATTGACTGATGATCCATATCTCCACGCTTCTTTACAAGATGAAAGAGTACAGACTCGTCGGCAGAAATGGACAGCAGACTGCTTTTGACTTTGGCAGCACAACTGATGGCCTAATAAGAACATTGAAGTTGATTCCTCGTCTGAAATTTAAGTGCGCCACACCATTACCATCTCGGGGAACAACTATATATGTGTTGGACCAGGAAAATTGGCTGCTCTCCTCGCCGAAATCTGCATGGCAGGAAGCCAGAAAGCAATCCGCTGTGCTCATGAGCAGGTGTGCCTGCATTAGGATCCATCTACGTGTGCAAATGAGCACTGAGGTCTGAGGGTCTGCAGAATACAGGTTCATTGGCTATTATTATAGTTTACTAAATACAGAACGAATTAATCTATTATTCTGGTCTGGTCCTTTGTCCAGCCACTAAAAGCTTGTAACCCTGTAGGCTGTAGTTTACAAAGAAAGAAAGGTATTGAAGATGCCATTTCCTGCGCAGCAGCCGCGGATGCCCCACGAAGGCACGAACTATGTAATTGGCTCGTTTTTACGAATTCATTCCCACCTCTGTAAATGAATAGTAATTTCAAGGAACAACTAACTCCTTTATTGATCTCTTTGTATTATATATACAAAGGGGTGTGTAGTAGACACAAAAGTTGCCACTTTTACAATAAAATTAACTGTTCGCATGAACAGTTGCCTCCGAAGGGACATGCTCACTGTTTCCTAACACCAATTGTAATTTTTTCCGGCTTTGTCAGATTTGCGACGAGCCAAACTCGGGGTGGTGTATTACCACTGAGCAGCACGTGATTTGATTCGTAATGTTTTGCTCGGGTCAGGGAGTGATTCGTAATGTTTGCTCGGTACAGGGAGTTCAGTCAATATTGCAGTCGAAATCAAAGACTTTGCTAAACAGCAATAACAAATCGCCACTGATGTGAAAAAATTGAATACCATGTTTGCATCCCAGAATAGGAAAAGAGGTTACACTCAGTACTAATTATCACCATTGTTAAGCTCGAGAGCACATGTTCTTTCATTGTAACACCAACTTGGGCAAACCTTCAATGAAAAATCAGAATGCTCACTCCTCCCTCCGACTGTCCGACACAAAAAACTTACGGCAAGTTTTATTCACCTTGCTCCGTTGAAGACCAAGCATGCCTGCCCCACAACTCTTCCACAAGATGCAACAGAGAAGGTGAGCCAGCCTTCGACGGGTCTAGGGAGATTATTCAGCAGTCTGCCAGCACAACAGTCTAAGCGACCCCACTAACAGCTTACAACAGCAGTGGATGGCCATACTATGTCCTTAGCAACTAAACAAGGCTGTGTCTAAATCCCCTGTCCTAAAATTTACCCAACTCCTTTCCAAGTAATAATACAACAAACAATTCAACAATGGAACATAAATTGAGGGGGATACATGAAAACCCTCTGCTGCTATCACCAAGAGCCTGCATTCCTGGTAGCAGGATGCCCACGCACATTAAACTTGGCGTGTGGATTTCCAGCAACTCAGCAACCCAATTACGCTGCAGGTTCTTCCTGTTTACCTGACTCTGACAAACCATTACCATTAGTAGCTTGAGTTTTGACACGGTATACCTTGTTAGTAGCCTGCTGTCTCTTATCCTGTTGCAATCTTGGGTTATCCTGCTTAGGCTGTCTATCTGGAGCTGTCCTTGGATCGTGTTTTGCAGGTACACCCATGTGGCCTCCACTTGGTTGCTTCCCAATCCAGTTACTGGGAGGTAATGGTGGTGGAACCCCATTTACTGGTCTCTGCTGCGGGAATCCCCCAGTTTGGAAAGGTCGCTGAGGTATAAAACTGATGTTCTGCATAGGTCGCTGGGCTGGAGGTCCGGCAAAGTGATTAGGATGTGGTTGATTGGGCCAGTACCCAGAATTCTGCATCCTATTATTTTGATGAGGTCTTGGCCCTTCTTGGATTGTCAATTTTGACATTGATGCACGGATACCAGCATCATGACTTCGGGAGTTTGGCCGTTCTAGTATCCGCATTGGCTGTCTGTTAGCTTGAGAATCACCAAAGAACTGAGGGTGAGTGTTTGGAACACTTCTAGACATGTGTGAATGGTATGGATTATCCACAAAACCCCTCTCATATCCTAATGGTCCAGCAGGCCTTGGTCTGTTTCCAAGGCCATAGGGTGCACCCCTGTATGGCATATCAAGTAGCCCAGCAGCATTGCCAGATTTGATCTGCAGGGAATTTTTCACCAGACGGTGTGCGGCTTCTCCTAAAAGAGAACCGGACAGGGCTCCATAAACCTGAGGCCTGTAAATGGAAAGAAATCATGATGGGTGCAAACAGATTACCAGATTGGTCAGGCTACAAAAACAGGGTGAAAAGCTAGACAGGATGAAGTAGAAGTGTGTTGATCTAAATTTGCAAAATAGTGCACAACTTATATAGTATTTCATTTAAAGTGAATAACCAGGCTCCTACAGCCCTACAGTCCCTGAATACACACTGGTGCAAGTGGAAGTACTCTGCAAAAGCATTATGACATATCAATCATACCTTTCTCTTGCTTGTCGACGACTATTATCTTCATGCCACAACACAGGAAAGGGTTTGAAATCACTAGGTTTCAGTATCTACAAAAGGTACACTTGTTGGGCCATGAATTTATCTTTAAACTGCTTATAGCAAACCAACATCAAAATCGATAAAAATGAAATACCACCATATACTTCAACTGATAATGATAAATGATAACAAACTTATAAAAAGGCCATAACAGTGCAAACATAGTGGTTCTTTGTTTTTCTTTTTGTTCTAGCCTCACTAAGGGCTTAACTGAAGTGTTTTCCTTTTGTTTTGTACAGTGGTTGTTTTTGCGTTTTTAATAAAATCTAACAGTAGGGCTCCCCCTGCTGTTTTCATGGTAAAAAAAAAACTTCACATCCTACATGCTTGTTAACAAAAACACTAAATAGAGTAAGTTCTGGGCTTAGTTTCTAAACTTGCCCCCCTCTGGAATTTTTGTCAAGCTCTGCTACTGCTTCTGTTGTTCCACGTCATAGGTTATTGTGCATTTGTGCTTTGATTGCTATTAAACTGAAAATTTGTCAACTCATAAAAAAAGTTCACTTCGCCACATCAATATGTAATCATTAGCATTCTTCATATAAGTGGGCAAAATAATGTTATACATTAAACAGTGGTCATTTGTGATTTGCAACTGTGAAATGTTAAAAAGATAATAAAGAACCCTTCACCTAAAAATAATTTCACTTATGAGCCAGCAATTAATCTTTTCCAAAATGGAAAATAGATACCATTTTGTGTAATGTCAAATCCATACATGCATAGGTGATTGTATTTTTTAAAAATATATATTGTGTCCACACTTCCATCTCTCCAAGAATTATATGCACCAAAATGCACATTGGGTGCAGGACTAGCAAATACCTTCGCAGGTATGATGACCCCCGCTGGAGGCTCTGGGATGTGTTTATGATACTGAGGATTGAGATAGGTAGCATTCCTGAAGGAAAAAAACAGAAAAAAAATTATAACATAGTGCTAGTAGATTTAAAGGGTGGGTTTTAGTTTACAATATGCCTTTACACGATAGGATGCTTACAAAACTCTGTTCTGAGCAATGCCATTGAACCCCTTAACTGGAGAAGTTACAGCGATGCTATACCAGTTCCTTTCAGATAAACATAAGAATCCATTCATTCCACCACTGCATGCAGAGTCGACATATCCAACACATTAAACAAATGCCGAGGGCAAAATAATCCAAATTAATGTATCTAGCATTTCTACAAACCTAGCAGCAGGTTCAATGGGAATAACATAAGGGTCTGTTCTTGGTAGATGGTAGTAATTCTGATACAGGAACATAATCTGAGCGGTCAATGGATGAGTATCTCTAACATAAATTATGTCAAACATAGTCCTGTTCCTGAATTTCTCTTCTTCCTGCGAAAGACAGCAAAAATAAAACCTCAGCCAAAACGAAAGTAACAAGCCCAGATGGTTTAGAAAAAGGGATTATAACATATACATACTGTCAAAGTATCTTCAAGTTTTCTTGTCGCCGCAAGCAAACGCCTTTCATCAATAAAAGGCAATTTTGCAACACCCTGGCCAAAAGAGAGCATAAATACTTCTACATTACACAATCAGTAGCTTGATAGAAGAATGATTTATCCATTTGCATTACCTGCCATGCAAAACGTTTCCCATTCATGTCTATCTCAAAATCTGCAGGTGCAATATAAGGCTTTAGAAGCAATGAATAAATATGACTTTATTGATACACAATATCACCCCATGCATGGGGCAGTTTTCAGGCACTTTCATTTTGCTTTGCAAAATAGGTGGTGATACCTTTGGGATAGAAAGATTTCAACGGTGAATCTGGATCAATCATCAAATCCCCATAGTATTTTGGCAGAGCATTGGAGCTACAGAAGAATAAATAGTGGACATCTCAGAACTCATTGTATTTGACAAATTATTTTTTCATCTGAACATGGAACAGATTCAGTCGCATAAGGGGGAGCAGACCTTGCAGCTGGCAGCGTTCCCATTAGTTGATCAAATGGCTTGAAAGGTTGACCCAAGAAAAAGGTTATTTCCAATTCAGCCAAGCCTTTTAGATCAGATGCAAAAGGAGCATAATGATAGGGATAGAACCTGACATGTGGATAAAAAGCCATTGTTAACATTTGATTTAAAGAAGAGCCCATGTGCTGCTGAGAAGAGCATGTTACCCTTATTGACTAGGTATGCAAGTTGGTTATGGGCTTATGGCAGAGGTAAAAATGGTTTGTCACATTATTGTCTTATGTAAAACAGTGAACCCTGAATGCCAGCAAGTTGCCATCAACGCACATGCAACAGAAAACAGTATCAGGAAACAGGCACTAGTCACTAAAGACATGAGCCATATCTAACTGCACCGGACATTGGAGATTCCACAACTGCAGCATAGCTTGTTGCATGGCAGACAAATAGCGGAGGTTTTTGTTCTCTAGTCACAATTTGGTTTGCGTCGCAAATAGAAGAGGATGCTGCCATGACCATACTGAGCTATCACTTCTATATAATGATGAGTCGTGGAACAGGAACCGATTGATTCGTGCTGAATTACGGCATATGGTTGTATCAATGAAACCTAGGGGATCCAAATTGGGGTCATCTGGTTACCATAAATTTAGATCTTAGAATGTATATCTTGTATCTATTTGTGGAGTTAAGAAATTTTAAGAGACCTACCTAAAGTGGACATAATGTTTTAGGTCAGAGATAGTGGAGAAATACTTTAGCACTCAATCAAGTGATGTTTTATCTTCCACAGGAAATGTGATAGAATTCTCACAGTAGAAGGTCAATATTTACCTACCACTGCCATGAACAAACACCTTGATAGTAGTATCGCATAACCCAACAAAGACCTTCCACGTATTTCTGGACCTGAAACATGCATAGAGAATAGACAAATAAAGACGATAACAAGAGACTAATGTTGACAGCAAATGGCAACCAAATAGCAGTAGCCACTAGCCAGTAATCAGTATGAGTATACCACATAACCCTACCACAAGAAAACATCAAAATAACAGTAAAGCCTTTATCACAAGCAAGTTGGGGTAAGCTAGAGATTAAACCCAACATGAACCAAAGAAAAGGATCATGGTGTTTTTTTCTAAAAAAAAAAAGAGGAGTTGTAATAAGTAGGTCATGGCTCTGGTACGTGGTTTGTAAAATGTAAATTCACTTTGCATGCTAGTACAATCTTTTATTTGGATTTCATCTGGTGGCTGGATTTTTACTACAGCTCATCCAGCCTCATGACCTTCCTTCCTTTCCCCTTACTTGGGACCAGTATTTTAAACAAGACAGATAGAAATAAAATAAAAAAAAACAAAATCGCTATGGTGTAAATAATTTATAGTATGTTGAGACCAACTCAAAACCAAACTAAAAGCATTCAAATCAAGCTTTTGCCCTAAGCAAAGCCAGATCAACCTTATTAGCATATTGGGCAAATTGATCATGCAACAAACACGTCAAAACAGCTGGCTGGTCGCTCCGGCCTGTAAAGCGTTGGGATGTAGAATATTGTTGCAAAGAAAAAAGAGGCATCTCAATGGTGGACTCAGTCCATGACTATTTCCAACTCAAAACCATCTGTATAAGTCCAGTTATTAATTGTATGTTGTAGCTGTTTATGTTGTCAAGGGGCAACATTCAGAACCTGGTTGTTGGGTACTCATTATCTGGCAAACCTTTTCGTATACCCAATGACCATTTTTTTGGCGGGAACATTTAGGCATTGAGTTAGAAGTTGCTACTATTCCATAAATCAAAATGGTGCCTGGCTAGAAAACTCACAACATCTCTCCGAACTTGATCAATGGGTTTTGATTCTGCCTCTTCTTTAAACTTCTCAGCGTAATAACGCTCCCTGTATCCTGGCTCTCCTAATTTCACCTGAAGGAAGAAATAGAACAAGGGACAGCCAACAATTTTAATACTTCCTTACAATTATTAGAGACATCAGACATTACTGAACAAACATACTAGGAAAGTTCAAAGGAGAAAAAAATAGACCTTATCCACATATTGATTCTCCTCAGAATTCTCTCTCTGTATTTTATGCTTCTCTTCATTGTTCTCACGTGCCTGCAGTTTAGCAATCAGAAGTTAATTTGTCTTTTAAGATAGCAATATCAACGATCTAACTAACAAGCTTTTGTGGTTGTACATTTAAGTATTAACATATACAGTAAGATTCAAATGGCATAAAGTTTTACAAATTATTTGGAAATGTATATTCATGGCAAGTTGCAATCCATTCCTATTGAGAAGTTCACTAAAAAGGTATCGTTATAGCATAATATGATTGGCCTACTAAGATTACTATAAAATGATTTCACAATCTTCACAATGATCATATACTTGGCTACTAAGGTTATCAGAATCTTAATAAAATGACTGTCCTGAAGTAACATAATCTCACTATAAAAAATAAAATAAAATAAAAAATCTCACTATAAAATGATTTCACAATCTTCACGATGATCATACATTTGCATGCATAAAGAATATGTAGGAATAAAGAAATCAATAAAGGCATCAGACGAAGACCAGCCAGGAATTACCTGTTGAATGCGTGCCCGTTTCTGGAAAATTTGTTCTTCATTGACCGCAACAGACTGGACGAAATGTTCCACTCGGTCCAATATAACCTTTTTGTTGGAATGGAAAAAAAAAGTCAAGATTTCAGGCTTTGATCCCATATAAGAGAGAAAAAAAGGGAAATCCGTGCATTCGGTAGAGCATCAACTACTGCTGAATGATGAGGCCAAAGGTTTTACTTATGATTTTATGAGTCATCATCCAAACTTTCGCTTGTGATCACTTGATCTAAGCATTACATCAGAAAACGAAGAGGGGCTTTCTCCCTAATGGCTTAAATTGTCAAGTGGTGGCATAATGAACTACCTTATACATGTATGCTAAGGAACATTCAACCACAGATGATGTATGACGAACCGTAACAAACATACCCCTCTATATAGGAAAAGGAAGTCGTTTTGGACAAGGTTTTGGTCAAACATTGGGAATATAAATCATGAATAACTTTTAAATTGTTGAGTTTTGAAATATGAAAATTATATAAATAGATTTGTCTTCAAATATACATTAATAAAAGTATGCATATGTCACTTTTCAATAAATATTTTTATAGAAATATGAAGTCAGAGTCATGCTTTGAAGGCCGTGTCGTTGTCCTAAACGACTTCTAAATCCTATACGGAAGGAGTACTTGCCAAACACAGTAAAGCCACCTGGTACTTTAGTAAATTAAAAAAAAACAGATCCATCTTCTTACATTCCAGAAACAGTTTCTTTTTCACAGAATGGTACAATAGAATGGCCGTGGGTCCCTGTCCCATAACTCATCAAGCGAAAATGGGTATGAAGTTCAATTTGGTCTACAGTCAACTTGAGTAATGTTGCCGCGATTTCTGTATTTCACTGGATCCTACCAACCATATTCCACAAATTGAATTATAGACCAATAATATGGTTACATTAATAACAAATTTGCAAATTGATGGGATTGGTACCATTTAGCTTATGTGGTCTTAACGGTCTTAACGTTCTTACACAACAGATGACAGGCTAACCATGAAGAGAGAATTCTTATTTAAATTCCCTAATAAATAGTAATATGATTATAGAGTATTAATATATCAAACATCATAGTCTGTATCACATATTCACATGCTTAAAAAACAATAGTCCACTACAAAGCTGACCACAGGACTAGTTTCCTGCATTTTGTAAGTGTTTGCCACCACAAAAAATGTTGGCATTTGCATCTGATAAACCTTACCTCACCCCCATCAGTTAGGTAACCACCCATTGATGTGAACTCCGCCCTGTAGATACTCATGAGAAGATTAATGGCACCCTACAGAATACAGTTGGCAATTAATCACAGTTATGAACAAATCATCTTGCGAGTAAAACAACGCGCATAAAAATATAATGGATGCTTTCCATCAACACACCTCACGAATTTCCAAAGTTGGCATGTGAGGAAGAAAGTCATTGCCAACAAAGAAACACATAAACACAAAATCATCAATTAGACGTTCAAAGTTTATCTTGAAGGGAGCATCTACAATTTCCAAATCCTTTGCCAGGTATTCACGCAACACCCATATGTTAAGAAACTGTCAACAGGAAAATATTCACACAGTGAGTCGACAAGAGTAAAAGATGAGTTACAAATAACATATCCGAAGCAAATTTATTGGATCAAAACGGATGTAGTTCAGAGTACCTGGTACTTCTTTTTATGAATAGGAGGTAGCTCCACAGAATTATCAGGCTCACTAGGACCTCTGCATTCAGCAGCCAAATGCCCAACTTGACCACAAAGAAAACATTTTTCTTGTTGCCCTGGCATGGAGATCACCTGTAAAGTCAGTTGAATTATGTAATTATGGGATTACTCCTAATTTACCATGAAGAGGACAAAATTAGGGTCCAGAACTTGGCCATAGCTAGAATTGTATAAATATACTCCCTCTGTATCGGAAAAAGATGCGTTTTAGAAAAGATCTTGGTCAAACATTGGGAATATAAATCATGAGTAACTTTTAAATTATTGAGTTTGGAAACATGGAAATTATATAAATAGATTTGTCTTCGAATATACCTTCATAAAAGTATGCATATATCACTTTTCAATAAGTATTTTTATAGAGACCGTATCATTGTCCTAAACGTCATCTAATTCCGATACGGAGGGAGTACTTTCCAACAAAGAACAATAAGAAGTCTTACCTCTCTTAAAATTGAGAAGTGGACCTCGTGAGTTGCTAGAGCAAGCATAATCAAATCAGCATCCTGGAGAATAGAGTGGCTAACGTGTAAGATTTAGCTTAAACAGAAACCACTAGTTTAAAAATGAGATAAACTTACCAGGCCATATAAGCAATGGCGTGTATTGGGATCAAAGCCAGGAAGATTGCGCTGCAGACGGATGTATGACATAATTTTGTGCTCTCCTTCTCCAGGGACATTGGAATCAGACAATATTATCTTGAAAAATACACATAGTGCAGATCTCGGTTAGTACCTAACTAGGATTGAGAATAATTTTACAATTCCAGGCCAGCATAGCAAACACCTTGACAGACTGCCATCCAAGAGTGTGATTCAGCCTCAACTGTATGTAGTACTGAAGCGCTGTAGATAGTACAAACATGAACTGCGTCCCTGGAGTAATGACATTGGAGTCGATTGCCTCCGACTTCTCCTTCTGGGCCAGAGTCCTACCCTCTGCCTCAAACTCCTTCCTCAGCCTCTCCTCCTCTGCTGCCTGAACAAAAGTAAACGCAACATGAGAAAACAGCTGCCACCACCTGCACAAGCCAAACAACCACAGCAGCTGTAGCCTTACCGCATCAGCCGCGTCCTTAGCAGCCCGGAATCGCCTGGACCTCTGTTGATTCATCTTTGCCCTTGGAGCAACACCGTCTATGTAACCAAAAAAAAAAAAAAATGAACAGGCCTTGTTACTCAGAGCAACACCATCTACATGACAAAGTAGCGGCACCGTAGCAGGGACTCACCAATGGCCATGTAGAGGAGCTTCCTGGGGCGGACGAGGCCGAAGAGGTGGTCGATGTAATCAAAAATCGACTTGAACACCTCGTCATAGGTGGTGGGCGCCGGCTGCAGGGAGGAAACCCGAGGCCGTGAGATCGAGAGCTAAGCAAACACTGGGTTGCGGGGTTGCGGAATCGAACGAGCAGGATCGAATGCGTACCCGGCCCTCAGGGTGGAAGCAGGGGTGGATGATGCCATTCATGTCGAGGTAGAGGTTGTCGAACTCGAGGCCGTTGGGGTTAGGGCGGCGAAGGTCAACGGGGACGAAGGCGCCGGGCTCGAGCTCCACGGGCTCCTCCTCCTCCGCGTCCGACACCGTCAGCGGGTAGCGGTCCGCCAGCCACCGGTAGAACGCCGGGACTCCCATCTCCGACCGACCTGCTCTGCCGCCGGATCTCCTCCTTGCTCTGGCCTCCCTCTCGCGGGGCGGCGCTTCTGCGAGCTCCTAGCGCCGCAGTGGCGTGCGGTGGTTGCTGCCTCCTCTTTGGTTCGATCTGGGGGGGAACGGAGGAAGGGTGAGGCGGCCTGCGGGGGCCGGGGGGAGGAGGGCGCTGCTGGCCTCGCGCGTGCGTGCGGGGGCGGGTTGGGCTTCCGTCTCGGCCACTGCGGCTGGGAAACTGTGCGGCTTCTAGCCCGATCCGGGAAGCCGGAATGCCTGATCCTGATGGGCTGCAGTAACTAGTAGTACGACCGTACGATGCGTAGCTTCCACGGTCAGGATCGAAACGTGGCGCTTTAAACAGGTGCTCAGAGTCGGAGAAAGCTCCTAAACAAATGCGAATCTCCCCCAGAATCTCGAATGTAAACATGAGTTAACTAGAAAAAACTACTCCCTCCGTACCTGTATTATCGTTTTAGATAACGGCATGATCTTCAGAGTATAACTACTTTTATAAAAATATATTTCAAAACAAATCTATTTATATAGTTTTGACATATTTAAACTCAACAACTTAAAAGTTATTCGTGATTTATATTTACGATGTTTAACCAAAACCTTGTCCAAAACGGCAATTAATATAGGTGGAGAGAGTAATATAATTATAAGTTACGGTTAATTTATTAGACGAATCTATTAAGCCTAATTAAGCATTAATAAGCATATATTTCACATAAGCTAATTATGGAAAGGAAACTTTTTTTTATTAAAGCGGGAACTTCATTACTCATCGAACTCAGCAGAATTGTTGGTCACCAAATCCTCAACAAAGTGAGGTACAAAATCCAAGTGATTGGCACATCACTTACACACCTACACCTAACCCAATAGCCGCAATGGCATCCGCTACTTTATTACAGGACTTTGGACACACACTTTCAAATTCTGCTATCAGCATCAGCCTAATTTCACTTATAATCCCGCTCATTGTTGACAAACAGTAGGCATCGCCCTCTAGGGCTGCCTTGACGAGAGATGCATTCCGTTTCCAACTCCACTTTTCGTACTCCCAATTGTACTGCTGTTAGTTCAGCCAAGCAACCATGCAGTTCCGCATGAAAAGCACTCTAGAAAAAGAAAACTTGAAGGGTCTTTTACATATATGCCATTAAAAAAGATGGTAGTCATAGATAAACCATTCAAAAAGATGATCTCTCACAGTTGCCATCGCTCTAAACCTTTTTTTCATTCAAGACATTCCGTACACATTGAGTACTAACGCCGTCAAATGAAGCTACCAAAAACTGAATGCCCTCAAACTAGATGAACGAGCTGAGATTTCCTTTTACACACGTGCCACTTCCTGAACGAGTATGTTGACGCTAAATTGACCCTCCGAAAGCAAGTACTTGGTAAAAAAAATGAAACTGCATGGAATTTTAAGCACAATAAGGCATTACAAAAAAAAAATTGTAAATCGTATTGCATTGTAAATTGTGTTCCTTAAACAGTGTTAGCAGGAACTTGCATTGCCAATTGCATGTACGAAAACATTGACGTATATGTGTGGGACAACAGGGCAAACAAACACATATGCATTATTCACGTATTTGCCCTGTAAAGAAAAGAGAGTGTGGACTTTCGGGAAAAAAAAGAGAAAAGAGTGTGTGCGTGCAACAGCAGTAAGGGTGTGTTTACTTCCTAAATTTTTTTATCTTTTCCCATCACATCGATTGTACTTTCCGCCTGCATGGAGCACTAAATGAAGTAACAGTTGTTGCATGTTTGTACTTTTTGCCTGACTACCTTAAGATTAAATCTTTTGACTCTACTTAGATCATGATTGGACAAAAGTTATCAAATACAAACAAAAGTGGTACAGTACACTTTTTACCCCTTTTCACCCAACTAAACATCCCCTAAATCAAGAACTCCAGAAACTGAGGCCCCGTTTAGATACCAGTTGCAGTTGCGATTCTGCACTGTACCACATTCATTTGTATTTGACAACTTTTATCCAATCATGGTCCAGGTAGACTTAAAAGATTCGTCTCGTGATATACATACAAAAAGTACAAATATACAAACATTTCGTCTACATTTAATACTCCATATATGTGCCGTAACGTTGATGTGACTACCTACAATTGCAATTTACAGTGAATCTAAACAGGGCCTGAGTAAATCCTACCTGGTAAATCGCACGCAACCATGGAGTTGCTTCTCGCCGCTTCTCGGTCTTCACTCGCAGCGCATGAAGCAGAGCACGGCGGCGCTATGCTCGGCCTAGAGCGGAGGACAGTCGTCACTGGCGGACATCGGCACTAGGCTCCGGCGGCTTGGACTGGAATGCGCGTGCAGTCGGACAGCAGCGGCTACAGTGAGAGCAGCTCCGGCGTCGGTCTCAAGCTTCAGACCCGACGGTGGTGCAGTGGCGGACCCAGCTTTTTATCTCTGCATATGCGCAGAAAAAAAAATTCTTATATTCAATTCGGTACAACCATATTCTAAAACCATATAAATTGTTCAAATAAAATATGAAATATTTTTAAATGTAGCTATATAAGAGACTTACAATATTACTTGTTGATCCGTCGCTTTCTCAATGACATAAATATGTCAATTATATCATCTTCATCAACTTGAAAGAAAATATCCCGCTCAATAAATATTTGTAGACAATCATCTAGAACTATGTCACCTAACTCATTCCTTGATTTTGTTTTCACTATGACCAATGCAGAAAATACCCTTTCAACACTCACAGTTGCCACAGCTAAAAGCAAAACCAATTTAAGAAGCAAGTACACCATATCATACATTTTGTGCCT
This sequence comes from Eremochloa ophiuroides, assembly GCA_038502445.1. Lineage (NCBI taxonomy): Eukaryota > Viridiplantae > Streptophyta > Magnoliopsida > Poales > Poaceae > Eremochloa > Eremochloa ophiuroides. The sequence continues at coordinate 5,876,940 of JAHLJS010000002.1, forward strand.
CTTTGTTTCAACAAGCTTAACTGAGAGATCAACAATGTTGTCTAGACCTTGGAAGCATTCATCTCGTTTCATGTCATCAATATAATTATCAAGTTACAATTCTAGTTGTAGCAAATTATTGTTGGAGAAAGTCATTAGGATAAAATTCAGCCAATCTACATATCTTCTGTGCATCAAATGAAGCAAAGGACTCTGAAGGACTAAAGGCTGACATACAAGAGAGTAGCTCCATGTTGATCTCATCAAACCGATTATCAAGCTCTTGACTAATTTGATCAATAACACTAATGTACACTTCTCTTCTAAAATGGTCATTATTTGTTTGGTTTTGGGCATATCTTTTTGATTTTTCATAAGACACATGAGCACCTATCCAAAGCAGGAACTTCTACACCATGTTTAATAAAAAAGAAGTGACCTTCTTAAGAAAATTATTCCTAACCATTAGACCTTAGGTGGTGCATTATGCTCTTTGCCATCAGACCTCAGTTCGCTGGGATCGGACACTCGGATTGGATCAATCGACGTCGCGGGTCCCCGATTCGGCGTCGCGCAGACGGCAGACGCGCACCCACTGCCAGTCACCCGTGAAGGCAGACGCGCGTCCGCGACTCCGCGTGGGCGCGTGATCGTCGTGGCGTCGTCGCCCTCTCGCGGACTATCGTGATTCGATGAGGACGGGAACGGGAAACAGGGCCGACGCGCACGCGTGCAGACGTGCAGTTATGGCCGCCGCCGCGGAGCCGCTTCGGGCACGAGCGAAATTGGGCCTCGAGCACGGACGAATCAGCCAATCAGGGACTCGCAAACGACGCACACGTGTAGTTATTGGCTTATTGCCACCAGGGATGGCAGAACGCTTTTGTTTCCCTTTTTTTTACTTAAAAATTTCTATTATATGCTAATGTCAGCTGGGCCCTAGAGTATGCAGTGGCCCACCCTGCATACCCTGTGGGTCCGCCCCTACGGTGGTGGTTCTGGTTACGGCGGTGCGGTGGTGGTCGGGCCTCTGCTCGTTCTTAGCACGTCAGGGCGAGGCGCGCGATTCCCTCCGTCGCTCCATGCTCAGCAGCAGGGAGGAGGAGAGGGGGAGGCAGGGTCGAAGCAAGCCACTAGAGTTCCCTGTCCGAGTTCGGCGTGCATCAATGGCGGCACCATCAGCATCCCGCCAGGCGAGCCTCTTCGTCGTCCCGGTAGTCTTCACTGGCGGCACCATCAGCATCCTGCTTGAGACGGCAGACGACGGACGGGGCGGCGAGCGCGCGTGGAGCTCTCAAGCGACCTCCTCACGCGGCGGCCTGCTCGCGACGGCGGACGACGGACGACGGACGGAGAGGCGAGCGCGCGTGGAGCACCGCCGCGGGGGAGCTTCGCCCCTGACGGTTGTGGCATCGCAGTGAGCTCACCCCAAACAGTCGCAGGGAGCTCGGCCCCGGCTTAGGGGGCTCGGCCAGGCCGTCGCCGCCAGGCGCAGGTCGCGGGGCGCGGTCGCAGGAGAGCTCGCACCACGCCGGCCGCCACCGGCGCGGGCGTAGGGGAGCTTGCCCCAGGGAGAGCGGTTGCAGGGCCGCGGGAGCCCGGGAGCTCGCCCCAGGGAGTGCGGTCGCGGCGAGGTCGGCCCCCACGGCCGCCACGGGGAGCTCGCGGTGAGAAGAAGAAGAACGAGCCAGAGATGTGAGAGAGCGAGAGGATAGAGATGGTGTCGGGTACCAAAGTTAGGGGTACCCAACTTCGATGCAAAAACGCTCATTCCCAACATGGCCTGGCCCAAGTGAAGCCAGTGGGAGCCCACGAAGGCCGCGTCTACAGAGACCCACAACGTCATTGCACCAATGACAGCCAACTCTCGGGAGAGCGGCACCCTCGGCGCCAATTCTCCGATTCGTCCGAGCCTCCCCAGGAGAGCTCGGGAGAGCGGCACCCTCGGCGCCCAAATCTCCGATTCGCCCGAGCCTCCCCAGGAGAGCTCGGGAGAGCGGCGCCCTCGGCTCCCATTCTCCGATTCGCCCGAGCTTCCCCATCCTCCTCAAGCGCAGTCTTACAAAGGCATCCAAGGCACCGGTGATGTCAGCAGAGCAATCTTGGACCACAAAAGACCTCCCTGACCACATTACAGGCACTGTCCCGTCAGACGAGATTCTCGACGCAACTGTGCTTCGCACGCCCCTGACGGCCGTACCATCTGTCAGGATAGAATTTGATAGGCCCACTACGGCCGTCCTCTCCACGGTATGGTCTGCGGTGCGCCGCCCCGTTTTCCGCCGGGGTCTATCAACTCTGACTGCGACAGTCCGAGCGCCTGACGGCGGGCTACGCAAGAACGGAAAAGGTGCCTACTGCACTGTCCACTCGAAAGGACGCACACGCCTTCCACCCGGGCCTACCTAACCCTCGGGAAGTGCTGTTCAAAGGCCGGAAATATGACCAGGGGAGATATCCCCTGCTCCATCCCATTACACCTTCAGGAGTCCCGAGCCTCGGGAGACAACGCCCCGAGGCGACTCACCCTCTTGTCACATCATGTGGATGGATATCCGATAGGTGTGACCCTACGGCACGCCGTAATCCGACGACTGTTGCCGCCTTGGAACTCACCAAGATCATGCGAACCACGATGGCCATATCCTGGAGACACGAAGAAAAGACCGTAGCTGACGACATGGCGTAATCCGACGACTGTTCCCGCCTTGTAACTCACCAAGATCGTGCGAACCACGACGGCCATACCCCGGAGACGCGGAGAAAAGACGGTAGCTGACCATAGTCAAACGGGGAACAACAACTCGTCGTTGTAACATACGTAGCATTGTAAGCGCTGCCCATGCCTCTCCTTTGCGGCTATAAAAGGGAGAGCAGAGGTCAGCTTTAGGGGAGGGGGAGAAGTTCTAAGTTCTCACCACACCTACACACCCACAACAAATGACTTGTAAACACTTAGACACTCACAAGAGACCTGGGAACACTTCCCTCTCTCGCCTAGCTTGTAACCTCCTACTACAAGCACCCCGGTGTAAGGCAACACGACTCTTCTCTCCACTGGACGTAGGGCTTGTTTGGCCTGAACCAGTATAATCCATGTGTTCCCCTTTGCACACCATCCGTAGCCTCAACCGCAAAACACATATTTACTAGTCGGTGTTAGCCCCGGCTAAAACTAGCACCGACAGATGAGAGGGGTATTTCAGACCTTTTAACTTACTGGACCCACTTGTCAGGACTTTTAAACGGTGAAAAACGGACGAAACCTGGACGGAATGGCATGGAAATAAAAGAAGTTGGGAACGGTGGTACTCATGGACCATCAAACTTTTTGATGGCGTGCATGTGATGACATCTTTTTTAATGGCATGTATTTAAAAGACCCAAATTTGAAAGATAGTGATCGAGAGTACCATGGCGATAGGATAGCAAAAACCCAAAAAGAAAAGGACAATTAAGAAACGAACTAGTATGATATAGTGACAAAAGAAGTGATAGAGAGGTGCAAAGAATGATAGAGCCTCAGAGGAAAAAAAAAAAGAAAGAAAAGGTCGCATAGGTTTGATAGAATGTCGACAGCCGCGATGCGTTAGGGACTGAAGTAATGCATTTTGCCGTATTATCAAATACGGAGTACTGTTGAGCAAATATTACAGATTCTTTATTTCACATACCTGAAACTTGAACTTTTGGAAACAAAAGTAGTCTAGTATGTTTTTTTTTTTTTTTTTTTTTTGAAAAGTAGTAGTCTAGTATGACTTTACGAGATAGGTTGAAGCAGAGCATCCAAGTTTCTGTTGTTCATTCTCAGACAGTTTCATATTATGCAGATATCAGAACTAGCCTTTATTTCGTTCTAAAAAGATTTGGTTATGCCATATCACCTACACAGTAGCTCATGGGAAAGAGCATGTACCATCCTTTTTTTTTAGTGAAATAGAGCAAAAAGCAAGAATCAACATTCAACAACAGATTTCAAGATGCAGACTCGCAGAGCAAACTGTAAGCCACAGTATCAAGTCTATTAGCATAGACTCCAACAATTCTTCTACTTACTGTTACAAGTTCAGTAAAGAAGAAAGGAATGCCAGGAAACTATATTAAGCATAAGTTTAATGGCAATCTGTAAAAAGGATGCTACAGGAAAAATAATTTGTAAAAAAAAAAGGGAGAAAAGCTAGCCCAAATTACAGTCTGCTTATTTCCCATTGAGAAGAATAAACACAGAAAAGAGTAGGACAAATAACGGCTGCTATGCAAGTTCAAGTACTGATGATCAAATATTAACTCAACAATAAAGACAAGATATAAAAAGTACCTCATATTGAGGCGATAAAAAATTTAAGGATGGTAGTACAAAACATGTTCACCAAACACCTTACAAAAAAAGAGTCTAGGCTCCTGTCGGATTGGCATTTTCTTCTACATCAAGCACCACAACAGCTTTCTTTAGAAGAGCCTCCACAGGCAGGTGTGAGTTTTCAACAGCCTTGGATATTGCTTGCCATTTTTCACCATGCTTTGGTTCTGCTGCAACACATCTTTTCAGAACATCCATTTGTGTTTCCACATTTCCATGCTGAAGTTCAAATTTGTAGTACAATGCCCAAAAATCACCAATATCAGGAGCAAGGGTAACAGCCCTGTTCAACCAACTCCTAGCTTTATCAACCTTCCTGTCAAGCCAGAAAAGTTTGGCCACAGCTGCAATGACATGTGGATCATGATCACTTCGCTTAATAGCATCTGTGCTCTTTCCTTTACGCTGTGGGCGTGGCGCCATCTCAATAGCTGCAGCCCACAAAATACCACTTGTTGGACACTCTTGTAATGCCTTGGCCAGGAGAGCATCGGCTTCCTTTTTGTTCCCATTCCTCAATTCAGCTCGAATTGCCGCTAGCCAGAGTTCAGGGGTAGCAGGGTTCTTCTTTCTAGCCATTGTGAGGACAGCACGTGATTTACTCAAGCCTACTAATCTTCTCCTCTAGGCTAGCTAGAGATAGCCAAAGAGGGATGCAACTGGGGCAGTGCTTCAGGCCATTCTCAAAAACCTCCTTGGCCTTTGCTCCATTACCAAGCCGGTCCTCCATCTGTCCAAGCATTAACCACAATTTGAAGAATGCAGGGAATAGCTTCAAACCTTCATCCGGCAATCTCCTTTCCTCACCAACATTCCCCAATTCCCTCTCAACAATGGCAGATTTCATCCAAACCCTCTCTGTCCCTCCTCTTTCCCTGGCCTTGGCCAAGAGCATTCTTGCTCTCTCTGGCTCATTGTTCTCAAACTCGAGCTTGAATGCAGCCAGCCAGATCTCTTCTGAATTGGGGATAGCAGCATAAGCTTCCTGGAGAATGGCATGAGCAGCAGGCACGTCCCCAGCCAACCATTTCTCCTTTGCAGCCATAAGCCACAATACTTCAGCTCGTGGGATTGTAGTTAACAGCCTTCTTGAGGAGGGCATCAAGTGACTCCCTAGTCCCATGGCTCTTCTCAAGCTGCTGCTGCTTTCAGCCAAATACTCTTCTTAGTAAGGAACACAGTAAGCGCGTGTGCAATAGATGGCGCGTGCTGTTTCAATTGAACCGCGCTTCTTGCATTCCTCAGCATCAGCAACCCACGTACGCTTCCGATCCTCATCATCAACACCAATGCCTATAGTGTTCTTCACAATAGCCTGGCAAGTCAAAACAGATCCAGCACGCTCCGCGGCTTCTGCTTCCTTCAACCATGCTTCCCTATCAATATCCATTCCTTCTCTCTGTAGAGATCTGATACCTCTCTCAATCACCTTGTTAACTGATTGCGCGTTCCCATTAGCCTCCTCTAGCTTTGCAGCTGTAATCCAAATGGCAGGCTCCTTGGGGAGCTTCTCCCTTGCCTTGTTAAGTACTTTCCTTGCTTGGTCATAGGTCTCCAGCCTCGCAAGGGCAAGCCAAAGCTCAACATGCAATGGGCAACACTCCACAGCCCTGTGAAGCAACAGTCTTGCATCTTCCTCATTTGCAAGCTCAACTTCCTCAAAACCCTGCTCTTATTCAGATCACTACTCTCCAATTTTGCAGCCTGCAACCATAGCTTCACAGAATTTGGCATTGACATCACACCAAGGGCAATTACAGCCTTTGCCTCATCTGGACTGGCCAAACGGCACGCCTCAAGCCAAACATCTTCGTTCTTGGGGCATTCCTCACAGCCACGCTGGATGAGCTGCCGAGCTACTCGAAGCTTGCCCGCAATCTCTTCAAGCCTAGCAGCGGCAATCCAACCGGGTGGGTGCTTAGGGTTTGTCTGCGTCACTGACTTGAGCAATAGCCGCGCCTTCTTGATGTCAGAAATCTCAGCATCACTAGTAATCTTCATAGGCTGCGTTCGGTTGAGGGTATAAGCGCTTATTTTTCAGCACTTCAGCAGTATTTTTCTCTCACAAGATTTCAGCACTTCTACAGCACTTCAGCGCTTATCTACAGCACTTCAGCTTCACCGAACACAGCCATACTTTTCAGGTCGGTCAAATACCCTTTGGGATCAACTACAGTGAGCCCAGAAACTGAATCAGACAGCCTATCCAACTTGAGCGAGAGCACAGTGCCACGGCCCTCGCCCACAGCCGTCAGATCGGTAACAGGGGTCTGCGCCCATGGCGTCTCTGTGCCACCAGCCGCACGACTCTTAGGGTCAAGCGCTGTGACATGCTCCTGCTCCTGCCTGGCCTTCTCAAGCAGGGTGTCCGGCACGGGCACGAAGCTCTCAAACCGCTTCTTCTTGTTGCGCAGCGAATAGTCCCCAATCTCCGGTATGCTCTCCCATTCCTGCGCGGACAGATCGGCCAGCTTCCTCTTGAGATCAGCAAACTGCTCGGTGATCTTAGGGTTTGACGCGCGGTACTTCTCAATCTCCTGCTTGAGGCGCGCCTCGCGGCGGTCCTTGCGGCGCGAGTCCATCCTCTGGTCGATGCTCTCCCACACGGCATCCGCCTCGCGGTCGTCGTCGTCGTAGTCGGCGTTGGAGAAGAGGCCGGCGTCGTTGCCCTCGAACTCGTCGAACTTCTGGTTCTCGTCGTAGCCCTTCTCCTCGTCGCCGCCGTCGTCGCCGCCGTCATCCTCGCCGGGAGGCTTCCCGCGGCCGCGGCCGACGGCGGGGCCGGCGGCGGAGCGGTCGGGTAGGTCGGGGGCGGCGCGGGCCGGCCCGATATCCTAGCGGGTGGTGAAGCCGGTGGCGCCACGGCCGAGCCCCGCGACGTAGTTGGGCGGCGGCTTGGAGTTGAGGAAGTCGTACCGCGCCGGGCGAGCGGCCGTCGGCGGCGGGAGCGGCGGCGGTGCAGGTGTAGGTGTAGGTGTAGGGGTCGGGGTGGTGCCGGACATAACGCTGATGAGCGGGTGGGCCAGGTGGGGGAGGATGAGGGACAGCGAGCGTGGAACCGCGGCGGCGAGGGAGGCGAGCTTGGGACGCCGGATCGGGGGAAGAATTTCCCGATTCGATTCGTGAGCGATGAGTGTGGTTTGTTGAAGGCGGTGCCGAGTGCAAGGGAGGGAACGCAATCTTGTTCCTTCCCCGCAAGCGCAACCGACTAACGCCTCGCAACCGACTTGCAGCGAATCGTAGCTCAGCGACTATCGCCGTTCCATTAACACACAGCCCACATGGCCCAAAGAAACGCAGCCCGTGAGCCGAATCAAGGCCCACGAAGCCACCTACGAAGCCTGGATGGATCCATTCCGCTGGCCCGTCAAATAGCAGCCGTCCGATGAAGCTCTAGGGTTTCACTCTCCCGTATATAAGCTTTCCCACATCCCTTCCTCCAAAACCTTAGCCGCGCGGACGCCCACCAGCACCAAGCCCCCCTCGCCGTCGCCGCAACGCCCCGCGCGCCCGACCCACCGCCGCGGCCACCATGGTAACCTCCACTCCCACTCCTCCCCGCTGCTTTTCGGTGTGCAGATGTTTTTGCATCGTGTCCTGATTCCGTGACGGTGCTGTGGCCGCAGTCGCTGATCGCCGGTGAGGACTTCCAGCATATCCTGCGTCTGCTGAACACCAACGTGGATGGGAAGCAGAAGATCATGTACGCCATGACCTCCATCAAGGGTATCGGGCGCCGCTTCTCCAACATCGTCTGCAAGAAGGCCGACATCGACATGAACAAGAGGCAAGCGCCTTGCTTTCTCTCCGAGAGGATCTTTATCAGATCTCGCTTGTGGCGATGGGGCTAAGACGTTGTGACGTGTTGCTGGGTGTGCAGGGCCGGCGAGCTGACTTCTGAAGAGCTGGAGCGCCTGATGACGGTCGTGGCCAACCCTAGGCAGTTCAAGGTGCCGGACTGGTTCCTCAACAGGAAGAAGGACTACAAGGACGGCAGGTTCTCGCAGGTCGTCTCCAACGCCCTTGACATGAAGCTCAGGGACGACCTCGAGAGGCTCAAGAAGATCAGGTATAAAATCTACTCTTTTCTTTCTCTGCTTGCTAGATGCAATGGCTATAATTAAGTGATGCTGTTATCTTGTCATTTATCTCAAGGCTTTCCCAACTATAGCAACATGTTTGTTGATTTTCGTCCCTGAGCTTCATGTCAAGGGCGTTGGTGTAATATACTTATACTAGCACCTTGCTAATACAAGCCTGAATTGTTGATTTTGTTTGTGCTGCTTATAGCCAGTCGCATTAGCTTATGAAGTCACGAAATGTCTACCTAGTGGCATTTAGTTATGATAGCAAATACGCTTTCCATCTTTCATGAATGCCCTTGATGCTGTTTGGGTATCCCTAATATTCTCTGAGCATGTTTGGGCTTTTAGTTACCTCCACTGATGTGCTATCATGCATGCATCCATCTACACTCACAAGCAAGCACGCGGGGTTATTTGAACTGTCGTTGATGATTGAGGCCTACTGCTTATTGTGCACCGTTTTGTCCAATTGATCCTCGATTGCCTTGGTATATGCCAATGAAATGAGATGGAAACCTGATGGTGATGGATACATGATACTGTTGGCTGGCCATATGCTCATCGTTACAGAACTTTGATTAGGTTCACAGGTTTTAGGTGTAACTGTGATTGAAAGTTCAGACTTGATTGAAGTAGCTTTGGGTTGGGTATGTGTGTTTGAGTCGCAAAGTAGTCATTGTGTGGCAGACTTGCAAGTGCAGATGATCTTTAAGTCCTGACCCCTGAGTGTTGGTTCTTGCTGGTCTCTTCTGAAACAGTTTGTCTTCAGTGTCAGCATACATGTCCATTGTGCATTCTGCACTGTCTTCAGTTGGGAGTGTCAAAGAGCATTCTTGTTTTGTGAAAAGTACATAGTTGTACCATTGTAGTAGCCCAGGCCTCTATCATTGTGTATGTAGTTTGTAACTCACGTCTACTTGTTTTGCAGGAACCACCGTGGTCTGCGTCACTACTGGGGTCTCCGTGTCCGTGGCCAGCACACCAAGACTACTGGCAGGCGTGGAAAGACTGTTGGTGTCTCCAAGAAGCGATAAGCTAAATATCTACCCAAATCTGGCCTTACTATCGTGCTTGGTTCATGTCCAAACAGTCTTGATGAAGGGTTTCTGTTTAGACAGTTTCCCGAAATGATGTTTTGCCCTAGGAGAATCTTGCAGTTATGGAACCTTAATATATTGTATCCCGCAATGTGTTTTTTGCAACTATAATGAGTAATTTTATTTTGATGAGACTTCTGCCGATTGACTCCTTACAATGTGTTTTTTTGCAACTACAATGAGTAATTTTATTTTGATGAGACTTCTACCGATTCACACCTTACTTTGTTCACTGTCTCGCGACGGGCGTCCCTAGAGCAGTTATTCACATGCCTGTGGTAGTGTGGGGGATATGTTCGTTTCCCTCGGTCCAATGATAGCTGTATTATGTGCTACACTTTCTGCATTCTACAAGTTTGGTTCAGTGAAAGATGGTGATTAGATTTTCATTCTACATGTTTGATTCAGTGAAAGCTGCTGAATTGTTGCTTTGTTTGGTTCAGTGGAAGCTGCTGATTTATTGCTTTTCCCGGTGTTAGACATAAATAACTGATGGAACTTATTCCATAACTTTCAATTCTACATGGTTTTTTTTTTTCTTATCGACCACAGAAAAGTGTAACAAATTTGATTTCCGCATTGACACTTTGCAACGCATGTTGACACTTTGCAACGCCATAACATACTGTTAAGGTAATAGTATGACGACATCCTACACACCATACGCATGTTGACACTTTGCAACGCCATAACTTACGGTTAATAAGGTAGTATGAAGTCTTCCTGCACATCATAACCTGTAGGATTGATTTTGATTTCGGTTTATTTTGATTCCAACTACGGTTAAGGTAGTATGAAACATCCTCACGTAAGCTGGTTGTGCATGCGGATTTTGATCATAAAACCTGCGACCACAAACTGTGCAAACTCAGAAGCGCTTCTTGATACTGTCGAGAAGCAAGCAGGAACAAGTGAAATGGCAATAAATACTAATACAAATACAGGTACGCATTACACTCAGTTGACGTCGACGAGATTTTGATTTCCACCCGTACCATTAACCGAAACCAATCCTTCGTCATCCCAAACTCAAGGTGCGGCGTTGCAAAGTAGGAGCACAACATGTGGCTGTCATTTCTCAATGCACGCAACACGCATGCCTCTGATTTCAATTTTTCTCTGTCGATGGTTGGTTGGTTGCAGCCTTGCAGGTATACAATATGTGCTTTTTTTCGACCTATCATTCGTGTTTCATCTTCTCTATCCAAGCTATGTGGACTTGGGAATTTGAACTCTCGAAGGGCCATTCTTCCAGGGCAGTTCGTCCCTTCCCCCAGTTCACTTTCGCCGCGTCCCCTGATGATTGCCATTGGGCTGCAGTTTTCGCTTTAGCCCACTGCCCTGTAAAATATTGCTCGACCATAACCGAAAGGAACGCCGGGAACTTTTTCTTTTATTTCTTTTGCACGCAAGTGTAGTCCTAATGGACATCCAGTCTTCCACCGAATAATTTGCGCCTAGCCAAGCGGACTCGGTAAACAATGGGGTCAACGCACTCGCAAATTTGCTATCCGATGAACAGAGTGGTGTAGCATATACGCGACTCGAGTGCAGGTTGATGCAGCAAGATTCGAAACTTTTCTACCGACGCTGTAGATACTGAACTTTATGCCCAAAGAAGAACCTACTACCATTTTTTTTTTTGTTTGAGGAGGGAATGTGATGCAGCATGATGCTTCATCTATGACACAGGAAAGGAGCGGGATGTGATGCAACATGATGCTTCATCCATGACACAAGGATGTAGGTTTAGGACGTAAGGCCCTGTTTGGCAATGCTCATTCACCGGCTACAGAAGTTGTTTGGAGCTGTTTTTCACTGAACGGGGTAAAATAGAACGGCTCCACCAGTGAAGCCCCTTAAAATGTGTTCTCACATAGCCTTTTTCTGGGAATGAGAAAAAAAGTGGCTTCACCTGGCTCTTTGCGTACATCCACATGGCACTGCCTCACACTTGCAGGATCCAAAGTAGGGGTGAGGGTGGGGGTTTTAAACTACTAGAGAATAGTATCACATACTAACAATTTATGCCCAATATGGTATAGTTTTTGTCGTGTAGTTTTTTTTTCCTCTTATTGTGTAACTTTTTTCCTTTTCGCTCCATGAGTAGTTTTGAAAAAAAACATTTAGTAAATAGCTTCTCATCATAGAACATAGATCCAGGAGAGTTAACCAAGAAGATGATATTTTTAGCTTCATCTCGTGTCTACTCCTTGTCAGATCAATTTCTTTTTTACAACAAACGATTTTCATTTCAGCAGCAGAAAGCTGCAAGCAGTCTGCAAGGTTACACCATTGAGTGCCTCCCTAAGTAGGTATTTAGAAAAGTGGTTACTATAGGAGCACGCAAGCTCAGAGGGAGAATGAACAGGAGAAGAGGTAGAAAAAGCCTACCCAACTAGAGTGTGAGCAGTATAATTAAGGTTCCTGTTGATTTTGAAAATCTTTGCCCTGCGCCGTTCAACATAATTCTTAATAGTTAAGTTAATGGTTTGATTCTCTAGTTTGGAGGATGGTTTTGATCTGTTGTATTGAGGAAGTGAGCTAAATGCCGACTATCTGATAGAAACTGTGTCAACAAAGAACTCTAAATAGTTTTTGAAGCTGTTGAAGAAACTGTGTCAACAAAGATCTTGTACCTTATCTTTTCATAGTAAAAGCTTATGTTCATTTGGTAGAGATCTAGATTTTGGGAGAAACGTTTCGGATCCAGATTCTCTAGAGAAACGTTTCTTTGAAAAACAAAATGACTCGTAATTTAGTTGTCTATCTGGATTCATATCATGGATAGAAGTGAATGTGGTGGAATAGACCAAAGTGCCCTTAATATATGATGAGGTTTTTATTGAATTACTACATGACGAAATAAAATATTTACAACCTACATTATTTTTATAAAAATAAATAATAAGGTACTTTATAATTACTAGCTGGTGATCAGGTGATTAGAGACTACTACAATTTTCTCACAACTTCTAATATAGCTACTAAAGTATATTTGTTTTGGGGTTACGAGAAGCTAATACAGTACTTGCAACAAACGCCACCACTTATTCCCAGCGACCCTAAAATCAGAGTGAACTCTCCACCGCTCGTTCCCACCCTTCTAGAAGATAGAAAACAAGGCGGGCGGCGTCGGAGCCTTCGGCGGCGCGTACGGGTGACGCGCTAGGCCGGTGGCTTGCTGTGATGTGCGTCCAGGCGGAGGTGGAGGCTCGTCGCCGGTGGCCGGCGGCGATGCGGCGTTACCGAGCGGGGAGCGGAGATGCGGCGCGAGGTGTGGGCATCGGGGATAAGGAAGCAGTAGATAGTTGATTAAGAAAACATGGCAGTAGATAGCTGACGGTTTATCAGAAATCGGATCGCTTTAGAGAAGGAGTTGCGGCGACGGATGAAAGAGTTGGAATGCCGCGTCACCCGGAAACTGGATTCCTCTTGGAGCGTGCCTTTCCAGCCGAAAAAGCCGTAAAAAACGCAGCCGTCGGATCACAGACGACGAACGGCAGAGGAAGCAAAGCTTCATCAGATCGATTGAAGAGAAAAAAAAAAAACATACAGATGGAAATGGAATGACCGAACCCCAAAGCAGTTGGAATTGGAATTGGAATCCTAGGTGGATCCAATTCTGCCAATTGCAAGCACCGTCGGTCCTGGCGTCATCGCCCAATTACTTTCTCCTCCCCACGCCGGCCGGAGCAGCCTTTGCGCTTTGGCACCAGTTCCAAATTCCACCATATCTTGGCTGCCCCGGCCCCCGGGCACACACAAGCATTTTTTTCCATGCATGATGCGTCGCAGGAGTTTCCCCTATAAATCCCCGCGTAATCCCCCGCTCGGATGGCACGGACGCACCGCGCACTCGGCACTGGAATTCCTCGCGCACCTTCTTCGGCCGGCCACCGCTGCTAGCTGACGGTGAGACCCTTCTCCTCTGCTTGTTTCACGACTGCGTCGTCGTCTCTAATTCAGTTCGAAAGCTTCCGGTCTTATAATTTATATGATATAATTGCAGTGTTTGGCTTAACTATTTTAGGCCAACCAAAATTTTCCTACTGAGACTAATTTGAGAGGTTGAAACAAAGCTTCCGGTTCTATTCTTTTTTAAGTTTTATATTTTATTCCCCCCTTGAAAGTGATGGAGGGCTGTGTCTTCTCAACTCACTAAAGAGGATGAGGATTTGGTCTTGTTGATTGATCACTGTTTGTTTCTGTTTGCATGATTTTGGGACATCAAGTGATCAACGTGTGTTGCTAGATTCAGTAAAAAAAAAAACGTGTGTTGCAAGGCTTTCTCTTCAAATTATATATTGTATATCATGTTTCATTGGCTTCATATGTTACCATTTTAGATTTTACTACTCTGTCGTATCATTCTGAATAAAAAGGTGTAATAATAAATATATAGGACATCGCCTTGTCTTTCTTCAGATGTCTGCACCAGCAGGATCATGCTTGCGTTTGAGTGATTTCCTTGATCATATATAAGAGAATGCCCTCCTACCTTGTAATAAGAAGACAATCAGAAGATTCGGAAGAATATATCTCAAATTCGCCCTGTGAGTTATGAGAGCTTATTTCAATATTCTTTTAAGAAATCTACAAGAACAAAACTAAAATGGTATTATAATACAGGCATCCTAAAGTTAGAGGCTTGAATTTTTTGCTGCCAGCCCACTGCATTTCGTCTTACTCTTGTGAGCAAAGGTTTAGGACAGAGAATATCTTACTTTCTTGATTTGTTCTTTCAGAATATGCTATGGTCTATCGGGTTGGCGAACCTAATCACTAATGCTATCTTATTATGATCTTATCCTATAGCTATGGTTGTCAAGCGCACATACACTACTCTAACAGGTATATGTTATTTTTTAGGCAAATATATAGGTCTGTTTATTAAAATGAGTCTGCCCTGCTTAACTCAGGCCATGTGATCTTGTCAGCATCATTTGGCCTATATTGGCATATGCTACACATGCTGCACAGCGCACCTATATAGCAATGTCATGTGTAATGCATTGTCTGAACTCCAATCATAAACCTTTTTGAATTTTGAGGGCAAAAGCAACCTTCCAAAGTTCGAATCCGTGACAAGCTTGTGATTTACTCCTACTAGCTAGTAATAACAAATGCAACACTGAAGGCCTAAATACTTCCACGGCTTGTCATTGCTGAGTCAGCCTTTTCAAAACTGCACATGTGAAACTGTACACTAGCAAACATGTAGAAGAGCTGCATACGCATACCTTTTCAATTATGTTTGCCATATTTGTACTATGGCAACCGTAGTATTCTGTACTTCCTTGCCTTGTGACTGTTTCTCTTTGCTTTGCCTGTACAGTTTCTTTAGGTCTCCCGTACCTAATTCCTCTCCTTTATAAATAGAAATTGGCACATCTGGTTCCAGTTCATTAGGAAAAAAAGGCAACCCTAGTTATTTGCTTTATTATTACTCTTACTTAAAAGAAAACCTCCTTATGTGCTCTTTTCATTCATGGAAATCAGCAATTGAATACTGAGCATGTGACACTGGCTGTACAATCAGTACAGACCTATGTCACCAGACCGAGTACACTTTTTAGATCTAACCCAGTGGGCATATTTTTATTGCTGGAGTGGAGGGAAACTTTCTTGAGCACCCATTTTTACTGGTTTTACGGCTGAAATGCTGGATGCTTTTTATACGAAAAGAAGCAGTGTGCCTGACCTCTCTGGGACCATCTGAATCATGAATTCATGACCAATCAACACTTATTTCCAACCACGAAACAGTATTTGTTCTCTTAGAACAAATCAGCATCAGCCAAAATCAGCTCTTGTTTCCAGCCCAAACAAACAGGACGCCCTGAAAGAGACCAGCCTCAAACATTTTTTTCTCAGCAAGGATTGGTACCTTTACATAGCTTGACAGCAGATTACTCTACCCCCCAAAAAAAAAAAAAAAACGTGAGCAGCTATTTTAGTTCCCAATAACCTGTATGCAATAAATAAAGTTGTGTTATAGGGAAGTGAACGAGATTTGTCACTATTATCATCTAACAACGTGCGTGTACTTCAAGCTTGCTTGACCAAACCAAACCTTACCAAGCCGTCCAAGCTGCTATATATAGTAGACCTGCTAACCTTGAAACTCCTCCAGAGCTTGGACGGCCTGCTTGTTGTTCCTTGGGAAGATAGAAACATATATCCTTGGTTTTCTTGAACACGTTTGATTTGTTTATGCTTCTTCCAGCTCTTACAGTTAGGCTTTCTGGGTTCTTGCTCATCCCATTGGGCTTCCAGATTCCATTTTGAAGGGAGATTTCGTCGAACAGGATGAATGCATTGGCAGCAACCAGCAGGAACTTCAAGCAGGCAGCTAAGCTGCTGGGCCTCGACTCCAAGCTGGAGAAGAGCTTACTCATTCCATTCAGAGAGATCAAGGTGATAAAACCACTATAGTTCTTTTAGATCTGCTAAACTGTTTCCCTGTTTCACTTGCTACGGTGGTTCCTGATGATGACCCCCTCCACCCCCACCCCCACCCACCCCCCACTAACCGAAAACCCAAAATCCCAGCCCAATCCGAAACAGTATGTTCAACTTTCGAGTAACAAGCAGTTTGTGGTTGCAGGTCGAATGCACAATCCCTAAAGATGATGGGACTTTGGCATCCTATGTTGGATTTAGGGTTCAACATGACAATGCTAGGGGACCTATGAAGGGTGGAATCAGATACCACCATGAGGTAAGTAAATATGTTGCTCCATTCTTTTGTTCTCTGTAATACTAGTCAGCATATGATTCTTTCCACACTTTTGCCGACCTGAAATGGTCCTTAAGCATAAAGGTTTCAAATAATCCTTAAGTATAAATTCTAGTTTTTTCAGGAATCTACCATACACAGCATATCTCAGTGGATCATGTTAGTTCTGAGATATCTCCCTGAAAAAATGAAATACAAAAGTAAATTGAATTGTTTCTTGAGACCAAGTATAATAAGTACATTGAAAACTAGGAACAACGAAACAATATCTGAGCTATATGGGGTTGTATTTTGGTTCTATATCCTTAAGCATAAATCTGCCATACCCAACATATCTCAGTGGATCATGTTAGTTTCATAGTTTGAGATATCTCCAAATGCAAAGCAAAAGTATATTGAATTCTTTCTTGAGACCAAGTATAAGTATATTGAAAACTGGGAACAGCAGAATAATGTATGCGCTATACAGGGTTGCATTCTGGGTCTATTTCCTTTAAGCATAAAGAGATGAAATGGTCCTTAAGCATAAATTCTTAGTTTTTAGGAATCTCATGTATTGCTAAAATATTGGATTTTCAATATCTACGTGGGACGACTCAGAATATCTGTCACACTAAATGATTATATCCATTTCGTTCGATTCAGTTTTCCTCTCTATTTAATATTCTTCGAGATCCGTTGATGAAACCACATCATGTAAGATTGTGTCAAGTCCTGACATTTAAAATCCCTTTAACAACTCAGGTTGATCCTGATGAAGTCAATGCCTTGGCACAACTGATGACATGGAAAACAGCAGTGGCTAACATACCATATGGAGGAGCCAAAGGTGGAATAGGATGCAGCCCTGGGGACCTGAGCATCTCTGAGCTTGAGAGGCTCACCCGAGTTTTTACTCAGAAAATCCATGACTTAATTGGCATCCATACTGATGTTCCAGCTCCAGATATGGGCACCAACTCACAGGTTATTTTCCTTCATATATTATTTCGTGAAGAATTTTGATGAGAATTAGTTATCTGTATATGTTCATTTTTTTTAATATGGCCTATCTTCTTTGTTTTATGGATGTAGACAATGGCATGGATACTTGACGAATACTCAAAGTTCCATGGTTACTCACCTGCCGTTGTGACAGGAAAACCTGTTGTAAGTAACTATATATACTGCGGTGTGCGGTTTCAACACACATATGTACTGAAAAATACGTTTCCGGATCAAACAATATGTTTGCAGACCAAAATTGTAAAATACTGTGAAGATTTCTAAAATGGTGGTCAAATTAGGAATTTTTGTCAAGCACAATCCATTGGAATTTATCTAGGTTGCAACAAGATTACATGCTTAGCAGGCATAATGATTATTTGGATAGAAGCAAAGTATTTGACTCGTCAAATGATGCTGGCTTACCTTCTCATTATCTTGCATGTATTGTGAACTTGCTGCTCAACACACAGGACCTTGGAGGATCATTGGGAAGAGATGCGGCTACTGGAAGGGGAGTTCTGTTTGCTACTGAAGCCTTGCTTGCAGAGCATGGCAAAGGCATTGCAGGCCAGCGTTTCGTCATACAGGTAAATGGTGTGTATGTTAAGTCTTACCTTTAAAAAAATCCACATAGGAGAAAATTTCAGATTCCGTCAACTGCATGATATGCGCCTTTCGGCTCCGATTACAATAGCAATCCATGATTAGGTCTACCTTGTCAGTTTATCATTGAAAATCAGTCATAGCTAAACATTTTATCTGCAAAGGTTCTCTAATGAGTAACGGGTGCCTTGCTAACCCTTTTCAGGGATTCGGTAACGTTGGTTCCTGGGCAGCTCAGCTGATAAATGAAGCCGGTGGCAAGGTGATTGCTATCAGTGATGTCACAGGCGCCGTCAAAAACGTCAATGGCCTTGACATCAACCAGCTAGCGAAGCACTCAGCGGAGAACAGAGGGATCAAGGGCTTCAAGGGGGGAGACGCCATCGATCCAAACTCGTTGCTCACTGAAGAGTGCGACGTCCTCGTCCCAGCAGCGCTTGGGGGAGTCATAAATAAGTAAAGATTCTTCTCATTGCAGTCATTTTCACCCTACTGAAAAGTAGATTTTTTTCAGTTATTATAACCTATATAGTTGTTCGTCCTGAATAAATTGTTCGTTTGTACTGTTTTTTAACAGAGATAATGCTAATGACATAAAAGCAAAGTACATCATCGAGGCTGCCAATCACCCCACAGACCCAGAGGCAGACGAGGCAAGTTGATACCAACAGTTCCAGAGAGACTGACGGCTGCTTTCTGCAATAATGTTTTTCTGATCCCTCCCTCCCCCTGTATTCCATTCCGACCCCAGATCCTGTCAAAGAAAGGCGTCCTCATCCTCCCCGACATCCTCGCCAACTCTGGCGGCGTCACAGTGAGCTACTTCGAGTGGGTTCAGGTCCGTAGTTCTTGTTCTTTTTTTTTTTGAAGCATAGTTCTTGTCCTTTGAGCTGTGTTACAGACTAGTATAGAGCACTGTAATGTAAACTGAAGCGTGGTTTGGATGGTTCAGAACATCCAGGGGTTCATGTGGGACGAGGAGAAGGTGAACGCGGAGCTCCGGACGTACATGAGGCGCGCCTTCGGGGACGTGAAGGTGATGTGCCGGAGCCACAACTGCGACCTCCGCATGGGCGCCTTCACGCTGGGCGTCAACCGCGTCGCGCGCGCCACCGTGCTCAGGGGATGGGAGGCATGATTAGGCATGCCCTCCCGTGTCCCTCTGTGCTGTGCCTGTGCTGCGCGCCGTGTCCTCTTGAGCCTTGTTTTTCTTTGGTTATATTTATCGAACATCGAATCGAATCGATCAACGGAGGTCCGAGAAAAACAAGTTCGGTTAATAATAATTTCAAGAAGCGCGTCTTCTTGTCTTGGAGATCAATAGCGGAAGAAGAGTAATAAGCCTGTAATTCATAGCTGAGATGATGCTTGTTGGTGGTCTGCAAGCAGCAATGCCATTTGGTTTTCTTGCACGACTTTGGGTCATCCAGCCACGTTACGGGATATATATGCAGTTCCATTTCTTGGACGACTCTTAGGGTGTTTGGTTTCGACTTTCGAGCCAAATAATGTTTAGTTCCTGTGCTAGTAAAATATTGTTTCTTTATCACTACACCCCATAGATAAAGCCACTGTTGAAGCTGAAAGAAGGGTTAGCAGCTTGGTGACTTGTCTTCTGAAAAGTTGGGATCGGAAGTTTTTTTTTCTTTATTTTCTCTATCTTTCAGTTCCGATCGACTGGTGTAGCTCATTCTAGTATTAGTGGACTTGTCTCTTGCTCTTTTGTTCCAATGAGAAACACTATTTTTCTCCCACAATAAATCTGCACCAATTTAATTAGTGTTTATTTTTAGTCTAAACGAACATGCCTGTTGCTCTCTCTTGTAATTGTGTTGCTCTTGTCTTGTAAGCTGGGCAAAACCTGTCAGCTTTCAATATAAGCTGGGCCTGGTGCCTTTGGTCCAAAATAAGGGTTTGGTCTATTCACTAATCACTAGTTAAGCGAATCTTGTACTCTTAGAGCATGTTCAAGAGATTAGTCAAATCATTTTTTATAGCTAAATTTAATTATTATTAAAAAAATGTCTCCAACAAACTATAAATGGCTATCTTAATTTAATAGATCTCAATCCCACCTTATTCGCTCGCTACTTTTGGATAACCTACCTCGTTAGCCATCTCGTCTCTTAGGTTTACAGAGTCTATTAGAGTAATTTGATATTTTCTTGTCAAATCTATTTTAGAGAATAGCGAAATCAGATAATTTGGCTAGTTTTTCTGGTTAATCTATTGAAAATGCTCTTATAAAATAAAACCTTATTAGCAATATATCTTTTTTTTTACTTGCTTGCCTTTCATTATCAGCCAGCCGAAGCCTCAAGCATAATCAAATCGTACACGTATGCCGGAGTTACATGCCACGTCTCCGAGCGATGCGAAGATGAAACTTGCTTAGCTAAAAGGTGTGCTACCTTATTACAATTTCTATTAACAAAGGTAATGGAAAAATCTTGAAAGGCAAGACTGAGATCAGCAATCTCTCTGAGGAATGAGTCAATGATCGATCGTTGAGTTTCCCGTTTATTCCATAGCTGCACCACCTGTAGGCAATCAGACTCAATTGCCACACGCTGACATCCTAGCTGCATGGCGAACTTGACGCTGTCCCTGCACGCCATAGCTTCCAGCGAGCAAGCATCCAAGCCCTTATCATACCATGTTGCTTGTGCTGCCTGAAAAATTCTCCTGTCATCTCTGACAACACAAGAAGTAGCACCTTATTTGCTCTCAGCAGAGAAGGCTGCATCCGTATTAATCTTTAGATATCCAGCTGCCGGTTTCTTCCATATCTGGCATTCTTTCACAGCCATCTGCTGTCCCGGTTGATGCCTCAATTGCCACAGGTCATAAGCTGTATCTCTAGCCCATATCACCGCTTGTTGAATCGTCATTGACGATTCTCCATGTCGTCGTTTATTGCGTAACATCCACAAAGCCCACATACCGCACATAATCATTGCTCGATCACAGCAGGGGCACAGCTCTGTCATCAAATCAGCTGCCCAATTCACTGCATTCAGCTGTGGTATCTTCACTCTAGTAGCAACTTTGGTATGAGCCCAGAAGAGCTTAGCCGCTGTGCAGTCCATTAAGACATATTTGATCGACTCCTCCGGATTACCACATACCTCACAGAACTGT
The DNA here is from genome assembly GCA_038502445.1 of Eremochloa ophiuroides. Taxonomy (NCBI): domain Eukaryota; kingdom Viridiplantae; phylum Streptophyta; class Magnoliopsida; order Poales; family Poaceae; genus Eremochloa; species Eremochloa ophiuroides. The sequence continues at coordinate 5,897,934 of JAHLJS010000002.1, forward strand.
GTCAGCTCCACATGTCTCTTGAACAAAATTTGTCTCGTTGGTAAGAAGTCATTCAACACTCTCCACCAAAAAACTCGGACTTCCATCAAGCTTCCAAATCCTCTTCCATATAACATCACCAGATGAGCTCGGCTGTAGGATAAGGTGATCCTCAAACTTCCTTTTATGTAGAAGCTTGTATGCAGACTTAACAGTATATATCCTAGTTCGGTCTGAATCCCATGCCCAAAAATCAGCATCACCTCTTGCTACCGGCTGCCTAAGTATGGCTGCAGCATCGATCGGTAGGAAGCGGTTCCAGACTTCTTCCTCGTTCCAAGGTTCCATCATCTTGTAACAGATCAGAAACCGGGGCTGGTCCTACCACTCTCCGTGGTGTTATTGGTCGTCCACCAAAGTGATCCACAATCCATCGGTCACCCCAACTATCAGTGGTTTCACCATTCACCACACGTCGTATCAAGCCATGCTGAAGGGGCTCACGTCCTGCTAGGATAGCCCTCCATGTGGCACTAGCATGTTTCTTTCTGGTGGCTCTCATGAACTCAGAATCATGATAATATCGCCCTTTTAGCACTCTTGCACAAAGGGACTCTGGCCTGGAAATTAGGCGCCATCCTTGTTTTCCAAGCATCGCTAGGTTGAAGCACCCGAGATCCCGAAACCCCATACCTCCCTTGCATTTAGGATTGGTAAGGCGATCCCAGCTCATCCAGTGCATATGTCTATTATCTGCCGAGCTACCCCACCAGTAGTTTGCAATAGCCGACCTCATCTTCTTACAAGTGTTGATCGGTAGAAGAAAGCAGCTCATGGAATAAGTTGGAACGGCCTGAGCAATTGATTTGATTAAGACTTCTGTCCCTGCACAGCTTGCTTCACGGCCACACCATCCCTCTACCTGCCTTTAACTTGGGCCGGCAGGCACTCAAACACCTCACTCGTGGTCCTCCCCACCTCAGTAGGTAAGCCAAGGTACCACTCTGCCAAGGCTTCTTTTTGGATAGATAATCCTTGACTAACCACGAGTTTCATATCATCAGAGCAGTTTTTGCTATAGAAAATGGCTGATTTGTCACGGTTCACCAGCTGCCCGGATCCCCGATGATACCTTTCTAATATATCTCTCAGCCTGTCAGACCGTCGTTGCGATGCTTCAGAGAAAACGATGCAATCATCCGCAAAAAGGAGATGCGAAATCCAGGGTGAGTGTATTCCAGCTCTAATACCCCTCGACAGATGCATTGGTCCAACAGATTTGAGAAGACAAGACAAACCTTCAGAGCATAACAGAAATAGATAGGGCGATATAGGGTCACCCTGCCTAATTCCGCGAGACGGCCTGAAAGTTTCAGTGAGATTACCATTAACCTTGATAGCAAATGAGACTGATCTTATACACCTCATAATACGATCGACGAAGTCGGAGTGAAAGCCAGCCTCAGCATAATTCCTTCCAAATAAAGCCATTCAACTCGATCATATGCTTTCGCCATGTCTAACTTGACAGCATAAGCGCCCATCTTCCCTTTTTTCCTCTTCAGATAATGGATGCATTCATATGCTATCAAAACGTTATCCGTTATCAAGCGCCCCGGAACAAAGGCACTTTATTTGCTCCTCATCAATGATCTCATCCAAGAATTCACGCAGGCGCAAAGCCAAGACTTTAGAACAAATCTTGTAGAGAACATTGCAGAGAGAGATCGGACGATACTCTTTCATCTCCCAGGGGTTCCTTGTCTTGGGAATGAGCACAATGGTTGTACGATTAAGGTCCTCAGGCATGACCCCCCCCCCCCCCCCCCATTGAGAAAGTCTAGGACTGCTGCAATAATATCGTCCCCCATCAGATCCCAGTGCAACTGATAAAAACCTGCTGTGAATCCATTTGGTCCAGGGGCTTTGTTTGGCTTCATCAACTGCATTGCTCTCTCTACTTCAGAGGCCGTGTATGGCCTGGTGAGTCTCACATTCATATCATCCGTCACTTTTTTAGGGACAAAATCCAGCACTAAATCTGGAGCAAGAACCTCCTGACTAGTGAATAGTTGCTCATAAAAGGCACTTGCGATCCTCTCAATATCTCCTTGATCTGTCGCCACTGTACCATCCTCCCTCCTAAGAGCCGAAATCCTGTTTCTCTTGGCCCTCGCCTTGACTTTGCTTGGAACATAGCTGTGTTCCTATCACCATCTTTTAGCCAGTCGAGCCGAGATCTTTGTCTCTCCATGATTTCCTCTCTGGACAGCATTTCAGAGATACGTGACATGAGGTGTCGTTCATGCCTTGACGGTCCAGACCCCACAGATCGACCCCTGACTTCCTCTAGTTCATGCCTAAGAGAGGCCAGTGTTCTCCGTACTGAGCCAAAAATATTTTTCTCCCAGTTGCATAGCGAAGTCTGCGTTTCTTGGAGCTGATTCTGTAAGTCTCCCAGACCAGCAATACCTGCTCTCGACACCCAAGTATCACGAATGAGAGCCATGTAGCTTGGGTCACGCTGCCAAATGTTCTCCCAGTTGCATATCGGAAGCACTCAACCACCAGTGCACAGTGATCTGAAGTAGTAGTTTGGACGTGCCAAACCTTGACTTCTCTAAATAAACTTATAAATGAATTAGTTGCCAATCCTCTGTCCAGTCTCACTTTAGTATTGTGATCAGCATCCTGTCGATTGTCCCACGTATAAGGCAAACCAATAAAACCCAAGTCCGAGAAACCACAGACTGACACCGCCTCTCGGAACCCTTCCATCTGCCGCTCACTCCTGCCAACCCCCCCCTCCCCGAACTGTTCGTTAGCATGTAAGACTTCATTGAAGTCCCCAACACAGAGCCATGGCAGCGAGCTCCGGTCATTTAGCAATTTCAAACAGTCCCAGCTTTTGTATCTCAGTTCCCTCCGGGCCTCACCATAAAAGCCAGTGAAGCGCCACCTCTCTTTTGCTGACACTGGATCAAGAATGACCACGTCTATGTGACGTTTGTCAAGACTCTGGAGCTTGATCTGTACATCCTCTTTCCATAACAGCGCCAAACCACCACCTCTTCCATGACTCCCAACACCTAAACCATGTTTGAAGCCAAGTGACCGCAGCAGGCCATCTACCCGGTCAGAGAAAAACCTGGTTTCCGATAAGAAAACCACTACGGGCTGATGTAGCTCACAAAGGCTACGGAGATCACGAACTGCCTCGGGCTGCCCCAGGCCCCGGCAGTTCAAGCTCAAGAGTTTCATTGTGCCCGGCGGGGACTGCTGCTCGCAGCCGCCGCCGATCGCGCATTTTGGTTTGTGCTAATCCTCTTTTGTTTCTTCAGAGTTTCAATCATACTCTCACCACTCTTCTCAGAGCTCCCATCTAACTGGTTCACACGGGAATTCACCAAGCCCACCGGGACTAAAGCATTAGCCCCCATTGGAGGCAGGCTGAAGTCTTGGTTCTGGTCCCCCGTTCCACTAACCTTGGACTTTCTTTTTCGCACCGGCTGTCGAGCAGCTTCCTCAGGCTGAGTAAATAACTTCTTGTCTATCCCTTCTCTGGATTTCTTTACCTCCTCTAGAATGGTTTCAGTTTGCTTCAACGGAGACTGAACTTCTGCGTCCTCAGTTCCTTTCCCTCAACTCGACGAGGAGTGCTGGGATTCTTCATCACCCATGGAAGGGTGATCGCCCCCAGATTTACTGTGGTACACTCGGGAAGATCTCGCAGCCGAGGAGGAGCCGCTGCCATAAGACTCCGCCGCTGCTCCCGCAAAGGACTGCAGCCTCCTCCGCTTATCCTCTGGAGCACGAAGTTGCACATCATATGGCAGCTTTCCTAGGTCATCTCGAGGAACTGGCTGAGGGCACTCCACCTCCGAGTGATCTATCACGCCACAACCAAAGCAAAAAAATGGTAGTTTTTCATACTGAACTGTAAACTACCGTGGCTCTTCCAATCGGCTCATGCGAAGAAACACCCCTCGCCGGAGGGGTTTATCAATTTCAATGGCAACTCGGGCGCGTAAGAATGCGCCGCTCGCCTTGCCATCACGATCTACATCCATCTTCATCACTTGGCCAATTAACCCCATCGCCCGCTCACCGCGATTTTGATTCATCCATCCAAGTGGAAGATTCAAGATGCGAACCCAGATCTCCATTCGGTCGAAAACTATTTCCGATGCGCTTAATCTTTCATCATATAGCTTCAACACGACAGCATGTCTCCCAACCATCCATGGCGTGCCTGCCAGCACTCTCTCCATGTCTGCCTTGCATGCGAACTCCGCCACAAACAAGTTATCCACTTTGTTTCCGACAGCTCGAAGCTTCAGTCCAGCGGGGTTGCCCCACGCTGGTTTCATGGCGGAACGTACCGTGTTAACATGGACTGCCATGGGAGAGAGAACCTTCCCCACGACTGCCCACTCCATTTCCGGCTGCTCCACCATATCATCATCGTCACTGAAGTCTGCAACAGCACCCTCCTGTTCTGTCAGATTGAGGCGTTTCAGCATATCAGCGACACTAGGAGTAGAGCTGTTCGCTCCTTCTCCTGAACGTCCACCTCCTTCCGTGGCCATGATGCAAACTAGCAAGGAGTGGAATGAAACGTGATCTGCCCTTAGACAAGGAAGCAGACACAAACTGATCCCAACACTAATCCTAAGCGGCGCTTAGACCAAGTGGGGAAGGTCTGGAAGATTTGTGGTCGACAGCGCCGGAAATGGCTAACCGGCGATTTGCGGTGGCCGCCGTCGACTGGGAGTCGAAAGGCGGGGCGTGGTGTTAGCGACGCAACAGAAGGGAACGCACCAGAGGACGAACCAGAGCACGACGGCGACACGGTGAGCGCGCCCGCACTCAGGAGGAGTGCGCGCTCACGGAAACCAAACGTGCTGATCAGTGGACCCGAGTGGCAGAGACCGGGTGCGTGATTAGGCAGCTGCGTCTGCAAGCACGGCAAGCCGAGCGCTGCCTGTATTAATAGAGGGTAAACATGTGAGGAGAGGGTAACGATGAACAGAAACGTGGAAGACACGACTCCTCCTCCTCCTTCTTCGCAAGATATCCTTCTGCTTCCTTTCCAACAACTCCATTCTACCTACCCCTGCTTGGCCGCTAACATTTGGTATTCAGAGCGATCGATTCTCGTTCGTTTCCTTTGGATTTGGTTCGCAATTTGCCGTGGTTGGTCGATCTCGTCGCGTCGCGATTGAGTTCCCGTAATTCCTCGGATCCGCGGATCGAATCGAGGAACATTCAGCCTGGATCAATATCCACCTCCACCACCACCACCCCCCCCACACCCACACTACACTCGTTTCGTCCGCCGCCACGGAGCCATGAATCCGGATACGCAACTCCTCCTCGCTGAGATCCAGAAGCTTGCATCGGCACAGGCGACGACACAGCAGCAGCTCGCGGAGCAGCGCGATCTTCTCGAGCGCCGTTTCGTCGAGGCCGACGAGTCGCTGGAGCAGCGGTTCAAGGCAGCTGATGCTGCGGTCGAACAGCGGATCCTCGACACCGAGCACCGTCAGGATTCGCGCCTCCGCAACATCGAGCAGGCGACGTCTGACTTCTCCTCTTGGCGGCAAGAGCAGGAAGGCATCGTCGATGACCTTCGTCTCCGGATCGGCAAACTCGACAAGTTCTGGAACCGCTCGGTGATTGGGTCATCCTCCGAACCTGCAATCCTCATCGAGCCTCCTACCAGGACGGAGCAGCACGCCGCGTTTCCATCTGCGAACTACAAGGCTGCTCGGCCCAGCGGGCACCACGATGAGCTTCACCACCGGGAGAAGGATCATGGGGTGGTGACAACCCTGGTTCCTTCCCCGGTCAAGGGTACGATGGATCTGACTCCTTCTCTTACTGTTCCGCATGGTACTGCTTTTGATTTGGTCGCTGCTCGCAATAGGCCGCCCGATCCCCCCTATAATCCCACTGGCAAACTTCCTAAACTACATTTCCCCACATTTGATGGCTCTGATCTCAAATTGTGGATCACTTGTGCCGAAGACTATTTTGCCATGTATTCTGTCGATCCTACTGTGTGGATTCAGTGCTCTCGCATGCAGTTTTCTGGCCCCGCCAAGCGATGGATTCAATCTGTCACTGACCAACTGAAAACCATGTCCTGGGAACAGTTTTGTCAAGCCCTGCACAACCGCTTTGATCGTGATCAGCACGAGTTTCTGCTACGCCAACTTTACCGTATTCGCCAAAATTCTTCCGTCCAGGACTATGTCGACCGTTTTTCGGAACTGGTCGATCAACTTACAGCCTATGATCCCTCCACCAATACTCTGCACTACATCACCCGATTCGTGGATGGCCTTTATCCTGACATTCGTGCTGTGATTTTGCTTCAACGGCCCGATTCTCTTGATACTGCGTACACACTTTCTCTGCTGCAGGAAGAAGCTGGCGACCCCGTTCGTCGCCGGGATTCGCGTCCCTGGGTTCCGAAGGGTGGACATCCTGGCGCTCGTGGTGAGCGTCAGACAAGCGCTGATGCTGGGGCTCCTTCCTCGAAACCGTTGGACAGGAAGCTGGCTGACCTCAAAGCTTATCGGCGTTCTCGAGGCCTTTGTGATCACTGCGGTGATAAGTGGAGCCGCGATCATAAGTGTTCGGCCCAGGTCGGATTGCATGTGCTGGAGGAGCTGTACGCGCTGTTTGATGATTCCGCTACTATAGCCGATCCGGCAACAGAACTGTCTGAGCCAACAGATACTGAAGAAGCCTGTTGTTGCCTGTCTGAGCTGGCTGGGACCTCAACTACAGTGAAAACTCTTCAGTTTCTCGGGGTCTTTCACCATCAATCCGTGCTAATTCTTTTGGATTCGGGCAGTTCTCTCTCTTTTGTCAGTGAGCAGTTGATCTCTCAGTTGGCGGTCCGAACAGAGCACTGTCAGTCCATGGCTGTCAGAGTGGCCAATGGTGAGTTGATGCCCTGTTCAGCACTTCTTCCAGCTGCTGTGTGGTCGATTGGACCCTACACTTTCCAGCATAATCTGCGGGTGCTACCACTCGGGTCATTTGACATCATTCTGGGCATGGATTGGTTACAATTGTTCAGTCCGATGAAGGTGGATTGGCGTCAGCATTGGTTGCAAATTCCATACAATGGCACGTCTATCCGTCTTCAGGGCATCACATCTAGTGCTGCTGAGCATTCAACCGAGGTTGTTGTTCAACTGCTGGCCGTGTCTCAAGCCGGGAACCACCCTGCTACAGAGCTTCCACCGGCCATTCACCAGTTGTTGGCTGACTTTCCAAGTCTCACGGCTCCACCTGACGGTCTGCCGCCCCAACGTGCTTGTGATCATGAGATCCCTCTCATTGATGGTGCTCAGCCAGTCTCTGTGCGCCCTTATCGCTATCCTCCGGCACTCAAAGACGAAATTGAGTCTCAAGTGGAATCAATGTTGCAGCAAGGCATCATTCAACATAGCACATCTCCATTCAACTCTCCCGTCTTGCTAGTTCGCAAAAAGGACGGTTCCTGGCGGTTTTGCGTGGATTATCGCTATTTGAACGCCCTCACTGTCAAGACTGCTTTCCCCATACCAGTGTTTGATCAGCTTATGGATGAATTACATGGTGCTCGCTACTTCTCCACTTTGGATCTGCTGTCGGGCTACCACCAAATTCGTCTTCGTCCTGGCGAGGAGCACAAGACGGCCTTCTCGACTCATGTGGGTCACTATGAGTTTCGGGTAGTCGCGTTTGGCCTCTCGGGAGCCCCAGCCACCTTTCAGGGCGCTATGAACGCCACTCTCAAGCCACTCCTTCGCCGATGTGCCATTGTATTTTTTGATGACATTTTAGTATACAGTAAGACCCTTTCCGAGCACCTTGATCATCTGCGTCAGGTGTTTGCTTTACTTGCTCAGGATTCTTGGCGAATCAAATTATCCAAATGCAAATTTCTTCGTACAGAGATATCTTATTTGGGACACATCATTAGCGAACATGGGGTGGCCACTGATCCAGATAAACTGTCGGCAGTTCAATCTTGGCCCACGCCGACATCAGTAAAGGAGTTGCGTAGTTTTTTGGGTTTTGCAGGCTTCTACCGCCGGTTTGTACGTCATTATGCCATCATAGCTAAACCTCTCACTGATCTTCTAAAAAAAACACTCTATTTCAGTGGTCTTCAGTACATGATTCGGCTTTCTCTGCTATCAAGAAGTGCCTCTGTCAAGCTCCTATTCTGGCTCTTCCAGATTTTTCTCAGCCGTTTTGCCTTGAGACTGACGCATCAAAGACAGGGATCGGGGCAGTACTTCTTCAGAAAGGTCGTCCTCTTGCTTTTCTCAGCCGGGCCTTGGGTCCCCGTAATCAAGGCCTTTCTGCATATGAGAAAGAATATATGGCCATCTTGATTGCTGTAGACCATTGGCGTTCCTATCTTCAGTTGGGCGAATTTCAGATCTTCACCGATCAGCGCAGCCTCACCCATATGTCTGATCAACGTCTCCATACAGTGTGGCAACAGAAAGTCTTTACTAAACTTCTCGGGCTCCAATATCGTGTCGTTTATAAGCCCGGGGCAGACAATCGTGTGGCAGACGCGTTGTCACGGCGTGGTCAGCTCCAGGAACTCTCAGCGGTGTCTGCGCCTGTTCCTTCTTGGCTTGAGGATGTCCGAGCTACTTACAACTCTGATTCTAAGGTGCAGTCCATGGTATCTCAGTTGGCTGTTTCGGCTTCAGCAGTGCCCAATTTCACTCTGCAGCAAGGACTTCTTCGTTTCAAGGGCCGCATTTGGGTTGGCAATGATGCAGCTATGCAAACTAAGATCATTGCAGCCTTCCATGCATCAGCTACTGGCGGCCACTCGGGGTTTCCCGTCACCTATGATCGCATTCGGCGTCTGTTTGCCTGGGTGGGACTCAAGTCGTCTGTCCATCGTTTTGTCTCAAGCTGTGCAACCTGTCAACAAGCCAAGCCCGATCGGGCCCGTTACCCTGGATTGCTTCAGCCCCTGCCCATTCCCACAATGGCTTGGCAATGCATTTCCTTGGATTTCGTGGAAGGCCTGCCTCCCTCTGGGGGTAAGAACTGCATCCTTGTGGTGATTGATCGGTTTTCCAAATACGCACATTTCATACCATTGGCTCATCCATTCTCAGCATTGTCAATCGCCAAGCTTTTTATTGCCCACATCTATAAGCTTCATGGATTGCCTTCTTCCATTGTGTCGGATCGTGACAGAATCTTTACAAGTCAGCTATGGCACGAATTGTTTCGGCTCTCTGGGGTTACACTGAACATGTCTTCAGCCTATTATCCGCAGTCGGATGGTCAGACAGAACGAGTTAATCAGTCCCTAGAAACATTTCTGCGTTGCTTCGTCAGTGCTTGCCCCTCCAAGTGGCTTGACTGGATTTATTTGGCTGAATACTGGTACAACACTTCTTGGCACTCGTCCTTGGGACATTCACCCTTTTTTGTTCTTTATGGGCACCATCCGCGGCACTTTGGCCTTTCTGATCAGGCTGCATTGGCACCTGCTTCTCTTGCTGATTAGCTCCATGAAAAGTCCATGATGACCACCCTCATTCAGCAGCATCTTACTCGTGCCCAAGCACGTATGAAGACTCAGGCTGACAAAGCTCGCTCCGAACGCCAGTTTGTAGTGGGCGATTGGGTGTACCTCAAGATGCAACCATATGTTCAGTCGTCGCTGGCACCACGAGCTAACCAAAAACTTGCATTTAAGTTCTTTGGTCCGTTTCAGGTGCTGTCCAAAATTGGGAACGTCGCCTACAAGCTTCAACTTCCAGCGTCTACGAGCATCCATCCGGTCTTCCACGTGTCGCAGCTCAAGACCGCGGTGCCTACATCAAAGACAGTGTCGGCTCTTCCCCGCGCCCTCGACAGCCTCCAGTTCCCTCTGAAGGTGCTGCAACGTCGCGTCCGCACCTCCGACTCTGCCGTGATACCGCAAGTTCTCGTGCAGTGGTCCGGTCTGCCTCGCTCTCTCGCTACCTGGGAAGACATGGAAGAGCTTCGCCAACGCTTCCCTCGCGCACCTGCTTGGGGACAAGCAGCCTCTCGACCGGGAGGGGATGTTAGCGACGCAACAGAAGGGAACGCACCAGAGGACGAACCAGAGCACGACGGCGACACGGTGAGCGCGCCCGCACTCAGGAGGAGTGCGCGCTCACGGAAACCAAACGTGCTGATCAGTGGACCCGAGTGGCAGAGACCGGGTGCGTGATTAGGCAGCTGCGTCTGCAAGCACGGCAAGCCGAGCGCTGCCTGTATTAATAGAGGGTAAACATGTGAGGAGAGGGTAACGATGAACAGAAACGTGGAAGACACGACTCCTCCTCCTCCTTCGCAAGATATCCTTCTGCTTCCTTTCCAACAACTCCATTCTACCTACCCCTGCTTGGCCGCTAACACGTGGCCGTCGGTGATCGGAGTGATCGCCGGCGTAGCAGTCTAGATCACCGTCGTGGCGATCTAGATCGGGATCGGAATCGTAGTCGTCACCCTTACTAGCAATATATCTCGACATACAATCTATCCACTTCAGAAATGCACTCACATGCAATTAAAACCCACTAGTACATGTGATGTCCATGTTGGCAAGGCACATGGGCATTTTATTATCTACGTTAATATGCCATGCAATCCATTAACATTAAATTATAATAGTTATTCCTTCTTATAACTAAACATATAGTCTAATTTCATTCTAAAAGAAACTCTCTAAATTCTTGCAGGAATAAAGATTTTGGTGAAAACTATTCCCTCCGTACTCGTAAAAGTTGTCATTTTGGAAAAGGGTTTTGATCAAACATTGGGTATATAAAAAGTATGAATAACTTTTAAATTGTTAAGTTTGAAAATACGAAAACTATAAATAGATTTACCTTCAAATATATTTTCATATGTATATATCACTTTTCAATAAAAATTTTTATAGTATGGTATCAAAGTCATGATTTGGAGATCACATCCTTATCCTAAATGATAACCTTTACGATTATGGAGGGGATACACAACAACGTATCTAAGTGGTTATTCAAATATAAGTATTTTTTTATATTTTTTGCTAGCCAAATAGGCTATTGACTCTTCCAGATGCTATAAACATGTGTAATTCCCATAGCAACGTTTTATCTTCAGAGTCAAAGATGTAGTTTGAGGACTACTTGCATGCACAATTTTAATTAAACAAATGAACAATTCACCACCATCCTTTAGAGGTTAGAGCACAATAATAAAGCCAAGCTATTTAGATATAAGTTAAGTTATAAGAATCAAACCATACAATAGATGTCTCTAATTTATTTTTCTCTCTTATATTTCTCCTCATAACACTTATCATTTAGACTCACTTATGTCTATGCGTGTCTAACTTGGTGTTACATGAAAATCAAGCTCTCCTCTCTCTCCTCTACAAGTCTATTATTGTATCTATTTTAAGGCTTCAAGATTTTTCCTTCCCACAATCTGTTTTTTTTTTAATATTCGTGTGGTGAACGCCAGACGCCAGTGAACGGATGGATGGACGGTGGACGCATGACGTACTCGTTGTATGTTCAGACTAGTAGCAGCTAAAACGACATTTTTTTTTTATCCTTGGACGTCCAGTATATTGAGACGGAGGGAGTAGATCTCAGCCCAAAACTAAGACCTGCGCTAGCTACATCCATCCGAGGAACAGAGCAAGAGCAAGCTAAGAGCGATATCCAGACTCCAGGTGCTAGATTCCCCGTTCTGAGGTCCTTCTGGCGCCCGCTGACGGCGGTTTCTAGCCTCCACCCTCCCCGGTCCCGGTCTGCCCCCACCCCCAGGCTAGGCCTCGGTCAGGTAACAGTTCTTTCGATCAATCAGCGCTTATTTTCAGCCACGAAATAATATTTTTCTCTCATAATAAATCAGCACGAGCGAAATCAGCGCTTATTTTTCAGCCCAAAAACTCTTCTTCGTTGAGTTTTATATGTTGCAATTGCAGTGAGCTAGGAGTACTGCTTACCTGCTTGCTCGGTTGTACTTTTGATGGTAGATTAGTACTACTGCTACCTTGCTTGTTGCGTTGCATGCCTCTTTCTTTAGTAAACCCTCCAAAATGTACAGTCACAATTTTATTAAAAAACACCCCCAATATTTACACCATCAATTTTCATTAAACACGTGTTAATAGTATATTTGAACTTATAGGCGTTAATATGTTTTCTAAAATTTTGTAAGTTTGACTTACAATGAACATAAAGTGAACTATAATTTAAAACATAGGGAGTAGATTATTAGTGCTTCAGCGATTGGCTACTTGCTTGGTCCTTCACATATTCTTATTGGACACTTGCAATTGCAATTCAGGAAAGTATGCATTAAATAGTCACTTTTCTGGCTAAGATAAATTGGAATGGAACTTGTTTGGCTACTACAAAGCTGTAGACCACCCCCGCCTTCCATGTTTTGAGGCCATAAGAAAGAGACCAATGTCCTTGCCTGGTGTATTGTCTCATCCATATCTCCTTTGTGGTTTACAAGAATTTAAAAAGGTCTTCTAACCTGTTATTTTTCCCGTGTTCTATTTGTTGATCTGATGCTAAACAGATTAAGGGATGGAGCATGCTGTTGTTAGCGCTGCTGAAGGTTCAATTCATACTCTACTGGGGAAACTGGGCACAATCCTCATTCAACAAGCTGCGCTTGTTGGTGGTGTCCGAGGTCAGCTGCAGTACTTGAAGGATGAGCTGGAGAGCATGATGGCCTTTCTTCAGGATCTCTCTGAGAAAGATGAAAACCGCAGGCAAGTTAAGATATGGATGAAGCAAGTGCGAGAGGTTGCTTACGATGTTGAGGATTGTATTGATGAATTTAAACACCACATTGGTAACCACAGCAACAACTATGGCAGAGGTTCTGCATCATTTTCCCGTAGAATCACCCAGTTATTGCGGACCATCAGATTGCGGCATCAGATTGCCAGACAAATTCAAGAACTAAAAACACGTGCTGCTAGTATCAGTGACCGAAATTCGAGGTAACTTTAGCCAACAAAGCTAGTAGTAGCTACAGAAAAACTTTTTCCCTAATATATGTGATTATTATTTTTTATTTGGAACTCAGCATGAAAGCAACAAGCTCACATATAGGAGAAAGGGGCGGCTCAAGTGTATTTGTTATTTTTGTCCTCATATCTGTAGCTTAAAAGTTATGTTTCTACAGTTATCTTCTCAAATAACCATGGCGCTGACATGTGGGTCCTAGTTATGCCAGTGAGGCAAAACCACCAATTGAAACCACATAGGGGTTACCTGGTCTTGTAGATCGGGGGTGGAAGTTGATACACAACCAAACATAAAGGGGGTTATATAGACTTATTTCCTATTTTGAGAAAGAATATATGGCATGAATTATGCCAGCAGTTGTATCTGACAACTTTAGTGTTTTTGGTATATGGGAATTGCCATTCGCCAAACAAATTAAGCCTTATTCCCTCAGATTTTTCTAGAAGCTGCTTATATTCTGGAACCACCAAAATATGCAACAAGTATCAACCTACACCTAGAAATTAGAATTCTTAACAAGTAGGTTATATGAGCATATATGAAGCCATAAATCCCTCACTTGGCATTTCATCAACCTATAATGAAAAGTTAGCATATACTATCATAATTCCTTTTGTTGCAAAGAAAAAAAATCTTTTGCTGCTTTATTACTTATAATGAAAAGCCATAATTCCTTTTGCTGCTTTATTACTTCTATGCGGCTTTCTACATTGAAGTTTGCACCTCATCACCATTATGCATTGACTTTAAATATAAGATTAATCTCCAAATCGTTATGATAAATTGCTGATATGTTTTTTATCTGGCTCAGTAGCTACCTGTACCTGCTACACATTGTCACAGTAACTCTGAACTCATGTAGGTATGGGGGCAGTCATCTCATGTGTGGTGCTTCTGGGAATAGTATAGCCACTTATGGCAACCCAGCTAATCTTTTCGATTCGGGTACACGTATCTCTGCTCTCTTTCCTGAGGTAAATCAGCTTGTGGGCATCGAACCCCGCCAGGATAATATTGTTAAATGGTTGATGGAAGACCATATACAACAGTTACGTGTGATATCTTTGTTTGGTTTTGGTGGATTGGGAAAGACCACTCTTGATATGACAGTATACCAAAGCCTATCTGCAACAAATGCATGCTTTCAGTATCAGGTCTTTGCTACAGTATCACAGAAATTTGATGTCAAGGTGCTAATGAGAGGCATTCTTCAGCAAATTATTCAACCAGGCTATCACCCTAGTCATGCTAGAGATGGTGAAGCACCCATAGAAGATCCACTCAAAGGCATAGAAGCATGGGATGTGGGACAACTCGCAAATATGCTAAGGCAGCAGTTGGAAAACAAGAAATATCTCATTGTTCTTGATGATATTTGGAGCATATCGGCATGGGAAGGTATTCGATTTTTTTTCCCTGACTCAAACACTGGTAGCATGATACTGGTTACTACACGAATCAAAGCTGTAGCATATAGCTGTTGTTTTCATGAGTATGACCGAGTTTATGAAATTGAGCCTCTCACAGATCACGAATCAAGGGACTTATTTTTCAAACGAATATTTGGTAGCACAGCTAATTGTCCTGAGAATCTGAAGGAAATTTCAGCGAAGATCCTGAGAAAATGTGGTGGTACACCCTTAGCAATAGTTAGTATAGCAGGCCTGTTGGGGAGCAAGCCGGGACACAGTATAGAACAGTGGCAGAAGATTTATGGCTCTCTTGGTTCAGAGCTAGAAACCAGTCCTTCGCTTGAAAGATTGAAGCAAATACTTGAGCTTAGTTATAATGATCTTCATTACCAATTGAAAACTTGTTTCTTGTATTTAAGCATTTACCCTGAGGACCATAGTATCAGAAGGAAAAGTTTACTTAGACGATGGGTAGCAGAACGTTTTGTGACCGAGAAGCGTGGACTGAGTGTGTTTGAGGTGGCAGAAAGTTACTTTGACGAACTCATCAACCGAAGCATTATTCAGCCCGTGGACATGAACATCACTGGGAAGGTCAAAACTTTCCGAGTTCATGACGTTATGTTGGAGATCATTGTGTCAAAGTCAATCGAAAAGAACTTTGTTACTCTGGTAGGCAACCAGCATACTTCTGTTCCACAAGAGAAGATTCGTCGGCTATCTGTTCATAGTGGAGGTGCGGTGAAAGATATCTCCACAAGGGAAATGTTATCCCACGTCCGGTCCTTGAGTATATTTGCTGATGGAGAAATACTGCAGTTTGGATGGATGAAGCTAGTGAAAACATTGGACTTAGAACGTTGTGAGTTTGTGAGAAACAAAGATCTCAAAAATGTGTGCCGACTGTTTCAGTTAGAGTATCTTTGTCTCAGAAAAACACGTGTTATAGAGCTCCCAACACAAATTGGAAACCTGCAGAAGTTGGAGACTCTGGATATAAGGCAGACAAGCATAAAGCATTTGCCTCCTGGCATTACCAATCTAGCACGGTTAGCAAGCTTACTTGGAGGCCGAAGGTCTTATAACTACGATGGCTTGTGGCCTATTTCTAAATTCTGGGGGTTAACTGTTCCCAAGAATCTTGGGAATCTTGTAAGCCTTACAACACTTGCTCAGATTGAAATCACAGATTTCACATCCCCTTACATCAGTGAGCTGGGGAAATTGTCGCAATTGAGGGAGCTTGGGGTAATGATGTTTGTTGATGATCAAAACAGCTGGGCATCCTTGATCTGTGCACTTGAGAAGCTAAGCAGCAGCCTTTGCTCACTTCTACTTTGGCTACCTGATGGTGCGATCAACTTTGACTCTCTCGACTCATTATCCAAGACACCAATATTCATGCAAAGTGTGAACTTCCGGGGCAAATTAGGAAAATTACCAAAGTGGTTCCCTTTGCTATGCAACCTCACTGAGCTGACCATTCGTGCAACTGAGCTAAGCGTCGAAGTAGACCTGAAGATACTTGCGCGGTTACCTTGCCTGCTCTACCTTAGGTTGCATCACAGTGCGTTCACAGGAACAGAATTTACAGTTTCGGCATCAGAATTCCCATGCCTTAAGCTACTCGTCATTCAGGTTGCAGTGTTTGAAACTCTGAAGGTGAAGTTTGAAGAAGGGGCCCTCCCTAAGCTCGACAAGCTAGAGTTGTCTCTGTTTGAAGAAGCGTCCATCCAAGAGATCTCTGGCATCAAGTTTCTTCCTAGTCTTAAGGAGCTAGCCGTTTGTACGTGTCCAGGCAATTCAATGGTGGATACCGTAGAGGATGCCATGCACGCTCTCATGGTTCAAGCTGAGGAGAACCTCAACAACCCTACTGTCAGTCTCAAGGTAAAGCAGTGGATAACAGAGGAATCAACGTACTGCAATGTGGATTTGACAAACTAGTCTAAAAAAAAAGATAAAATCTGTGAACTTATGTTTTAATCTAGTTAGTTACTACCTCCCGTCCATTTTATCTAGTTAGCTTGGCTTAGGGCCTGTTTGGGAAATTCATTGATGCGTGTTGGGTCCTGAAATGGCGCACCGATGCCATCTTGATCCTGCATAGAATCGTAGGTTTTTTTTCCCCAATTTAACCCTTTTTCTATCAAAAATTCATATTTGTTTCACTGGACGTTGTAAACCTATCTTTAACTCTGAGCTCGGCACCGTACATCAAGGTTGGTGTAGCTGGTGACATGACGCTAATGTGGCCAGAGTGCGGCGCGACGATTGAGACACCATGATCTGCGGATTAGCTCCAAACGAGACAAATTATGAGAATTTTTATTATGGTTGAGAAAAAATAGACGGCTCACGAGTACCGATCCGACGGCTAAAAAGGGATAGTAACCAAGAGTTACCTGGTACCTTCTAAATGCTGAGTTTGTAGATACCTGGCACATATTGAAATTAGTGGGACCAACGCTTAAAAAAAAGTCTGATAATACTATTCTTGAAATTTAATTATGTAATTAAGGGTAGATTGGTCAGGGCACGCGGATTGGAGGATCGCAACCATCGGCCATCCATTTTCAGCGGTGGCGGCCGGTGAGGTGCGCGCCTCCACGGACGCCCAATAAGCAACGGCGGCCTCGCTGTCCCCAGTGACCGGTTCGACCATCTCCTTCGTGTGGCGTGCACGTGCACGTGTTGCAGGGCGTCGGCGGTGGCGGCGTCGTTCTTGGCACCAAAGTTGTTCTAGGGATCGTCCGACGTGGCCGACGCGGCGGCGGCGGCGTGGGCGGATGACCTGCCAATGATCCTGGACCTCCACTTCGACTTGGATGGCCCGTTGCAGATGAAGTCCCGGTCGCCGTTTGTGGGTGTCCGTGAGCATGCCCCTGATCCCAGAACTCAACCTCGTCGAGTGCGCTGGATTCAGGGCCTGAGTTCGAGCCGTGATGTACTTGTGTTTTTATGGTTTCTCATCACCGGATTGCATATTGATCTTATATTCCCAATGAACTTAGATATTACCAGTACTAAACAAACAGAACGTTTCATTGCCTTGTCTGACAGAATTCATGTCGTGGCAATTACCATACTGCCTTTGACGTATAAATTAAATTAGAGGTAATTTCTTACTTGGGTACCAAGAGTAACTAGGAGGTACCTCCAACCACCGTAAAAGGACTCGACAAATTATATATGTTTCTTGATCAACTCGACGAGAAGAATTCAATGATGCAATCCATTCTTGCACTTGATAATAATTAAGTAGAAAAAACGGCATACTCGGTTTTGGGAATGGGCCATGCCGGTTTCGGATGGATTAATCTCTGAAAAACTGTTCTTTTTTTTACATCCGGGCTTCAAATGAGATGGGTTAGCCCGCCTCTGAAAAACTGTTGTTTTTTCCATCCGGGCTTCAAATGAGATGATCTAAATTTGTTTTCCAACTATCTTGACGTTTTGAAGTTACAATATGATGGTGGAGTCCATTTTGTATGACCAATTTTACTTGTCGACACTGTCAAAACGCACTGCCAAGTAAATCTGGCATGGATAAGTGGTAGGACTAGGACCTCAGCTGATGCCATGTCTAGAACCTCAGCTCGACGTTCCCTCCCATCTGTCCCATTAAAAAAAAAGTCATTCTTGCTTCCAATAAGTTAATTATCTTTAACTTTGACCAAATATATGTAACAAACTATTAATATTTATAGTATATAATTAGTATAATTAGATCTTCGAACATATTTTCATAATAAACTTTTTTAAAGATATACTAATATTTCTCACAAATCTAGTCCAAGATTGACGGGCGCAAGTCTCATAGCGATTTTTTTATGGGTAGCGATTCTTTTTAATGGGACGACGGGAGTATTTCAATAATAAAAAAACCTACAGATATGCCGATGCATTCGGCATCAAATTTGCTCCCGTTGCTAGTTCTCGCGCACAAAGCCTCATCAAACACACGATGACTTGTCGCACCTCTCGAATCTTGATCACTCAACGAGAGGGTCGGTAGAGATGAAGCTGTAAACGACCATGTCCCTGAGCCTCCCCTTGACCTCGCAGTAGCTCCGCAGCACGGCCTCCCGCTGGAACCCGGCCTTCTCCATCACCCGCCGCGACGCCGCGTTGTCGACATCCACGAGCGCCTCGACGCGCTCCACGCCGGGGAACTCGCCGTCGCCGAACGCCGCGGCGACCGCGCGCTTGACCGCCGCCGTGGCCACGCCCTTCCCCCAGTGCGCGCGCGCCAGCAGCACGCAGAGCTCGGCGCGGCACGCGTCGTCGGTGGGCGTCACGGACACCGCGCCCACGGGGCGGCCGTCGCCGAGGCACACGGCGCGGAACCACGGGTGCGGCAGCACGGCGTCGCGCAGGAACGCGAGGAGGGCCTCCCGGGACGTGTAGGCGTCCCACGTCATGAAAGCCGTCACCTCCGGGTCCGACGCCCACTCCATCATCGCGTCCACGTCGGCGAGCTCGAACCGCCGGAGCGTCACCACCGCGGGCACGGGCCGCGGTTGCGCAGGCGCTTCTTGCTCCATCTCTCAGCCTCCGATCCGGCGCGTTTTGCTTTTGCTTGGTGGTGATGTTGTGTCACTAGTGGAGGCTTTTTGCGTCCTGTCTCTGCTTTCAGGCTTTCAGCCACACTAATCAAAAGTGGGTGGAGATAGGGCTCACAATCACACGTGTGTAGGCCCCACACCAGCACTGAATTTATCTGGATTAGGAGCAGAGTGACGTGTTCGATTGATCGAGTTAATTCTCTGGGCAATCGCATTTGGTATGGCATCACGCTCATGGACACGTACGTGGCGTCGAGAGGCTTTCCAAGCGGCGAAGCAGGTGTTGTCGGAGCAGATGTAGAGCATCCACGTGCGGTACCAAACAGCCAACTCTTCCAATCTTTGGTCCCAAACAAAGACACCAGCCAAACAACATGCTGGCACGGTCGACTTTGATATACATGATTGCATTGATACATATTGTTCCTTATTATGCACGTAATAATAACTATGGCTGTGAAGACACACTTACCAACAGCTCCATTCCATAGAATGAAAGATGAGATGCTTGGAGCTGAGCTGATCGTTCTCATTCAGGGCCGAGGAGGGGGTCGTCGGAGAGGAAGCTGTACATGACCATGTCCCTGGCTTGTCCCTTGTGCCAGTAGTGCCTGCGCAGCACGCCCTCGCGGCGGAACCCGGCCTTCTCCGCCACGCGCTGCGACGCCGGGTTGCGCACGTCCACCAGCGCCTCGACGCGCCGGAGTTCGTCGGGCGCCAGGTCCGCGAACGCGTCCCGCAGAGCGCGGCGCACGGCGGCGGTCGCCACGCCCTTGCCCCAGTGCGCGCGTGCCAGCACGTAGCCGAGCTCCCCGCGGCAGCGCTCCGGCGTGGGCGACACGGACACCGCGCCCACCACCTCGCCGCCGGAGACGCAGATGGCGCGGAACCAGCGGTGCGGGAGCACTGTGTCGCGCAGGTACGCCACCACCGCCTCCGCCGACGCGTACGGCTCCCACCGGCAGAACGCCGCCACCTCAGGGTCCGACGCCCACGCCATCATCGCCTCCGCGTCCGACAGCTCGAACCGCCGGAGGGTCACCTCCGCCATCGACTCGCCGACGGTGGTGGTGGGGGTGGGGGGGGGGGGGGGGGGGGGGGGGGGGGGTAGGTTAGTCGGAGGGCCGCACGGTGCGTCGCTTATAAAAACGATGTGTCGCTATGTTGCACATACGTTTCTGTTTGGCACTTGGGCTCAGAGTAAAAATCACTGAAATTGCTTGCACATCCGACGGCAAGATTTGTTAAAAAAAAAAAGGAAAATCACTCGGGCACTGGGTCGGTGTCGACGAAGCTGAAGATGACCATGTCTCTGACGACGCCCTTGATGGCGCAGTACTTGCGGAGGACGGCCTCCCTGGTGAACCCGGCCTTCTGCAGCACGCGCTGCGACGCCGGGTTGTGCACGTCGACGAGCGCCTCGACGCGCACGAGCCCCGGCACCTCGGCGAAGACGGCGGCCAGCATGCGCTTCACGGCGGCCGTGGCCACGCCGCGGCCCCAGTGCGCGCGCGCCAGCACGTAGCCCAGCTCGGCGCGGCACGGGTCTGCCGTCGGGGACACGGACACGGCGCCGACGGGGCGGGACTCGCCGGAGACGCAGATGGCGCGGAACCACGGGTGGGGGAGGACGCTGTCGCGGATGAAGGCCAGCACCGGCTCCGTCGACTCGTACGGCTCCCACCGGCACGGGGCCGCCACCACCGGGTCCGACACCCACGCCATCATGGCGTCCACGTCGCTCAGCTCGAACTTCCGGAGCGTCACCTCAGCCACGGTTACCTTCGCGGGCTTGGCTTCTTGGGTTACTGGTGTCGCCGTGGCCTCCATTGCTCAGTTGTTTTCTTTGGCTCTGATGGATGTCTCGAGCTCTCGATGCGGCAGTGCAGCTGCTCGCATCTGTTCTTATACTTCATGTTCCAGCGGATGAAGCAGCTTAGTAGCTAACTTCGTCTGACTTTGACTTTGACCAGGGAGAAAGGAGAATCTTTGGTTTAGATTAGCTTACGCAAATTGCCAAATTGGTGTCGCACTCGCACATGTGGTAGTATGAGCCTATCGCCTTCTTGCGGGAAGGAACGAGGAAGCCGGCAAGAAGGAAGGTGTGAGATACTGAGGTATGTATGGATCGTGGCTGCATACACATAATTGCAGGTAAAGCCAAACGGTCAACTTGACTGTGACTTCTTTACTTCTCTATATACAAGAGTCTCGGAAATACAAATACTCCTACGTTAATCAGATTTACCTGTTTAATAACAGCCAAACATATCATGATGACATCAAAACCTGAGAGACTACAAATCACATCCTCCATGGAGCTTCAACATGAGTCTTAAAGTGCCCAAGTGCACATCAACACAAGACTGTTCTGTCTGTCCCTCTGAAGTCTGACTCCTGGAGCGGCAAGACAAGCACCTCCAACCGTACGAATTAACCGTCCATGACGAACACAAGAAGCTCTCGCATCTTAGAGACGATCGAGCAGCGCCAGTGCCGCGGCAGCGGCGAAGACGAAGAGCGTTCCTGGTTTGCTATCGTTTCCGTCGGAGTATGGGAGGGTGGATGCCGGTGTAGCCTTCGATCCGGGCCCTGCAGTGTCAGAAATTCAGAGTTGAGTCTCTTTGGTGTCAGTATCACCCAGTGTATTCAAACGCTACCATTAAGCCTGAAGATACCCTGAACTATGTACCTGCAGGGGTGGCGTTGGCGTCCGTCAGCGCCGCCGGTGCCGGAGACGGCATTGGAACTCCCACGGCTGCAAAAGCGAGCAACAAATTTTTTCTCAGTTGCAAAAACGGTCGGCTTCTTTCGATTGTCAGGCCGGCTTACCGTTGCACTGGCTGGCAGGTGGCGCCTGGACCTTGCACGCCGCGGGCAGCCGCAGCGCGCGGTCGCCGTCGACGGCGACGCCGAGCGACGCGGCCGTGCCACCGACCACCATGCAGAGGCAGGTCGGGCTGGACCGCAGCATGCCCGACACGGCCGAGCAGCACGGCCCGTCGGGCGTCGTCGCGTTGCCGGACATGTAGTCCATGCACGGGTTCAGGCTGACGAGCTCCGGCATGCAGCCCGGGCCGGACGGCGCCGCCGCCGCCTGCTGCGCCGTGCACGGCCACGCCATGACCATGGCCGCCGCCAGGGCCACGGCAAGGCCGCGCGAGGCGGCGGCGGCGTGATGATAAGGTGCCTCCATTGGCTGGCTTTCGATTGACGAGGGTGGCTTCGCTTGTTGAATTAGATAAGGAGCGTGGATATTATGGTATGATTTGTAGTGACGGTCCTGCTCTTGGCAGGTCGAAACTTGTTGAATTGGATGCCCTGTCGTCGTGACAGGCCAGGTAAGCCGGTTCGAGCGCCGAACTTGGTCCTTTTGTTCTCGTACGGGGTTGGTCAGCTTCTCGCCAAATCTTAGCGCACGTCTAGAAAGTAGGAACGCTGCAAGGCGAAAGGAGGAATTCGCAGTGTTGTTTCACTTTGCTCGCCAACCATTCCTACCTGACCTAAAACAGAGGCGTTTTGATCCACACATGGATATGGAACGATAAAAAATGGCTCGGCGGCGCTGCTGTTGGCTGCGCTGGCGTCGGCCGTCGGGGCAGGTGGCTACGTCGCTGATAGCCTGATAACGTCGTTCCCGGTGTCCTTCGTTGTCGTTGGCGGGGAGCACCAACATCGCGGATCGCCTTGGCAACAGTTCTCGGTTCTCCTGATTTCGTGTTTATTATCATCCTGTTCCTTTGTTGGTATCAGTCAGAATCAGCTAGCTAGAAATATTTTCCTCTCATATCGGCCCAGTGAACAGGTAACGTTTATGTTCCGTTCGAACTTTGAAGACACGAGTAAACAGGATTAGAAGTATCAATCATAGACGTTGACTCCGCCACGGTAGCCGAGCTGGTGGCAGTGTTCGACAACAGCCGGCTCACTCGCGAGGCCATGTCCCTCTCCGACCTCCTGGACCTGAATCATACGACCGGCGACCTGAAGGAATGCATCGAGACCGTCCGGCCCCTGGTCGTGCAGGGACACTTCGACGGCCTGTGGGCGAAGGCGTTCGGCGCCGGGGTCGTCGTCTCGGCGCAAACGCTAACGCTTCGGGGTCTCTTCAGGTTCCGCAGCTGGTTGATTTCGCCCAACGGGCAGGCGACTCTCCGTGCCTTCCTGCACGAGCAGAAGCACAAGCACAAGACTCTGGCGGGCAAGGGAGACTCTGAGCAAGAGCGGCAGATGGCTCTGTTGAAGCTGTTCACCGCACAGAAGGAGGCCCGCGCGGCGATGATCGCCGCCGGCCGTGCCGAGCGCGACAGGAAGGTGGCGCGCCTGCGCAGGAAGATCGAGAAGGCCGAGAAGGCCCACGAGGACGCGGTGGCCGGCGTCCGGGAGAAGTACCGCCTCCTGGCGGGCTACGTCGCGCCCGACGCCGCCTTCGTCCGCGAGCAGTGCTGGAACACGTACGTTGCCGAGTGCCAGGCGGAAGGGAGGAAGACAAGTATGGGCTAGTGGTGCGTGATCGGCACCTGCTCGCGTATCTGCGGCGCCCCGAGGTGAAGGAGGCCCTGCTCGCGTTTGGCAGGGAGAAGCTCCAGACGCTGAAGGATGAAGGGAACCATCGCGGTTTCGCCTCTTTTCGTGGCCTCCTGGAGATCGCGAGCGGAGGATCGGTTTCTCTTCCTGAGATGACCCCTGTGCGCGGGGAGGATTCCGGGGTTGGGAAGCCGTCCCGGACCACCACCACCACCACTCCCAAAGGCAGTCGAAAGCGCAAGCGGCACACCTCTGCTCGCCGGGAACTTGCTGAAGAAGCGCGGGGTTAAGGAGCCAATGGCCAATTAGCGCAATGATGCATTGCTTAGATATTATGACTATATGAACAGGCCGGCCAGATGGAAGTTTTGCTTAAACCAATGCCTGCCGTTTGGATCAGTAGTGTGCGTTCCACATTGAAGGAAAGTCACGCTGTGACTTGTCACTGAATAAGATCCAAGGTTCACAAGCTCAGATGGCCAATGGAATACCATTTTGTTTTTGTTTTACGTGTTATTCAATGTTAATGACGGCAAGTACATCCTTCCTCTGAGGAGTAAAACTTGAGCATCTTTTCGGTCAGGGATTTCCGCTTTGCTCTGAAGTCTCCTGATGCTGCATTTTATTTACATATCTGATGATTGGCGTCAATCTTTCGATAAAAAGATTATTCCGTCAAACGAAACGATGGTAACACGAAATTTGCAAGTTAACTGATGAAACAGTGAACTTTATTTTTATATCCCATGATGGCTTCAAACAAAAGGCAGCAGGTCAAATGCATAGGCTAAATCGAGCATTAACAATTTAAGGGTATGTGCGCCGCTCAAACCTACACCTGAATCGCAATAAAAAAGCTACACAGCCCAGCAAGCACTACTGAGCCCAAACTTATTTCTGAATTGGCAGGGGCCACGCGAACGCGTACCCTATCTACCACAAATTATGATGTCCACTCTCCCACTTGGAGAGATGGTAAGCCAACGCACCCACCAAGTGCAATGTGGGCCATTGACCTAGGCCACGGGCCTTCTTGATCGCCCGTCGACCCCGTCCAGGTAAGTATGGAACAACGGGGCACGGGGCGCTCATCTTATAGCGGGAGCTCACGGCGTATCTTCCTTCGCTTGGCGAGGTGGTGCTAAACGCTCGGACTGAACAAACGCTCTGCGCTCTGCCGCTGAAGAGTTGTCGTGGGCTGGCTACCGAGACATCACATGGAGAGTACGTGGGCCTTTCCTATTGGGCTGACAGGATACATTCAGACTGCGTGCGCGGCCTGTGCAATAATGGATCTGTTAAACACGGGCTCGCTAAGTAGTTGAAACGATTGCTTGCCGGGAGGCGTTGGCATTGGCTTCAGACTTGGTTTGTACAAGTTCAGGGTGGCATCTGACTATATCAATGCTGTGAAGAGTATCCATGGTGAGGGAATAGGAAAATATGGTCTAATTGTGAAGGAGATCAAAGACGACGAAGGCAACATTTCACCATGTGGAATTCGTCCATGAGCAAAAAAGTTCAAATATGGATGCGCACAGATTAGTTAGGAGCTCTGTTTCTTTGTCATTTGGTAGACACGTTTGGCTGTTGTCGCCACCAGACGGTGTTTGTAATTCAATCATATAAGCTAATAAAGGGCGAACTTTCCTCAAAAAAAAAAGTTTTGTTTTCTCCTCTTTCTCATTATTTTATTATTAAAAAAACTTTGTTTTCTTTTTAATTCTGCAGGTACATGCTCCGTGGTGTCCGTTTTAAAAAGAAAGGCAAAAGATTTTTACACGTGCTGCTACTCTGCTCTGAGAATGCGCATAACGAGGGGGGTCCAAGATTATTACTCTGTTTGGCAGAGTAATTGAGGGTTCTCTGTTTGGCTTATGACTAGCAAGGCTGACGAATTGTCTGAGATATAATGATGATATAGGAGGCAGATTCAGTTTAGTAAGAAAGATATTGCTCCACTTTTTTGGCATATACATTACTTATACGGTTATACCGGCAAGAGTGTCATCAGTAACAGAAATGCAACTAAAGCAGCTTAAGTTGAAGATTTAAGAAGGAATGCCGCCTTGGATCCAACGGAAAATGAGTGGTCAGAGACATACTAAGGCTGCACAGGAAGATTCTAGCCAAAATCTTTTCATGTTTTTAACATGGTTTGTAGAAACTCCGCAGGAAGCCGTTTTCCCACAACCGTATGTGGCCGTCTCCTTTATCCTACGGCTGTTTTTGCGCCAAGATATACGGGAATGGTACAGTAGGTAGATGGGAGTGGAAAAAGGTTGGGAACGGGAAGAAGGAAAGGAAGGGGTGGAAGAGAGAGTTGACTGGACGCGGATCCTAAAGCAGGCGTGGACGGCAGGAGATAAAGTGGGCGGCCACACACTGATGGGGGATGGATTTCTCGAAACTCCGCAGGTAGTAATGCTCTTTCAGTCATTCGTTTGTTGGTCAGGTCGCGGACCATTCCTACCTGACCTAACAAAACAGACAGAATCATCGTTGAGATCCACGAGCAACTGGCATGCGTCAGCATTGTAGCTCGGTTTCGCGCGACCAACTCGACCCAATCTTCATCTACCACCTCAAACACTGTCCGATATATATACACCACGAAAGCACAGTGCCTTCAGTTCGTTTAATTTGCTGCCTCGGAAAGAAAAAAGTTTACCTTCGCGCCACTTAAATTAAATCTCACGCTCCAGAATCCAGAGGGTTGAGAGGGCGTGCGTGCCGGTGCCGGTGCCGGATGACGAGCCGGCGTGACAGGTTGGAGCGGCCATCGGCGGCGGCGGCGGCGCTGCTGCTGTTGCTGCTGGTGGCTGCGGCGCCGGCGTCGGGGCAGGTGGCGACGTCGTGCACGGCGTCGCTGATAACGACGTTCACGCCGTGCCTCAACTTCGTGACGGGGAGCACCAACGGCGGCGGCTCGCCGACGCAGGAGTGCTGCGGCTCGCTGGCGGAGATGGTGCGCACGGGCGCCGACTGCGCCTGCCTCATCCTCACCGGCAACGTGCCCTTCAGCCTCCCCATCAACCGCACGCTCGCCATCTCCCTCTCCAGGCTTTGCGGCTCCACCTCCGTCCCGCTCCAGTGCCGAGGTTCGTTGCTTATACTAGTCCTACCCGTCTCTGTTAACTCTTCAACTGATGAAGATTAACCGCTGAAAACTGTCTCTCCGTTTGGTGATTCTGCAGACACGGCAACGCAAATCCCAGCTCCAGGTAATCATCACATTTTTTTGTCCTTAACAGAATTCAGAGATTGTTGAAGTCGAAAGAGAAAATGAACAACTGAACCCTGTGTCCTTTTCTGTTCCACACAGGACCTGTGGCGTTCGCTCCGGCGCTGCCTCCACTACGTAAGGACCTAGCCTTCTGGCTTCTGCCCTTCTCTGGTCATGTCACGCGAGGTTTTCTTTCTCTGAATTTTACTGACAAATGCGATCGATCCCCATATTTGCAGCGCCGATTCCACCAGAATCGTCCGACTCTCCGTCTCCGGCGGATCCCACGGCGACGTCTCCGGCGGTGGACTCGCCGCCCTTCTCCCAGAGGCCAGTGGTGGTGCCCAGCTCGGCAGATAGGAGTTCTCACGTGTCCGTCGCTGCTGCCACCATTGTACTGTCCGTAGCTGCATCCATTTTCGTTTGATCGGGATGTGGTGTTGTAAGATGCATGATGCGTTGTGTTGTGTGGTTTGACAAGGTACTGTTACAAGGATATTACTATTTCCGGGTTTTGAGTTGGCTTGTGCACATAATTTTGTACAGTACATTATAGATAGCACAATGAGAAATCAAAACAAAATACTTCTTTTTTTTTTCTTCACCAATGTCGTGCCGTAGACCGGATATGGCTTCTTTCACTTCTCGGCCTAATTCCTCCTTTTTATTTGAGGAATGCTATCCAACGAGGAGTGACCTGCACACGATTTCTCCTCGCCTGCACGCCCTCCCTCTCTTGTTTCTCCTCTCTTTTTCTCCGAATTCAGCGGCAGTAGAACGAAAAATCCAAGGAGGCAGGCCAATCAGACAGTGAGGACAACGTTCAAGTCTTGGCATCAGCAAAGGTGACCAGACCAGATGGGGGCGGCGGCGCCCATGAGTCCATGATCAGGGTACTGTTTAGTTACACTTTAAAATTCTAATATTTCCATTACATCGAATGTTACGGCACATACATGAACCATTAAATGTAGATGAAATTTTTGCATGTTTACACAGTTTGCATGTAAATCACGAGACGAATCTTTTAAACCTACTTAGGCCATGATTGAACACTTATTAAAAAAAGATTCCCTTTTAAAATTCTAAAAGTTTTTGCCCTCTAAACGGGGCCCAGAGCTCTCCATGGAAGAAAGAGGGAAGGAGGAGGTCGTCGTGGCCGCGATATGCTTTCACCAGAGCTCCACAGCTCTAGTGGGACGTTGGGTGGCGAGGGGCGCGATGGGGAAGAAAAACAATGAAAAGTATCATGTCCTCCACACCGATAAAAATGCTTGAGTGCTGGCTTGACGCTTCCTTTTATTTACCTTATGCTCCCTTGCTCGTCCTTACCTTCTCGCATGTATTGTCTTCCGCAAGAAAAATTATAGGAATTCCTAATTATGGCTATCACTAAAGTTTGTTTGGGTGCAAAATATGTTGTTACAAAGTGTGAAATACTTTGTTTTGAATACTACAAGGACGTTGTTTGGTCGTAGGTTGGTAACACAAATGTAAAGGAATTAAAGCTGCGGACGTTACAGCAAGAGATACTACTAACTAAACAGGATGAATGTATTTAGATGTAATGATCTTTCTAGTTTTGAAAATCATATTATTTCTAAAACCATACACTACTACGCTATATAAGCATCTTCTTCCACTTTTCTGCCTAATTTCTTCTTTCATTTACTCATGCTCCTCCCCTACTCACCCTTGCCTTCTCGCATGTATCTGTCTCCCATAAGGGCAATTGTGAACTTTTGATTTCGCTATCGCCAAAGTTGTCCATTTGGGTGCAAAATATTTTGTTACAAAGTGCATGATTTTGTGAAATACAGTGTTTTGAAAACTATGAGGTGTTAAGATGTAACGATCTTTCTAGCTTTGAGAACCATAGTTAAAAGTTTGTTTTTTATAGTTTTAAAAAACCTAACTCTAAATCTCTTTTTTCTATTCTGAACGAATCGTGATTTTTACGATAAGATGCTTGAACAACATCCGAGGCAGATGCTTCAAGCTTAATATTATCAGATCAGATACGCTCTTCTACCAGGAAAAAAAAATACAACTCTAGGATAGTACCGAGTCAAAATTATTTTTGAGTTAATTAAGTTTATCAAATGTATTATTAATACTAGCAAAAGTGCTCGTGCGTTGCAACGGGTTGTTATTTTGCTCGTCCTCACTCCTCACCATCTATTGGTATGATCGACGGTGACACATAATGAGTTGATGATAACTTCTAAGCACATGTAGACACGTGTATAATAGCTGATTTTCATCTTCACCGTTGTAGTTAAGCACGAGAATGTAAAAAAAAATTCTTAAAAAAATAAAAGAAATTCATGTTATGATAGTTTTTCCCCATTGCTCCCGGTTTACTTGTTCCATACAAAAAACAATTATAAAACAAAACTAAAAGTGTTTATCTCGAATCTATTTGAATTATAAGTCTTAGTAAAAAAACTTACAATAGGATCCAAATCTATTTGAGTTAGAAGTCCTAAAAATATCTATCACGTATTTATTTGAAACAATAATAAAAGTGGTACCCATATATTTGTATTTTACTCCTCTCATTAATAGAATTTTTGTCACAAAACATTAAAGTATTTAGACAGATATATCATCTTTGATTTTATAGTACATACTATCCATGTTTTGGTTAAATATCAGGTTTGTTAATTTTGTCTGATGTTTGAATGGTAGAACTATACACTATGTTTGGTAGAGCTTTTTTTTTTGCGTCGTAGAACTTGGCGTAATCCTCTTTGCTGCCCTCGGCGATCTCGAATATGTTTGGTAGAGCTCTGGCTCTAGTCAAAACAACTTCAGTTGTTATTTCACCCATGGAATAGATTCACTTAGGGAGGTGAAGCTTTTTTTTGACTCTTTAGCAAAAACAGTTTTTTGTTCTGATGAAAAAAGATGAAATATTTTATTTTTCCTTTTTTATCTCATTTTTCTCTTTAATTATTATTCTCTCCCTATTTTATCGCATGGCACCGAATCCACATTGCCCGCATCCTCCCTGACCTTCCAGCCTTCTCTTCTGATTCCCTTTTCTTATTTTTCTTTTATTTTCCCTTTTTCGTATCCTTATCTTATCTCCTTCTCTTGTAGGGGTCGTGAGCGTACGTACCTTCGTCCGACGCTATGTAGCTCGCCGCACCCAATCTCTGCACGGTCAGACCTTGGCGTCTCCGGCATCTGATCCGCCCGCTCCGGTGTAGCCGCACGCCCTGGCCATCGCCCGCTCCGGTAGCCCCACTCGTCCATGCCCCGCCATCCCCGCCATGGCCTCGAGGACTCCCGCTCCTTGCCTTGTCTGAAGTGGTTTCTGTTGTGGCCCTGATTCAATTTCTAGCGCTCTTTTGATTTCATCTCGTTCTTGTACATGGTGGGATTGATTTGGTCCTCTTTCTCCTAGTCTGTTGTGGCTTTTAATTTGATGAGTGTTGACGGTGGATATACCCTAAAATCCCACATTCAAACACCGTCAACAGGCCTCGGATTCAAGGGAAGATAAACATATCATGAGCATATTTTATCAATAACTAGTTTCACATGTATTCTTAAACTTGTGAACGCAGAGAACACCAAAACAATGCAAAAGTGAGCAGCTAAGGGCCAACTACATGGTTCGGCCGAACCATGTATTGTTGCCCCAGGCCACCACCTTTCAACACAGTGCATACAACATCAAATGGAAGAGATCAGAGCCAAGGGTGGGCCACCCATGGGTCGGCCGAACTGGCCATGGGGCCCACCTGGCTCTGATGACGTGGCAGGATCCGTGTGACATTCCAACCAAGTCATTTCATCTATCGGATCAACTTGTGCTTTTATTCAACGGTGGAGATCAAAGGCACACAGATTGAGGCATGAAACAAAGCAATCAAGACAGGACAAGTACCAGGGGAGACCCTATGACTGGTGGGAACCACACCTGGCCTGGCCCCATGTTGGCGGTCCTTAAAGCCTATTTCTTACCGCCAATATGTTACTAAAATAAAGAGTAGGTAGGGCTTTAAACTAACATTTCCACAAGTTTTGGTGTGTACTTGACTTGCAGGTGTGACATGTGGAAATGCACAAAAACCATAAAGAAATCGCACATCCAGGAAACGTATTCAGAGAAGGCGCAATCCAAGAAAATAAGAAAACCCACTTCAAACACTAAACTGGATCCATCCGTAACCGCGGGGGAGGCCTAGGCCCAAGGAGCAACCGACGACCCGAAGACGGTGGCCAGATGGCGCTCCCCAGGGACCGACCGCCCCCGGGGGTGGCCGCCCCCCAGGTGGGGCCTCCTGGGCCCATCCTCCTTAAGCGGTGCTCATGGCGGTTTGGCAAAGACAGTTTCACCTCCTTCCATACTTAGAACGCCCAAACCACCCTAGTTGGACTATAAAAGAGAGGGAGAGCTCCCCTCCAACGCACACCATCATTTGGAGTCATTTACCTCACCTCTCACTTGTATTCTTTAGATTAGTTTTAGTATTAGAGCAAGGCAAGAGCTAGAAAGAAGAGTTTGTATCCTTGGGAGAAGAAGATACAATGCAGTTCTCTTCCAAGTTCAAGTTCTTATCTTATTTTTATAGCAATACATATGAACTAGAGTATAGTCTTGGACATATTATGATCATGGTATATGAACTAGCTATAGTTTATGTGTTATGTTCTCGATATGTTCATCGTTGTTCTTCATCGTTCATCGACTTATTATGAATAGAGGAAGAACTAGGGATGAGGTGACGGTTCGTCGTGCCTTCTCGGTTGCTCTTGGCTTAGCCTGTCACTCCGAAGGGGTGGGGTCCGAGGGGCTAAGAGTTGTTTCCAAGTACGCGAGCATGGTGCTCGGGTATGCGGAGATCGGCGAATATGCCGGTATCCCACGGGCAGAGGGGTAGGTGGGCAGGTGGTGACGGCCCTGTCCATCCCTAGCACTCCCCCACGTTCGGATATTGGGTAGGAGTTTGTAAAGTCTCTATCGGCTGGCAGACCAGCTGTGGGGATCTCCCTGTCTTCCCAGACCTAGTCACTGATACTAGACATGCTAGTTAGATGTTTACTAACAGTTCTTTGCGTAGTTATATATGACTAATGCCTGCTCAATTAGATAGATTCTTTTATTCTTTATTTCTCTTTTATCCTTGAGGTTGGCTCAGATGTGTGTCCACTATCTTTGAACTATGATTTACCCCTACCTATGCTATGTCTACCTATGCATTCAATAAGTGATCATGTTTATGCCAAAACTAGATGCATTCGTCCTGCCCTCCTACGGGAAATTATAAATACGACACCGCTGAATACTCACGGGTTGAAATGCTACAATGATAGTTCCGTGCGCTTGCGGATTTATCTATACTGAGCTATCATGATTGGCATACCTAAGTACCATTACCTAAGGATTGTAAATCTTATTGCACCCCAAGGCGCCGTGTCACAGTTTTGCATGTCGTAAGTAATGACGGTTAGGAAGGACAATCCGGCACTTCTAACTGTTATTACCAGACTGCATTACCTAGGCCAGCGCCATTAAGGGCCAAGGGTTACCTTTCTAAAGTAATGGTGGTTGGGAATGTCAACTTACGTTTCTAGTATCGTTGCTAGGGATGGGCTTTTTGTCTATCTTTAGTAATGACAGTAAGAAACACCAACAAGCATTTCTGACGCCGTTGCCGGGAAGGGCAAAAGGAAATAAAAACATCTAGCTTGGCATAGGTATTGATTGCACAATAAGCAAAAGGTAGCCGTAGTTTAGGCAGGCTAACTTCTCTTGTTTTCTTCCTCTTTTTATTGGAAAGAAAACATGATAGTGTATGAGTGGTTTCGACCTGTCGAACAACTTCACCGACAATCCGGAGGCACTCCTAAGGAAGAACAGGTCCCGTACCACTTCTTCTTCTGCTACTCCATCGACAGACGAACCATTATGTAACACCCCTGGTGTTACGGTTAATTAAAACCTGCCATGTCATCATCCTTAGTTGCAAATCATCCCGCATCAAACCTGATCACTGTGTACTAATTAAAACAATTTTTATTTCCATATATGATTGTATTTAGGTATCTTTGAGTGACTTTATGATTTAGATATTTGTTTGTGTGTATGCCTCTAAATCCAAATTGAAAATAAAAAGGAAGACAATTAAAAACCCTAACCGGATTCGAAACCATAAATCAAAAACTAAATAGAATCAAGTGTTGGGCCTTAAACAAAAGTTGTAAATCTTTAAAATTTGAGAAACTTCTATTTTGGGTAATTTTAAGAATATTAAAAATAAATTCAAATAAAACCTTAGTTTATACTTTAAAGTTTAAATTTAAAATATAAATTCAAAAACTAGCAAGTATCTGGTAATACTTCCTTAATAAAAGTTTTAGCCCTTTCAAAATGGAACAACTTTTATTTTTGGATATTTTGAAGTTATATAGTGAAAATTTGAATTAAAAGCAAATTGCTTTTTACAAATTCAAATTTGAAATGTCAATTCAAAAATTATAAGGAATCTGACCAAGCTTATTTAATGAAAGTTGTAGGTCTTGTCTAGTATAACAACTATTATGTTTGCACATTTTCAAGTTATTGAGAAATATTTTATGTTTTAAACTAGATTATGTTTAAGATTCAAATCCCCTATTTACCCCCTTTTCAATTATTCAAAAATTATTCAAAATTGCAAACTTCTTCAAAAACAAAAGTTGTTCACCTTGAACTTTCCCACAATTCATATTTTGGGAATTTTCAACTATATATAAAAAAGAAAAGTAATTTGAAGATTTGCACTGAAAAGGGCGTAGTGCTACAGTATCGGCTAGGGGGGGGTCCCCTGCTCTGTTCTGCTCTGCTCGCGGGCAGAGCCGCGCATGCCGCGCCGCCCGCCGGCGCTGCCCGGGGTCGGGAGGCCGCGTGTCACCGTCGACGCCGGGACCGTGGGGGCCCTCCCCACGTCGTGCGCGTCTTCTTTCCCCTATAAAGAACACCAACCGGCCACCGTCTTTTCTCTCCTCCCCTCGGTCGTCACCGGTCGCCTCTCAGTGCGTGACCAAATTCACAGCCAGCAAGCCACCGTCTTTTAATTCATCTTGCTCGCGTATTTGTTAGGTCGTAGCGCACATTTTGAACCCTTTCTCGTCCCTTTCCATCGTCAGAGTAGCTCGGTTGCCGTCGTATCCTTCTCTGTCTCCGGCGGGAGCACCACCGCGTCGTGCCGCACCGAGGCCAGGACTTACTGGTAAGATTCGTCACCTTGGTCTATCGTTCCGTGAACGACGTGTGACCCTGGTAATGACAAGCCCAACGGTTTCGTTCCTAGATCGCTGGAGCTCCCGGAACGGCTTCGACATCCTCGGTTCATCCCATCGCCGTCGACCTCTTCGCCCACGGCGGACTCCGCTGCGGCACCGCCTCAGCCACCGCACGAAACAAGCCGCGGTGAGGACCCTAATACTCAAGAAGTGGATGGATGGTATCGGGAGGGTTCAGGGTAGTCTGAACATGGAACACCGTCGCGAGTTCGCCGGCCGAGCCGCCATGGCTGCCTGCAGTCAAGCATGGGAGGTCTTAGTGCGGAGCAGAGTCCCAAGGAGGGGTCTAGGTGCTCGTGGGGGTGTTTTTAGGGTGCTCGACATCACCGGCGTGGTTGCTGTCGGCGGTCCCGTGGTCGTGCCGCCGTCGAGTCTCGCGGCCGGAGCAAGCACAGCGGGAGGAAGAAGGAGAGGGAGCCCGGGCTGGGTTCTGTTGGGCCTAGCAGGCCGGCCCAGTAGAGCGTGGCCGCGCTGAGAGTGAGGGGGAGCGGGTGCTGGGCCGCGCACAGGCCGAGTAGGCCGGCCCAGTCCCTCAGTTAGTGGACGAAATTATTTTCTAAATTTCTAAATATGATGAATAGTATTGCAACTTGTTATTTTTATAGGAGTAAATGTATTGTTTACAAAATTATGAAATTTATTTTGTAGCTTCTTGGTGTAGTGTAATATTTACAAAAAATATAATATAATGATTTTGAGCACTTTATGTATAGTATAAAAATACCTCTTTTAATTCTTAAATGGGACTTCTAGGATTTTTGTAGGCTAGCATAATTATCCAAAAATCATGAAATTTGAGTTGGCACTGTTTCAGATCAAGATCTATCAGTAGAAAAATTTTGAGCTCAAATGGATATGATTTAATTATTTCTTATTTATTACTTGATTAAGTTATTAGTTAAGAAAAGGGTTATTAGAAATAAGTTTTAAGGGTTTTGCTTAATCTTTTTGGATTTGATTGGACACCTTGTAGCACATGAACCCGGTTGTTTCACAGTTTTTGATCATCTACTTTGTAAGCATAAAATGGATTGCTTTATGTAGTAATTAAGTGCTAAAACAAAATGTTAATGGCTAAATTGAATAAAGATAGGAAACCCTAATAACCTAGGGTTTGAGTGACTTTGGCATTATATGTGACCATGGATCATTAACCCTAGACGTTCCTTGGCGCTTGATTACTTGTTTGAACTCATCCCTAGTTGATTAATAGTAATTCATTAGTTGAGTTACGAGTGGATTAATCTTATTTCCAACAACTAATAAAATAAAACTCTAAGTCAATAATCGATAAGTTGGTTTGTTGGCTTGCAATTTTATTGCGAAGGGAAGTTGTACTCAACCATCAAAAAATTAAATTTACTTACTATTGGTCAGTCATTTTGTGCATCCCCTGCATTATGGCATACATATCATCATGTAAGTATTGCATTATTATTTCGTGTAGTGCGCGCGCGGTGATTATGATCTGAAGCGTGTCCCGAGTAAGGTCTTCACTCGGTGGACGTGGATCCTTCTCGGTGATTGACTTCAGGGTTCGATCTACTTCAAGCAACAGGCAAGTCCCGGTGCATTTGCCCCTCCTTGTTATTTAAAAATATTTATCGCTTGAGTTAATCTACTGCATTAGATTAATAGGAGTTGAGTGATATTCCATTGATGCATTACCTTTCCTTGACCACATATTATACCTGAGACCCTGATTTATTTAAAGTATTAAAAAATGCTTAGTCATGCTTAATGATAGAGTTGCAAAACTGCTATTTTGAAAACTGTGATGATATGAAACAAATGAATTATTTTATGGGATTGGTATTGTCCTCGTTTGGTGATGGTGTACTTGGCCAGTCCATTAGCATCAACGTGGATGGGTTTTCCCGTTTGGTTGGCCAACTGTTTGGGTTAGAGTCCCAACTTTCGTCGCCATCGGGAAAGGAATGTGAAAACCGGGTAGTTACCAGGGTACTTGGGTTAGAGTCCCAATGCATGGTTTCTAACGGAAAAATATTAGGGACCATTCATTGTCGGCCTGCTGTGATCATGACTTTTCAACTAGCCACATACTACGGAAAGCCTCTGACTCCGGTGGCTCTACTGCTGGAACCGACAACCACGCACTGGGAGTGGAGAGATGGCGAGAGTAGCGTGTACCCTCGTGGCCGTCGTGCCTGGAGACTAGAAGGGTACTGTGCTCT
Source organism: Eremochloa ophiuroides (assembly GCA_038502445.1). Taxonomy (NCBI): domain Eukaryota; kingdom Viridiplantae; phylum Streptophyta; class Magnoliopsida; order Poales; family Poaceae; genus Eremochloa; species Eremochloa ophiuroides. The sequence continues at coordinate 5,934,195 of JAHLJS010000002.1, forward strand.
CGAGTGGCGCATGACCGGTTCCGGGGTATGAAAAGCCGTGGTAGGCGCGGTTGGCATATGCAAGCTTAAGTGCTACATATGCAGTGTGGATAGGGATCCCCAGCTGGGTACTTCCGGGGTATGAAGAGTGGTTCGGAACTAGATGTTTTTGAGAATGAAAAGGAAATTAAAAGTACGTGATATATGAGAATTGATATTGAAATTATGGATATAAATAAATTAATATTCAGATCAAATAATGAAATAGGATAGTAATGCTTTTCTGCAAAATACCTTGACTCTTGTTTAAGCCTTACCTTGACTCCCCTCAGCCTGTATTCCTGAGTCTTATTACTTTTTCTTAGTCGGGTAAGTCTTGCGGAGTACCCCATGTACTCAGGGTTTGTTAACCCCCTGTTGCAGGTAAGTTGAGTGAACAGTTCTACGAGGGATCGTGCCGGTCAACGGATCGTGCATGGATGAAGATGTGTATATAATGAAACCCTTGGGCAGGGTGTTTAGTTGTATACAGCTACTCCACTGCGAAACTCTGGTTTGGGATAATGTAATTTATATTTGCAATCTATGTTTAAGTAATACTTCCGCACTCTTTACTCTGATTCAAATTATTTGTATAAACTGTTGTAATACTTGCAAGGTCTTTACAATGAGATCCTCGGGGAAATTAGGGTTTCCTAGGAGACCCGACAGGCCACCTAAGTCAAAAGAGAACTCGTGCAGACTAGTCAATGGTCCTTAGGGACGATGACTGAGCACGTGGGCCCTATGATTAAGGCGGTTCCGTCACACAATCACTCCCGCACCATCTGCTACTATCATCATGGCCAAGACACTCCGCGACTACTCCACCCTTACTGTTGCCAACGTGCTCGTTGGGCCCGCTGTCAATATCGGGAATGGAAACTTCGAGCTCCGTACTGGCCTAATCAAGATGGTGCAGGCAAGCCAGTTCTGTGGCTTGCCAAATGAGGATGCAAATGATCATCTTCAACACTTTCTTGAATTGTGCGACACCATCGTCACCAAAGACGTCGCACCAACTAGCATCAAGCTCCGCCTGTTTCCTTTTTCCCTTGCGGGGAAGGCGAAACAGTGGTTCTACCAAAACAAGAAAGCTGCCAACACATGGGACAAATGTTCCATGGCATTCCTCACCAAGTTCATCCCCATGAGCAAAACCATTGCTCTAAGGGGGGAGATATCCAACTTGCGGCAAACATCACTCGAGTCCATCCCTCAGGCATGGGAGAGGCTGCAGGACTATGTCCGAGCCTGTCCCCACCATGGAATGGAAGATTGGCTGGTGCTCCAGAACTTTTACGAGGGCCTGACGGCCATGTCAAAAGGGCACCTTGACGCCGTAGCTGGAGGGGCATTCCTCTCCCTCACCATCGAGAATGCCACCGCACTCATCGAAAAGATGGTAGCAAATCAAAGCTGGAGAGAAGGAAGAGAAACACAAGAAGGCATGCATACCGTGAAGGAGACGGATTTGCTTGCCGCAAAAATAGACCTCCTAATAAAGAGGCTAGACGACTGTGCCACCGAACCCACCACAGGCACCGTCCAAGCCACGGACTCACACATGACATGTGAAGTCTATGGAAATGTTGGCCATTCAGGGAACAACTGTCCCGAAACCCAGGAAGAAGCAACCTACGTCAACAACGGGTTTCGCCAACATCAACAACCAGGTAATAATGGGTGGAACAACCATAACCACCCACAAGGTAATTCTTCTAATCTCAATTCAAATTTCAAATTGAATTTCAATCAACCTTCCTCGAGAGATTTTGTTTTAAGGTAAGCTAAGTTTAATGCAGATCTTGCTAGAAAGCTTTCCTTTAATGATAAAATGTTTGAATCTATAAATGCTAAACTTGAAACTCTATCTTCTTTTGTTAAACATCAGTTGAGTTTCAATAAAATGATGGAAAAACAGTTTGCTCAAATTGCTGCTTCTATTCTTGTCAACAATATGGGAAAAATCTCGGGGCAACCCGAGAATTCTCCCAAGTTTGTCCATGCAGCTGCAGAGCAATGAAGAGTGGGAAGTCTTGCCAACAGACTATAAATGTTGAGCCCTTGCCGAAGGTCATCGGTAGTTATCTTTCAAAAAAATAGAAAAAAAAGGAGAGAGAGAAAAGAAAAGCTCTACTCCTTTACACCTTTGCTACTAATAAGGCCAAGGTCCATATACACTAGTTGTGTGTGTGATCCGGCCTGATGGTTCAGCTGAGTTGGAGCCTGTACGTCCACGCCACCGGTGCAGCATCTTCAAAGAAATCCACATATGCTGCCGGTAAGAACACTCAGGTATGCAAAAGGTAATAAATGTTCACCAACCCCTTCACTCATACTTGTCTCCTTATGATCATTCAAATTCATGCTTCCCTGTTTATGTCATATGCTCTTGTTTGGATGTATTCTCGCGAGTAACATCCATAGGCTGTTTTCAAATTAAGCATGGTGCTTAGGTTGAAATAGTCTTCTTTAATCATGTTTTGACATGGTATGAAATTTGATTAATGAACCTTGAGTTGTTTTCATAAACAATGGCAGTAATCTGATATGGGGATAAGTCTTGGCTATGTTTTCGTTGCATCTTTTATATCAGCCTTGTTTGAGCTCTAATAAAAGTTGGTTGAACAAGTTCCTAATAAAATAAAAATAACTAAGTAATAAAATTTTGTTTCCTTGATCTTTTAGCCATTAAGACCCTTGCCTGTTGTAGTCTCTCTTGTTTTGTTTTCTTTGTTATAATAAAAGCAGGTACAAAAAAATAAGTGTGGGGGAGATCTCTCAAGCATTACTACAACAAATTCAAGATCTCCCTAACACATTGCACAAACATCGAGCAACCCATCAAACAAAAGGACGAGACAAACAACTTCCATTAGTTCCTTCATCTTCAACGATGGTTTGTGCAACTCTACCCTCGCTCTTTTCAAAGTTTTGAAATTTAACTTTGAACACTTTTGAAAAGACAAAACTTTTGATGCTCCATCTCTATGGCATCCTGTGATTAAAGTTTGCATACTCTTTATTCCTTGCCAATATTCCTATTACTTGTGAAGACTTATCATAGGGACCCCATTTTATTTAAGTGATTGATGAATGAGATATAGTAGGATGACATGACGCTTGCTCATTTCTTGCAAAGAACTTGGGATTTATTTTTATAAAACAAAAATCAATATAGCATTTCCTTGAATGATTGCAAATACCTACCAAGGCCATACATGATCTTTCATGACAAAACCTTCCACATATGCATCTTACTTTGTGTTGAGTTTGGTCAAGTCTTGTGACACCTGTTGAGAGAAATTTCATACTCCCAAGATCAGATTTCACGCACCCACAAATAAAGTTGCTAACTCTTACACTGAGAGTTGTGCACAACATTCATTCATCCATCCACCAAATAATTGCACTACTCCTACCTTGAGAGTAGGCGCAAAATATACATTCCACTTTGATCCACCCAAAATGCTCTACTCCTACACTGGGGGTGAACCAAAAATATACTTATTAGGTCCCATCCAAATAAATGCTATGAATCTTTGTTCACATCTCCCTTAAAGTTTTTGTTGCAAATAAAAGCATGAGGCTATTTTCCAAAAGGTGAAAAAAAAGAAGAATAAAAAGTGGAGAAGAAAAAAAAAAGAAGAAGAAAAAATATGTATATAAAAAGAAAATAGAGAATAAGGATAACTCATGCCCTCATAAAAGATTTTTCTAAGGAGGGAGATGTGTTTCAAAGAGCATAGTGGAATTTGGTTAGACACCAATAATACCCACCATATTCTTTCTACGCACATGCACATTCTGATCTAAGAGTATGACGCTTTCCTCCGGTGCGGTCCAGGGTTTGACTTGACAATACATGCAAGGTAAGTGTGCCTTAGTATTTTCCTCCCTACCTAAAGCTCCAGATAAACTTTTTAGAGGTAGGGTGATCAAGTGAAGGCAATCCCTATATATGCCTTGGTGAGGAACCACATACAAATAAGTGACTTGAGAGAATCATTCAAGGAACAAGTGCTACCTTTTTGTATTCAAAACTTCACAAAAACCCAAGTTTCTGAGCAGGGATACGAGTAAGAAGATTTGAATTCAGGCTATTTCATTTTTCAATTACCCAAGATGACTTGGTAGACACTTTGAAGTTCATAGGTTTAGGTGAAGCTTGGAATAACTTGTACACAGATTTCAAATCAAGGAGATAAACCCGCTTAGTCCTTCAAACCTTTACTCGAGGATGAGCAAAGGACTAAGTGTGGGGGAGTTGTTGGCGGTCCTTAAAGCCTATTTCTTACCGCCAATATGTTACTAAAATAAATAGTAGGTTGTGCTTTAAACTAAGATTTCCACAAGTTTTGGTGTGTACTTGACTTGTAGGTGTGACATGTGGAAATGCACAAAAACCATAAAGAAATCGCACATCCAGGAAACGTATTCAGAAAAGGCGCAATCCAAGAAAATAAGAAAGCCCACCTCAAACACTAAACTGGATCCATCCGTAACTGCGGGGGAAGCCCAGGCCCAAGGAGCAACCAACCACCCGAAGGCGGTGGCCAGATGGCACTCCCCAGGGACCGACCGCCCCCGGGGGCGGCCGCCCCCTGGTGGGGCCTCCCGGGCCCATCCTCGTCAGGCGGTGCTCATGGCGGTTTGGCAAAGGCGGTTTCACCTCCTTCCATACTTAGAACGCCCAAACCGCCCTAGTTGGACTATAAAAGAGAGGGAGAGCTCCCCTCCAACAGACACCATCATTTGGAGCCATTTACCTCACCTCTCACTTGTATTCTTTAGATTAGTTTTAGTATTAGAGCAAGGCAAGAGCTAGAAAGAAGAGTTTGTATCCTTGGGAGAAAAAGGAACACCTCGGTATGAGTACAATGCAGTTCTCTTCCAAGTTCAAGTTCTTATCTTATTTATATAGCAATGCATATGAACTAGAGTATAGTCTTGGACATGTTATGATCATGATATATGAACTAGCTATAGTTTATGTGTTATGTTCTCGATATGTTCATCATTGTTCTTCGTCGTTCATCGACTTAGTATGAATAGAGGAAGAACTAGGGATAAGGTGACGGTTCGTCGTGCCTTCTCGGTTGCTCTTAGCCTAGCCTGTCACTCCGAAGGGGTGGGGTCCTAGGGGGTTAGGAGTTGTTTCCAAGTACGCGAGCATGGTGCTCGGGTATGCGGGGATCGGCGAATATGCCGGTATCCCACGGGCAGAGGGGTAGGTGGACAGGTGGTGATAGCCCTGTCCATCCCTAGCACTCCCCCACGTTCGGATATTGGGTAGGAGTTCGTAAAGTCTCTATCGGCTGGCAGACCAGCTGCGGGGATCTCCCTGTCATCCCAGACCTAGTCACTGATACTAGACATGCTAGTTAGATGTTTACTAACAGTTCTTTGCATAGTTATATATGACCAATGCCTGCTCAATTAGATAAATTTTTTTATTCTTTATTTCTCTTTTATCCTTGAGGTCGGCTCAGATGTGTGTCCACTATCTTTGAACTATGATTTACCCCTGCTTATGCTATGTCTACCTATGCATTCAATAAGTGATCATGTTTATGCCAAAGCTAGATGCATTCGTCCTGCCCTCCTATGGGAAATTATAAATACGACACCCCTGAATACTCACGGGTTGAAATGCTACAATGATAGTTCCGTGCGCTTGCGGATTTATCTATACTGAGCTATCATGATTGGCATACCTAAGTACCACTACCTAAGGATTGTAATTCTTGTTGCACCCCAATGCGCCGTGTCACAGTTTTGCATATCGTAAGTAATGACGATTAGGAAGGCTAATCCGGCACTTCTAACTGCTATTACCAGACTGCATTACCTAGGCCAGCGCCATTAAGGGCCAAGGGTTACCTTTCTGAAGTAATGGTGGTTGAAAATGTCAACTTACGTTTCTAGTATCGTTGCTAGGGATGGGCTTTTAGTCTATCTTTAGTAATGACGCTAAGAAATGCCAACACCTCACCCATCATAGGGGTTGACCGAACTAGGTGGTGTGGCCCCCGGCCACCGACGTACCCCACCGACTCCAAGCATGCTTCCCATGTGCTCAAATTGCCAAGACCGTTCATTTTGAGGCGGTTACAAGGCGGTGGATCCAAGGGTGGAGAGTTGAAGAGCACGCGGATCGCTGACGTGGCATCCCTCCACTCTCCACTATAAATAGAGGCTGCCCACTCCTCTTCATAACACAACACAAGACAAGTCACAAGTCACAAGTGTTCTACTCTTTAGTAGTAGTATTAGTCTAGTGTGGGAGTTAGAGTTGAGTCGAGCTACGCTCGGAGTCTCCGGAGTCATCTGCTGGATAGTCTGGTATAGCTCTTGTACCCTTCCCTTCTGTAAGACTTTACCTTTATCAATATATTATCTTTAATTTACTTTACTAAGTCTCTATTTAGTGCATTACTATTCTTTATAGTATTGTTGTGTTTTACCTTAACTAATAGTTGAGTTATATTGGATAGTGATCCTGTAACCAGCTCACGTGTGTAGTTCATCGCCTGTCATAGGGTGCTTTAGTTGTTGGTACGCAACTAGAGTAGTAAGGCTTAGTGTAAGCGTGGTGGTTAGACTAGATCTTGCCTTTGAATGCCGCTTGTCGCACGGATTATTTGTGGGTGCTAGCAGGTGGTGACAGCCCTGTCTAGTCTTAGTATCCCTCCACGTGTTTTAAGCAAGTTCTTAAAAGGTAGGCTCCCATAAGAGAATAGCCGCTTCGGGTAGAGGTTATATCCCCTATTGTCTCGCATATCCCCTACACACCGGAAGTAAGGTAGCTGTCTTGATATACTTCATCTATTTGATAAGATAGTTCACAAGAGTAAAGTAAGTGTCATAGGAGTCTTATGCTCACTCGTTGTCCTCCCACCTAGCTATACTATACTAGTTATCTTTAGCTATCTCAAAACCTAGTCGTGTTGTGGTGTCATTACCCTTTCCTCTACATATCGATTTACCCCCTATCACTAGTTGATACTAAGTTGCTATAGACTTAAGGATCTCTCTTTTTATTAATTATTCCTAGCAACCGCTTTCCCTTAGGATAAAAATAAATAACGATACCTTGGAATACTTCCGGGTGAAGTGCTACAGCGGTATTCTGTGTGCTTGCGTAATTATCCAATAGACATAAGAAATACCCTCAGGCACTTCTGGCGCCGTTATCAGAGATAGCCTAACACCCTGTCTCTGATGGTTGCGCTAAGAAGTGTCAACAATGAGCGATGGCGTCGATGCCTAGTATTTATAGTCTGTTTGCTATATGATTTTGGGAAGTAGTCTGTTTGCTATACGATTTTGGGAAGATAGGAAATTGGAGGTAACTGGGACAGGTACAGGCTCGTTCGCTCGTGTTCCGTTGAATTTGGTTCGGAACTCATTGGAGGAGGTAGCAGAGTAGATTACGATTCTGGGCATGCTGTAGCGGCGGGAGGTAGCAAAGTAGATTACGATTTCGTGGAGATTTGGGAACTACGGACTTTCTAGCGGCGGTACGATTTAATAAGGCTATCCGTGATAGTGCATAGTGGTGGGAGAGGTCAGACGAAACTTTTGATGGATAAACCTTTACCTCTTTAGTATTAGGTATAGATGTGTTACTAATTGTTCGTCATGAGAGGAGAGGCAGATAGCGGTCAAGCGATGTAGTACTACGGTACACACATGCAGTTAGCTGAGAGAAAACAACGGCAAGACAATAAAGTGGTAACGATTTGGTAAAGCCATCAGGGTAGTTGAACAACAACAAATCATGGACAGACGTCAGTGTTTACTGGATGGTTGGCGGTATAGCAGCCCCCTAGAACAAACGAACACATAAATCGACTAGGACGACGTCACCTTTCGTTTGCGAACTGCCTACCAACTGAAGAGGAGCCGAATCTTTGGAGGGAGGACTAATAGTGCACATTTTTGTAGTATTTCTATTATTAAGTGCAACTTGAACACAACTCAGGATTCAAAGATCAAATCACCACTCCCTCCGTTTCCAATTACAATCCATTTGATTTTTTTACCCAAATTTGACCACTCATTTTATTCAAAAAATTATTCAAAAAATTATTTCTTTTGTTATGACTTGCTTTAGTAATGAAAGATCTTGAATACTAACTTAAATTTGACTATATTTGCATAATTTTTTTGAATAAGACGAGTGGACAAATTTAGGCTTAAAAAAATCAAACAAATTATAATTTGAAACGGAACGAGTATATGTGAAGATTATAAATGCATGGAATGGCGATGTGTGGCTATATTCTTGAGTTGTAAGCAAACTGGTTGTCCATAAAGCATTATTTTTTTTATAAAAAAAGACAAACAAATTATCCTGTAGTTTGACAAATGCAGTGAAGCAATAATACCTTTACGAGTTTAATAGCACCATTTAATGTTTTTTTTAAATAAATAGTACCATTCATTTCTTAATAGAAGTTCGGGGAGTTTGAATATTGGTAATGTACACCCGCCTTATAAAAGTATAATCAAATAGAATCTCATCATTTGTTTCTATGTTCAGCGAAAATAGTAATATCCGGGCTGAAAGTTTTAAAAGTAATCAAATAGAAATATCATGATTTACAGAAAAAAAAAACTGCTCACCCGTCGTGATCACAGTGACCAAATTGTTGCTTCTACCGTTGTTCGCAGCACCTAACACGGCGAGGTCCAGCGCCAGGTTGAAATTCAAGGCGCCAATTTTTCAGCAGGTTCCCCGAATTAACAATTTCTAACCACTACTGTACGAATCGAAGAGAAAAAGATGATTTCCTGACAGATTAGGAAGCGGCAGATCACCAAAGTTAACTAACCCACCCAACTTCCCAAACGAGCCTGTCCTATAAAAACCTCATCAGCACAATCCGAAGAACACAAGTCAAGCACACGAATCCAAAGAACACAAGCCAGCTTCCAATCCAAGACCTCAGAGAGGCCTCTCACGTTACCGAAGCTAATTAAGAGAGAAATGGCGGCAGGAGCAGGAGCGTCGGCCGTGGCATGGCTCCTGGCGGCCGCGGTGGCGGCGGCGCTGGTGGCCTCGGCGTCGGCGCAGCAGTCCGGGTGCACGACGACGCTGATCAGCCTGTACCCGTGCCTCAACTACATCAGCGGCAACGTGTCGACGCCGCCGGCCTCGTGCTGCTCGCAGCTCGCCAGCGTCGTGCAGACCAACCCGGCTTGCCTCTGCGCCGCGCTCAACAGCGACTCCTCCTCCCTCGGCGGCGTCACCATCGACAAGACGCGCGCGCTCCAGCTCCCCCAGGCCTGCAACGTCAAGACCCCGCCGGCGAGCAAGTGCAACTGTAAGTGCCGACTGTCGTGCCAAGCGACATGGCCCTTGCATACTCCTATTGTTGAAGCGTGCTAATTGATCGCGTTCGTTGCTTTGGCAGCAGCTGCGGCTGGCGGCGGCAGCGCTGCGGGCGCAGCGACGACGCCGGCCACGCCGTCGTCCGGCGTACCAGCGACGACCGCAGGTAAGGCGACAAACAAAACAACCGTTTTTCTCATCGGCTCAGCTGTCCACGGCTTCTCCTCTCTTACATGACAGGGACTGATGCAGGAACCGGCAGTGGATCGAAGGCGACGCCGACTTCGCCGTACCTAACGTCCGGCGGCGCGACGATCCGGGGGGCGGTGAGCCTGGTGCTGGCATTCGCGGCCGTCGCCGTCTATGCCGTCTCAGCCGCCGTGTGACAGTCTTGGCTCTTCTAGCTCTGTTGCCCACGGAGATTGGGGGATTCAAACATTCAGGATTTGTTATGTCACTGTGCCGTATTGATTGAGCATTTTCAAGTATAGAGAATTGGGCGTCACATTTGTATTATTGCTTGTATTTGGTTGTGAGAATATATAAAGAACAGTGTTCTTTTTCTTTTTGTTTATGCAAATCGTACAAAAATTTGTCCACTAATCCATTGTTTAGGCAGCGCTTGCCGATGATTCGTTATCGTTGACGAGCAACCACAAAATGTGCAGGAAAGTAGTTCATAGGAATTAAAAAATTATCTACCAGCTACCTGAAACATTGCAGAGGCAGTCCATAAAGCAGTCCATAACTAAAGGTACCCATAACCTTATGGGCTGCCCATAAGAAATAAACAATAATTCTTCTCTCTGCACTCTCTCTTCCCCATCTCTCACATATGAACTATTCAGTCTATATATATTGTGAAGGCAATAATAACTATGAATCATTGACACAAAAGCTGTGTATATGGACTACTTGATCCATATACATTGTGGTTGCTCTTACCGGACGAGCTTGAGGTGTAGTTGGAGCTAGCTTGTTTTCATCTATAAAATAATATTTCTTTTTACAACAAATTAGTCGTAGAAATTAGCTATAGCTATAATAAATCTGGCCACCAGCTGCATCCGCCAGAGCGAATACGCGACGCTGACACACAAGACACAAGACTTGCCAGACGAGATGGCAAGCATCGACAGGCCGCTAGAGTTTTGAGGTGCCGCCGGGCGTGGATTATGCTGATCCTGGGGCACGCGCCTGGGTTCGAGGCTTCGAGCTCTCGGTTCTGGGGACGCTGCTGCCGCCACCGACACACGAGAATACGAGATGTCCTGAGTCCTGACCGTGCTACCAAGCGACGTCGGGGCGGGGCTGCATCTCGTTCAACAGAGGGAGCAGGATTGCAGGAGTGTTAGCAAGGTTTCAGAACTAGACTCGGAGAGTGGGAGAGTACACCTTTGCATTTTCCAAGAGCAGATGCCAGATAGCATGTCTCAACGTTATTTCACTTGCGTAGGTCGGTAGGTAGATTACATATTCCCGTACAGACATTCTCGGGTGGCTGCGCGCAAACACGGCCGGGGCATCGCCCCCTCCACTGGACGTACGTACATGACGCGACGCCGGCGACGGCGAGCCACCATCGGCTACTTTATTCCAGTACTCCTAACCTCACCACCGGGGTGGGCACGACCGTCGAGGCCGACGAGCGGCCGCTACATTGCATGCATACATGCACTTACGCCGACGAGACCCTGCTGCGGCGGCTCCTGGGCCCGCGCACGAAGACGGCGTCCTTCTGAGCTCCGATGACATGGTCCACCACCTCCTCGTCGTCCGCCCCGGACGCCAGCACCTTCGCTGCCCCATCCATCTGCTGCAGCGCGCTGTTCGCTCCCGCCAGGAACACCTTCTCGTCGAAGTTGGCGTTCACGGAGAAGCAGAGGACGGCGAGGTTCTTGTCATCGCCGGCGACGAGCGCGGTCGGGTGCCCCGCCGGGATCACGATCACGGAGCCCTCACTGATGCGGGACTTCACCTGCGTGTAGCTTCTAGACTTGTGCCCACTGCTGCCACCTTGCTCTTCTTCTTCCTCCCGCTCCTCCTCTTCCTCCTCTCTGCCGTGCTCGCGCTCCTGGCGGCGCTTCGACGACGACCGGCCGCCGGAGGGAGAGGTGCGGGCACGCCATCTCGAAGTAGCCGTCACCCTTCGTGACGATGGCTATCTTGTTGGCGCGGGTGCTGTAGCTCAGCGCCATCATAGAACCCTGCACGCATAAGGCATGATGAGTATCAGAGAGCGATAAGCATCAGTAGTTGATGTTAATGTGTGCTAGCTAGGTAGCTTACGCGGGAGATGTTTGCGAGGCCGACTTCCATGTCGAGCAGGCGGAGGTGCGGGCAGTCGTCGCCGGTGATCTCGTAGTGCCTGCCGTGGCTGTTGGAGTGGGTGGGCCTCTTGCCCGTGAGGCTGGACGGCTTGATCTCCCACTTGGAAGAACGAGAACCCGAGTCGTCGTCGCCGTCGCTACCCTCGCGGCTGCTGCTGCTGCTGCTGCGTCGTTCGCAGGACCTGCTCAGCTCCCGGATCTGTTCCTCGGACGCCGTCGTGATCGCCCCCTTGCTCTGCTTCTCAAACACCTTCTCCCACTCTTCTCGCCGAGTCTAGACACATACATCGTATCTGGGTTAGTTTGCTAGCTATAGATCAGGAGAGATCGAAGAAATTAACCCTGGCCGTGACGACGATGACGAAGCGCATGCATGATCGTCTCCACATACGTTGAACGACGCCTGGATCACGTCGTCGCTGAAGACGCTGAGGAACGACTCGGCGTTCTCGCCGCCGAAGGGGACGTACTCCTGGAAGCGGCCAGAGGTGGAGACGACGGGGCTGAGGAGCATGACGACGCGGAACCAGCGGGAGCGGTGCGTGTTGGCGGAGTAGACGACGGCGCCGGCGGGGATGACCAGGACGTCGCCCTCCCTGACGCAGAACGACTCCTTCTTCTTCCTCCCGCTCCCGCCGCCGCGGAGCAGCACGACGACGCCCTCGTCTTCCTTCACGAACATCACCTCGTCGGCGTCGTAGTGGCTCGGCTGCAGGAACGCGCGCGGCGCCGCCTCCAGCTCCGCCACGCGGTACCTGCCCACGGCCTCCTCCACCAGCTCGTGCGTGAACCGCTCCAGCACCCTGAACCGCCCCTGCCGGGACCGCGCCCACTGCCGGAAGCTCTCCTCGCCGTAGTGGTACGCCCGCCCGGAGCCGGAGCCGAAGCCGGAGCCGAAGCCGGAGCCCGTGTCCGTTTGCCACGCGAGCGCCGGCGAGGAGCACGCTGAGAGCAGGAGCAGGAGCGCCAGGATCTTCGTCGTCATCTTCATGGCGCCCGTCGTCTGCGTTAGCTAGCGTGGTGTGCGATGCGAGTGTTGCGAGAGCTTCGTCGCGTATATGAAGAGATGGCCGCAGCCATGCGCGCCGCCAGGTGGAGGCCGGACCGCGTACGTGGCGAGGGGAAGGCGATGTGCATGCTTGCGTGGCCGTGTGTGCATGCATGCTAGTAGGTCGCTGGACTATAGTTGGCCATCTGGCACTAGCACTATGGGCCGGCCCAGGCACGGCCCTAGCACGGCCCAGGCACGGTCTCATAGTGCTAGTGCCAGGCACGGCCCGGCCTCAGTGCCGTGCCTGGGCCTGCATACCGGCCCATGGGCCTGGCCCAGGCACGGCACGGTTTTTGGTGTGGCACGATGGAGGCATGGCTCCTGGCCGTCCGATCGAGCGCCCCCCACCATCAGCCGTTAGATCTAGGTTAGGGTTTAGATTGATATATAACGGAGCACCCCCCCCTCCCTCACCCTCTCATTCGACGCCGCCCCGAACGCGAACGGCGCCTCTTTCTCGCCTCTCGCCCTCTCGGTCTCGCCCTTGCTCTCGCTCGCTCTCTCGCTGACTCGCTCTCGGCTTCCTCGCCGCCGAACGGCGTCTCCCCGCTCCAGGCTTCCTCGCCGCCGGCCTCCATGCTCCAACCTCCAGAGCTCCACCCGTGTCCCATGGCCCGCACTAGCACTCGGCACGGCTCTGTATGTTCCTAATCTCACAACGCCGACTCGTCTGTTCCTTGTCTCCCTCCTCCACTTTTTCCTCACCGTCGTCCACCTCGCCGGCAGGTCTGGTGCTCCGGATCCGGGTAAGCTCCCTCTCCCCCTCTCGCCGTCGCTGGTTTGTTTTTCTCGTTTTGTGATTAACTGCTCATTGTATATTGTAGATCTACCACTGATTCGAGTCCGTCGAGGAACCAGAGGCGGTGTTCGGTGCTTCATGGTCGTCGCCGGCGAATCTGGTGCTCCGGTTGCAAAGGTCAGTGGTGTACCCTAACCCTAACCGAAACCCTAACCCCTAACCCCTAACCCTAACCCTAATCCTAACCCTAACGGTAACCCTAACTCCTAATCCTAACCCCTAATCTTTCTTTTGTAGCCGTTGAGGAACCAGGTCGCCGCCGACTACCGATGGCCGACTCCGTCGAAGTTTGTGGCGAGGTCGGTACGAACGAGGAGTTGCGGATGTGTGGGATGGCGGGTGATGACGACGAGGACGACCTGCGCGAGGACGCCGATGCCCTCTTCGGTCGTAGCTCCCAAGCTCCCGTTGTTGTCGGCGACGGCGACGATCCGGATCCGGATCCAAACCCCGACCCAGATGCAGAGGGGGGGACGATAACAGCGCCAAGCGCAAACGTCCCTCTACCTCTGTTGTTTGGGAAGACTACAAGAAAATCTTCAAGGTCATCAATGGTAAGAAGGTGAGGTATGCTGCTAAGTGCATCCATTGCAACAAGCAGTACTCTGCTCTCTCTAGTGGTGGCACTGGTCATTTGGCCCGGCATAGAGATAAATGTGTTAGGAGGCGTGAAAAATGCCGCATGTCTCAGTCTCAGATCTCTTTTAATCCTGATGGTTCTATGCGTAATTGGGAGTACTGTCCTATTGTTGCTCGTACTGCACTTGTTAAATTGCCTGCTAGACTTGATGTGCCTATCCGTATGGGTGAAACTGATGCTTTTAAAGAATATATTAGAACTGCTCACAACCCTAAATTTGCGCCTGTCTCTAGGCAAACTACAACTAGGGACATTCAAAAATTCTTTACTGATTGCCGTGCTAAGCTGGTTGAGTCACTTAGTTCATGTGCTGTGAATTCTGTTTCTATCACCTCTGATATTTGGTCTGGTAATGCTAAACAAGATTATCTAAGTGTTGTTGCTCACTATATTAATTCTGATTGGCAAATGGAAAAAAGAGTGCTTGGTCTTAGACTAATTGATTGTGCCCACAATGGACAAAACATTGCTGATCGTGTTGCTATTGTTCTTGCTGATTATGGTTTATCTGATAAGGTATTTGCTGTTACTTTAGACAATGCATCATCTAATATGTCTGCAATGCAAAAGTTTAGGCCTGTATTGTCTAAATATCTTGGTATTGAAGTTCCTGTTAATGACTCTACTACAATAGAGGATCGAGTTAATTCTATGTTCTTACATCAGCGTTGTACATGTCACATCATTAATTTGATTGTTAAAGAAGCTCTTATGATCTGAAGCCTTTGATTGAAGTGTTTAGAACTGCTATATCTTGATTGAACTCATCTAATCAGAGAATTGCAGGTTACAGTAGTTTCTGTACTGCAACTAATGTTAGGCCTAGAATGTTTCAGTTGGACATGGAAGTGAGACTGTAATATTTTGAGAACACTGGACTTGATGAAATGTAAGGACAATGGTTATTTGGAGCTAGGCTGTACTCTTTTCCTACCTAGGGTTTCTTACAAGGGTGAGTTTTACCTAAGTAGGTTTTTAATGAGGCAGCCATTGTACTAGCTCCCTAATCTATTTTTTGGTTATATCTCTGTGTACTGTGTCTCAGTGTCTGTTTATATTTTTGTTCACTGGTTATCTAAAATTGAATCATCTTCTATGAAATTCTATGTGTGAAACTGATGCTTTTGATGCCTGTTTGTGTTTTACTGTCAGTGCTGGCACGACACTGGTGTGCCACCGTGCCCAGTGGCACGGCACGGCACGCTTAAGCCCTAATAGGGCTGCCTGGGCTGCTGGTGCAGTACGGCGGCACTAACAGGCACGGCACGGTAAGTGACCGTGCCAGTGTAGTGCCGTGCCTGGCCGTGCTAGGGCCAGTGCCGTGCTGGGCGGTCCGTTTGGCCATGTATACGCTGGACTGCTTGCGGCGAGGCGACAGCGGTGATTGGGGTGGGGACAACACGGAGCAGATGGAGCTGCGTGCTGGGGAATTGGGACTGTCCAGTGCCGTGCTGGGCGGTCCGTTTGGCCATGTATACGCTGGACTGCTTGCGGCGAGGCGACAGCGGTGATTGGGGTGGGGACAACACGGAGCAGATGGAGCTGCGTGCTGGGGAATTGGGACTGTCACCGCGTAGCAACGTGTACCCACCATATTCCTGCATCCATCCCATCCGGTTACACTCCTCGTGTTTTTTCTTCTCTCCCTATGCATTATGTAACACTGGATTACTGAAACGCTACACAGCCCTTCAAACTTACTCATACAAAGCTTGAAGGAGGATCTACCTAAACCTGTATTCCCGTATACCCTACCTGAAAGTGTAGCCATCCACATCTGTTTCCTAACCATTGATTCTTTTGTCTATTTACCTACCACCATGTTGATCGTTTGTGTGTGTATACTGTGTAATTCCAAAAAAAAAATTACTACCACCATTCATTCTTTGCCTGCACTAATCCACCACCAGATCCTCAAACCTTCCTTCCGCGTCTGACCCATAAACACAATGCCCAATCTAAAAAAACACTCAACTACTCCCACTGTACCAATAAACGAGTCGTTTTAGCAACATCAAAGGGCGGTGAAGAATCAATGAACCTGTACATTTACTGCATATAGATACGTGGGAGAATGTGTGAACCTGGACATTCAAATTTGGTGCTAGGACGATAAGTTTATTGAGACACATGGAGTAGCTCGCATCTACCCTCCTGACACTTTTCCTCCAGCCCTCGCACCTCCGCCGCTCCCACCCCACCGAGCGCTGCCATAGGCGAGCCCGCGCTGTCGGACACAGTCCGCGTCACCTCTCCCTCCCCAAGGTCGCGACGCACCCTGGACACAATGATGCTGACGCCGACGCAACGATGCCGCAGGATCGTCCTCTTCGCCTCGGCCTCACTATGCGATCCGCGTGTTCCAGCAATTGTGCTCCGCCCCTCCCTCTTCCTGGTCTGCATAGCCGGCCGTTGCGCCACGCCAGCACGGGAGCCCCCACGCGGGCAAACCCTACTGCACGGAGCTCGACGCCATCATACCCATACCATTCTCCTCTACCCCCTTCAGCCAACACTTGTCTCGCTGGGCTAGCATATTGTTCTCGTCCTCATGGTCGTTCCCAGCGTCCCTGCCGGGTGCGGTAGGATAAGTATGTCCTCGATTTCAGTGTGTCGTGTGCCCCTGCTCGCGTTCATTCTATTTCCGATGTCTTCCGCAGATGAATCGTCATAGTCCAGTCTTCTTGGTACGGTAGAAGAAGGTCTTTAATTCTTTGACATATTGACATATTGCCAACAGGTACTACATATATTAGTTTCGTTCCTGAGAATGACAACAACTGGTATGTTCACACAATTCCTATATCAATATAGTATAATCAATAAGGGCCAATATCGATACAAACAGTATGTATGTACCGTTCTTTGGATTACTTCTTGCTCCATGTTTATTTTCTTATTCATGGAATATAATCTATTGTATTTAGAAAATATACTGATAAACTGATAAAGGGAAAGTTAAATCTGCCCTTAAGGGCACATGCTCAGATCTGCATGCAGATCTGTACACTCACACATCTAAGTGCAGATATGAACTTTGTACTACATCCAAACAAATTGAGATAGCAAACTTCTATACTTAATGGCGAGACTCAAGCTCTGACCTTAACTATAGTTCATTTTCCTGATAACGAATAAAATATTATGCAACTTGAAAAGATAACTTCATGCACTCATCGGTAAAAAGTAAAACAGCAGCTCCTACAGTACAAGCACTGTTTTGCCAACTGTTTTTTAGTATAAGGAGCCATTTAAATTAAGGCCCTGTTTAGTTCCTCCTCAAAATTCTAAATTTTCCGTCACTTCAATTTCACGGCAGATGCATGGAGTCTTAAATGTAGACGAAATTTTTTTGCATATTTGCATAGTTTACGTGTAAATCACGAGACGAATCTTTTAAGCCTACTTAGTCATGATTGAACATTTATTGCAAAATATTCCACGCGTGCTACAGTGAAAATTTTGCAAAATTTATGGATCTCAGCACCCCCTAACTTCTTCTTTCTCTTTGTGCTTTCAACTACTATTGAGTATAGATACATTCCAAAAAAAAGTGCTTTAAACGTGTCTCTTGATGCATCTGATATGAACATATGCCAACATATTACGTTTCCACATTTAGATGAACATTAACTACACCTACAAAAAATAAAATTATGATTTCTTCATGTATGACCTGAGTCCATGTTGCATATATATATATATATATATATATATATATATATATATATATATATATATATATATATATATATATATATATATATATATATATATATATATATATATGAAAATTATTTCCTACTCCTAGGGAGTAGTTGCTTCCATGTCTATATCTCTAGTTTTATATCGTCTATGGTCCGAAAAAATATATTTAGACGAAGTATATGATCATACTAAACCATCTATAGTAGTATGTGGTGTTACCTTTTTGTTATGCGTATAATATATGGTTATATTTTTTAATATACTACTGCAGTGGTATTTTAGTAATATATTTAAAAGTATGGGTTGTGTTGAAAAAAATCTGCATATTAAGATTTGAAGTATCTTAAATTGAGTATCTAAACATATTTAAACTGATAAAATAGTATGCACGCATACACAATGTGATTTATTGAAAGTGGAAGTAACTACTCCCGGGAATATATAAAATGCACATATATATATATATATATATATATATATATATATATATATATATATATATATATATATATATATATATACCAGATCGACACCCAGGTGGTCAGGTCTAGGTAGGATAACGAGGGTATGTCCGGAAAGGTGGAGTAATGGTGGAGTTTTTTGGTTTTTTCAGGAGTTTATATGCAATGCAGGGAAGCAAGTGATAATGCAACAGTAAGTAAAATGAAGAACACAAATAAGAACAACAGATAAATATATAAGTAAATAAACTAGATAAAGAACATAAATAAGGATGCAATGCAGAACAACACGAACAATGGATAAGTATAAATATTTTTTGGATTTTTAATCATATAACAAGAACACACATATGATAAACAAAGAACGTGCTTAATAAAATATAGTCCTGGATTATATTAGGTACCTTGATAGTCAGAAGGTGAATCCTCCTGAGTAGTACACCAGGTTCTTGATACACACGTAGTAGTACAAACTTGATTACAAACTCTCACTAGACTCTTACAAACTCTCACACATAGACTCAGATATGAGTCTTTTATTTAGGATACAATACTGGATACAATACTATGGTGGATGGTGGAGGCGGTGTGTGATCCTCGTGGTTCGAGCGATCGACGGATGAACCTCGAGAGCGTGCTCGAGTGATCGTTGAGGTGGTGGTTCAAGCGATGCCCTTCCCTTGCCTCTTCTTCTCTTTATATAGGGATGGCAAAGGTATTGTGGAGCCCTTTCTTCATGATGACATTTTTGACTTGTAGTTGTATATGATGATACTTTTGACTTGTAGTTGTATTATTGGGGAATCTTTATAATTATTTCTTTGACTTCACCAAGGTGATGATGAAGCATCTTCATGATGTTTCTTTTGTCCATTCATAAATATTATGATAGCTCTTTTTGACTAGCAAAAAGGTCTTCATGATGTACCTTTAGACTTTGATAAAGATAGCCTTATCTTCAATAGTGAGGAATCCTTATCTTGAAGATAACCTTATCTTCAATAGTGAGGAATCCTTATCTTATCATGACACTAGTCTTCATCTTCTTCATAGTCTATCATTGGCGCACATTCTATGCCATCAATTGCATCTGGCTGCCACATCTCTTGCCAAGACATGAACTGGCGATATTCTTTCCGTAGTTCTGTCTCCTTGCCATAATCTGGTTTTATCAGTCTCCCAACACATCTGGTGATTGTACCAGAATTTCCTTGAAGTCCTGGAAGAAAGATCCTCATAATTTTATTCTGGAAAACCATATAATATGAAGGATCAAATCTGATATTTTCTCCAAGTTCTTTGGCTTCATTGAAAATCCTCCAGTTGTCATGATTCGTATCTCTGGAGAGTAGTTCTTTATAGTCTTCTCCCAAATCATAATAATATTCACAACTAGGGAAGTTATAACATCCCTTGTCGATATAGATATCATGCATTGCAGGTCTTATTGGTGGAGTGAACTTTGGGGGAGATGAATAGAACATTATCCTGAATTTCCCTTTGACATAACATAGCTTCTTGCAGGCTTCTTTTATAGCCATTCCCAAATCAGAGTAGAGAATTTCTTCTGTTGATCCATAAATTGCATGGACCAACCCTTGATCTATCATTGTTTGCAGAGAGATCTCTTCAGTAGAATATGTTGGCAAGCTTCTGAAATATTTTAGATTTATATCAACCCGAAGAATGATATATTTGTGCCTTGATTGGATGATTAGTTTGCTATCAAGGTAGAGAAATGGGAACATATGGATAATGACAGATATTCCTCGATGTTTGTCTCTCTTGGTGTATAAATCCAGGAAATAATCTTGGAGGCCGAGAAACACACTCATCTATCTCTGGTGGTATTTTTCCCAGATTAGATCAATAATCTCTTGTGAAAGGATTGAAAGGGTTTGCTCGGTTTTGAAGCTAAGTCTAGGAATGAGTAGCTCATAGGGAGTACTTGTAGGTATTGAGTATGTCTTGTTTCTTTTGGGCAAGGTAAGGTGGTTTTCAGGAATATCTTTTGTAGGATCATAGGTAGTGTAATTTTGATGATGACCAAAGGCATCTGGAATATTGTGTGGCTCAGTTTGAGTGGATACATCTTTTGTGTGCATGGTCTCATCATGAGACATCTCATTCTTTTGCATTTCCTTTTGAAGGAAAGTATCTGCCTGGAATATGGATGCATCGTGATCCAATAATTTTGCACCAGGATCATTTTGATCATATATCTTTGGAGATTTCTCTCCTGACATAAGAATATCTTTGAAATCTGATAATTTTGAGGACTCCTTTTCAGGATAGTCATCTGCTTTGTCTGGAACTTTTTCTTCCATCGAGGGAAGATCATCTGATAATTCTGGAAATCTCTTTTGTGCAGAGAGATCACCTTGTGTGCAAGGATAATTTCCTTTGCTTATCTTTTGGAAATAATATGCAAGCCCATTTAGGGCATGAGCTTTATCTTTCCTAGTCTTTACTTGCCAGAGCAAGTTCAGTAACCCTTGCTGCAATTCATTTACATCAAAGTTATGACTGAAACAATCATGATCTCCTTTTGGAAGTGCCGGCAACCTCCAAGTACTCATCCTTATGAGATGTTCGTACTTCAGAGGAGGAGCCATCTCTAGATATTGCTGCATTGAGAAAATCCTTTTTGTTAGTATTAAAAATCTTTGCTCATATAAATTTATAACCTTCTTGTGACAATAATCTTTTCTCTGAAGAGGGATCATTTTTTGATAAGGTGTAACAGGTACCAAGGCTTTATTAGAGGATACCATGTTAATAGATTTTGAATGAATATATTTTGAAATTTGATTAATTTTTGTTTCTTCCAATTTTGAGGAAAAGGATATTTTTACCTCTTTTCCGTTTATTTGAAATTGAATACCATCTTCAGTAACCATAAAGGGACGTATTGAAGAAAGAAAAGGTGTCCCTAGAATAACATCTTGTTTTAAATTTTCTACTAACAAAAATGATGCTTTAATATGAATATTATCAATGCATATATTTATTTCAGGGACTTTGTAATTTACCTTTAGCAAGTGACCTTCGGCAGAGTGAATCTTATGAGTACATTTTTCATAATACCTGAAGGGGATAATGTCTTGTCGAATGCAATTTACATCAGCTCCAGAATCTAGTAGGGTGTTATAGGCGGACCTGAATCCATCTTGGAATTCATATGATATATCATTGGTGTACCATTTTTGTTTAAAATATCGTCTTATAGAGCCAATTAATTCATCATCTTGAGGCTCTTCTTCAATAATTTTATTTTTGCAGTCTCCCTTGGCATTAAGCTCAAGGATTTGAATTCTTTTATTAAGATCTCTTAGTTCTTCTTTAATAAAATTATATTCTCTTGCAAGATCATCAAGGCTTAATTGTTTATTTTTCTTCTTTAGATCTTCGACCCTTTTGAAGACCTCATCTGCAGAACAGAATTTCTTTTTCTGGATTTCAGTGACCAACTTTTCTTTGTTGTTTTTTACCCTTGACAGAAATTTTTCAAGGATAACCTCCTTCTCCTCAGGGTCCTGAACAGTGTCAAAGGTGTCTAAAACAAATTGTTCTAGATCAGTTAAAACCAATATGTTTTCATCTGATTCTTCTTCAGAAGTTCCTTGTTCGTAGCATGAGCATTCATTGTTCTCACAACAGTTTACCTCAGTATTTTCTTCATTTTCAGAGCCAGTGTCACTTTGAATATGATTCAGGATTTGGCCCAATCTTGCTTTAATATCTTCGGTATCTGATTCAAGCAAGGCTTGGATTTCTTGTTTTACTTTTGATTTATAACAATTTGAAGCCTTATGACCCTTTTGTCCGCACTTAAAGCAAACAAGGTCATTTGGCCTGTTTTCTCTTTTAAAATGTTTAAAAGTATTTTCTTTATTATTTATCTTTTTATACCTTCTTTTAATAAGGGGGTGCTTGGCTTTCTTATTATCTTCATAAATTCTTTTATGGTTTTTATGTAAATTTTTCGTTTTAGATTCAAAGGGATCTTGGAAACCAAATTGATAACAAAAATCTCCTAATTCTCTTTTCCCAATTGCCCTTTGTTTTTTAAGCTGCTCTTTGATTTTCAAATCATTACATAGCTCTGCACCTACCATTTGTATTTTTTGAGTTATTTTTCCAATATCTAGATTCTGATAATTTATGCTCCCTTCCCCTTCTTTTCTTAAGGCGTTTCTAACCTTTTCAGCAAATAAGGGAGGTAAACCAGATATATATTTTTCTTTCCAAAAGTCCTGATTAGGATCTGGAAGTGTATATAATTTTGATAGGAATGAATCTTTATACCATCTAAAGTCTGACATAGTTTTGCATTTCAAATTAATCAATTGTTCTCTATTCTTTTCATAGATGTCCTGATAGTTTCCAGCAAAATGGTAAACTATGTTGTAGAGCAAGGTTGATATGGCGTCTGAGACTGTTCCTAGGGGTTGTCCTTGGTCATTTGTTAGGATAATGGGTCTACCATTTTCATCTATTTTAACAGCATCTATTATAGATTTTCTTTGGGTTTCATCTAGATAGTGATCCCACCAGCCCCTTAATTGTTCAGAAAATCCTATGACAATCATATGGGCTGCTTCTTTTTCTTTATTTCCATTTGCAATGCATGCACTCGCATACATAATCATTTGATGGCACATGGTAAATATTTGATATTCTACAAACCCATCGATATTCCATTCAACAATTTCTTTACCATTGAAGCATGTCATATTGGCTATGTGAGGCAGTTCTTCAAACTGTAGGTCTGCATAGGTTGGCCTGGGATAATAATTCCTTGTCATAGCCGTTTGGGTTGTAGTTTTGAAAGTCCTAATTCTATTTATCACATCGTCACTTCCTTTATCAGTGATTTGATTGATATTTTTATTGACTTTTAGATTTCCCAATTTATTTGCCAACTCATTGACTAGTTCCTCAGAAATAGAGGATCCCAAAGCCTTTTGTTTTCCAAGTTTGATACTGGACGAGAACATTTGTGGGACAAAAGGTGGGGTGACTACCTGAGTATTGGAAATATCAGAATGAGAGCTAGATGGAAGATTTACCTTTACTTCGCTTTTGTTGGGCTTTGTTCCGTCCATGAGGAAGGCTTCTATGCGATCCGTTTGCTGGCCAAGGGCATGCAAAGATACGTTTGAAAGGTTTTGTTGTTCCACAAGGTGGCCTATGTGTTCAGCTTTTATAGGTTCACTATGTGTAGTTTTGGATAAGTTTTTGAGTGGGCAAGCTTTGATGCTTTCGCCCTTTGCTTCTAACTGGATAGACTCAAATGGGGGGTGTACGGATTCTATCTGTTTTCCACTAGTAGTCTTCCAATCTTTAGAAGTTCTTTTTATCATGGTTATCTTCTCATTATCTGATTCTGATTCAATTTTTTCTTTCTGCCGAGAACCTGGTTTGAAGAATTCTTCAAAATGTCTAATTTGACTATTTTCATACCAATCAAAGAAGAATATGTTCTTCTTTTGCTCAATCATTTCTTTATGCCAAACTTCTCTAATCTTTAGCCTAAAAGGTCGATCCACATTTTTGAAATATCTTTCCTTTTTGGCTTTATTTTTTGGAAGACCTATTTCTTTTAGAAGAAGCTCTTTATCTATTTGGAACTCTTCTTCTTCTAGAATTATGACACAATCTGTTTGACATTCAGGGTCATCAACTTCAATAACATTGATGTCAAAATCAGAGATTGAGGGTTCATACGAGCTATCTTCATATGTTGCATAGACAATATTTTGTGGCCGCATCTGGGGTCTATTGTCAATACTAACAGAGGGTCTGGCTTGGATGAATACTTTTCTTTTTGAAGAGAACATTACCTCAACATCCCCATCAGGAGTCTCAGTGACAGATTGGACTTCAGTTTGTTCAAGATTTTGTGGCTCAACTGCCTGGGTCAACGTCCACTTTTCGGGAAGTTTTATTTCGTCCCATTTTAAGGCTTTTGGAGTGATAACATTGTTTTTAGGATTAGCTTGGAGTAGAGTACTCAAGCCTTTGGGTGTATTTTGCTTTGCACATGGAGCTAAGGAGGTCATGGCTTTATAGTATATCCTGTAGGTTACAGAGATATTTTCGCTTCCCGGTTCAAGATCAAAGCCTGATGTTTGTAAATTCAGGGTAAGAACTTTGTGGATATTTGGATCTGATAAGGATACTGAGAAATCTGGGAAAGTGTTAAAAAACACTGGACCATTGCTGAGGCTGGCTTCAACCATCCCAAGCAAAGAATCTTGAAATCTTTTGTTTCTACAATCCCTTAGGCAAGCCAAGATGGATACATTTAAACCTTTTCTAGTTAGGGATCTGATGGCTATTTGGACTAACCCGAAGTGTAGATAATGATACTGGGGTTTAGCTCTTATATCATTTATTTCCTTTTCAGAAAGAAGATGCAGGGTTTCATGCATGGAACTAACACGAAATGTTTTTTCGATAGTTTTAATGAAATAGTCAGAACGAAGAGAGAAAGTTCCTACATGATAAATTTCTCTAATATTTATTTTAGGAATTTTCCAGTTAGCTATACTTTTTTCAATATCTTCAAAGCAAACAGATGATGCATTCTTCACGGACATAGTCTTAACCGACTTATCACTGCTACACGAGGCTATAGACCGGTCAGAAACAGAAAGCGTCCTTACTAACCAAGACATCTTATACGAAGACAAATGAGTTTAGATGGGTAGTTTCCAGTCCAACGGCAGGGTAATTAAACCTCACAATTACGATCAACCTGTAGGGTAGATGGTTTCCAGTCCAACGGCAGGGTAATTAAACCTCACAATTAAGACCAACTTGTTTCTTTCGCTAGGCTTGGATAATCCAACGCTTCCTAATCCAACGCTCAAACGCCTATTCCAACGCTCCAACGCCACAACGCCTATCTTCGGCTAAAAGGCTCACGGGTAGAGGCTCACGGGTCCGGGCAAACGGGTCCATCCAGGCTTCTGCAAAAGAAACAGGGTCTCCGCGACTACGGCTTACCAACACTCTACGGGATCTCCGCGACTACGGCTTACTACCACACCCTCTCCCCCCCGTTTGGAGAAGATGGCTTGGGGAGCTCGGGCACACACTGGCTCCGATACCAGATCGACACCCAGGTATATATATATATATATATATATATATATATATATATATATATATATATATATATATATATATATATATATATATATATATATATATATATATCAACGTAACATGAGAACTCCATGCTACTACATTATTCTAATTTGGGGATCACTGCTCCTTTTGACCCCATGAACAATGCGCATGCATTCACTTTCTTATCGACGTCTTTGAGGTCTCTCATTCAGGTTCATCCAATGAATGCTATCTTGGCGCTGGTCCTACGAATCTATAGGCATATGAAACAATGTTACTCTATGCTTCAAAACCATTCCAACTGTTATGTTCTATGCTGGTCATGAATTTGCGGTCGCCCCTCTCGCGCTTCTTCGCCTTTCCCGCGTCGAACTCCACCAGCCCCTTGCTGCGCGCGGCGCACGGAGCGCGGCAGGCCGGTGTCGGGGTCGACCAGCCTGAGGTCGTACAGCGCCTGCGCCCTGGCGCTAGGCGTCACGAGCCTGACGAACACGGACACGTAATCCTCCTCGTTCTCCCCGTCATCGAAGAGGTGGCACTGACTAGATCACTGTGTGTAGTTTATGTATAGATGAAGAGGAGAATGTGTTCCGGAGCATGAATTTGAACGGGTTACAGAGTCCAGATCTTTGATGAGTGAAGAGCACGAGGGGTCAGTGGTTTGGAAGTCGAGGAGATCGCGCCGTGTTCCCATGACATGTCCTCAGCCAAAAACTCGGCGTTCTCTTCGACTGCCGCGATCGCCGATTAAAATCTTTTATCGCCACAGCCGCCGTCGTCTATATATGCACACGGTCGCGTCAATTTTGGGCGTCCGATCTATCACAATTCACAAATATGGCGTCGTCGACGTGCCCGGCGCCGCCGTGCACCGTCCGCGGGACGCACCAGTTCGAGATCGTCGGGTACAGCCTCATCAAGGGCTTCGCCGCCGGCGATTACGTGCGGTCGGGATCGTTCGCCGTCGGCGGCTACCGGTGGACCGTCCGCTTCTACCCGGGCGGCTTCTCGGCGCCGCACCGCGCGCACGTGTCGGCATTCCTCAAGCTCACGAGCAAGAACGCCAGGGCGTGGGCGCGCTACGACCTCCGCCTCGTCGACCGCGGCACGGGGCTGTCCCGCTCCCTGCACCGCGCGGCGGAGCCCGTCGTCTTCGACTACTCGGTGCCACACAACAAGTGCAAGGGCAAGCGCGGCGCCCGCGCGTTCATGCCGCGCGGCGAGCTCGAGGCGTCGGCGTACCTGCGCGACGACCGGCTCACGATCGTCTGCGTCGTCGACGTCGTCGCCGACGAGGCGCGGGTGCCGGAGGCCGTGGCGCTGTGCCGGCTCCGGCTCAGGGTGCCGCCCTCTGACCTGGCCAACCACCTCGGCGACCTGCTGGTGAACTACCAGCACGACGACGACCAAGCAGCGGACGTCACGCTCGCCGTCGAGGGAGAGGTTTTCCGCGCGCACAGGGCGGTGCTGGCTGCGCGGTCGCCGGTGTTCATGGCGGAGCTCTTCGGGCAGATGAAGGAGAAAGACATGGAGCGCATTGCCATCGACGACATGCATCCGGTGGTGTTCAGAGCTCTGCTTCACTTCGTCTACACCGACACGCTGCGGATCCCCGGCGACCTCGACGGAGACGACTACAGGGAGATGGTGCGGCATTTGCTCGAGGCGGCGGATCGGTACGGCATGGAGCGTCTGAAGCTGATTTGCGAGAGCATATGTGCAGGAGCGTCGATGGAGCCACGGCGGAGACGACGCTCGCATTGGCTGATCGACACTACTGCGAGGCGCTCAAAGATGTTTGCCTTCAGTTTGTGTCCCTTGGATTAGAAGGATGATATCAGGAAAAAAAAAATTGTCTCCGAATTGAAAGGCTGAAACTGATATGATCATTCGTTCTGCTAATCCTTATCTATTGGCCATCTTATCAGGTTCGTGTTCTATGCTGTTTCAGGAAATGAGGTTTTTTTTTCAAAAAAAATATAGATGAGGAAGTGATATACCAGTACAGTACTATGCTATAGTTTCTATGTATATATAGACACTACGTATAAAAACTAAGTTTTCAATGGATAGTTTCTACAAAATAATTTTTTGTCCAATTACACTTCTTCTTTCTCTTTCATCCACCTATCACATCCTTTTATGTCTTGGTTCTTGTGTAGACCTCGTTTCTAACTTAGAACTGGTTTTCATTTCTCTCTTCATTAAATCGCTTGCCACATCAACAAAATGCTTAGGTGACAGGGTAATTAATGCACATAGAAACTATGATAATTCCTGTATTATGAGTGCCCTTAGAGATGCTCTAATCTCTGTCCTTCGTTAACCACACGCCGTCTCCACCTTATGTCCTATGTATACAGGTGGCAGGAGCAACCCTTAATCTCCCCCACATACGCTCGCACTTGCATTAGCGTCGAGGGATGGCGCTGGCTCAGGCTCGCCTCCATCCTGCCCCAACGTCGCAATGAGGACCATGCCACACAAACACAATTGAAATTTGTGTAATTTCAATAAATGCACAAATAATTTTAAGTTATCTAAAAGAATACTAACACACAAATAACTAGTTAATTATACAGAATAACTAGTTTATATTGAAGCTAACTGTTAATCACTTTGAAACTTGCTATTAAGAAAAGTGATTACAATAAAGTTGTGCTCGTCTCAACGTGACGACATGCTAGGAGTGCACATTATCCATGTGCACTGTTTCAGATCGGCCCACGTCCTGCAATTGGACCTGGACAACCCATGAGCAGCAAAAAGGAATGTGCTGGGCTGCTGGACCATGCTGATTAGCCCATGTATCTGCTGCCTCTGCCGGCCTGTACCACTCTGTCCACTGCTGCCTGGCCTGTGCCGCTGTGCGTCTTGGGCTCTTGCCTGCTGCTCGGCTAAAGGAAGGCTGAAGGAAAAAGTCCTCATTATACCTCTCTCAATTCTTGCAAATCAGTTTTTCTGTCTAAACTAAACATGGTATTTGTACCCCTCGAACCATTGAAAGTGGCCAATTTATTTTCCTAGACGGTTTTCAAAGTGGTTTTGATATCATGAGGGAGGTAATTGAACTTTTACAATAATTTAAGGAGACCACTCGACATTTAACTCCCTTTTGACAAAAAAAGCCGCTTTGAAAACCATCCAGAGAGGTAAATTAGCCGATGTCAACAGATCTGGGTTTTCCCGTTCAATTAGAAAAAGCTAACTTTCACAAAAGTTAAGGGTGGTAGTGTGGACATTTTTCAAGGCTAACTCATGCACAATGCTCGGCTAGGCTTCAATTTTGGGTTGCACGAAGGCGGGTGTAGCCCAGGCGTCGATTTTTGGGTCAGTAGTTAGCGGATCTAAACAGCCACACATGCCAGCCAGACTAGTAGATCAGCATAAATTGAGCTAAAGAGAGTTTAAAATTTGGAAGAATCATATGGATCATCATTTCACCCACGATTTTTTTCTATCAATATGTGAAAATTACACGAATTGATCATATATCAGTGGGTTTCTTTGTGGTGAAACATCCCAATCACATTTTTCTGCATTTATTCAAGTATTTAACAGGTGTTTTGCTTTCAGTGGTAGGAGACGTCTTGTAATAACTTTGTGAATTTCGAGATCTGTAGGCGCATTTCTTCGAAGATGTTCATAAAGATAAAGATAGGGTTTTGCATACATTTGTTCATAAGGACTAGCATATAATTCCTAAAAAGAGAGAGAACACTACGTGAGTACATTATTGTTCTTGTTGGTATAGAATAAAAGAGAAGGAGGTCGGGGAGGCCACGGTAGGCTAACTGGCTAAGTGAAAGACCCTAGTTTGGTTTTGGTAATTGATGAAACCTAACTACTAACCAAAGTGCTAAGTGTGTGTAGCGAAAGAGGTTAGTGGAGGACAATGGTGCTCAAGTGAAGATCAAGTGAAGGAAGAAAGAAAATGACTTAAAGAAGGAAAGCAAGAGGCTAAGTGAAAGCCCTAGTTTGGTTTTGATAATTGATGACACCCTAAGGACTAACCTACTTGCTAAGTGATGGCGAAGTGTAGGTGGTCCTATCCATGGAGTGAGAAGCCTAAGAAGTTGATGGAGATGATCAAGATGGCTTAACCATGGACCAAGTGGTGTGGAACAAGTGGAAATGATCAAGGAGAAAAGAAAAGGCTTGAAGACAAAGGTATAACCCCTTTAGGGCTTTTCTTTTGGTGATCAAGACACCAAGAGGGTGTAATCACACTTAGGATAGATAGCTGACTATCAAGAGGAGAACTAAGTGATTGGATTACCTTCAAGTGCTCTAGGTTGCATTTCATGTGCATTGACTAACTCAACCTAGAGATCAACTTAAAAACCCTTGAAAATTGTTTTGATAATGCTAACAAACTCTGCACAAGTGTTGAAGACCTTGAGTGTTAGCACACAGAAGTAAGGGGTGTGAAACTAACTTGAGAAGAGAAGTGTCGGGTACCCAACTATGGGGTACCCAACTTCAACACAAAATCACATCTCCCAAATAAAGCCCGGCCCATGAAGGCACCAGCCAAGGCCCACGAGGGAACAGCCCACGCGGCCTAAGACAGAGCCGCGTGGAAGCACATCACCACCCCCGGGCACGGACCCCTCAGGAGAGATTCTCCGATTCGCCAGAGCCTCCGCGACAGGGCTCGGGAAGGCAAGGCTCGGGCATCTAGTTTCCGATTCGCCCGAGCTCCCCACCACAAGCTCCCTCGGGTGTACCCCTCGGGTTCGCCCGAGCCGTGCTGACGCCAGCAGGGCAAACTTGACAGCCAAGGGACCTTCTCTGACCACTTTACAAGCATGGTCCCATCAGGTGGGCCCCGTGACACAACTGCGCCCCGCATGCGCACGTTCGCCGTACCAACTGCCACATCTCCTCTGGCAGGCAACCTGACGGTCCTACCTCTCCCATGCCGCTACAGGGACGGTCAACCATACGGCCTCCTGGGCTGACGAGGGGATTTTCCAACTACGACGGCGACTGCCATACCCCGGCCGCACGTGTGGCGCCAGGAAAGGGGAACGACAGCCGTCCGGCCAACCTGGGGGAATGGGCAAGCCTTACGAACAGGCTCGCCTACCCCCTGGAAAGTACCGCACGTGGAAAAGTAAGCACCCAAGGGAGGACACTCCTACCACTCCGTCCCATCACGCCCCCGATGGCACCAAGGTCTCCCGAGCCTCGGGAGCTCATACTCAAAGGTCAACCTATCTACTCGTTGCACTGTGCAGGGCCGGATACGACGGCGTGACGAAATGCCACGCAGCAAACAACGTCCAGCACTGTGGAACGCCTTGGAACTCACCAATGGAACAGTGGAGGATCAACCGAATGACTAATGTCATACCTTCGAGGCGCCAAGACGAGGGCGTGGCTGACGATAGCCACCAGTCACCACTGTCTCCGTCATGCCGAGCGCTGTAACCACAGGGCATCACATGTAACTCTAGCCTCTCCCTTGTAACTATAAAAGGGAGGGCAGAGGCCAATCACAGGCATGATTCATTCACCACAAGAACTTCCAGTCATTCACTACAACATACAATCGCAAGAACACACACGAACACTCATACTCACAAGAGACTTGGGAGCTCCTCCCTCTCTCGACTAGGCTTGTAACCGCTACTACAAGAACCCCGGTGCAAGGCAGCACGACTCGATCTCACACTGGACGTAGGGTGTTCATTGTCTGAACCAGTATAACCCCCTTGTGTTCCCCCTTGCACACCATCCGTGATCTCAACCGCAAAATACAAGCTTACTAGCCGGTGTTAGCACTCGCTAATTGAAGCACCGACAGTTGGCGCGTTAGGTAGGGGCCTTTTGTGTGTTGATCTAGGTTGCGGATGGCAGCCAACGTTCCTGCACTTCCTGCTGGCGCGGTGCTCCGGTTCGGGAGCCTCGAGTTCGTGGCCATTGGCCGCGGCCTCGAGATGAACCTCCGCCCAACCGAGACCTGGGCCATCACCGTCCTGACCATGGCCCAGCAGGTGGCTGGGGAAGGGACGCCGGCAATACCTCCACCTGTTTCGGAGGACGGAGGGAACGCCATGCGCCAGTCCCGCTGAGCTAGGCAGGGGAGGCGCAACCGCGTCAACCCGGGCCTCGCTACGGGTGACGCGACCAACCCGGTGCCCCATGCGTGGGACACCACCTCCACGCTCACCACCAGCTCAACGCCACAAGCGATGGTGGCACCACGCCCCCCACTACTCCGCGGAGTAATGTGGGAGGGGCCACGACATCGCCCGTCGTTTCCCTTCGACCTCACAGGGGAAGGCCAGCGATGCCCTCTCCGTTTCCCTTTGGGCTCCACACTGCCGTGGACGCCCACATCCGCGCCGTTCGTGCCTATGGGCGTGACCAAGCGATGGCATCTGTCCATCGCCTGGAGGGCCTGGGAGACCTCGATGACTCTCCACCGTCCTCTCTAGCGAGCTCTCCTAGAGTGTGCAGCGGCGGGGGATCCAACTCCAGCAGCAGCCGCACCCTTCCGGCGTACTCGGAGGGATGGGACCGCTACGGCCGTGTCTCACCATCACGGTGGGACCTCGATAGCAACGACGATGGCTTCTGGGCGAACGTGGACTTTTACGGCGTCCACGACCCCCAAGCCTTCCCCTCCTCCGATGATGTAAGGGGTAACGCCCTCAGCTCCTCCGACGACAGCATCATCGACCCCTCCCGGGAGTGCTATCACCTAGTACACCTGGAGGAAGCCGTGTTGGAGGACGTCCACACGGAGGAGGAGGAGGGAGACGCTCCGGTGGAGCAGCCACAGCTGCATACGCCACCTCCACCAGCCCTTGGTCCCACGCCTTCGAAGGACCTGGGGCTGGAACGTCCCGCCCTCTCCATCGGTCTCCGGAGTTGGAACAACTCCGGGAGCTCGAGGCCTAGATGGACGAGGACCGCTTGTGCCTCGCCCAGCTCCGAGCCGCCTTGGAGCACGAGGAGGAGCGAGGAGATGGCAGAGCAGCACGATGCCAAGCCCGCGATGTCCAGGCCTGCATCGTCGCCGACGACGGGGCTAGGACACCAATGCCGGAACCCCGGGCAAGCCGGAAGCTCGCGGACGCTGCGATGCTCCTCCGGAGCATGCCCGAGCCTTCCAGCACGGAGGCCCGACAGCTCAGGGACCAGCTCAAAGGTCTCCTGCAGGACGCCGCTGTCCTCTAGGCAGAAAGCTCGGAATCCCGGCACCGTGGAGCCGAGGAACACCATCGTGGCGCCCTGACGCACCACGAATGAGAGGCCTCGGTGCAGCTCGAAGCACCGAGGGCCCCCTCGGTCCACCAGCGGCTTGGCAAGGACATCGACGTCCGCGCCATCCTTCAGGCCCACGGTCGATGAAAGACCGACGGGGCCGCACGTGGCTTCAACGTCCACCGGGGAGGACGCTACGACTCCGACGAGGACCGTGCGCCCTCACCCGAGCCACCGGGTCCTCGCGTCTTCAGCGAGGCCATCCGGAGGACCAGATTTCCATCCCGGTTTTGATAACCGGTGAACGTCGCCAAGTACTCGGGGGAGACGAACCCTGAGCTTTGGCTCACGTATTACCGTCTTGCGTGCCAGCTTGGCGGTGCGCAGGATGATCTCATCATCATCCGCAACTTGCCCCTGTTTCTGGCCAATTCAGCACGAGCTTGGCTGGAACATCTCCCCCCACGGTTGATCTTCGACTGGAGCGATCTAGTCAAGATCTTCGTGGGAAACTTCCAGGGCACTTACGTGCGCCCTGGCAATCATGGGATCTCCACAGCTGCAAGCAGAAGCCGGGCGAGTCCCTCAGGGACTACATCCGGCGATTCTCTAAGCAGTACAACGAGCTGCCCCAGGTCGCCGACTCCGACGTCATCGGAGCCTTCGCTGTAGGGACGACCTGCAAAGAGCTTGTTCATGAGCTGGGGCGTCAAACCCCCACGAGCGTCGCCGAGCTCATGAGGATAGCTACCAGCTTCGCCTCGGGTGATGAGGCAGTGGGAGCCCTCTTCTCCGACCCCAAGTAGAAGCGGAAGGAGGAAGCCCCCGAGGGCTCCTCCTCCCGAGCCCCCAACAACAAGAAGAAGAAGGGAAAGGGAAAGGCCCCCGTCCGCAATGAACCCCTCGTTGCAGCTGTCGAGCCCAGGGCGAAACAGCCGTCCTATGGCCGCTTCGACGAGCTGCTCTCCAAGCCGTGCCCTTATCACCAGGGCCCAGTGAATCACACGCTCGGAGCGTGTGTAATGCTCAAGAAGCATTACGGGTGGCAGGCGTTCCGAGACGCCGCCGGCAAGAAGCCCGCGGAAGACAAGAAGGACCAGGGGGGAAGGACGACGAGTTCCCCCCGTCAACAAGTGCCTCATGATCTTCGGCGGACCCGGGACCGCTCCCACGCCACGTCAGCGAAAGCGCGAGCGTCGGGAAGTCTACGCCGTCGGACCAGCGACATCGCGCTTTCTCGACTGGTCCCTCGACGCCATCACCTTCAGCCGGGACGATCACCCGGACCACGTCCCATCGCCGAGACGATAACCGCTGTTGTCGACCCCGTGGTCGGCAACAGGCGGCTCACCAAGGTCCTTATGGACGGAGGCAGCGGCTCAACATTTTGTACGCTGAGACCCTCGACTCGATGGGGATCAGTCGTTCTCTTCTCCGGGCAGTGACATCCCCGTTCCACGGGATAGTCCCGGGGAAGAGCGTACAACCCCTCGGGCAGATCGACCTGCCCATCTACTTCGGGACTCCTGACAACTTCAAGAAGGAGACCCTCACCTTCGAGGTGGTAGGCTTCCGCGGCACCTACCACGCCATCCTCGGGAGGCCATGCTATGCCAAGTTCATAGCCGTTCCGAACTACACCTACCTCAAGCTCAAGATGCCGGTGAAAGCCCATGTGTTTGGTTTTGGGTAATTGATGAAACCTAGTTTGCTAACAATTGCTCTAAGTGTTTCATGAGAATTGATTAGCAAAAGGCAAGATGGAGCAAAGGACCGGGTCGGTGGAGGCCACAAGTGAAGGGCAATGACGGCATCCATACAAATGGTATAAGTCCATCATCAAAAGGAGTCCACAAGCTTCATCAAAAGATGGTGAAAAAGCTAGGAGCTCAAGGCAAAGGTATAATCCATAGGAGCTCTTTTGCTTTTGGTGATCAAGACTCCATAGAGGGAGTGATCACATTTAGGATAGATAGCCGTACTATCAAGAGGGGCGAAATCGTTGATGAAATACGGTTATCAAGTGCCACTAGGTGTTCATGATCATTGCATTGCATATAGATGCTAGTGACACTAACAAACCCTTGGAAAACTCTTCTGAAAAGGCTAACACACGTGCACTTAAGTGTGAGATTCTTTGGAGTGTTAGTGCCTTAAGAAACGGGGTGAAGTTTGAGGGTTAGAGAGGGTCAGACCATTAGTCTCGGTCCGACGGCTAACACTGCTGAGAGCGTCGGACGCTCAGTTTCGGAGCATCGGACTATTGTCTGAAGCGTCCGACGGTGCAGAGCGACGAAGAGGTGACACGTGGAGAGCAGAGGAGCGTCGGACTCTCGGCGTTAGTCCGACGGTGAGCGTTGGACCAACGTCCGACGGTTTTCAGGGCTCGGGGAGCTCTCTGGAAACGTCGGACCGTGGTTTCGTTTGGTCCGACGCACCGTGTATTTTCAGTCCGACGGTGCAACGACGGTGGGCGTCGGACCGTAAGGATTGGTCCGACGGCCTACCATCCGACGGTTCGTTTAGCGCGGGAAGTTGGCCGTTGTGATCCAACGTTCGACTTCAAATGGCTAGTGACACGTGGCGTTCATCCGGGGCGTCGGACCGTGCTGATTAGTCCGACGGTCTGGCCGTCGGACAGTCCGACGGTACGCAGAAAAGTCTAAACGGCTAGTTCTTTGTGTGTGGCTTATAAATAGTCACTTGGCCGGTTTGGGGAGCCGCTCTTGGCACTCCTGAACATCATAGCATACTTGTGAGCCTTCCCACTCCACTCTCACTCATCCTACTTGATTGTGTTCATCATTTGGTGAGTTTGGAGAGCATCAAGTGCATTGCATTGATAGAGATCATCTAGAGGCACTTGGTAGTAGTGATTCGCAGCGGTTTCTCTCATTACTCTTGGAGTTTGCCAACTCCTAGACGGCTTGGAGCTGCGAGGATCGTTGAGGGGAGTTGGTGATTGTCTCCGCCTCCGATCAAGGTATTGTGAGGGGTTCTTGAGCCTATCCCCGCGGGAGATCGCGAAAGGCATCTTTAGTGGATTGCTCGTAGCTTGGTGGATCCTCATCTTGTGTTGGTTGTGCGGCACCCTTGAGAAGGGTTTGGCGTGTGATGCCAATTAGCGCGTGAACCTCCAAGTGGGTGTATCGCTACAACGAGGACTAGCTTGCCGGCAAGCAAGTGAATCTCGGTAAAAAATCTTGTGTCATCTCTCTACCGAGGATTTCCCTTATATGTGATTGATTGGTTATATTGGACTTCATATCTTCTCTATACCGGGGGTATTGAAATCACCTTCTCTCTTTACTTTTGTGTACTTACTCTCGTGTGTAGCTTGTTAGTTAGTTGCTCTCTTAGGAGTAGTGTATAGTAGTGACATAGCCTTTAAGTGTGAACTAGTGATCATAGTGTAGTATACTTGTCTAGGTGGCTTGCATAGCATAGTTTAGAGCTAGTGTTTTGCAAAGCTTGCTATTGTTACTAATCGGCTTGTAAAGCGTTGTTTGTAGATTTTTATAGGCTATTCACCCCCCCTCTAGCCATTTAGGACCTTTCAGCCGGGGCCTAAGGGCGTCATCATCGTCGGCGCTTCCTACCAGCACGCCTACCAGTGCGACGTTGAGTGCAGTGCGTACGCCAACGCGCTGGTGGAGTCCGAGGCCCTCGTCGCCGACCTCGAAGAGCTGGCCAAGGTGGTCCCCGACCCCAAGAAGGCCACGGGCACTTTCGAGCCCGTCGAGGGGGTGAAGGAGGTGCCCCTCAACCCCGGCACGCCCGATGGTAAGGTGCTGAAGATCAGCGCTACCCTCGACCCGAAATAGCAAGTTGTGCTCGTTGACTTTCTCCGCAAGCACGCCGACGTATTTGCTTGGAGTCCCTCTGACATGCCAGTCATTCCGAGGGAGGTCGCCGAGCACTCCTTGGACATTCGGGCCGGGTCCAAGCCGGTGAAGCAGCGCCTGCGCCGATTCGACGAGGAGAAGCGCCGGGCCATCGGGGAGGAGGTGCAGAAGCTTTTGGCGGCCGGATTCATTAAGGAGGTCTTCCATCCAGAGTGGTTAGCCAACCCTGTCTTAGTTAAGAAAAAGAATGAAAAATGGAGGATGTGTGTTGATTATACTAGTTCAAATAAAGCATGCCCTAAGTATCCGTTTCTATTACCTCGTATTGATCAAATAGTTGATTCCACTACTGGTTGTGAACGACTTAGTTTCCTTGATGCATATTCCGGTTACCATCAAATTCGTATGAAAGAGTCCGACGAGCTAGCGACTTCTTTCGTCACCCCCTTTGACACATATTGCTGCATAACCATGTCATTTGGCCTCAAAAACGCGGGCCCAACTTACCAACGTTGCATGCTCAAGGATTTTGGGGACCTCATCGGGCGAACCGTTGAGGCTTACGTAGATGATATTGTGATTAAAACTAGGAAGGCAGACGACTTGGTAGCCGACCTAGAAGAGGCGTTCGAATGCCTCAAAAATTAAAACATAAAGCTCAACCCCGAGAAATGTGTCTTCGGGGTCCCCCGAGGCATGTTGCTCGGGTTTATC
Organism: Eremochloa ophiuroides; assembly: GCA_038502445.1. Taxonomy (NCBI): domain Eukaryota; kingdom Viridiplantae; phylum Streptophyta; class Magnoliopsida; order Poales; family Poaceae; genus Eremochloa; species Eremochloa ophiuroides. The sequence goes on from JAHLJS010000002.1 coordinate 5,971,462, forward strand.
GTTTCCGAGCGTGGCATCGAGGCCAACTTGGAAAAGATATCGGTCATCACACGGATAGGGCCGATTCGCAACCGCAAAGGCCTGTAGAAGCTGATGGGCTGTCTGGCGGCCCTAAGCCGATTCATTTCGCGGCTCAGCGAAAAAGGCTTACCTCTGTACCGGCTGCTGAAGAAAACCGAGCACTTCACCTAGACCTCCGAGGTCTAGGAATCCCTCGAAAGGCTTAAAGCTATGCTTTTGGAGGCTCCGGTACTCGTGCCGCCCACCGAAGGGGAGAACCTCCTGCTGTACGTCGCTGCTACTAACCAAGTTGTGAGTGCAGCAATCGTCGTGGAGCGGCGGGATGAAGGACACGCGCTGCCTGTTCAGCGGCCGGTCTACTTCATCAGTGAAGTCTTGTCCGAGACCAAGACACGCTACCCCCAGATCCAGAAGCTAGTGCACGCAATCATCCTTGCTCAACGCAAGCTGTGGCACTACTTCGAATCCCATCCCGTGACCGTGGTATCATCCTTCCCCCTCGAGGAAGTGATCCAGAACCGGGAGACGACCGGGAGGATCGTTAAGTGGGGAATCGAGCTCATGGGCGATGGCATCACCTACGCGCCGCGCAAGGCCATTAAGCCCCAGGTGTTGGCAGACTTCGTGGCGGAATGGACCGAGACACAACTGCCTCCGCTCCCCACCTAGGAGGAGTATTGGGTCATGTACTTCGACGGGTCGATGATGAAGAATGGTGCCGGTGCAGGCATTGTCTTCGTCTCACCCCTCGGGGTCCGACTCAAATACCTGCTGCGGCTGCACTTCACGGCTTTAAACAACGCGGCCAAGTACGAGGCTCTTGTCAACGGGCTCCACATCGCCATCGAACTGGGGATCAGACGCATCGAGGTTTGAGGAGATTCCCAGCTCGTCGTGGACCGGGTGATGAAGGAGTCGACGTGCCAGAGCCCCAAGATGGCCGCCTACTGCAAGCTGGTGCGATTGCTCCAGGAAAAGTTCGATGGCCTTGAGATCAACCACGTCGCGCGCAGGTACAACGAAGAGGCCGACAAGTTGGCAAAGATCGCGTCTAAAAGGGCTTCGGTCCCGACAGGCGTGTTTGCCAACGATCTCCACAAGCCATCGGTCAACGTCGATCCCTCAGGAGGCAAGGGGAAGGAGACCACCGAGCCCCTGGGAGAACTCGGAGCGTCTTCAAGCCACGAAAGTCCCTCGGGGGCTGCCGACCCCTCTGGCAAAAATGAGTCGCTCGAGACCGAGGCTGACACCGAGAACGAGGCGAGGCGATGGAGATTGAAGCCGAGCTGGAGGATGACGAGCCAGATTGGCGCGAGCCACTGGTCAGTTGCCTTATCCGAGGGATTTTGCCCTCAGACAAGAACAAGGCTCGGCGGCTGGCACGAAGAGCCAAGTCCTTTGCTATGATCGACGGCGAACTCTACCGGCTTAGCCCTTCCGGCGTCCTACAGCGCTGCATCCCTTTCAGCCAAGGCAAGCGATTGGTTGAGGGGATACACGCCGGGGCCTGCGGTCACCACGCCGCGCCGAGGACGCTCCTCGGCAACGCCTTTCGACAAGGCTTCTATTGGCCAACCGATGTGGCCGATGCTACCGAGGTATACGCTCCTGCGAAGGGTGCCAGTACTATGCTCAGCAAACTCATCTCCCGGCCCAAGCTCTCCAGACGATCCCTATCACGTGGCCTTTTGCCGTGTGGGGACTGGATCTTGTCGGGCCCCTCAAGAAGGCGCCCGGGGGCTTCACCCACCTACTTGTCGCCATCGACAAGTTCTCGAAGTGGATTGAAGCTCGACCGATCACCCAGATCAATTCAACCCAAGCAGTGTTGTTCTTCACCGACATCGTTCATCGGTTCGGCATCCCGAGCTCCATTATCACCGACAAAGGAACGCAGTTCACCGAGAAGAAATTCCTGGCATTCCGTGACGACCATCACATACGAGTGGATTGAGCGGCGGTAGCTCAACTGAGGACGAACGGCCAAATGGAGCGTGCCAACGGCTTGATCCTCTAAGGCCTCAAGCCGAGAATTTTTAACAAGTTAAATAAGTTCGGCAAGAGGTGGCTGACTGAGCTCCCCGCGGTGATATGGAGTCTAAGGACCACGCCGAGCCGAGCCATGGGCTTCACGCCTTTCTTCCTGGTCTATGGTGCCGAGGCTGTGCTCCCCATGGACTTGGAATACGGCGCCCTAAGAGTCCGAGCCTACGACGGGCTAGGCAACCAAATTTCTCGGGAAGATGCGCTGGACCAAGTTGACGAGGCCCGAGACATTGCCTTGCTGCACTCGGCCATGTACCAGCAGACCCTACAAAGGTACCATGCTCGGCGCATTCGAGGCCAAACCTTCAGCGTTGGCGATCTGGTGCTGCGGCTCAGGCAAGACAACAGAGGACGCCACAAGCTAAAGCCACCGTGGGAAAGGCCTTTCATCATCACCGAGGTGGTGCGCCCCGGAACGTACAAGCTGGCAAACGAGAAGGGCAAAGTCTACAACAATGCTTAGAATATCGAACAGCTACGTCGCTTCTATCCCTAAGTTTCCGAGCATTGTACATTCTATGAATCTTGAAATCAATAAAAGATCCGATTTCTTTTTCTCGTATAATTTTAAGATTTTCACCCGAGCCCACCCTCGGGAACGGGTGAACCATGCAATCAAAAGTGAGGCTCGGCCCTATCTCCAATAAGGCCGACCCTCCCTCGGGGGCTAGGACGGGGGGAACCCCCGGACTCCTCCGAGACAAATTGAATTCGAAAACTCAAAAATTTCAAAAACAATTGAAATTTTTATCCCGAGTTTGCTTCTCATCCAAAACAAACGCAAAACTTATAAACCTTAGACGAGCAAAGGAGTCCCAGAGGGCAGAGCCGGCTGAGCTGCGAGACCGCCTACGCCTCCGGGATACAGCACCTCCACTCACCCCTCTTCGCCTAAAGACAACTCGCGCTCGGAAAATAACTTATAAGAGTAGCGTTTGTAAGGGGAGAAGGCTCGGGTGATATCAAACGCACTCTTTTTCCAAAAAGCTCTCGCCCTACCAAAATCCCTAGGACCACGGCTGAATCTATGCTACTAAAGCTACGACGCCCGAAAAGGTCCCCTGAGGCTCGATGGCCCGGGCTTAGGGTCGGTGAGAAAAACGCTTAAGGAAAAACGCTAAACGAATATGCGAACTGAAAAACGAACATGCACTGAATATTTACATAAATATCAAGGCCTCGAAGGGCCGCACGTTTATTTCTTACAAAACTTTTCTGGGCACGATGGCCTAGCTTTCCTAATTTAGGTCTAGGGGGGAGCTTCACGTCTTCTTCGAAGAGGGCCGCCTACGCCGTCCCAGGGACCTCCACGGAGTTGATCAGCGCGAGGAGCTCGTCGTCGGAAGCCTCGACAAAACCCTCGCTAACGGCGTCGGTGTCGAAGTTCTCATAGTGAGCTTCGCCACCGCCAGCGTCTTTTAGACGCCTGTCAGGAGGGCTTCCTTGAGCTGGTCGCCCATCCTTCCGTGGAGGGCTTCCGGGCGGCTCCTGAGCGAGCTCCCCGAGGGCTCACCGCCGGTGCCAAGGGCGTCACACAGCGCGCGTGCCACCCTCTGCAGGTCCTGGTGTTCGGCCACCTTGGCGTCGTGCACGGCATCGAGAACGACGATGGTCCTCTGCGCGCTGACGGCCTCCACCTTCAAAACTGCAGCGACAAGACGGTCAAGCCGCGGTGAGAAGGACCACGGATAATCAGAACAAACGAAAGGTAAAAACGATAAGCCTTACCTTCGACCTCCTCCCAAGCCTTCCTCGCCTCCTCCCGGACGGCGTCGACCTTGCCCACCGCCTGATTCAGGGCCGCCTGGTAGCGGTCCAAGTCTGACGACATGACATCCACGGCGGCCTCCTTCTCGGCGGCGAGCGTCCGCGCGGTGGCCCGCTCCCGAGTCACCTTAGCCAGGGCAGCCCCCAGCTGCTGGACGCGCTCGTCCAGGGGAACGACTCGGCCCCGAGCCTCCGTGACCTCGACCTTCAAGGCATCACGGTCGAGGGTCAGGTCGGCCAGCCGAGCCGTCGCGCCGGCGAGCTCTTCCTGGGAGCAGGCGAGGGCCCGGCTCTTTAGCTCCAGCTGCTTCCAGAGGCCAAGGCCCTGCCGGAGGAAGTAGGACTTCTTCCGGGAGGTCGTCATGAGCTCCTAGAGAAGAACCAGAAACAAAGGCAAACTGACGGGTCAAACGGCAACGCCAGCCAGAAACACCAAGGCGACAAAGAAGGTAAAACGAGTACACTCACCTGGAGTCGCTCCTGGAACTCCGTGTCGATGGAGTCCGCGAGGAGGCGCAGGCTCTCCGACCACTGGGACTTCTGGTCCTGGACGGCGTCCCAGCGAGCGGCCTCGACGTCGTCCCGCAATGTGAACACCGGCGGGGCTTCGCGCTTCGCCTGGCTAGTCCACTCGATGAGGGAGTCCGTCAGCACCCGGGGCAGGACCCCCCGGACGACCAGTGCCGTGGAGTCCGTGGGAGACGGCGCCGCAGCCTCGGAGGACGACGGGGCGTCGATGTCCATGACCGCAGCGTCGGGGTCGGCCGGCTCCAGCGCGGGAGCGGTTGTCGCCTCCTCCGGAGCATCCCCGAGGGCGACAGTGGGCGCCTCGGGAGCCGGACCCGAAGCCGTCTCCTCAGCGGCAGCCGCGGCCACGACGACCGTGGAAGATGGGACCACCTCCGGCGCTACCGAGCCCTCGGACGGACAGACCTCCCCCGAGGGAGCCTCCCCAGCCTCCAGGCGGCCCTCCTCTCCAGCGGTACTCCGGGCCTGCACCTTCAGGACCTTCCAGTGCGAGACCTGGAGGGCCGACCCCGGGCGCTTCCTGAAGCAAGATAGGGAAAAAATCGGCATTCGTGACAAGAAACAAAAATCGGAAAGACAACGATTCAAAAAATGACTTACTTGGTCTTGGGGATCGCCGTCTTCTTCGCCGCCCCGGTGCTCGGAGGAGCGGCAGGCCCGGCGGATGGCGTGGGCTGCGTCGCCGGTGGAGGGATGGGCAGCACCTCGACGTCGGGGTCATCGCCGCCTTGAGACGCCCCTGCCGGCGGGGGTCCCGTCTGGCCGCCGGAGGTCACCTCGGCACCGCCGTCCTTCGGCGGGGATACCCTGGTTCGGGAGGACCCCAGCTCGAGGTCCGGCATCCCAGCATCTCCCAGCTCCGTCGCGGGTGGCGTCCTTTCCCCGCTCTCTCTAACCAGCGACGCGTCCGGAGGGAGGGTCCGCTGGAATAAGGGCCCTTGGGCCCCATCACCTGCCGTGGTCGAGGGAGCAACCTCGGCCGCCTCGGGCGCCGGGCCTAAGCCCGTTCCCGGCCCCTCCGACGGACCCTCGTGGCCGCTGGTCGGTGGATCCTCGGCCCCGACGGCCTCACCAACCAACACCGCGCCTCTAGGCGTGGCCTCCGTCAACTCCGTCAACTCCGCCGACATAGGAGCCTTCCTCGGCTCGACGGTGCCCACCGCGGGAATGTGGCCACCATGTACTGGGTGGCGTCAACATCGTCGTCATCATCTTCCTCATCCTCCTCGGAGGGAGACTCTTCTTTCGGCACCCCAGCCTCCCGCTGGCGGTGGCGGAGTTGGGCGAACCTCTGGGACTGGCGAGCCTGCTTCCTCCTCTCCGAGGTTCTCCTTTCCTTCTCCGCCTTTTGCCGCTCGCCCCGGAGGCGGTTCTGAGCCCGAAAGATGGCATCCTCCGGGACGGGGGGCAGAGAGGGCCTTCCCTCCCTCGAAAGGCCCTACACCAAGAGGGGAAGGAGGATTAGAAGAGGAAGAAAGACGGACAACCGACGAGGAAAGAGAGATACTCACCAGCGAGATGTACCTCGAGCGTGGGCGGCGGCAGCAGCGGCAGCGTCAGTAGGCGCTGAAGCAGCCATTGTGAGGGGAGAAGGGCGCAAGAAGGAGAAAACGACGCCGGCGGCGAGGGCGGGGAGCTTGCGAAGGGCTCTGGAAGACGAAGACGAAGAGGCCAAGGCAAGCGAAGGCAGCAAATGGCTAAGATAAAAAGAAAAGGGAACGGTTCTTTCCTTATATATACTTAGGCCATGAACCCGAAGCAGGTGCAGCGAATCCGCTTCATTAACCGCGCAGGCCCCACCATGACTCTCCGCATCGCCGCCGCCTTCGCGCACGCAACCGTCCCATCCGCCCCGAACCGTCGCGTCCGTCTGGCTTCCTTCCTCAAAAGGTGCGTCGAATCATTACACTAACCCCCTCAATTTTGATGATTGCTCTCCTTCCCGACGAAGGAACCCCGGGCTCGGGCGCCCGTTATGTTCCCAGGGGATCGAAGACTGGCCCTCTGTGGCTCGAACAGTCGCCCCAGGGATACCGAGTTAGGGACAGCAAGTGGATGGATCACTAAACGGTCAGTATACCGACGCCCGAGCGTCAAAAGGGACACCCCACGCTGTGTCCAAGTCCCAGCAGTGTGTTGAATGTGGGATCCCCTCGGGGGAGGCATCAGGCCCTCGGGACCCGTCAAAGGGACCCGAAATTGACCCTCGGGGAACATTTGGAGTGTTCTCAGGCCACTAGCCGACCCTAAATGAACGGGGCACGGGCCTCCACTTAGACAGACCCGCTTGCAGCTCACCGGAAATGTCGACTCGAGCCCCCACCGTGGGAAAGTCGAGCATGACCAAACCTTCCTCTTCTCGAAGAAGAGCGTGAAGGCCGAACTAATAAGAACCCGATCGACCCCCGATACGAAAAAGGGGCTCGGGGACTCTCTTTGTACCTTGGCAGGATAAAGGACGCACCCGAAACGGCCGTCTACCCGCGGCGGAGGCTCGGGGGCTCCAACCCCGGAAGACTCCTACCAAGGGACAAGTCGTCAGCGAGCGAGAAGGCACCCGAGATTCTACAAGCGCGATTTCAAGCCCTTGAAGGGATACATCATCCCTCCAAGGCCTCGGGGGCTACACCCGGCGGGTGCGCTCGCGCACACCCACTGGATAAAATAAAACAAACCTTACCAAACATGACAAGAGAAACTAACCTGAGCCTCTGGAGGAGTGCCTCTACTCCACCACAGGTTCGGGGGCTACTGTCGGGTACCCAACTATGGGGTACCCAACTTCAACGCAAAATCACATCTTTCAAATGAAGCCCGGCCCAAGAAGGTGCCAGCCAAGGCCCACGCGGGAACAGCCCACGCGGGAACCACCCACGCGGCCTAAGACAGAGCCGCGCGGAAGCACATCACCACCCCCGGGCGTGCAGACCCCTCGGGAGAGATTCTCCGGTTCGCCCCAGCCTCCGCGACAGGGCTCGAGAAGGCAAGGCTCGGGCATCTGGTTTCCGATTTGCCCGAGCCCCCCGCCACAAGCTCCTTCGGGCGTACCCCTCGGGTTCGCTCGAGCCCTGCTAACGCCAGCAGGGCAAACTTGACGGCCAAGGGACCTTCCCTGACCACTTTACAAGCATGGTCCCATCAGGTGGGCCCCGTGACACAACTGCGCCCCGCACGCGCACGTTCGCCGTACCAACTGCCACATCTTCTCTGGCAGGCGACCTAACGGTCCTACCTCTCCCACGCCGCTACAGGGAGGGTCAACCGTATGGCCTCCTGGGCTGACGAGGGGGTTCTCCAACTACGATGGCGACTGCCATACCCTGGCCGCACGTGTGGCGCCAGGAAAGGGGAACGACAGCCGTCCGGCCAACCCGGGGGAATGGGCAAGCCTTAGGATCAGGCTCGCCTAACCCCTGGAAAGTACCGCACGTGGAAAAGGAAGCACCCGAGGGAGGACACTCCTACCGCTCCATCCCAGCACGCCCCCGACGGCACCAAGGTCTCCCGAGCCTCGGGAGCTCATACTCAAAGGTCAACCTATCTACTCGTTGCACTGTGCAGGGCCAGATGCGACGGCGTGACGTAGTGCCACGCAGCAAACAACGTCCAGCACTGTGGAACGTCTTGGAACTCACCAATAGAATAGTGGAGGATCAACCGAATGACTAATACCATACCTTCGAGGCGCCAAGACGAGGGCGTGGCTGACGATAGCCACTCCGGCATGCCGAGCACTGTAACCACAGGGCATCACATGTAACTCTAGTCTCTCCCTTGTAACTATAAAAGGGAGGGCAGAGGCCGATCACAGGCACAATTCATTCACCACAAGAACTTCTAGTCATTCACTACAACATACAATCGTAAGAACACACACGAACACTCATACTCACAGGAGACTTGGGAGCTCCTCCCTCTCTCGACTTGGCTTGTAACCCTTACTACAAGCACCCCGGTGCAAGGCAACACGACTCGATCTCACACTGGACGTAGGGCGTTCATTGCCTGAACCAGTATAACCCCCTATGTTCCCTCTTGCACACCATCCGTGATCTTAACCGCAAAATACAAGTTTACTAGTTGGTGTTAGCACTCTCTAATCGAAGCACCGACAGGAAGTTTTCAGAGCGTCGAACGCTAGAGAGCAGGGGCGTCTGACCAATATTTGCATGCGTCCGATGGTCCCCAGGCACTGTTTCTAACTGTGAAAGCGTCGAACGGTACTCTTTGGTCCAACGGTGAGCGTCGGACGCCGTCCGAGCATTTCGAGAGCTCTCTAAGTAAAATTGCATAGCGTCGGACGGTGAAAACCTTTAGTCCGACGCACTGACTTGGAGCGTCTGATGGTGCCTCGGTGTTCTGCCCGGCTGAGAGAGTCGGACAGTGCGACGGCCAGAGGAGCGAGCGCGTCGGACCATTGGCCCTCGGTCCGATGGCGCGGCGTGGCGAGTTCACGCTCTGTCACAGCGCGCGGCGAGTGGTATTCAAGGAGTCGGACGCCGTCGGTTGGTCCGATGATCAAAAACCTCTCTGCGTAGTTTTTGTAAGCGTCGGACGCCTGTAGACTCTAGTCCGACGGGCAACTGTCCGACGATTGTTTGAAATGGCACGAGCAGTACCCATTGTGATCGATCGGCTGACGTTGAATCATGCTGACATGTGGCGAGCATCGGAGCGTCGGACGCTAGCGTTTGGTCCGACGCGTTCTGTCCGACGGTAGTGTCCAACGGCAGAAAATCGTGTCTAACGGTTGTTTTGTGTGAGGTAACGGCTAGGAGTGCACTTAGGGGTATTTATACTCTTTCCCTGGTCACTTGGTGACTCTCTTGCACATTTGATTCATTGCTATACTCTTGTGAGCACTCTCTAGCCTCCCGCTCACTCACTTGTTCATCCATTGATCATCTTTATGAGTTGAGTGATCCTCAAGTGCATCATTGCTAGAGATTTGCATTCTAGGGCACTTGAGAGCAAGCCTACGCTGAGTTCCTATTCTCTTGGGACATTGCGGCTTGGCGATTCCGGTGTTGAGGTTCATCGGTGATTGTTCAAGCCCACACCGAAGGTTGATTGTGAGGGGTTCTTACGGTTATTCCCCGGCGGAGTGCCAAAACCGACTCTAGTGGATTGCTCGTGGTTGAAAGCCACTTCTGTTGTGTTGGTGAGCGGCTCCCGGTGAGGGATTGGCGTGTGAAGCCTAACTCACAATCCACCAAGGAAGTCCGGTGCCACAACGAGGAGTAGCGTGACAGCGATCACGTGAACCTCGGTAAAAAATTGAGTGTTCTATCTTCTCCACCTTCGAGTAGATGATTGGTCTTTGGTATTCTCTTGGGTGATCACTTGGTATTCTTATTGATATTCTCCCGGTGATTGGATCAACCTCTTCTCTCCTCGGTGGTATAGCTTTCTCGTTCACTTCTCTCTTGCGCTTATTACTTATTTAGGTGACTTCTCCTTAGGTTTCGAAGGAGTGGGTTTCTTGCGATTGAGTGCATACTTGTGTGAGTAGTATATTGTGCTAGGTGGCTTGCATAAGTAGCTTAGAGTTAGTGCTTAGCAATAGCCTTGTTATTTACTAACTTGTGCTTAAGTGCTTTGTAGAAATTTTTATAGGCTATTCACCCCCCCTCCAGCCTATCCGGTCCTTTCACTAAGGTATAAACCCAATAGGGCTTTTCTTTTAGTGATCAAGACACCAAGTGGGAGTAATCACATTTAGAATAGTTAGCCGGACTATTAAGAGGAGAATTATTTCGTGAACCCGGTCGGCAAGTGCTCTAGGTGCATATTAGTTGCATACACTTGAAACTAACCTAGAGTGACTAACTCCACCTTGCAAATGCGCTTAAAACTTGCTAACATACGTGCCTAAGAGTGTAAAACACTTAGATGTTAGTCTATGAGAGCAAGGGCGGTGAGAAAGGCTTGGAAGTGCACTCGGAGGTGCATCTGACCTTTCTGGAACCTCTCTGAGTGAGCACCGGATGCTAAAACAGTAACTCCAGCGCGTCCGGTGATGGTTCTCGAGCGTCCGATGAAATCTTTGAGAAACTGACACGGAGTGAACACCGGACGCTGGAACAGTAACGCTATCACGTCCGGTGATGTTTTTCGAGCGTCCGGTGAAATCTTTGAGAAACTGACACAGAGTGAGCACCGGACGCTGCAAGCGTCCGGTGACCTAGCAGCGGAAGCGTTCGGTGTCATTTTAGGCTCTCTGGATGCTCTCTGCGTGGACATCGAACGCCGGCGTCTAAGAGTCCGGTGTGACTGCTCCGCGTCCGGTGCAAGCGCGCGCAGTGAAGAAATTCAAACAGTTAGTACACGTGTCAACGGGTGTTACACCGGACAACAACCGGACGCGGCCGGTGCGAACTTAAGTAGCGTCCGGTGTGCACGATTTCATTGAGAAACGGCTAGATCTTTGAGCACACTTATAAATAGGAGTGTGACTGGCTTGGGGCATCTCTCTTGCGCATTTTGATCTTCCTAAGCCTCTTGTGAGCCTAGCACACTCCCTCCAACTCTCTCTCTTTGATTCAACTCAAGATTTTGATTGAGAGAGAGTGATTCAAATGTAGTGATCATCATCTTGCATCCTAGTGCACTTGGTGGCTTGGTGGCGGAGTAGTTCTTGTTACTCTTAGTGATTGCCGTCACCTAACCGGTTTGGAGGTGGAGAAGGTGTGGAGAAGCTTGGTGATTGTGCTTGCTCACACCGGTGGATTGTGAGGGGTTCGTGCCTACCCCGAGCGGAGTGTTCAAAGGTAACCTAGTGGATTGCTCGTGTCATTGAGTTACTTCCTCCGCGGTAGGTTCTTGTGGCGCTTTGTGTAGGTTCGGTGTGTGATACCGATTAGCCACCGGACCACCTGTTGAAGTCGACACAACGGGGACGTAGCGTGCCGGCAAGCACATGAACCTCGGGGATAAATCTTGGTGTTCATATTGATATCCTCACCTGCGAGTGAGTGATTTGTTGATTATCCCGGTGATTGGCTTCATCACAAGGCAAAGGTATAACTCTTAAAGTGCATCTCTTTTTACCTTGTGCAAAGTAGTTAGCTCTTTAGTTTGTTTAGTTTTGTGTAATTGTTTTGCTCTAACTAGTTAGCTTGTGTGGCTTAGTGCTTAGAAATACTAAACTTGTGTAGGTGGCTTACTTAGATTAGTTGTTGCTCTAACTTTGCATTTATAGCCTCTTATGGTACTAATCCTTCGTTCTAATACTTTATAGAATTTTAATTTAGGCTATTCACTCCCCTCTAACTAACTCGGACCTTTCACTAAGGAGGGAGAGAGAGAGAGTACGTGTCAGGGAAAAAATCGAGTGAGGACGATTCCTATTGAACCTTAGTAGGCAAGTTAGGCATAATATGAATTTGTGGTACATGTTTATTCACGTGCATCCAGAGCTTGGAAAAACAAGAACGAAGCAGTCCAAACACCCTCTAAATAAAGTACAAATAACAACTCCTAGTAAAAATGTATACTTATAATCTTACCTCCCCAATAATTAATGTACTTTCCAGTCCGCAGAGAGACTCTGCAAAGGGGAAGACGAAGTTGACTGTACTGTACAAGAAGACGTGAGCATACGAGCGATACCCACGCGACGGAGCGTCTGGCCGACACGGTCCATGCGACAGACGCGTGCGTCCCGTGAATAATATAATGCTCGCTGCCGGGCTCGCGTGCATGCATGCTCCCATCCATGGCCTAAACACGAACAGATCGAAGTGTCTGTGTGCGCAGTAGTACTAGCAGCAAGCAACGGCCACGCACTGTAGCAATGCGTGGTGCCGCCACGCGCATGCATGCACGGCCCGGCGGCCCAATTCGGAAGGCGCGGCGCCGGCCTGGTGGGTACCGGGTACGTACACATGGATACTTGAGGCGAAGTGGCAAACCGGCCATTGAAGCGCTGCCGTGTGTTGACCCTGCCCACACGTAATCTTGCGTACTACGCGTGCACGGTAGTACTATACGCACAGTTCAATGCAGCACGTAAACGCACGTACGTACGTGCACGCGTGCACAGTACGTGCCGCCGTTGCCGGCTCCCTTATCGGCCACACGTACATGCACGCACGCCATGCGCATGGGAATGCTGTTCTGTCTCGCGGAGGCTGCTGATCGCTCGCACGTACGTAATGTACAGTACCACTACGCCACGTTGCTACACGCGCCTGCTCATCACTAGGACTAGGAGTAAGTACCTGTTGTAGCAGAGAGCAGCTAGCTACTCCCTCTATCCATGAATAATTGTATTTCTTTGACTTTTACGGTTCTTGTTTGACTATTCATCTTATTTAATTTTTTTACGTAAATAATAAAATAAATAAATTATTATAAAAATATCTCTAACGATAAAATAAGTCATAACAAAATAAATACTACTCCCTCTGTCCGGTTAAGCATGCAAATCTCAGTGATCGAGAAGAAACTAAGCAGCATGGTAAATGACGCATGTGTCCCTATCTGTGCTGGGTCAAATCATTGTGAGAATCTACGCCCTCTTGTAATAGCTCTCTCCTTCCCACATGAAATGATTACTCCTACTATACTAGTCTCTGGTACTCTGCAGAGGAGCCTCGATACTCTACATTTGCATTCTTTCCCGGACACGCCTAGAATTGCATTCTTAACCGGACGGAGGGAGTACTTACTTAAAGATTTATTTTAGACAGATGATCAAACGAGAATTTAAAAGTCAAAGAAATACAATTAACTGTGGACGGAGCCACGGAGGGAGTAGCTCCTACTGTAGCTGTGAAGTTAGTGCAGTGTCAGGAGACAGAGGCAGGCGGGTACGTGCCGCGGGGCATCTGCAGTTTCTGAAGGACGTCCTACACCGCAACCCCGGCCGGCCTAGCGAGCCGTTGTCTGGTTCTCTGGTTCTTGTGGCACTGGCACGGATTGCAATGCAATACCATGTGGATGGAGCACCCACACCATACATACGCCATGTGGATGGGGCGGTGGGACCCTTTTTCCGTATGTGCTGCATCCAAGCGTGCCATCCATTGTATATGTCGTTGCTGGCCCATCAATTCCGGCCACCGTATACGGTATTCACATACGTATACACTTTGCTCTCCCTCTCTACTCGTGTACTACTCAGCATTGCGGGGAGTAGGCATGGAGTGATGTGAAGGAGGACGAATTCCCGACAAGTGTGCGCGGTAATTCTCAGTCATCTCAATTCTCACCACCTGATGATCCGTGTGTCGTCTGTCGTGCATGCAAGTATGTTGTGGTAGTGCCAGTAGCAAGTGTAAACTTTGACTCGACCAGAGAAGGCAATTCATGGCCTCACCTAATGACGTCCATGCACGTGCTAGCTAGGACACTGCGCACGGCTGACCGCTAGGTAGCGTATGATACGACATGCATCAAAAACAGCTGCGGCCATCCGAGGTCTCTAAACAAGGCAATGCAAATGGCTAGCCCTTGCCTGCAACTGCAGCTCGAATTGAAGCAGCCGCAGCAGGCCGGTGTAGCCACAACTACCCCACTACAGTACGCATCGGCCGGCCGGCCCCTGACGGCCGTCGTCTACTGCTTCGTCCATCCATGCATCCATCCATTGGAGCTCACATCCAATATATCATCCACATGCATGGTCCATAGGGACGCCTTTATTTATTTTCTTCATTTCGTAGTACGGAGTAGTACTACAGCACAACACGAGCCCATCGGTTTCAGCGCCAGAGATGCGCACCGCACCAGTACTAGTCCCGCCGTCCATGCATGCACGCACGCACCCAACGACACCCAACGGGACACAACGGGCAGTTCGTAGCACTAGTACGACCTTTTCTTTTCTTTTCTTTTCTTTTTCCTTTTTGCATTGGCTCGTGGTTGAAAGGACGGCGGCGACGCTGTGCGAGTGAGCACACACGGCCACACAACACCTGGCCTGCGTCGTCGAGATTCGTACTGCCGCGCCGTGTGCAGGCGTGCAGTGCATGCATCCGGCATCTGCTGGAGCGAGCTGGACTGCTGCTGGCCTTCAGGGCATCGGCGCATAGTGGCATGAGGACTGGACGACGACGTGCAGCAGACCGCAGGGAGCAGGGAGCAGGGTGCAGAGTGGAGTAGGAGTAGTACGTGCTGTTCCGTGACATGAGGACGCCGCTGCACCGTGCCATGTGCTGCGCGCCGGAAGGAGGACCGAGGACCGGACAACCCCCCCCCCCCCCCCCCCCCCCCCCCTGTGACGTCATCGCCTGTCACGTCTTCATATTACTGGGGTGTGACCTACAGTATGTGCACCCACAGTACTCCACGTGAATCTCCTTGCTAATCCATCCATTTGGTAGGGGCTGGATGCATGGATCGGTTCCCTACTTCAAAAGAAATGTTTACCCAAGACAAGAGGAGCTCTAACTGATTGATTATTGAAACCCTTCCGTTTTACGGCATTAGGCAATTCACACGCAATGTGAAAACAGCCAGAAATATACGATACGCCTAAGGTACTTCTACGACCAATTCAATGATACACTTCTTATTTTACTTGACTATAACTTATTCAAAATAAAATGTTATTATTAAAAATGTGAATAGTATAATTAAAAGTTGACAATTATATTTTAAAATGGGCAATAGTTTTTCCTATTTCTTGCCTAGATTCTGGTAGAATCCAATGAACAATTTTTTGTGTCTGGAGAAGGAGCTACAATTTGAGGCTCTGAGGAAGAATCATACCAAACAAGCTCTTATAAATAAATTTTCTTGTGATAAACCTATCCAACTGGTTGGTGCTTGCATTTTTTTGGCCGTATTTCTTTTATCGAATCACACACGCAGATGGGCAGGTGAGCAGTGAGCACTGAGCACTGAGCAAGACCAACCAACCAGTACTGCAGATTTGCAGAACACCGCAGAGTCCGAAGTATGCACAGAACACGAGGCAACCAAGTGTGGGTAATGTGTTGGTAATAGTAATAAGAAGGGTAACTAAAAGCTGCAAGATGAACAGAGACAATACCAGAGGGCCGCGCTCGCTCGCGTGCTGCCGTCGTCATCGATGCTCAAGTTTGTACACAGGCCACAAGTCGGTGGCGCCAACGGAAAATGTTACTATGGAAAAAGTGGTTAGATGCAGGATTACAGTGTTTGAGAAGATTACATTGTTTGAGAAGATATGGTCGGCCGAATTAACAAGAACGACAACCCTGCTCGTACAAGAGACCCCCATACAGATGTCGTCTGCTAGTGTGACAGTTTCTGTCACCTCGACGGATGCCGACACCAAGAAGACCGTACTATCCATGAACTATGCGGCAGGAGAGACATTGTTCATGACTTTCATAAAAACTGTCATTTTAGATTTTCCAGAAACTGTGTTTGACCGTTCATCTTATTCAAAAATTTTATATAAAATATAAAATTAATAAATAATTATTAAAGTATCTCTAATGATATAACAAATCATAAAAAATTAAATGATATTTATATAAAATTTTTAAATAAGACGAATGATTAAGATATCTAAAAAGTCTAAGACGACAGTCTTTCTAGGACGGAGAGAGTAACGGTCAAAAGCATGAACAGGCGGCTGCAGGTAGATATCCTTCACGTAATCACATGGATCGGGTCGGCCCCGGGTTACATTACATTTTGCTTTCCCTTTTACTGCCGCTTTATCTTTCACTGTCCCTGCTTCTTGCGCAGCAGCAGCAGAAGCATCTATCGATTCCCCGTCTCATCCTTTTACTTTTCTATATTCCTATCCTATCTGTAGCGCGGGAACGTTTAGCAGCCACATTATCAGTAAGCACATTTGCTAATCTGGATCACAATCCACGCCTGACCAGATTCAACTGAATCCTCGTTGGATTTCACCTTTCACTCTTCACCTTTTTCACTCTGACAGTTTTGACATCTTAAGATACAGTAGATAGGGCAGGGTTGTTCTTCAGTATTCACCTAGGATTCCGGTAAACGGGAACATCGGCAGGCAACAACCGGTCAGAAGTCAAAGCCACCAATCTTAAATTCTCAATCACATCTCATGAGCCATGACCATTCAAGTGCAGGTCGCCAAGTTGGTGAGTGGTGAGATCACAGCACGTGACTTCCTGGGCCCAAGCCCAAAAGCCCAGTCAAACCTTGCTATCTCATCAAGAAGTGACCGACTTGTCTCCAAGAACTCACCAGCAAGGAAGATCATAAGAGTAACAAACACCTGGCTAAATGAATGAATGCTCTCAAAGCAGACAGCTTGTCTGATGTAGAGGACAAGCAAGCTTATATACAAGTATAAGTGTATAACACCATGCCTTCCAGCCAGGAAACAAAGCTCTGACCTATTAGAATTAGAAAAGGTTTAACGGAACGAGTATTTTTTTTCTCCCCCTGCCACAGCAATGAGCACAGCAAATGCAGCCATCATTTTGCTTCTCAGGTACTACACCACAGGGACAAAGATTAAAAAAAAAGGAGGGGATTTACATGATTACACCTTTTCAAACCTCTGAAGTCACATCAATCTATCACCGTTCCCGCAGCACTGGAGATCATGATCAAGGATCAATTCAATTCAAGCATCATTTCACCTTTTACCGATTTGCAATGATTTTACACCTCATGCTCATGCTGATACACCCCAAAATCTCATTATAACAGATTTCCCAAAGGCAAAGGGAGAAGAAGAAACAATATGTACGTTTATTAACATCCCTAAAAAACAGGAGAAAATCATTTTGAGAACAAGGATTTGTTGAGCTGTGTCGTTAAGGATGTACAGAACTGCAGATGCGGACTGATCCTTGTTTCAACATGGCTGTCCACAGGCAAATGGCTGGTTACAAAATTGGGAAACTATCCTGCAAAAACAGGTCAACCAGAAGAGAATACACTATCAGGATTTAGGAATATTGAGTTCTAGATTTTTGCAACAAATTACCAGCCAGCAAACTAACAAAATGGTTACCTTTATGTTAGTTTTTGTGCGATTTGATTCACAACCATCTGACTAGAAGCTATAAAAGCCAGATGAAAAAAAAAATCAGGTTTGCACCTGATCATCCAGCCAATCTACATCCCCAGTTATGTTCATCAAGCACCCGGTAACCTGTGCCATCAGTGTCGTTGTGTAAATACAAGGCATACATGTAAAAAGCAAGCAGTTTTGTTGAGAATTGACCAAGCCTACCTAAGTTGAAGCAGAAAAGAAGCTCCAGTTATATGCCTCTGTCAGCAAAATTAGCAGAACTTCATTTCTCCAGAGCTGTACGGATATGGCAAAAGCTCTTCCACCTCAATTCTAGAGCTGAAATAGCCCATGTTTCTTCTTCTGTGGCGGATACTTTCAACCTCAGCCATGAAAATACTGTACACTGGTCTGTGGTCAGAGAAGCGAGACTCTCCGCGAACATAGGACAATTGCATGAGGCCATTACCATACCACAAAATGCGATCACACCTGCAATAAGATAAAACAAAAAATATCAGGGAATTCCTTTGGAGTATCTCGAGGATGAAATTCTTGTGGATAGTAGGGCAGAAGAAATTACCAAGCAGGTGTTCTCCGCTTTTCTTTGGGATGCACTCCAGAATAACGATCTGAGTTGAATGAGTATTTATATGTCGGAGGAAAATAAATCCTGCCTTCTTTCCATCCCTGGAAAACACGCCCACATCTTCGTTCTATCCGTAACTGTTTTCAAACAAGTAATTTCAAACATGATCCTCACAGTCACACTGACTAGAAAAAGAAATAGTGTAACAGAGCAGTACCAAATTACCTGATCTTTCTCCAATAGTTGTTTCCAATTATGCATTTCAACAAGAGCTTTAGCTGAGCAGTACGAAAGAGCAATCCGATAATTCAAATCCCCAAGCCAAATGATACGACTGCACTTAGAAAAAGGAATATCCTTAGTGCCAGTTCTCTGATGCCACTACATCACTATGCATATAAGAAGCATTGCCTCAGGGAAAAAAAGAGCATTGATACATACTCATGCTCAAGAATTGTTTCTGGTGACTTGACATCAGCAGCACCACGGACCTGTGGAAATCTAGTCTTCTTTAGAATTTCTATAACATCAGAATTTCTCCGAAGTTCATCTCCCTCCTTTTCACCGGAGGTCAAATGACAACAGATAAAACAAAAGGTGGTGTGGTGCAAAGACATGCTTATGGATATAGACCCCTGCAGCAAAATGAAAGCATGCTCAGTAGTCAATATGATAGTAACACTGGATAACCATCCACGCCCAAGGTGACAAATCTAAGAACAACAAACCATTTTCTAGTAATTCTAATAAAAAATTGTAAATAAATTGCGTGACACAAAAATGAAAATAGTGCAGAATGTACATTATTTACCTTATTTCCAAGATAACCCATTAGTCCTCTACCCACACAAGAAACTTTTAGGTTTCTCACATCATTTCTTATTTCACCGCGTACCCAAATGGTGAGAAATATACCGACCATCTGTTTGCTGGCAACCAAACAGTACCTGGTATAAATACAAAAATTCTGGAGTCATTTTCAGGAACATAGAAACAAAGTACCATAGGCATTATTAAGCTCAAATGATTAAAAAAATAAAAAAATGTATACCAGAACACACATGTGCAAACTTTTATGGAAAATGTCTGAGAAAAAAAAAATACCTTGATGTATTTGGCTGATAATCATTTTCTTCCATAGGCGCGGAGTAACCATAGCCATATGGGAAGGGTGAAAAGTATGCTCCATTGCTTGTATCCTCCTCGATACAATGATCATCGGGTGATCCCATGAATGGGAAGTTCCCATCAAAATCACTTGGCCTGCCTCCCAAGCTAACAGGGTCACAGACACTGAACCTACGGTCCAACCTTGAGTGTGACAGCATATGGTTCCCTTCTACTCTTAAACTCCGGCTAAGGTCGAATGACCGACGATGCAAATAGGAGAAACTGTCCTGCCTTCTCGATGATCCCTCGAAATCAGCATCTTGTTCTACAACTGGATCAGGGACAGGAGATGGTGTGCGATAGCCACCATAACAGCACGAACCAGGATTCTTATTCAGTGTCCTCCTGACAAGGGATACCCATTTTTTCGCTGGGAGATTATCTTCAGTCCCAAGAACATTTCCAGCATTCAAAGGAACAATTTCTTGAAATCTGACAAGAAAAAGAAGTTAAAAGGGAAAAAGCCAGAACATATGGTGAAGTCAATTATCGTTTAAATTTTAAGAAGCCCTTGGGCGCTACACACCCTAACACATAGATTTCAGCTGGAGGTGAAGAATGGAGCCAGTCATCAAGATTCAATCCCCTTGGTGGGGATTTACCGCCGACATTCCATGTGGAGGCAAAGATTCTACGAAAGCAGGGAAACAAAAGAGAGCTTCGTTAGATTAATGCAGTGAAGTCAAACTGCAAGAAGTAACTACAACAATTATTTTTTTATGAAAGTAACTACAACAATTATGTTCCATGACAACAGACAACTGACTAATTTTGAAAACTTAGAATCTGAGATGCACACTACCATGCTACCACTAGCACACAACAGACCAGTTCGTCGCGCATTCCACTTGGTTTCTAAGCTCACTAGGTAAAAAAGCACATGGAGTGTGAAAAAAAACACTCTACCTGTAATTCTGAACTTCTGTGAGGCGTGCCGCATCGAAGTCATTTTTTCCTCCTCGGATTCGGTCCATACTACTTCGCTTCGACGACCGGTCTACAAGTCATTAAGGAACAGCAGAAACAACGAACAATCAGATGAACCGGTAAAAAACACACAGACAAAGGCTATTTGAACGACCAATGGAATAAGTTTAGCAAAAAGAGGAGCTCTGGCAAAATAAAGGGGAGGTAGCTACAATCTTTGATGCCTGAAGGCAGAGAAAGAGAGAAGCGTGGTCCAAATGCTTTAAGTAACTGACCAGTTCTGCTTTTCTTGGCGGCGCCTGCCTCCCTCTCTGAGCAGCTGGTCCTCCATTCAGCACCATGCCCGTCCCTCCCTGAATCACTAAGCAAATTTAGCCCAAACAAACAAAATGCAGCAGATGCAAAGGAAAAGCCAGTTGTTTGAGTACGTTTGAGCAGAGCTCATGCCTCGGAAATGAAAGTGAAAAACTTAAGACAGGTAAACACGCCATGAGACGAGAAAGATACAAAAATTCCAAACAGCAACAGACAAACATCTGCATCACTTGGGGGAAAAGGTGTCTGGTTGAGACATTCTAAGGACCAATGCCAGGAACAAAGACTAAAGGTAGCCGTGTCGGATCGAGACATGTTTGCTGGCAATGTACCCGTCTCTGAATGAAACCTAGTAGGAACTAAACCGGAAAATCAGGTAATGCGAGAAACGTCAAGCGCAGGATGACGAAAATTCCATTCAGCTAACATTCCTAGTTAGCGTTTACCTTGGGCAGCGTCGCAATCGGCATGGAAATCATGTGCCTTCGTCTTGATGTTGAACCACTTCCTCACGAGGGATTTCGACCAGGAGAGCTGCGCATGAATGAACAGGCAAAAATCCCACAAAGCTCGATCAATGAAAACAAAACACACCAAACGGAAGACTGAACTGAAACGAGGCAAATACCTTGCTCTTCTTGTTGCTCTCTTCCCTCATTGTCTCATAACTCCCAGGAAACGAAACACCACAGCAATGGAATGGAAGAACCCCGCGCTCCTCCCACCCTCCGTCCTTCTACTCGTAACACGGCAGGGCGCGTCGTTGGAGGAAGGAAACCTCAAATCCCGCAGAAATTTCGGCTCTCAGAGCAAAGATTCTGACCCTGGGAGCCGCGAATCCTGGACCGAATCGACTGCCGAGCAAAATGCTTCAGCTTGCCGCAACAAACCAGCCGCGCCCAGGGATCAAGAATCCATCTTTCCTTGCGGTGAAAAAACCCCCCACCAAATCTTCCTGCTCTCGACCTCTCTCCTCGTAACGGGGAGGAACGAATGCCCCCGCTTCGGCGCCTCTGCAGCAGCAGAAGCAGAACACAGCCTAGCTAGCACCGTAGCGGTATTGCAAGGCAGCACCGCTTTGCACTTTGCTCCTGAAATCCTCAACGCCCTCTCCTCCTCCGTAGCTAGGCCTCCGTCGTCTCGCTCTAGGGGTTAAGGCTAGCGGTACAGCCAGACGCCGGAACAGGTTTGTACAGACAGGACTAGGAGGAGTAGAGCTCAGCTCAGCAGTGCGGCGTATGGTGGTGCGTGCAAGTGCAATGCGAAAGCGAGATGCAATGCCCCCACCCCTGAATCCCTGATCTGCTGCCCTCTCTCTCTCTCTCTCTCTCTCTCTCTCTCTCTCCCTCTCTGGTTCCCCGTTCCCCTGCCTCTTTTATCCCCCGCCCTGCGTGCCCATCTCTATGTCCGCGCTTTGGGTTTTCTAAATCTAATCACCCCCCGCTCTCGGCCTAATCCAAAGCTTGCTTAGCTCAATAGTAATGAGCAGTACTAATGTAAGCTGGTACGAGCTGGGTCCTGGGAGGAACGAATGGTGCGTGAACCGTGAAGCAGCAGCGAGCGAGCAAAAATGGCAACGTCGAGAATGAAAAACGCAAGTGCCAATTACATGCGACATTTGTATTTGTAGGGGATTCCTTTTGAACTCGATTTGCAACTTTTGTATATGGTAATATGAGTACGAGCCTTTCAAATTCTCTGCCTCCCTTGATTCCTAGTATTATCAAATATACGGTCCAAAAAAATCTAGAAAGCTAAACTGATAGAAACAATAATAAATGGAGCCTAGTAACAAACAGTTGGCTACGGAAACGAAACGGAACGAAGAACAGTAACCGTAGAAACTGGCCGGCGGCCATGGCTGGGGATGGCGCCAGCTGAAGGAGCAAGCTCCCTCCCTGGGAAGAGGGCCCCACGTGAAGGCGCGACGTGTTGCTGGGCGTTTCCTCCCCGGGCCCGCGCTTCTTCTATCCGTTTTTACTCCGGCCCCACTTGCAGAGAAGGCCACAGCCCTCGCAGTGTCACGCCACTGCCCGTGGGGCCCGAGGCTGGGTGGACCTACGTGTCATCGGTCAGCTTTACGCTGTACGTCACTCTTCAGTCTTCTGTCTTCACTCTCGACGTAGGGTGTGTGCGGTAGCTGAAAAAATTGAAGGACGAGGTCATGAGTTTTGTTTTTTTTGTTCTTTTCCGAATTTTATCTTACGTATATAGGAATAACTGTACTAAGTTGAATTGAATTACCGTACATATAACAAGTAAAAAACCCGAAACAAACTATAGCTAAGGTCATCTTTGACGATGCCTTCAACAGCTTAAGTTTGAGGCTGTCAGCATCCTCCCCGACCCCACTGCGCGACTGGTCCCATGATTACTCGGTGGAATCCCCGCCACGGTCCATGGTGCCCCAATCACGTCGTGGTGCCCTAGTTACCTCTCCGCTCACCTAGTTCAGTTCGGTTCATTAGCATCGTAAATTTATCATCCATAGTAGTGACTTGCCTATCCGCGTGCAGCACATTTTCTCCACCCTATCCGGTTGTGCCCGTGAAGGTGGCTACCATTTGGACCCAATGTTGAACGGCTCGTCGCTGCTTGCAAAGAAGTCAGGCACCCATGGAGCTGCCGATTACCAAGGAAGAAGGCCCGCCATGGCGGCTAGATAGAGCGCTGCCCTTTCTATGTAAAGCGCACCCTCTCCTCTTGATTTGTTGGCTTGATTTGTTAGTTGAACTTGTAAGGCAGGCTTGCCCCCAACTACACCCACCGGCACCGCCGACATCTGTGAAATGAAAATCAGGTGAGGATCGATTTATTGATCTAAGAAAGAAGCTGAAAAGCTGAATGCAAGTTTATTTGAGATGAAAAAGGAAGAAGAAAACTTATGTGAAGAGAACCACAAGTAGTTCTAAGCCCTGAAAAGGAGGGCCTAAAATAGGTGAGTAGTTGTAGATTCATAGAGATGTGTCTTTCTATAATACTCCTACATGGTTTTTACAATACGTAACGCTACTAGCTCCTCCTCCTTTTGGCACAGTACAGCCATGTAAGTACTCGCTGGATCTGGTTTGCGCACCTACTCGCTAGGGGCAATACTAGCTGGTTTGAAGAGGCCCAGGCCAAGCCAATGCAAACGTGGCGAGAATGAAATCGATCGATCGCCTCGGATGCTCGACGTCGTCCGAGATTCGAGTCCGACGCGTCGTCGTCGTCTCGTCGTCCACAGGCCACAGGTCGATCGACGTGACGACATTGCTGCACGGTTACACGAAAACTTAGAAAGATGCAGCAGCGCGCGACGACCAGCACGCGCTTTCTGTGCTCAGCACAGAGTCCCATTCCCGTGCAAAAACGTACCAGCCCGGCCGATCGAGACCGAGAGATACGTACGTCGTCCGAGATCAGAGACCGATCGAGGCCAGTGACGGACCGGCGGCCACTCGACGGCGCCTCGCTCTTCCCATTTCTTTCCCCGTCGGGCAACGGGTGTCGTCGTCGTCGTCGTCGGTTCGTCGTCGCTGCTTTGCATGCATGCGAATGCGAGATAGCGCGCCATGCCGGGCTGTTGTGGGTGTGCGTGTGAGACTGAGACCCGAGATGTGCCATGCATGCACCCGATGCACACGGCTTCGCCCAAATGGCCGTGGATCGAGACGAGAGAGGGCCGCTTCGTCTTTTCACGCTTGTCTTCACGCACGTACGAGTACGGGCGAGCCAGTAGCCACGCCACGCACACACGCACGCATGCGCGCGCCCGTCTCTCCCGGCCGCCGCCTGTGCGTGTACTCCTACTCCTACTTGGCTACTACTCCTACAACCTACATGTTGATGTGTGTGCACTGCTCACTTCCGTCCCCAGCGACTCAGCGAGCAATGGAGGATCCGGCCAGGACAGCCATGGGGTCCCCATGAATGCATCAGGTAGCTAGTGGTAGCCTGCTAGGCATTGCATTTGCATGGGAGAAGAAAGATGAGCCATGGCGTGGCGCGGATTAATTACTACGTATGTAGTAGTACAATTTTTTTTTTGTTTTCTAGTGGATTTTTTTTTTATGTTTTCCGGGGACGGGTCGGATCAGAGCAAGCGTCAGTTTGTCTTCTCCGCGCTGGCGCTTGCAGACTTGCAGTGCAGTGCCCACTGTAGCTTCCACGCACACTGCCGCACTGTCGAACTGTCTACTTCTCGATCACCCACCCATTCACGGTTCACGCCTCCGGCTTCGATCGGTCCACTAATCTCGCGATCACAGCCGTCCATAAATTGATCTTACTGATTTTAAGTTTGTGCTCTTTATCAGGGTGATTACGTACCATTTCTTAGGTTATGTACTTTAGAGTTTAGACGACACGGTTTTATTTCGAAAAACATGCATGGATTGTAATTAACATGCATGATAACTTTTCTGGAAAAATGGTTTTAATGTGTGCCAAATCTAATTAAGTGAGAAGATGGTTTCAAGTTTTATATTATCAAACGAAACACCATCATGTTATGAAATATTTTATTTTGATAAAAAATTTTGATGTTTGGAAGCATAAGTTTGTTTAAAAAAAACATAATATTGTGGAAACCTAGTGTTTTTGGATTTTTAGAAAACTCCACTAAAGATCTATTTTTCTCTAAACCATGTTTGGCACTACTTTTGGTTTATAAATCCATGCATATGTTTTTTTTCTTGTGAAGAATTCGACGCATACAATGTAAGGTATTGCAAAAAAAAAAATTCTGGTTTTCAAAAGGTGCTTTATGTTTGGCAAAACTTTTATTTCAGTTTGTTTCAGAAACCATGGGTGTTGTGTGAAAACCTTGGTCGAAACCATGGTGTTGTGTGAAAACCTTAGTCCTGAGTAGTAACTATAGTGCAATTAGTATATGTATTTAATTTTGGACTTCAATCTATCTATATCTATATCTATATCTATATCTATAATATTAAGGAGCCAAATATTTTCCTTTTTTTTTGCCCGTCCTTCCCTGACTAACTCCATGAATGTGAAAATTGTATATGTCGTCTAATTACAACCCTCAGTTTTATATGACATTTTCACGTCTTGGACATAGATTTTTTACATAACCTGAATAGATAGCAATCCTAATCTATATAGATCCCTTTGGAGTAAACTGAATAGGAATCCTGGTCCAAAACTCCAAATAGAAAGGAATAAAAATAGAAGTTAGATAAATTTTACCCTTATACTAAACCACAACCACAAAGAGTTCCTTTGTTTCAATCTTTTTTGTTTTTCTGTGGATACATTGCCCAGATTAGTTTACTATTTCCTCTGAATTTTCTCCCTGCCGTGTTCATGCTCTAGTTGATTTTCTGTGTACGTGTTCCACTCGATCACCCACCCCCCCCCCCCCCCCAAGGCGTTCCTCTTTATTTTTTTTTCTTCCTTTTTTTTCTTTCATCTCACCTATTCTTTCAGTGCGAAATTGATCGCAGTCGAACGAATTGGAACATATATATATGATAAAAGTCATTGATAAATCTCGATCTCTAAAAAATAAAATGCATGATGTGATCACTAAATTAATATCAGGTTAACCACACAGCAACCTCAACAATCTCCTCTCGTCATAACTGGCGGGTATGTTTGCTTGTATTGATCCATTCCTAAATTAAGTACTATTCTCTTCGTATCAAGATATAAGACCTATAAACCACCTCTGATTTAAAGACCAAGAAACACATAGAATTCTCTCTTTCAGCAATAGTATTACACTATCGATGCATGTGTGTTTAAAGAGAGCACACCTAACATAGTAGGACATGAATAAAAAGTGATTACATCTTATATCATGAGATGGAGGGACCTCTCAACATCCTCTCCTTTTGATATGCTCGGAGATTCATACTCCGGCTAGCCACGCGTGCAGTGCTATGAACGTCTTCTTCTCCTTATCCTAGATTTTTCCTTTTCTTTTTTTTTTTTTTTGCATTTTCATTTTGCATGCAACAACTTGGACACTCATTCCTTCGAAGAAGGAGAAGAAGGGCACGTACGCATCGAGATTGGGGACGCTTTGTTTCTTAATAATCAACCTAGAGGTAACAATAACTATAGATGTACAGTATATATACTTCTATATATTAATTAGAAGGCATTACACACGTATAGAGTATAATACTAATATAAACAACATACATGCTGCTTGCTGCGTGCATGCATGGACACATGAGTGCTCGGAGGCGTCCTACTAGACGGTGGCCGGAGGGATGTCCCCACGACACAGCCACGGTCTTCGAGACCCTACTGCCTCGGCCACGCACGCCATGGTCGCGCTGCCTGCCCTCGTGGGCTCCGGCCGGCCGGCCGGCGGATAATAATCTTGTGTGGGCCGGGGTTATAGTTTAATTTGCTTCTTTCTTAACCCCATCTGTCTGCTTCCCAAAGCGACTAGCGGTAGTTGTTTAGCTACTACTCTAACCCATGCTTTGCTCTGCACACTCGCCTACCTAAGCTAAGCTAGCCTCCCGATGATCCACTAGCAGTAGCAGCAGCTCTCTGGGATCTTGCTTTGAGGCGCTTTGGAGCTAGCATCGGAGCAGAGTAAGATAAGATGTGCCACATGCCATGCCATGGGTGAGCTGAGGCGAGGCGACCGATGGTTCTCGTCAACTGCTAGTGCTCAACTGACCCAAGACTCAAGCTGCTTCTTTTTCTTTTTCTTTTTTTTCCTTCCCTCCTTGCTGCAGATGGACAGGACGATCGAGCTAGCTAGCGACGACGCCCATTGGTCCATGTGGCATCGTCAGGCGTGCAAGAGAGGCGGCCAGTGTCTAGCTTTCTATGAAGAAATAGTGTGTGCGCTACATTCTGTTCTCTTTCCCAGTTCTAAAATTAACATGGGGCACCATGGATCGATATATGAATTGAAGTGTGCTAGTAGCTACAATGCGTGATGTACTCCTACAGTAGAGTTGTAGCAGTATTCGCTTGCCAAAATGTTCCTTAAGGGGAATTATAATGTTCTTAATTAACAAGCCTCTTTACGTGTACATACGTAGTAGGCAGCAGAGCACTTCCACATGATCTGTTCGGGAAAAAAAAGGCTGGAGCTGGAAGCTGATGCTGGATGATTATCCTGCTAACGAAGCGGTGAGCAGTGGCACGTCCCAATCATCATCACGGCTTTCGGGAAAGGCAGCAGCAGGCCGGAGGTCCTTGATTCGCTAGCTTTCTCTTGACAGCGCCAGCTCTGCCCACTGGCCGGCGGGCCAGCCTCGCGGACCGTGCACCTGCACCGCCCCGGCCCGGCCCATCCAGCACGACCGCCCCACGCCCCCGGCCCCACCCCACGTCCCCACCCATGCATGCCCAGGAACATCTGATGCTGATCAGTGATCACTGATCTGAGGAGAAAGGCACAGGAAGGTTCACCAACCTGACCTGGATTATTTCTCGTGACAGGACAAGGACATCCCCCGGCAAGTGACTCTCTGACTGACAAGTGTATATACAGCATGTTCCCTCAAAGCCTGAAACGACCACTGGATCTGTGTTAGGGCTACGGTGGCACATGATAATCAGAATCAACCACAGGCATGCATGCTTTTTATATCCGTCCGCGGCATGATGACGTCCTGATATGCTGGAACGAAAGATGATGCTTAATTTGTTGTTCCTCATCTTATCATGCATCTCGAAAATCGAAATAGAAAGATGTTAGGCAGAAAGAGATAAATATACATAGCAGATCATAAAGAAAAATGCTGAGGTATGTGAAAGTGCTTGATCATGTCCCTAATGCTCCTGCATATATGAAAAGTTATTGGTCAGGATCACAGGCCTTAGTGGAAGATCTAGAATGACCGGTTAGGGTGGCATGTTACATCTCTTTTCGCCTCTTCTTTCTCTTCATCCTCTGTTTTGTTTCTCCTTTCTTGTCTTCTATGGCTTCACGCATACAAAATCTGATAGTGATGTGACCATATTTGGGGCTCCATTTTTACCGCGTTGGGTAGAGGCCTCCTGTAACAACCTTAAAAACCCACACAACCTAAAAATCCCAACCAATTAAAATTTTTCATTTATTTATTATGAAAACCTATTTTTTCTTGTGCAAGCATATAGGTTTCATTATGAATTTGGTAAATAAAGGAGTATAGCTTGCATTTTAATTCCATTCACATAGAATAATAACTTATGCATCACAATTGGGATTTATTGCAATTTATGTTTGTATTTACTCAATATTTAAAAAGGGTAATATATGTATATAAATACACTTAAGTGAAAATAGAAAAGGAAAAAGAAAAGAGAAGAGAGGAAGAAAGGAAGCCAGCCTGTCGGTCCAGCTGCGGCCCAACCGAGCAAGCGCGCGCGCGCGACCGTTTCACCCACTCCCCCGCAGCTGCTGACCGCCCGGCCCCGCCTGTCAGCCGCTCTCACTACTGTTCTTCTTCTCACCTCGCGAAAGACGGTGGCTGACAGAGTCACGCAAATAGCGTGACCGACAGCGCCACGCATGGCAGAGCCCTGACCCCGCTGTCCCTCGCCTGTCCCCTGCCTTGCTCGCCAAGAAGCCGCGCGCACTGGGAAACCCTAGCTCGGGAGCACCGATGGTCTCCACGTGCCCCCTTCGCCGCTAATCATCGTCCGCTGCCACGCCATGCCCTGGCCGTCTATAAAAGGAGTCGCCCCGAAGCCCTAGACCTCGTCCCACTCGCCGTCGTCGCGCTGCGGCACAACCACTACACCACACCGCACAATAGAGGGAGAGGGAGAAGGGAGAAGGGCGGAGCAGAGGAGGAGAAGCTGCCGGAGCGCCGCCGCCGCGGAGCACGCCGGAGCCGGACACGGAGGAGAAGCCCGAACTGCGGACGAGGAGCGGCACGGCACTGCGATCACTCTGCACAGCGTCACCTCGTCACTGCACCGCCATCCTTACCTCACCAGCCCCACGGTGAGCCACCGAGCACCTCATCCAACCTCGTCGTGCTACGGTCATGGCGCTCGGCATCACGAGCGTTAGGCCGCGGGCTGTTTCCGGCCCCTGAACACTTCGCACAACACGCGCACAAGACCGGCCATCAAACCACTGGACATCGGCTATGGACGTCAGGCCACTTCTGACGGGCATCGCCGTCACATGTGCTCGGAGCACCGCCACCTCGACGGCGTTCCGGCGCGCACAAGCCGTGAAACCGCCAACGCGACCCGCTAGCGTGACCACCAACTCACCGACCACCTCGGACAAGCTTAGTTGCGGAAGATCGAACCTCCATAGCCCGGAACACCGAGAGGTGCGTTCTCAGGGAAACGTGATCGCCGCCGACACGTTCCGCCTCGCCTAAAATCCGTTCCGAGTACCCCCGATCGCCTCGCGCTGCGGAGAAAGGCCGACGAGGTTCGCCAAGTCTGCCTCGACACCGCCGCGTAGATAGCCGAGCCCCGAATCATGTCTGTCGCCTTGGCTACGTGCGCCTCTACCTCGTCGGAGAACCGCCGTATGCCGTGGGAGAGAAGGAGGCCCACGACATCATTTCACTAATGACAGCCAAGTCTCGGGAGGGCGGCACCCTCGGCGCCCAAAATTCCGATTCGCCCGAGCCTCCCCGGGAGAGCTCGGGAGAGCGGCACCCTCGGCGCACCAAATCTCCGATTCGCCCGAACCTCCCCGGGAGAGCTCGGGAGAGCGGCACCCTCGGCGCCCAAATGTCCGATTCGCCCGAGCCTCCCCGGGAGAGCTCGGGAGAGCGGCACCCTTGGCGCCCCGAATCTTCGATTCGCCCGAGCTATGCCGAACTACGCCGAGCTCCGCCGAGCTACGCCGACGCCGGCGACTCTCTGGGAACCAGCATCGAACACCTAGTGGGCGACCATCAGGTCTATGTTCTGATGAGGCGCCACATGCCGCACTACTGGACCCGCGCGCCACGTGGACCAATCCCGAGCTGCCCCTGATTAATCGACCATTTTCCATTTTCAGAAAATAGGATAATCTTCGGAAATTCATAACTTATTCATACGATGTCCAAAAATTGCGCACCATATATCAAAATTCTCAGAAAAATGAGATCTACAATCTAAGACTATGTTTGTGTGTATTTGGCTCTTTATTTTATTGGATTTTTCTGAAATACTCTATAGGAGTCGCTGACGCGACTATTTCGTGTTCGATTTCAGAGCCGGAGGAGGATCTGACTAAGGAAGACGACCACGAGTACTTTCAGGAGCTAGGAGACGACTACGAAGGTGCCACGTCCCACCAAAGCCTTAGATCCTATTTACGCATTGCAAATGACATTGTTGCTATTGCTTTATGATTATGTATGGATTGGTTGCATGGTAGTATATTTGAATTCCCTGCCTTGATAAGACTATACCCTGCTATCCGCTGCTAGGTTAGCTGCTGCTTAATTTACTGTTACTTTTCCACTACTTTCTACTTGCTATATGCTATGTGGTGGAATTGGGACGGTGTAACCACTGGGAGGAGAGAGTGCTACGTGCGTCTTGGGTGCGTGGTAAGGGTTGATGTCGACCAAGTGGGATGTGAGACAAGCCCATGGGGCAAGTCGTGCCGGGGGTGCAACCTGGGCATCCCCAAGCAAGATACCTGTGGCGGGTAAAGATGTGGAGGAGGTACCGGGTGGGATAGCCTTGGTGGTTTGAAGCCCGTGGACGGAGGTGCTATGATGGCACGGGGAGAGTATCCCCTAAGTGAAGATGCCTACTTGGTCAAACCTAGGACGGACTAGTTTCAGGTTCATGGGAATCCTTTTCTACTCACTCGCTTCTGATGGGCAGGAGACGGCTGGACTACTTGGTAGGACGGTGCCACTACTGCTAAGGTTGAGAGGTGATAAGGGTGGGCGGAGACGGTCGATGGGTTCCCGTTCCGTTCTAGATGCGCAGTACCACTGGATGGGCCCGGTACTGTGTCTCCCAGTCTCAGCATAACGGTGTAGGATCCGGAATATCCCAGGGCTGAGTGGTAGGGTGGCATCGACCTAGGCAAGCAAGCACCCGGAATTCTGCCTAGGTGTTGCGCAACACCTATGATGGCTAATCTTGTGGGTAGTGAAACCTCTGCAGAGTGTACGGTTGATCGATCGATACATATGCCAACCTGTTGGCTATGGACCTTTCCTGTGAAGCTTCTACTAGTGTAGTGAGTGTTCTCTTCTCCCCTGGATGACATTTTTTCGGCAGTGTACCCGCTGTGGTAGTGTGCCGCTGAGATAGGCCCGAGAGGGAGTTGGGCCTGTCGAATGAGAGTGAGGTGTGGGTATGTGAGATGTGGTGATGGGAAAAGGGATGATGGTGTAATTGGAGATAAAACTTGACTAATTAAACATTGATTACAGCTGCATAGGAAAACCTCAGTCTATAGGTCTGCTTGTATAGCCTTGCATCCACTTTCCACAAAGCAAATGCTGCATAGGTGGGCTCCGTGGCCAGTACAAATCGTACTGATAAATTTGCTGTCAGGTGACGAGAATGAGTACGACTTCGAGGAAGACGATGGCGAGGAATAGGGTCACGTGCTACACTCAAGTTGGCCGTGAAGGATGAAACGTTTCCACATCTTCTAAAGCTTCTCTGAATGTTGATTCCGCCAATGTGGCGATGTAATAAATATTTATGTAAGACTTAATTACCGTTATATGGATCCTGGTGTCAACTGAGAAATGGGTAATTTCATGGATTGTCCCAAGCAATCTGTTGAATTACAATTCGAGCATGTGGATTTCCCTTCTCGGAAATCGAAGTCGTTTCACCTCCATCCCCTAACCCCAACGTTGAATCCACCACAGAATGAAGTGCGTTTGTGACTTGTGAGATCAAATGTGTACCGTTCTCCTTCCCTCACTACACGGAAACACACAAAGATGACTAATTCGTATGTGACGGATGACCTGGTTCTGGTTATATATACGCTACCTATCTTTGCGTGGAACCTAACAATGGTCCGTCACTAATGGACAACTATAGTCTATATAGAGATGGATTGTACTCGTCATTGCAAATACGGTTCATAAAGAAGAAAAACCCTCACTTGTATATCAGGATCACAAGTGGTGAGTCTTTTTAGGTAATATGTAAGTGATGGGTCTTTTTAGTGTGGCCTGTCTTGACACTTTTTTTTTTCGCTCTGTTCGCTTTACCTAGATTTAGTTTATTTTTATCCATAGAACAACATTTTTCTCTCACACTAATTCAGCCGTAAAATTCAGTCCAACTAAATTTCAACTCAGCCAGGGTCGCGCGTTGGCTGTTCCGTTGGATCGAGTTTCGTTCTGACGTGGCGCGGAGCAGGTCATCCACGTGGCAGGTAGGTAGGGGGCCCGGGCCAGGTGCACTGCCGTACGTGAAGAGTCATCCGTGTCGTCCATCGCTCATCATGCAACCCCGGCCAATCCGCTGACTAGCTCAATCGCACGAGGCAAGATCAGATCCAGAGATCGACCCATGGCGGCGGCGGCGGCGCTGCCGTCGACGCTTGCTGCGCCGATCCGAAGGTTTATCTACCTCATCGTAAGCGGCGCCGACAGCCACAGGCTGCACCGCATCGACACGAGTCCTCTGTTCGCGGTAGGGGTGGGCGTGGGCGTGGGCGTGGACGTGCGCGCACAGCAAGGGCCTGCGGCGCGGCCGCCGCCGCCCCCGTTGGCGCGCTTCGACAGCGCCGCCAGCTGGCAGTTCCTCCCGCTGGGCCTGGGCCGCGGCGCGGAGAAGATCGTGGGCGTGGACAGCCACCGGCACACCGTCATCTTCGACACGCGCACGGCGGCCGTGCGCGCCGGGCCCGACACGCACTACGCCAAGTGGCACGGCCACCGGGACACGACGTGGGCCGAGGCCGGCGGCAGGCTCTATCACCTCGGCTGCCCCGGCCCGATTACCAGGAGCAGGAGTGCCTCGACTTCGAGGTCCTGGCCTACGACCCCCACCGCGACGACTGGTTCTGGAGCCTCCTCCCCTCGCCGCCGTTCGAGCCGTTGTCGCTGGAATTCATAGACTCGATCGCCGACACCGGTGCCGGTGCCGCCTCGACCATCAGGATCTCGACGGGGTACGGCGGCACGTACGCGTTTGACGCGGCGAGCGCGTCGTGGAGCAAGGAAGGCGATCGCGACTGGGCGCTGCCCTTCGATGGACACGCGCAGCACGTCGCCGACTACGGCCTGTGGTTCGGCTTCACCGACCGCCGCCGAGAGTTCGACCTGTGCGCGGCGGACTTGAACGCCGACAGCAAGCCGGCACGCCGGCACGTCTGGGCCAACGTCGACGGCCACACAAAACTCGGCAGGGGTTGGTGGTTTCAGGATTCCTACCTCTCGTACCTGGGCGGCGGCAGGTTCTGCGTGACCAGGTTCTTCTTGCAGGGGCGCCACCACAGCTTGACGACGGCCGTCGTGACGGCGGTGGAGGCCACGCCCGCCACCGCCGCCGCCGCCTCGGACACCGGAGGAGAGATGCAAACGGGAATGCTATACAACAACTGATGAGCGTTTCTCCGTCCGCCGACGCGTGATTTTTGGGCTCTCCGATCTGCGCGCGGAGGCAGTGGCGGCCGTCGGATCCCGCGCGTGGATGAGGTCACGGCTCTTTCCTCCCTCCCCTCCGGCGGCGGCGGCGGCCAAGCTCGCGGCCACCGACGAGGTAGGCTTCCTCCTCCTCCTAGGGTTCTGGCGGCGGTGCTAGGGTTCCGGCGAGCCTTTCCCGGCGGGTATAGAAGGGCCCGACCGGGGGAGGTAGGTAGGCCAGGCGGTGGGGATGGAGGCGGGCGGCTTCGGGGTCCTGAAGGCGGTGGAGGCGGCCGGGAAGGTCGGGGCGGGGGAGGCTCGCCGGAGCCGGAGCCGGAGCCGGAGAAGATGGCGGCTGGAAAGGGTAAGAGGGTGGCGACCGCGGGCACTAGGGTTCGCCGGAGCTCCGGCGAGGCCTAACGCCCGCGGCGGGGCGGTGGCTGACAGCGGGGGCGACAAGCAGCTGGAGGAGGACGATGAACAGCAGGTAAAAAAAAATCGCGTGTCAGCTCACCCGCGATCACGCGAGTGTGAGCTAGACATCCCCGATGCAAATGGTCAGACGGGCGACCGTGCGCTATCATGACCCCGAGTGGCATATGCCTTGTTGGGCGTATTGATTGATGCCCGTCCGCCTGCTTGTGTTGGGATTTTGCTTGTCTCGTCTCCATGGGAAGCTTATGCATGCTTTTGCATGTCTCAAGCCGTGAGCTTGTGTCGTGTTTTGCCTAAAATCTTGAGCACGCAATAAACGAATATGTGTGTGTGTTTTGTTTCCTTTTCCATTCGTCTCTGTAGGACTCCCTGAAGCCCTGAACTTGTGCTCAGTTTTCTAATCTTGAGCATAAACGAACGTGTTTGCTTTTGATTGAGGTAGCAACAGCATGATATATAATATAGCCCATCAATTACAGCAACGTCGTCAAAAGCTACGGGAGCTTGCGCGCACGACAGTTGACATGGTTCTTCCAGGACTTGTGTCTTGTGACAAATTGTCGACTGAAACGACGTTCGTTTCATTTCACCTTAATTTGATCTCCCATGATGCGTGCCGTCAGAGTAAGTGTGGAAGGAAGGGCACATACAACCTGAATCGTATATCGCCAAAGCACAAATATACTTACTACTACCAGTTGGTATCGACAAAACACATGTATATGCTACTAACACAAATGTGACCCTAACTATGGACAAGGTCATCCTTTACAATCAGAAGAGTAGGAATATTGCAGGAGGCCAATAGTGCCAGGGCTTGCTTGCAGTCCGAATCCATCTGTGCACATCGGAGCTTCAGCATACCCGTATGTCAGCACACAGTTCGCCCGTAGCAGACCGAGGAAATATACAGGTTCTTCACCCATTTTTCCTGAATGCGTTTGCCCCGTGTCAGATTGGTACATAGACAGAAATAAGGCACTAGAAAATCTGCACTTAATTAAATAAACTGCATGGATAATGATGGGTGCAAATATAGATAGATATACACCTTTACATGGTTGCTGGGGAAGGCGGAAGTACGAAGAGTTTCTTGCGTCTCGTCCATGGGCTTCCTCTTTGGGATGCTCAAGACAAAAGCAGCTTGGTCTGGCGTAGCTGCAGTCGAAGTTATCCTGTAGCCAGTCTCCCATCGCCGATGGATACCGTCACTAGGATACAGGAAGTCCAGCTCCACAACCTGTATGTATCTTTCATGCCAGACTCAGTTCCATTGGGACCATAACATAATATGTTCACAAACTGGGTCTTTTGCATGCAACGCTAAAAATGGAAGAGAAGCTTGCTGTCATCCGAATTATAGAGTTCAAATGCGTATCCGATATGTGGAAGAGAAGCTTGCTGTCATCCGAATTATAGAGTTCAAATGCGTATCCGATATGTGTACTGTTGCATAGATAGGTTCTTTTTTTAACAAAGTAACTCTTGCTGACGGGGAGTTCTCCATGGACTATACATTTCTATCAGAATCAAAGCCTTAGGAGTGTAGGGCCACAATTGATGAATTGCCGGCAGCTTAAAAAATAAAAAAAATACACGAAAGAATTTTTAAAGAAGAATTAGTCCTACAGATTGATAGATACAGGTAGGTATGTAACCTGAGTAGAATAGCCCGCATTCCTAGACATGACCACCCCCCAACAATTCCCTGCTGTAGCCATAGATGTCACATGAAAACCTTCTTTCCATTTTTTGTTAATCCATTTATAAGGAAATAATTCACAGACTTTGTATGATTGCTGTGTGTAAGGAGTTCCTGTAGTGATGGGGAATACCAAGTCAGAACAATACTTTGGAAGAAAAGACGCTAACAGTTGACAAAGAACACCCACTACATAGACACTATGGCCAATGGCACACTAATATTAGCAAGAATAAAGGTGGATAATATGGGGAATAATATACTTTTCCGTCATGCTTTGGCAAACCTCTTACATCAATTCTGACACATTCATTGGCTGCTGACACCATATATACCATGGAAAATATGGAGTCGATGCAGCGATTTTAGTGTATCCGAACCTGCATACTTTGAAGCCTAGGCGTAAACATCATGGAAAAACAGGAAAGATTATCTGATTATTTGCATTCCACACAATAGAATGAGAACAACTAGATTACTTGCCAAGCAGCCATGGATTTAAAATAGATCAAAGGCATTCAGTATAGCGCTTGCTGCAACAAAACAAAAATAGTCATGTATAGTTAAGCAGGAAACACCCATGATGTCCCAGAAAATAATAAAGGGGCTTCGTGTCCACAGGATCTATTTTACCTACAAGACCATGCTTATATAGTGAAGACTTGGATACCGAATCCTTGGGATGCAATTCAAACCTCAACTAAGGTTATGCTTAACACTTGTTCCACAACGGATGCCTCATTGTTGTATCACTGAGTCAAATATGCAAAGCAAAATACCTTGGTGCACAATAGGTTATGCTTAACACTTGTTTCATAGTAACTTGCCCATTTTCCACAAAAGAAAGCGGGCCTAATTAGATAAGTGTTTAGTAGACAAAAACTAATGTACAAACCTTTAGACATTACAATCAAGGAATTTCCATTGGTTGCTCCAGCAATAGCTGTGATGTAATAATTCTTCTCCCACTGCTCTGTAATCCACTCCTACAAACATACACAAGCTGGAATCAGGAGATGGAGCGAGGGAGGGAGTGACAGAGGGAAAGAAAGAGATCATAGTGCACCTTGTGCAGAAACACTTGTGAGAGCTCATAAACTTGAGAACAAAACCCAGTCCCAGCATCCATGATGAGCGCCCAAAAATTTGCTGAAGAAGCCACACAGCTTATATACAAACCATCTTGATTACCTTTTTCTATATGCTGGTGCAGCCTTGAATCAGCTACGTTATAATGATATCTAAAGACGAAAGAAGGATGTATTTTACAATGAAATTTCAAAATCATACTCAATTGGGGGAAGCGGAAATATTATTATGAATACATAGCTGAGTAACCAGCGGGACTTCATATATTTCAAACTACAGTCTACAGAGAAAGCAAGCATGCACTCACAGAAAAAGGAGCTACACAAGCTTTAATAGCACAGTACTTGAAATAGCACGTAACCATTTATTTTTGAATGGTGCAACAATGTTGACTGCTGCTTTTGCCAAGACATTGTGCACGGCGAAGGTCATGCAAGATGTATCACTGTCATGATAAAAGATATCCTTAAATTATCAATGCTTAATTAAGACTCCCATCATGTCCTTTATACCATCTTAAGTTGATCTTTGGTATCAGGAATGAAGATGCCAGCTCTTGTTAGTCATGCGTTTACGTTATGTTAAGAAAGCATGTTGACTACAATTTGACAAAGTGAAAAGAAGGATTGCAGGGGCACAAAAAGCCTCTTTCTCAGAGAAAGAAAACCATGGTTGTAACAAGATTTTTTTTTTTGGAGGCTAAATTTCAATAACGGTGAAACGATAAGAGGCCCCATGAGATACCAAGTGTCTATTCAAAGAAATCAAATAAAGATAAATAAACAATTCAACATTCGGAATCCTAGAGAAATACCATGTGCTGTGAGCAAAGGAAGCACTTAGTCTAGACTTTTTTTTCTAGAACACGACTTCACGTGGGCCATTTTAACGTGCAAGGGAAATACAACATCACAGCCAATATACGATACTATGTTTGGATACACAAATATAAAAGATGAGAAATTTATATCACTTGCATAATTGAATGCAAATACCTCTGCTTCATGGGCCACCTAGCATTATAAACTGAAATCCATTGAGCTGCTGGGCTCCCCAACCTAACTTTCTTCTTAGGTTGTTCATCATTCTCAAGGTTTACATGAGCTCTTCCACGTCTCTGTCCGACCTGTAGTATATACAATAGATTCATAATCAAAACTAAAAGAAGTAGAATAAACTAACGATTGAGTTTTTCGAAATGAATAAAATAATCAGAATTTTGGAAAGGGCAGACCTTTAGAGCTCCATCAATTCTGATGGGCCTTGAAGCAGGCTCTTCAATCAAACCATCAAAAAGAGAAATAAGTTTAGGGTAATTTGGCTCTTCATCAAATTTCATATTGGTGACCATCTCAAGAAAATGTTTGAATGGAGCTGGACAAAAGCAACAAAGCATCTCTGGAGAAGTGCCCATTTTCTTCTTACAAACAAGAAAACTCTTGTTATCTCCCTGAATTATTAAATCATTAGCAAAAACAGGTCCATGACCTAACAGAAGATGTTACTCATACACAGCTTGGAGTGTCTAAGGCTACCTGATAGCCTTGCCAAGGCAGTCTTCCTCTTATTAAAAAAATAAGGGTGTATGCCAGTGACTCAAAATCATCCCTCCTACTACCAGTACGACCTAAATGAGCATGGACACTAGCATATCTAAAAGTTCCCCTGCAAAATGTAAAGAGGAGATACTTATGTTAGACACAATTTTATACAGAGAGAAGCAAGTACAGTTACATGCACACAAGGTCTAACTAACCTAAAGATATCTGGCCTCTGATCATATTCAACATGCTTACCAGATGCTGCTTCTTTCCACCTGGATGCTGCATAATTTAAAAATCAACAGAACAGTGTAGAAAAGGTCAGTGGGGGCATAAAACAATATAAAACGATTGTCCTAAGAAGCCAATGCCAACTAGCGAAGGCCATAGTGTCTCAAAAATGTGAGACCAAGTATCTTCACATACAGATTAAGTTATTGTGAACCAAATATCTTCACATATAGATTAAGTTAAGTTAAAAAAAAACATATAGATTAAGTTATTTTGAACAAGATATCTTCACATATACATTAAGATTTTTGGAATAATATGTCTTCACATATAGATTAAGTAATTTTGAACAAGATACCTAAACCAAGATCAATCAGAAAAAGCTTCTTCTCATCAGGTGATCCAGGCTGACCAAGCAAAAAGTTCTCTGGTTTCACATCGCCATGTACAAAGCTGACAATGATAGGAAAACATGTGAGTTTTAGCATCAAAAGTATACCAAATTCATGCACGTTAGGATAATAATCAAATTTTTTTCGGTTTACCCTTTTGAGTGGAGTTTCTCAAGAATTGATATGGCCTCAACAGCAATGCAGGCAGCCATATGAGGAGTCATCCTATTGGAGACATTGATATCAGTAGGGAGTAAGAAAGTATATGGATAAGGTAAACAGTTTGGCAAGATACTTACGCCTGTCCTACAGAATTCCAAACATCCCAGAGACTAGAACCAAGCATATCCATTACCTGTAATTTGGAATGCTGGTTTAATAAAATATCCAGTTAAGTTTGGATACATTTTGCAGTTAATAACTAACTTTAAACTCACAAGAATGTAGTACTCTCCCTGGCGACCCTTGTAATGGATGGAATGCCATAACAACCATTGAGAGTGCTGGCCAGACAAGATAATGGATCATTATCCACATAGAATAATTGAAATACAGGAGGAGGATTATGCAGATTCGTACTGATAAACGTGCCACTCGCATGGGGGCCATAGTTGCATCCCTTACTGCTTCGGTGCTCAAATTTTAGTGCAACCTACAGGAAATTCACCCAGATATTTGAATGGTGTACCAAATAGAACTTTAGCGTTTGATTGAAAGAGAGAAAAGAAGGAACCTCATATGCATCAGGGCCCATACGAGAAGATCCACCAGATACTCTTCTTCCAACATAAACCTGGCCAAAGCCACCTTTGCCTAACTTTCTACCAGTTATATATTCTGGCGAATTGCCTACTTGAACCTGAAACAATTGGATAACGTATAGGTGCTTATAATTCATAGCTGCAAAAGTAATACATATAGGCAAGTTACAATAAGAATCAGCAAGAAATGGCAAACAAAGACTAAAATAAAAAATAAAAACCTATTTAAACAATAAAGACTTTATCTTGCCAAGTGAATATGTATTTAGTGCCCATTCATGAAAATGCAAATGCAGTGCACAGAACACGCCAGCAAATTCTTCACAATGTATGTCCCAAATGGGGAATACAATCTCTCTGCTATCTCTGTTCTCTAAAGATCTCAAAATTGAGTTCGTTTGAGTTTGTGGTTTCTTGCATGGGTTCTTTTGCTCTTCCCGTTCCAAATGTGTCTTTATATAAAGATACGACACTATCCTGTGTGTTTGAAAAAAGAGATGAACACCTACTGTATTCCCTAAGACATAGCAAAGGCAAGAATGGTTGAAGAAGGAGTCTAAGTAACTGTTTTAGTAATACTGAAATACAATAGGCGAAAAAAGAACAACTAATCCAGGAAGATGTATATTATTTCCATTTCTTTGATTTTATTGTGCTAGTTCTTTACTATCATTACTTCTTTGTAAAAACGAAAAGTATTGTTTTTTTTTTTTGTGATGGTACAATCCAATAATTCAGAACTTGATTCTCTCATGCAGATAAAGATGCAATCTATCAAGCACACCAAAGCCAACGATTTTGTTCCTCTTTGCCATTCAGATTGGTCATCGCCGTGGTAGGTTCTCACTTTGGTTTGGTCTTTGCTTTCATATGAAAAGAACTAATATAGTGCCCAACATATAGCAGACACCTAAGACTGCATGCTATGTTCTACAGAAAAGTAAATAGATACAGCACAAGAGAAGCATGTTCCCAGTGAAAAAAAAAAATATATCTAACAAGCACGACAGGGCACATGTGAAATTCACTGAATAACACAAGCTACATGATGGAACTACCAAACAAAACAAAACAAAACAAGACCAAACGGCACAAAAAAAGGCTTTGTAATAGGTCAGAGAACAACACTTGATCCATCAATCTACAAAATTGCACACCATGGAAATAAACACGTCAGGAAAAGAGAATTGATACCCTCTCTGGCACTGGGGAGGTTCTGGCATCATCCTCCGCCACTGCAAATTTGTCTGCACTATCACCGGCCATCCTTAAGCTGGCAGCACGGTCAGCTTCCTTGCTCAAACAAAGGTCCTTTTGGGCTGTGCCAACAACTGCCTCGCCGGCAACAGGTTCAGATGGGTTGTTGCAAGGCAGATCAGTCTTCAAATCAATAGCCTCGAGCCCATTTCCTCTGTGTTTTGAAGCTGACCTCCCTCTACCCTTAGCAGCTGCCTTATTACCTCTACCACTAGCAGCCACAGCACCTCCACGCCTTCTTGCCCTGCCACGAGGAGGTGGCACTGCTGGGTTCCCAACTGGGTCTGCAGCCTTGACGTTGTCGGCCTTGTCGGACCTCAGACAAGCTCTGTGAGCACCACTCCGCAACTCTGGCATTATCCCTCCATGCAACTCAGGTTGCTGACTGTTGTTACATCCTTGGGCGCTCCTCCTTCCAATCTCCACATGCAAGAATGCCCAACAGAGAACAATAAATTCACCGATCAAAGAAAAACCATGGGAGAAACCAAATGAGCAAGCATCGGAATTTCAGCTCAACTGCTCAAGAAGTGTCTCTCCCTTCGGCCTTCGCCCGTTGCGACGAGAAAAGAACGACAAATTAAAGCGGGGAGGACAGAGGAATAAAACTGGGGGCCTTCATCGCCATTGCGAACCGCCTTAAAGACACGGTCTGCTTCCCAATCACCAAGGCCCTTTAGCCGGAATCGAATGCCACCGTCGTCACTAAAGGCAGCGATGAAATCTCCATCACCCGATGCCTCCCTCCCTGTCCCAAGGGCGGTGTCCACCGAGGAAAGCCCCCACCTTTTACAGGCAGATAGATTACGGCCAATCGCAAGCTACATTACCTCCAGAGTGGTCTCAAGGCGCCAACCTCACCCAAACCGCGCGCTTCTCCGGAATCCGCATTGACGCACCGCGCGACAGGCATCTTATCGTCAGCGCCGAAGCATTTCCCGGCCCGAATCCGCCGCGAGAGATCGAATCAGGCCGGCCGGCGAAACCCCCATCAGATCGCGCCGACGTAGCGCACGACGAACGATCCAATCGTGCAGAACCCGGGAGCTGCCGCCCGCCGCCACGCGCGCGAATCAAAGTCAAAGCAAAAAAGGAAATAGCCGGAGAAACAATGGGGAGTCCTCAACATAACAATGGGAGCGCGAAGTGAGCGCGCGGCGCTGGAGCAGCACCGAAGGGATGCCACGCTCTCGCTTGAAGACGAGTCAGCTTTTTTCAGTTTTAATTAATTTTATATTAAAAAGTATTTATATCAAACGTACACAATTAGTATCATTAGAAAGATCTTTAAATCTAAATTTTTAACAAATTTATATGGAAATAAAAATATTATATATATTTTCTATAAATCTAGTTAAAATTAAAAAAGTTTGACCGGCACGCTTCTCATAGCGTCATCTAATATGGGACGGAGAGAGTAAGCAGTTTAGCTTTTGGCTGTAATGTTGCTCCCAAAAACCTAAAAATAGCCAAAGGGCAGCTGCTAGTCCTAAAAACAGCTTTTAAGTACTTAATCCGTCTTAATTTATAAGTCATTTGACTTTTTTCAACACTAAGTTTTATCGCTAGTCTTATTTAAAAAATCTACACAAAAAAGTTAAATTTACTTATTCTTGATGAACTTTTATTAATAAAATAGGTCATAACAGAAAATGACATTTTATATAAATTTTTTAATAAAATGAGTGGTTAAATTTTAAAAAAAAGTCAAACGACTTATAAATTGAGGAGTAAGTACTTCATTTTTTACAATTAGGTAGGAGCTCCTTTCACCCGCTGTTGTAGACTTGTAGGGGTGGCTCTCCATGAAACTACTCCACTGCCATACGTTACTAACATAAATGTTTCTTTCGTTATTTTTCCTTCCGTTCTCATCCGTGCGAGTCCCGAGCGTCTTCATACACATCCTAACCAAACAGCTTCTTAACTTTTCTGAGTCCATAGGTCAAAGCAATTTTCCACCTCCTCGTACTGGGCTGGCAAATCAAGACCAACGCACTGTAACAGGTTTTACAGATCAGTGTTCCCAAATTCAGATAACACATAGCCCAAAAGACCAAAACCATGGCAGCCTGCAAATTAATCCAAACAACTTGTGACAGATTTCAGATTCAAGCACCAGCTTTTACCATATCAAAACAGACAAACAGTAATAAAGCTCCTTTCTCTCCCCAAAAAAAAGAACTATCTGCCAGAAGAGCTTTTTCCTCCTCTGTCCAAGCGGCTGAACTGCGGCTAGCACACAAGCTGCAGTCTCTGCCTCTATCAAGCAGTAAACTGCCACCAAATTTTTCTCCTATTAGCAAATCCAGCAGTGTCCCTCAGTCCAAGCTCCATTCCTCCTCCTTTTCCACTCCCAAACAGTACCCAACAGCATTGCCTCCCTGTCTACTCTCGAGCAAGCAAGCAGCAAGCACCACCAGAATCCAGAACTGCCACTCTTTCTCTCTCTCCCTTCAATCCACTTCTCGAGCTTTCCTCCAAGCTCCACGACCCGAATTGATCCTTTCCCTTCTTCCTGATGCAGAGCAAGCCTCCCTCGACCCCAAAGCTCCAAAATCCGCTTGGGACTCCGCTATGCTCCTCGCCCACGCTGCTTGTCTCAAGCTGGTCTACAGGTCCCACCGGGGCTGCAAAGTGCTTCCAGACCTTTCATGCCTCACAGCCAACCACCAGCTAGCTCAGCAGCTTCTTGCGCTTCCTCTTCTGGAGCTCTCCCTCCGGCAACTGCGCTAGGAAATCGCCGCCGCCGTCGCTTCCACGAACCTGAGCTCTGACACCATGTGGACTTCGGAAGCTCACTCACGCTTGCAACTTTGCTAGTCTTTTTTTTTATTATTATTATTATTAATACTTTGCTAGTCTTGGTATACATACGTATACACACACACATTGTATTGGGCTGGGCTAAACATACAAACATGGCCCCACATATTCCAAGACCAAAACAGCTAGTGGTAATTGGTAATCAAGTTGCTTATTAGCAAAATTAAGCCTGCAGAGAACTTGAAATTAGTTGTATTGGCAAAGTAGAAATTAGACAATTGTGAAAAAAAAAAGTTGACGATAAATTGCAGTTATTTTTTTTATCGAACACATTGGGGCATCCCTCCAACTGCTGCACAGTGGGGTGTGTTGACAGCTCTGGGAGGCATAGTTCAATCTTCAGCAACATTTTTTTAGGCTAACACTATTTGCAGTTTGTCTAGACGATATCCAGTAGGGGTCCCCCCCCCCCCCCCCTGTTTGTTTAAAAAAAAACACTACTTACACTTCCACTGGATACTGACGTGGCCCAATAGTATGCCCGAGTGGTCCTGTTTTCGTAGATTTTCGTAGCTCTAATGTTAACAAGTGAAGAAAATGCAAAGTTCAGTAGATTGTTTGTCACTCACAAACCTCCACTGGATACTGACGCTTTCATTTCTTCTCTTGCATTAACTGTTCACGGTCATCATAAAAGCTAAATCCTTCCAAGATGGATGTCTTGGAGACATGATCTTTGGAAATCTTTAAAACCTGAAGGCCTCGGTCAAGCTTAACCTGCAGACGACATGAAAAAGAATGGGAAAACTAAGCTTCCGTAGCATTAGAAGAGTCAGACAGAAAAATCTG
The DNA here is from genome assembly GCA_038502445.1 of Eremochloa ophiuroides. NCBI lineage: Eukaryota > Viridiplantae > Streptophyta > Magnoliopsida > Poales > Poaceae > Eremochloa > Eremochloa ophiuroides. The sequence continues at coordinate 6,016,275 of JAHLJS010000002.1, forward strand.
AAGGACAATTTTTCATCTCTTAAGAGAGCGCTGACTTCCTGATTAACGCATACCAAGAATTTCTGCCATAGCGAACTCTAAAAAGAATTTCTGCTATACAATGTGTTACCATACCCTCAACAATGTGTGGCCGAATAGAATGGCAGAGCTTGATCTTGTTTTCGTCTTATATAGACGAATCTGAGCTTCCAATAGGAAAGGAAAGAAATCCTCAAACCAATTCCACAGTACCTCACTTGCTGCATATTAGAAACAGAAACGATTTCTGTACTTCTCAGGTCAACAAGTGAAACTGAAACTACTAACACTCATTCAAGTGCATTAGAAGAGGGCTCATTACACAAAGTAGGTTGGCTGTGACACACACACCTCAGCTTTGATTTGTTATCCTGCATTAACTGTTCACTGTCATCATAAAAGATAAAGTCATCCAAGATGGATGTCTTGGAGACATGATCCTTGAAAATCTTTAAAACCTCTCGGTCAAGCTTAACCTGCAGACACCATGAAAAGGTGTGGCCGTGTGGGAAACTAAGCTTCCGCAGCATTAGAAGAGTATAAGACATCAAATCTGAACTGGCTTCCTGATTCATGCGGCATACCAAGAATTTCGGCCGAGTCGGAGAAGGCCAAGATTAATGGCGCGTGCTGGGCCGGCTACGATTTCATTAACTTCGCTTGTACGCGTACGCACAAGTCGGATACGAGGATGGTAGCAACCGAGTCGATGTCGAACTCAACTCGCATCAGTCGGACTCGTTGAGTCGCTGTATATAATGGCCGCCGCTACATGCGAAAGGCTCGGCCCCGCGATCCTTCCCTGCCTAGCTGCACCAAGCCCTCGCCCCAATGGCCGCCTGCGTAGAAGCAGCAACCGCCGCCGCCGCCGCCGCCGTGCGACCGACCCGCAACAACAGCGGGCGCGACGCCATCGGCACCACCGATGACTACCAGGTGACCCGCCGCCTCGGGATGGGTACCTTCGGCGCCGTCTTCAAGGCGCGGCACCGCGTCACCGGCCAGACAGTCGCCATCAAGCGCCTCGCCGCCGCCGACTCCAGCAGCCAGACGGCGCTGCTCCGGGAGGCGTGCCTACTCGAGGCGAGCAGCCGTGACAACAAGTTCGTCGCCGGCTTCTACGGCCTCGCCCGCGACCCAGACACCATGGACCTCTGTCTGGTCATGGAGTGCGTCGGCCCGAGCCTCGACGGCTTCCTCGACAAGCCGCTACCGGAGGCAATGCTGCGCGCCGTCATGTGGCAGCTGCTCACGGGCGCCAAGAAGATGCACGCCGTCGGCGTCGTCCACCGTGACATCAAGCCCGAGAACATCCTCGTCGGCGGCAAAGCCAAAGGCATCACCGTCAAGATCTGCGATTTTGGGCTCGCCATGCGCATGGACGCGTCGTCGTCCGTCGTCGTCGTCGCGCCGCCGCCCGTGGACAACAACGCCGGTCCTGAAGGCACGCCAGGGTACATGGCGCCGGAGCTGCTCCTGGGCGAGAAGGACTGCGGCGCGCCGGTTGACGCGTGGGCGCTCGGATGTATCATGGCGGAACTCGTCATTGGGCAACGGCTCTTCCCGGAGCAGGACTTGTGCAGGCAGCTCATCAGCATCGTCGACCTCCTAGGGATCCCTGATGACGTCTCATTGATGCCACTGGGTGTCTCGGGTCCCAGCAAGCTGCGCGAGAAGGTGCCAAAGGAGCGGCTGTCGTCGGAGGGGTTCGACGTCCTGCAAGGCCTCCTGGAGTACAACCCCAAGGACAGGCTCACCGCTGTTGCCGCGCTGAATATGCCGTGGTTTGAAGGAGCCGAAGATGACTGACGATAGATTTGTAGTTGATGTATGTACTCTAGTTAGATGATTGTTTACCCTATGAGCAGATCAACTAGGGTTTAGCTTCAGAGCTGTATGTATGATGATCAAATCTTCGGATTGTGATGCTGCAAAAGTGCAATCACAATCTCCAGTTGTATTGACTTTGAAAATATATATTTGTATGTGCAATGTCCCACTGAAATGTGCAAGTTCATTATGTTTTTTCTGCAATTTTTATAAGTATGTGTTCATTATTGATTGTGTTTCTGAATTCTTGTTAAGCCATCTGAAATCTTGTTAAGTCAGGGATAATGTGACCTGACAGAGATTCTTATTCTATCGTTGTCAGATTTCAGACAAGGGTAGTGTGAAACTTCGGCATTCAGTACCTGTTTTTATCACAATTCAGACTTGAAAAGATACATGCATAATAACAGATATCACAGCGGTTCACAAATATCTAATCCCGACATATCACAGCGCTCCATGTTCCGCAAAACTAAGGTACTTTGCACACATAATGCTTGATATGTGTAACAGCACAATCAATAGCAGAAGTTTTGATAAATCTACGGCTCATTCAAAACAGAGTACATGTCTGGATCAACACGTTCTTTAATTTCTCAGCCAGAGAACCACTCATACTGTCAGTGCGGTACAAGAAAAACACGGATCAACATGCATAGAGTAGATCCCCCGAGACGACGATCCCGCCGCCTTGCCCCTGCTCCGGCTCGGCGCTTGGCTGCTGCTGCTGCTGCTGCCCCTGCTCCCCATCGGCTTGGAGCATGTGCAGGAAGCCTTTCCAATCGTCGGTGTTGAGCAACTCCTCCAAATTGAACGCCGCCTCAACGCGTGGCTGCTGCACACCATGGAGGCGTCCACGCCTTGGGGACCACCATGAACATAGCAGGGCATCGTCGTCGAGTAAGCATTGGCATTGGTGAACTCTTCCATGTTGAGCAACTCCTCGACGTTGAACTCGCCGCCGTCGACGTGCTCCGCCTCAAACTCAACGCGTGTCTGCTGCACAGCGTGCTCCTCCTCTTCACCTCCGAATATCGTTACGAGATCCACGTCTTCGGGTGTTCCACCATAACCATAGCAGGGCACCGTCTGCGTCTGGTAAGCATCGGTGAAGAAGGCGGCGAGGTCCTGCTGCACCTGCACCTGCACCTGCACTTGCTCGTCGTTGCTCAGCTTGGTTGGCGGCGCCTCGGGGTGATCTCCTGCCGCCTTCCTCTTGGACGACGACGACGACGACGGCTTCTTGAACTTGCTCTTGGCGAGAGACGAGGACGTGCGGTGCACCCTGCACAGCACTTGGTTGCCGCCGCCGCCATGCGTGTCGTCGAACTCCTTCGTGGTCCATCCCATCCTTTCGAAGCGCTGGCGCCGGCGCCGGCGCCGGCGACCCGACGCCTCCTCCTTCTCCATGCGGCCGTAGGAAAGATCGCAGACCGTGGCGCCGGGCACGCCCTGCACGGGCTTGGGGCCAGTCTCCGAGTGCCAGCACATCTCCTTGGCCGGTTCCACGGCGCGCTGCCTGTGCCCGCTGGGCTCGCCCCGGCTGTTCTTGTATCGCTTCGGACAGTAGATGTACCACACGCTGTTGTACCCGTCCTCCGTCGCCTCGGTGCCCGGCACTGGCTGCAGGTCGGCGACCAGCTCCTCAGGGACGGCGGAGCAGACGTCGGCGTGGTGGATGAAGCTGCGGTCGACGGTTCCGGCGCGGAGGCCGCGCAGGAGGGCGACCGACGCCTAGTCGGTGGTGTGGAAGACGTGATCGTCGACGTCCTCCATGGCCGCCGGTTCCGATCTCAAGCTCGAGGTGGTGGCGGTGGAACGGCTAGCGGGTTCGTTTCTCGCCGCCGATCGAGAGTTGCGCGCGGCGTGGAACGATCGACGGTGTGCGTGTGCCCTCGCAGGTGCACCAGGTCTCCTTTTATTGCCTGTGCGTGCCGCAGTGCGCATTTCGGTTCCGGTAGCGTTGGTCTTAATCTTCGTGATTAACGTCCTGATTTTCGCTTCCGATTTTGATTAGAGCACAAATCAAATTTGTTAATTCGGTGCCAAGAAAACAAACATCGTTCGGTCGGAAATGTTTTCCCTTCGGTCACGGTATAGCGTGATTAATCTCCGATTTTGTCAACAGTTTGGAAATTTATTTTCTATCCTACTTTTTTGAAAAAATAAAAATTCATCTCCACCGCTAAATACATCCAATTCTAACCGAGCGAATAATTTTCGCGCATATAACACTTTCTCTTTTTGAAAAAAAAAATTATCCCACCACTTTCTATCTTTGGAAGCGCTCATCCTGCGCTCGCAAGCACACCCCATTACCTCTCCCATAATTTTCTGATGTTTAACACATGATAGAAGAAAGCAATGCATTAGTTTTAAATCGCTATAATTTTTTATTCCGATTTAAATTCCGTTTGCATCGGTGCATACATGTTGACTAACCTTATTTTTATAACAATTATGTGTATTAACTTATAATGTATAATTTATATAAATAATTTATGAAATACAACTTCTGTACAGAAGTTATTAAAGACAAAGAAAGAAATTAACTTATAATTGATGCCAAAATATAGAAGCACAAAAGTTATTAAACCCTAAAATAAATAAATTGACTTGTAACTTTTAATAAAACTTAGTAACGCAAAAGCAAGGAAACATAACTTATGTATAAAAGTTTTGTAACAAAACTTTATAATATACGTTGAATGTTAGAAATTAGTACACATAAATTATTACTAGAAAAAAATTTGAAACATACATAAATGGGGTCTAGTTTTGTTCTTCACATCACATAGAAAACACTGGTGCAAACAAAATTAAAAATAGATACACCGTTTAGGAATTATAAAATTTTGAAGTAAACGTTTTACCTTTCTTTTTAACTTGCATCAGTGCTGATGTCATAGCAGAGAAAAGAAGCATGCAGGTGTGGGCCACACCTGCTCTCCTTTCCCTATAGATGAGCAAACGGGCCGTCCGGCCCGGGCCTGGGCCAGGTACAGCCCGATGGGGCACAGCACGGGATGCCCCGCCGGCCTACCGGGCCATGCCACCCCAGTCCTCGTGCCTGCCGGGCCATGTCTGACGGGTCACTTTTCATGTTGGTCCGGCCTGAAAAGCAAGGTCTTTTTAGCAGGACGGGCTGGCCCGAGGCCCACAATGCGCACAGAGGGTAGGGGAAGATGAGGCGTGGAGGTCGCGACAGCCGGCGAGCTCGATCGCATGGCTGCTGGATCCGGCGAAGTAGGTCGCCACTGCCACTGTTGCCGCGCTCGACACCGTTGCTACCGAGCTGGAGGCCGCCGTGGCAAACGCGCTGGATGCCACCGCCATGGCCGTTGGAGGGAACGTCTGCGCCGAGCGAGGAAGGGGAGCCGCGGTCGCATGATGCGAGTGAGGAAGGGGAGCCGTGGCCGTGCGCATGTGGAGGACGACTGGCAGTGGCTGTGGCCTATGGGATGTTAAAGGATTAGGGTTACAACTTTCACATTATATATAGCAGGTAAGTTAGCGGGCCTTTAACAGGCCTTAGACTATTTAGGGCCTGTTTGGATGCACCATAACTAAACTTTAGCTAGCTAATTGATAGAGTTAAAATTTAGTTAGCTAAACATTACTTTAGCTGAGAGTATTTGGATGCTCTAACTAATTGAAAATTTTGACAATGCTATCCCTCATTAATATTATTTTTTAATAACTAAACTTTAGCTAAGTGTGTTTGGATGCTCTAACTAAACTTTAGTTGGGGGTAGTTTAGTCATTTAGACTGTTTAGTTGATTTTAGCTAGGTTGAAACAGCTAATTGGATTGTGTACATTTTGACCTCCAACTAAAGTTTAGCTAAGTTTAGCTATGAGGTTTGGATGCACCATAGCTAAATTTAGCCAGCTAAAGTTTAGTTGATGCATCCAAACAGGACCTTAACGGGTCGTGTCATGCTAGCCCGTGTGCTCGCCCCTTGGCCCAGGACATGGCCTGTTAGTGCAGGACGGGTCGACCCGGGCACGGTGCATGCCGTGTTTGGATCGGGCCAAAATATCGTGCTCTGGGCCGTGCCTTCGGGCCTCAGGCCACATGCTTATCTATACCTTTCCCCTCTCCACTTCTGTAGGGTTGTGGACCACCGTTCGTCCCATTCGAAACGAGAAAGAAAAATTTTAAGTTTCAAATTTGGGCGCTTATTGCAAAACTTTCCTCTCGGTTGAGAACTTAGAGCCGCGCATATGATGTTTCCCGCGGTTGTTTCCTTCCCGTTGTCGCGGAAGTCCATGTCACCAAGGAGTTTGAGGATGATCCGGAGCCTGGTCCTCCACGGCATGCGGCGCGACGCCCAGATCCGCTGACGGTTGGCCATGACGAAGATGAGCAGGTGCAGCGCACAATAGAGGAGGGAGGTGGCGCCGGTGATGACTGATGAGGAACAGGCCCCAAAAGCTGTCGAAGCTACTACGTGAACGGGCTGCCCTCCGCCGCGCAGCCACCCGCACCGTTGAACCACTTGGGCTCGATCGAGTTCATCTTGTCACTCTCCGTAAGGTTCAGGATCGCCCGTGATAGGTCGGACACGTACGAAGACCCCTTGGGGAACGTCTGCTCGATCGATCGTCGTCTATGCACGAGCACGATGCCGCTGATGGTGTCGTTGACGTTGAGCTAGCAGCGCCTCGTGGAAGCCATGTGTGGTCTGGTTCAGCTTGATCCTGCCCTGAGGGAAGCCCGAGTTGCTCATGGCCGCCCGCATGAAGGAGTTTTTTTTTCGAAACACGTGTATCGTTAAGAGAGGTTATACATCCAGTAAAACTTCATGGCGAGATGCCAGAAAGTCTCGTGGCTAGACACAAACTCAAATCACCGGCTAGACACAAACTCAAATCCTGTGGACTGTGGACGGAGGACCTGTAGCGATGCGAGCTGCTCCGTGAGCTCACCTTCCGTTGCTTCACTCCAGCAGGCTGCAGGCAGCTGGAACTCCGGCAAGGCGGCATCCCAACGGCTGGGGCTGGGACGGGCATGGGAGCCATGGCCCTGAGGGTGAGTGGGGGTGTTCTTCAGGAATGGAAAAACCTGAACTCTGAACATTCTCCACCTCTGTATTCTGAACTCTGCCTAATATACTCTGTCTTTACCCTGTCCATTTCTCTCTGCTGTGCTTGTTCTTCAGCTAGCAATCCGATCCTCAGTAGGATCGCCACACGGTCGAGCTCAAGGAGGAGATGGTGGCGGAGGGGAACGAGTGCCTTCGGCTCGGACACCGGTGACCGCTAACTAGATGCCTAGATGGAGCATGTGGGGGTTGTACAAAATGATGGCGACGTGGCCGAATAGATTGGAAGAGCTTGATCCTGTTTTCGTCTTATAGAGAATCTGAGCTTCCAATAGGGAAGGAAAGAAATCCTCAAACCAATTCCACAGTACCTCAATTGCTGCATATTAGAAACAGAAACTAGATTTCTGTACCTCTCACCAGGACAACAAGCGAAACTGAAAGTGCATTAGAAGAGGGCTCATACAAAGTCATTAATTCAAGATGGATGTCTTGGAGACATGATCCTTGGAAACCTTTAAAACCCGAAGGCCTCGGTCAAGCTTAACCTGCAGACAGCATGAAAAAGAGTGGGGAAACTAAGCTTCCGCAGCATTAGAAGAGTTAGACAGAAAAATCCGAAGAACAATTTTCCATTTCTCTTAAGAGAGCGCTTTCGGAGCCTCACCGTCGCCGATTCGAGAAGGCCAGGATTAATGGCGCGTGCTGGGCTGGCTACGACCCCATTTCATTAACTTCGCTTGCACGCGTACGCACAAGTCGGATACGAGGATGGCAGCAACCGAGTCTATGCCGAACTCAACTCGCATCAGTCGGACTCGCTGTAATGCTGTATATAATGGCCGCCGCTACTTGCAAAAGGCTCGCTGCATCTCCCCCATCTCCCGCGATCCTTCCCTGCCTACCTGCACCAAGCCCTCGCCTCGCCCCAATGGCCGCCTGCGTAGAAGCAGCAACCGCCGCCGCCGTCCGCGACCCCGGCGCCGCTCGATCGACCCGCAACAACAAGGCTCGCACCCCCATTGGCTCCACCGACGACTACGAGGAGACCTGCTGGCTTGGGAGGGGTTCCTTCGGCGCCGTCGTCATGGCGCGGCACCGCGCCACCGGCCAGACCGTCGCCATCAAGCGCCTCGCCGCCGCCGCCGACTGGAGAAGCCAGGCGGCGCTGGTCCGGGAGGCGTGCCTACTCGAGGCGAGCAGCCGCGACAACCCGTTCATCGTCGGCTTCCACGGCCTCACCCGCAACCCGGCCATGGGCATGGACCTGCGCATCGTCATGGAGTGCGTCGGCCCGAGCCTCGATCGCGGCCTCCACGAGCGCCGACGCGCTGGGTTGCCGCCGCTACCCGAGGCGACAGTGCGCGAGGTCATGTGGCAGCTGCTGACGGGCGCCAAGAAGATGCACGCCGCCGAGGTCGTCCACAGGGACATCAAGCCCAAGAACATCCTCGTCGCCGACGACGACATCACCGTCAAGATCTGCGATTTTGGGCTCGCCATGCGCATGGATGCGTCGCCGCCGTACGAGGCTTGCGGCACTCTGTCGTACATGGCGCCCGAGGTGCTGCTGCGGAAGCCCGACTACGACGCCCGCGTCGACACCTGGTCGCTAGGCTGCGTGATGGCGGAGCTCATCAACGGCTTCCGTCTGTTCGTGGCCTCGGACGCAGAAGCCCAGCTCGCCGCCATCTTCGACGTTCTCGGCGTGCCAGATGAGGAGTCGTGGCCATGGTTCTCGTCCACGCAGTTCGCTTTCAAGGTCCAGATGCTGCCGTACATGAAGCGGCGCAACCTACTGCGCGAGGTCTTCCCGAAGACGAAGCTGTCCGAGGAGGGATTCCAGGTGCTCAGCGGCCTGCTCACTTGCAACCCTGACAAGAGGCTCACGGCGGCTGCCGCGCTCAAGCACCCATGGTTCGCAGAGATGAACGCCCCGTAGTTGCTGCCAAAGAAACAAGTTCATCGACGTCAGCCGTGTTCTGTGCGAGACTGACGAAGTATATGCTTCTACTATTGTGTGCATGTAAAACTAAACACTGGTTGCAATGCCTGCTGTATTCTTGTTGTGGAAACTGCGATGTATATACTGATATAGATTTCATTATTTGAATTTGATCCTTTTGTGCACTTATGAATAAATTTTATTATTCGTCTTGACATAAATAAACCACTAAACCCTCAAGTGATCTCTCTGAATATTGGTTCAAAGCCCTTGAGTTCGGTCGAGAATGATGTTCAGTCTCACAGTGCGCTGCAGATTTATTAGTGCTGTGGCATGGTTTTGATGCGCCTGAGTAAGCCTGGGTCACACATGATGTTGGTGGTTCAAGTGAATTTTCAGTTGTTGGGTTAACGTCTTCTGGGGTGACACCATTAACGGCTAATTAAATTACGTTTTCTTGTGCTATGGAGCCAAGTTCAGGACGGACGAACAAACGAATTGCCCAGAAATCTGATACCGAGATGCATATCAGGCACAAGGACTAAAACAGAAGGGCTGGCCTGAGCATGCTTGGCAACAAACATCTGCGATTTCAACGACATTCGCTTGGCTTTTGTATTGCGTAGAAAAAAAAATGACAGTTTGTACCGCACAGTTGCGCAGAGTTGAGGTTGAGTTTAGATGGGTAGGCAATTCGGATTTCTTTTGGATCAACAGCCGTTTAAAGTACACAGAGCATTTAGAGAAGGCATACACAGGCTGCTATACATGTACGTTGTACAGTAGAGAAACCGCACGGGCAATTCGATACTACCGAGTGTTTCACCTTATGATTCTGGTGTTCTTACTTCCACTGACGACTCCCAGAAGACCATAATAAAAAACTCCAGGGTCCACTCAGACTTACAAGGTGATTGCAGAAAATAGCTACTCCAGAAATGGGAATGTGACCTATAGGTCATAGCACAAGAAAACATAATTTGATTAGCTTAACCAATTTTCATTCCCAAAACATATTTCGATAAGCACTTCAGTAAGCCCGAGTAAGGAATGGAAATTTCATATTATGGAATGGAATGGCGGCAATGTTCCCGCTTCACAGAACCACTTTGTCAGCGAGAGAAATCTCAGAAAAAAAAAACATGTTTATCAGCAATTTTATTGATCAAACGCATCCCAGTCATAGAGAGAAAAAATATATTGCATGGACTAGATATGGGCATCACATCTTCTCTCAAAACAGAGAGCACCCTTCAAATCTCCTTGGAGGACAAATAAGATGGTTAATACAACAGAGTATAAGAGGCCTTTCTACTTGTATTGCTCTGAAACTATGCGAGTGAACTTGTCCATGAATTGGCATTTCTTGTCAAAACCCCAGCCAGGATTGTTCTGCAATGAAAAGAAATAGGGGCAGATTTTTAAAAAACAATCATATAATGCTATGACATCAGCAACCCTATTGTCAAACGAAGAAAAAGGAGAGTGGCAATAAGTAGGACGAAACTAAAAGGCAGAACTTGAAGACACAACAGAACATCTCTTGCGTTATCAAGTGAGCGTATCTATCCACACAAGATGTGCTCCAGAAAAGGGTACACAAGGCTGCCACACCAGACTAATGAACATTAATGATACTCATAGCGAGCAAAACATTTGAGATGTTATATGAAAAAACAAAACACCAAGGAAATACTCCCTCCGCTCCAAACCGTAAGTCGTTTTGGCCTTTTTTGATTCAAAGTTTTTACTAGGTAGCAAAAGCTATGTACCTAGAAAAGTCAAAACGACTTACAATTTAGAACTGAGGGATTAATTGTTTATTGCAGTTGAACTTCAATAAGTTCAATAAATATGGCAACAGAAGACGTCTCAAATTATTTTTAAAGAAACCTGGTTACTGGTTGCCATATCATAATGTCAAGTTAAACACAGATCAAGTTACTCATCATGAAAGGAGACTCAGAAGTTGAATGATTGAAAAATGCAAGCATATAAAATCGATCCAATGGAACTATGAGAAATGTTCAGAACACAAGTTGTCAAAAGAAGGCAAACCTTAAGAGAGAGTAGAGTTTTGTCAGTAAACCGCTTTACTGAAGAAGGGATGCTTTCTGGAAGAGTGTTTGCAACTCTTTGCAGCTCCTCTTCTTGTTGTTTTGCAGTCACAACATCAGGTCCACTGTACATATCTATGAGCTCTTTCATATGGGGGGCTCTAGCCATTACATCTTTCACAGCTTCCTGATAGTGATGACACAGTAGAATACATTCAGTTAAAATACTCCGCCACAAAATATTTTGCATTAGCAGAGCAACCTAAATACAACAATTAATGTACGCACACACTAGCTGCTATGTTAATTTAATGGTCTGACACAAAATGTAATGTGTAAGATTGTCTCCAACAACATATGCAAAAGATGACCCAAACCTAAAATGGGTTATGCATAGTACTTTTGCATCTCAAAATCGATCTCCAACAGGCCACGCAAACAGGGCATACATTTTGCCTACGAGCTCAGAGAAGACGCAAAATTGCCTCCGCTCTCCTCACGAAGCAATTGGTGTCCGCTGTCTCTCCGACGGAAGACTGACGTCGAGATGAGCCCGCAGCCGGCGTTTCCAGTGGTGTCCGCGACGAGGCGAGGCGGGCCGATGCCGGATCCGTGTCGGGGCGTGGCGGAGCGACGAGGCTAGCCTGCGGGCGGCGTTTGTACGGCTCAGCTTCGCGGCAAACAGCACCGCCGGCTTGGGGCCGCAGCTCGCCGTCGGACCAGACCGCGAGATTCAGCATGATGGCTTCGATTCCGAGGATGCCAGGGGCACAGGCGACGACAGGACGGCACACCAGACGCGGAGCCGCGCGTGGTTTGCCCTGCCGCGAGCGCGAGTGAGGACGGCACGAGGCTAGGAAGACCCGCGTCCTTGCAGGGCTCGCACTTGCCTGCGTGCTGGGGAGGAGCAGCCCATGAGGCCACCTGTTTTGTGGCTGATTCGATTTAGTACGTGCATCAACAGGTGATTGGTGTCTGCTTTGCAGGAGGTGAGGACGGACTCAGTCGAGGAAAAAGGACGGCGAGGAGGATCCCCGTCAGCGAGGCGACGCGTCAGGGAGGTGGGCGCAAGGAGGAAGAAGAGCGGATGATTTTGCGTTCGGTTGTTGGAGTTGGCTTTCTTTTGGGTGCCGATTTTTGTACTGTGCACAACCCAAACTATAGAATGGGTCACCGGTTTGGGTATCCGTTGTTGGAGATAGTCTAAGGACTTCAATAAGGAGTAAAACAAGGCATCTATCAAAATTGATCTACATATAAGCTTATGCTGTGTAAACTGTAAAGTTATGTCAGTATATCTGAATAGAAAACTACTAATATACCTAAAGACAAGAGGCCAATCTGGATAAATAAATTTATGTATAGTAGTCAGCAGAGTTAGCAGGACTAGAAGGGCGCCAAAATTGTAGAATGTAGACATTTGTAGATTAGAGTGATATCGTGATTGCAGCCTATGTTGTTCAAATGTTCTATCCGTTCTCAAGCCTGGCTAGAGCAGATAATGATCATCTAGTATTATACCCAACCATCGACCCCCATTAAATTGTAGCTGTACACGACAGGCTTTTTACCACAGGTATGAAGGCTTGGAATTTTCTAATACATACCTAATTCAAGTGACAACAAAAACAGTATGTATATTATACGAGCAAACACATTTTCGAGGGTAAACATAGAACAGTGCAACCAATTAAAGAAATTACCTCCCATTCTTCCTGGTTCTGGATGCCCTCATATGCAACTATGAAAGGCTTCACCTTCTGAAGCATTTCCTCCAATGACATTGGTGGTTTCTCGTCAATATCAGGATTACCAAAATTCACATGGTACTCTGGCTCAAACTCGATCTGCAAGTACAAACCCACAGGAACTAAACATCCAGGAAACATACAAGCACATCCAGATTGGAAACTACTACAAAATCCACTGTGGTTCCGTACACACCATGTTGTTTGTGTGACAAGCCTCGAGGTAAGCATCCTCCTTTGGATGTGGCAGCGCAGTATCTGCTGCCTCCATGAACGCCTGCTCCAGAATCTTCATCTTGTCCTCGCCAAGCCGCTGCTCTAGCCTATCCCCATCAGCGTTGTCCCCCAAGTAGATCGCTTGCCGGTCGTCTTCCTCATCAACAGACCAGCGGTCGCCACGCCCGCGCCCACGCCCACGCCAATTGCCGCGGCCCGGACCACTGCCACGGCCACGGCCACGGGAGCCACGACCCCCGCCACCACGACCTCCGCCATCTTCGCCGCTGCGGTCCCTGCCGCCCAGGAGTTCGACCGCACGTTTCACGGCTTCCTGGGTCGACAACTTCGGTTGCTGCGCGCCAGGAACCTGTTTCGCCGGCTCGGCGGCAGCCTGTCTCGCCGCCTCGCGGCGCCGGATGAACCTGTTCTCTTCCGGAGGCTTATCCGGCGCAGGGTGCTGCGTCCGGGGGGCCCCGCGGCCGGCGCCGGAGAACGGGAGCGTGCGGGGCAGCGGCGGCGCGGAGGATGAGGCATCGAGGCTCGGCGGCTCTGGATCGGGGCGCTGTGGAGCGTCGTCGAGACGCTCGGTAAAGTTCCGCTGCTTGGGGGCGTCCTCGGCGGGTGGTGGCGGGGGCAGTGGGGATCCACGGCCGCGACCGACGCCAGAGAACACGGCGAAGGACGGGATGCTGGGGGATGAGGGAACCGCAGGATCCCCGCGGCCGCGGCCGACGGATTCCGTGGCGGAGAAGGGATCCGCGCCATCGTCGTCGGAAATGGGCCTCCCGGGAGCGCGCGGCTGCCCGGAGGTCGGCAGCCCGCGTCCGCGCCCGTGCCCGAAACCGCCATCACCGCCGCCGCTTCCAGAGGAGGAGGAGGAGAAGGCGGGGGCGCAGGAGTACGGGAGTGGACTGCGCCGCCTGACGGCGGCGGCGGCGGCGCCTATGCCTCGCATGGTGACTGATGGGTTTAGCGCGGAGGCGCTGCTTAGGGTTGGCCTCGACTTGTTCAGCCAAGGGACGGGACTGGTGCGTGAGATACGGCGCGCAGGTGTCCGGCCGTTGGATGGGCTTGACGGCTCAAGATCTACGGCTGATGATTTCTTTTTTTTTTTTTTTTGCCAGTCTTAGTGGAGAGTTTCATTTCGTTGTTTTTAAGACTGCCATGTCACATAGAATAAAATAAAATCCGAGTGAAAGTTTCATTCTATAGTTTATCGGCATTAAATTTCATGACTCATGGTGGGTTGATAATCGTGTCAAGAGATTTTTATTTAGATGAAACATATTTATTCTCTTTTCTTTTTAAATACACTGTCATGTCATCAAATATATCTATGTGACAATCTATTTAATGCAAATAAAACTCAATTAAGACTTACTGGCCTTAGTACAAAATTAATGTCACGGGAAGTGTTGAGATCGACCAATTTTCCACTTCTCATTACTTCGGCCAGTGCAAATGGTGCGACACAAAATCTAAAATTTATGGTTCCCTGCTTTTAAAACATGCTCTTTCCGTATTGGTAGAAGGATGACGTTTTAGAAAAAGTCTTGATCAAACATTGAGAATATAAATCAGGAATAACTTTTAAATGAAAAAATATATAGATAGATTTGTCTTCAAATATATTTTCATAAAAGTATACATATATCACTTTTCAATAAATATTTTTATAGAAATATGAAGTCAAAATCATGCGTTGAATATCGTGTTATTGTTCCTAAACGTCATCTTTTATCAATACGGAAGAAGTACATCATTCTTTCCATAATACAAATCGTTTTGACTTGACATAGCATATATTCCATCTATCTCAAATTATAAGTCATTCTAAAAATTTTGAAGAGTCAAACCATCTTAAATTTAACCAAGTTTGTATGATAAGATAATAAAATTTACAATACGAACTAAGTTTCATTAGATTATTCACCAAATTATTTTTCATAGTACACTTATTGGTGTAATAAGTCTTTACACTTATCTCTATAATTTTGGTCAACCTAGAGATATTTTGACTCTCCGAGATTTTTGAAATGACTTATAATTTGAAATAGGAGGGAGTATTTTAGTACACAAAAGTTATGTATTTAGAAACTCATCAAAATAGTGTATGCTTTAGAAAAACATTCTATATTTGTTTTTTTCACGATACATATCTTTATAGACCGCGTGTCACATATATTGAAAATGTAGGTTTGGGGTGCCAATGGTATCAACGAGACCTAGGCAAGTTGATTTTCTACTTCGAGCTTGTTTGGCACACCGCGTACGTCTTTATCTAGCTTTGACTTCTTGCTCGAAGTGCAAGGGTGAGCATAAATCAATTAATCAAGTACTTCCTCTGTTTAATTTATAAGGTGTTATGGCTCTTTTCATTTGTTTGGAAAAAAACGATGATTTCACTTCTGATGCTGATTTATTCTGAGAGAAAAGAATATTTTAAAAAAAAAGTTAAAATCTAGACAAGTAAACATGTTCTATGTCTGTTGGACTCATAGCTCGTCCTCAATCTCCTGCCAGACCTCAACCCTCTCTTCTCCAACTCCGCCAATGACATCAACAAAAAATCGTAAAAAATTCTTTAGTAGTATGCTCACAAGAGTGTACAAGTCATCAAATAACCAAGAGAGGTAGCTCATAGCCGGCCAAATCTTTTCTAAAAGCGTCAAGTGAGTCATTGGATCATTACCCTTTATTGTGCAAAAATCGGCACCATCGGGTCCTAGTATACCAATGTCAACACATAGTGATACTATACTAGTAAACCATGCAGCCAAACAGAAAAATATTTTATTAAAAAGAACTGAGAATGAACATTAGCTACATTGCGTCTATTCACAACCCCGTAGCGGCAAGGTAGAATAATACTCACTCTATTTTAATTTATAAGTCGTTTGATTTTTTATTTGAAGTTTGACCACTCGTCTTGTTAAAAAATAAATACAAAATATTACCTTTTTTTTGTTATTGTTATGACATCCTTTATTCATAAAAATTTTTCAATATAATTTTAATTTATTTTTTAATTTTTTTTGAATAAAACGAGCTGTCATCTTATGGTTGAAAAGTGTAATGCCCGCAGGTTGATTACTGATTACAGTACTTCACGAATCTGGCACGATGATTGTTGTCAGAGCTCGAATTTGGCACGTGTCCAATGGCCCCCCTATACGGCTATACCCCTCAAGACGACGAACTCAGGGCGTGTTTACATCCTAAATTTTTTAGGATTTTGACACTATAGTAGTAAGGAATCTTTTACAATATATGTTTAATTATAGTTTAAGTAGACTTAAAAAATTCGTCTCGCGATTTACAGGTAAACTGTGCAAACATGCAAAAGTTTCGTCTACATTTAATATTCTATGCATGTGTCGTAAAATTGATGTGATAGAAGTTTTGCGATTTTAGAGAGGAACTAAACACCCCCCTCAGACTCAAAAGCCCATCCAGCCCACAACCTCGTCGTCGATAAGGAAAATTCCAAACGGTACCAAACACCCCGCCGCGCGATTCATCACTGCTACCAGTACAAAAAGCGCCCGCTCGCTCTCCACTCGTTTCCCTCGCTCACCTTTCCATTCTTTCTTTTTGTCACACGTTTGCGGGCGGGGGCGGCTCCACCTCTCCCCTCACACTTACCATTCCACCCACCGCCCGCTCCGCCTCGATAGGGTTTCTCTGGGTTTTTGGAACCCCGCCGCCACGCTCCCCCGCGTCCGCCGGATCGACAGCCATGGCCGCCGTCGCGCCCGCTGCCGTACGTATCCTTGAGAACTCTCTGCAGTTCTGGCCTTCCCCTGATTTGGTTGCGTTTTTTGGGGCGAATTTCCGAAGGTTTTGGTGCTTTTTTTTTGGACCAGCGAATAGTTTGGTTTCTTAGCCGCAGGAGATTTGTTGGTGAAAGCACAGGATTATGAAGCCTTTTTTTTTGGGCGATTTCGTGTGGATTACAAGCGCCGACTGTGGAGTATGTTGCGTTCTAGTTTTTGCTGTGATTTTTGTTCTCCGCTGCTGTTCCTCGATCCTACTTTTGCCTCCGTGGTTTCGAATTCCCTGCCGAATCCGTGATCTTCTGGTCTGTGTATTTGGAAGCTCCTGGATCAGAGTTTTCCCTTGACTTGATTTGCTCCAGATGTTGCGGATTTACTACAGACGCTGTCCCTGGTGGATCCCAAGAGCGAAGGCGGCAAGGGCCCAGAGACGAAGGAGAAGGTACGTTCCGCTTGCCTCCCCGTGGAATTCCAGCGTATTAGGCTGGGGCGCTACAGCAGGACTCCAGGGTCTGAGTTTTGAATCCCTTCTGCAGGCGTCGGGAGGGCTGAATGGTGTGTCCAAGGGTGAGGTGGTGTCTCTGAACCCTCCAGCCTCGGCAGAGCCATGGGCGCCGCAAGATTACAAGGATGCTGCCATGTACTATGGTGCCTACCCTGGAGCTTACTGTTATGGAGGTGAAGCAGTGCTGTTTAGTAGTCTGTTAATATGCCGTTTCTAGTTGATTAGCAGTACAAACTGAAACTGCGTAGTGGGTAGCTACATGTAGATGCTGAACTCAGAGCACTTACCTTGAACTGTCCTTCCAGGTTGGGGTGATTATTCCGTTTATGTGAGCCAGGATGGAGGGGATGCACTTTCTCCTGTGAGTACTTGACTCCTTCAAATCTTCACTGAATTTGTAGACACCCGACTCCTGGGTTCAATACATTGTCCACCCGCTTAAAGTTGGACACAGCAAATGGAAGACATGCTCACAATTTTAATCAGTACAAAGTGTACTTGGATTAATTAGTCGTCACTTGTTTCTCCTCAGGGTGTTTATGGGGACATGTACTGCTATCCTCAATATGGTATTGCTGATGGTCAAATTTATGGAACACAGCATTACCAGTACCCATCCACATACTACCAGCCAATGACTACTACTAACAAACCAGCATACAGGGCTAAAACTGGCAAATCATCTCCTTCGATACAAGAAGATGTTTCAACTGCGACTGCTGCTGATATGCAGCCTGCCCTATTGGATTCCTCCAAAACCACTCTGAAAAGCATTGATGGTGTAAAAAGTCTGAATAAGGAAACTTTGCCTCTGAAAGCAAATGGGCGTTTTGGTAATTACCAGAATCAAGGTAGCAAAACAGCTCGTCCATGGTCAGGTGGCCGTACCTCTTCAGAAAAGCATCCGAAATTCTCGGGTGGGAGTCCTACATCGACAGTATCTAATAATGATAAGGTACAGTGAGAATATGAATGTACATGCACTTTGTCATTTATTATTGTACTTACTCCAAATTGTGTTACTTACTGAATAGTGAATGCATATCATTGATAATGATCCATGTACCACACTGTATTGTTTGTTGTGACCTATCAAATGACATCTTTATTTAACTTCTGTTCTGTCTAGACCTTATGATAAGCATCTACCTTTTTTTGCGTTATAATTGACTGTAATAGGTTTTGTATTATTTGGTAGTTGTACATACCCTGCATACTTTCTTAGCTTGCTGTATTGGCAGTTGGCACCAACTGCCTCTGAACATGGTCATTCTTGCAGGGCTTGCATGGGCAGAACTCTCCGATGGGGCTACCATCTGCTGGGTTCATGAGTTCAATGTACTCTGGTAGTGGAATGTACAACACAAACACTTGTGCACCTAGCTTTTGGTATGGATCTCATGTCTATGGTCCTGGGCTGTATGGTGGGTGGAATGCATTTTCGAATGGGAGGTACAGGCCAAGAGGAAAAACCTACGGATCTTATGGTTTTGGCAATGAAAACTTGGATGGTTTGGATGAGTTGAAACGTGGACCAAGAAGTAGTCTGTTAAAAAACCAACAGGGTTCTGGAGCAGCTGTTGATGCAAAAGGACAGGAGCCTCCCAGCAGTGATGGCTCTAATGCTGTTAAGCAGGATCAGTACAACTTTGCTGATTTTGGTGAGACCTACTCAGATGCCAAATTTTTTATTATTAAATCATACAGTGAGGATGATGTTCACAAGAGCATTAAGTACAATGTTTGGGCAAGTACCCCTAGTGGAAATAAAAAGCTGGACGCTGCTTATCAAGAGGCTAAGGAAAAATCAAGCAGTTGTCCTGTGTTCCTGTTGTTTTCTGTAAGTCTGATCCGTATCCTCCATTAAAGAATCCTTTTCTCCTTCTATGAAATTGTGTGTCAGGTTGGATGTTGATGTTACCTGTCTTCCTTCATTTTTTAGGTTAACACCAGCGGACAGTTTCTTGGTCTGGCTGAGATGGTGGGTCGGGTTGATTTTAACAAGACAGTTGAATACTGGCAGCAAGACAAGTGGACTGGTTGCTTTCCTGTGAAGTGGCACATCGTAAAGGACATTCCTAACATCCTTCTGAAGCACATCATTCTTGAGTATAATGAAAACAAACCAGTTACAAACAGCAGAGATACGCAGGAGGTGAGCTAAGTTGCTTTCAGCTTTTCTCTTGTTTTGTCATTTTTCTCCACCGATTGTTGATGGTAACACATTGTAGCAGAAATTCATGATACGATGAATCAGGAAGTCAAAGACTCTCTTAAGAGAAATGGAAAATTTCCTTCAGATTTTTATGTGTAACTCTTTTAATGTTGCAGTAGCTAAGTTTTCCCATACCTTTTCATGGTGTCTGCAGGTTAAGCTTGACCAAGGCCTTCAGGTTTTAAAGATTTTCAAGAATCATGTCTGCAAGACATCCATCTTGGATGACTTTAGCTTTTATGATGACCGTGAAAAGATCATGAGGGAAAAGAAATCAAAGTGTCAGTATCCAGTTGAGGTGTGTGAGAGACTACCAATCTACTTTTGTGAAATGAGCCCTCTTCTGATGCACTTGTATGAATGTTAGCACTTGCAGTTTCAGGTGTTAACCTGAGAGCTATGATAATCTAGTTTCTGTCGCTAATATTTCCTTTTAACACTCTCAAGTTCATAGCCTTGTTGCTGAGGGTTATATGCAACAATGTAGGTACTGTAGAATTGGTTTAAGCATTTTCCCTATTGTAAGCTCATATGGATTGGCAATTTGGCATTATTCAATCTGTTTCTTGGTATCAATCAGTACTGTTTACCCTTATTTGGATATTGAGAAACTATTTCAACGCCATTTTGAAACACTGCAGGTCATGAATAGAAAGTTTGTTGCCACCAACAGTGCTGAAAATCAAGCTACTGATGGGAAGCAGAGCCTGCAGAAACCTGAGGCCACAGGAGGACAAAATGCTGTGGTGGAGAATGGTGCTGTGGCAGTAGCTGCTAATGGTGTCACCCCAAGGGAGCAAACTGCTATGGTGGAAAATGGTGTGGTGGCTGTAGCTGTTAATGGTGTCACCCCAGAAGTTGACCCAACAACTGAAGTTGCGGCCGTTGCAAATGGCTGTTAATTTTCACTGCATGCCATCAGCTATTCGAGCCCTGTCCAAGAAGACACCTGTGCCGCTTGAAGCTGGTGGTGTTCAAGTCATTCAGGATCCTGCTATGTTTTTTTTCTTTGTTTTTGCAATGCTCCTTGGTTGCAGAAGGGTGCAATCTAAGGCGATTCTGTATCCTGCTAGGTTTCTTGTGTTCGTTTCTTGTACCATTTTCGCAGTGGTTGTTTGCATTGTCATCTATGGTGGTTAGATAGATATTAGTAGTTCTTATTCCGTCCCGTTATGTACTTTGTCTTGTCGTTTAGGGTTGTACCTAGGCTTGGAGATTTGAAAGGCCCTGGTTCGTGGGCTCATGGCATTGGATTAGATGAATTGAATTAGATGGAGATCTATGTGGAAATAGAAATGAGGTCCAGTTGTGGATTTTGTAGCGAATGCTAATGGTTTTAATCTCTTCGGGTAGGTGTTATCTGAATTTGGGAAACACCTATCTTTTTCTGTCATACATGTTTTTCGTGACCGTACTCAACGAGTATGTATTTCATTAAGAGGGTATGTCATACATGTTACAGCGCGTTCTAGTTCTCTATTGCTTTGCCAGTTTCCTCCATAGCTCGCAATTTGTTGGTGATACACGTAGTGAAATTCTTACACGCATGAACAAAGAATGTAGGGGGACTCATGGGCTTTGAACCAGTATCCATATTTGATTCTGGCATGTATACATACCAATATTCAGTATCACAGTATTCACAGCAATGATACAGCAGGCATTACAACTGTGTTGGGAATAACAAGTTAGTTTTTCACGCACACAACGGTGACGGCACTTGTTACTTTGACAGCAGGCAGCAACTGTAGTACGGTGCGTGTGCGTTCATCTCGGGGATGTGAGCACTTCTCCGACTCGGCGAGGTGAGGCTTCGAAATTCTCTTGTTTTCTCAGTTTTCTTGGTATGCATGAATCAGGAAGCCAGCACTCTATTAAGAGAAATGGAAAATTGTCCTTCAGATTTTTCTTCGTTTCGCTAGGGTTGCTGATGTCATAGCATTATTTGATTGTTTTTTAAAAACTCTGTCCCTATTTCTTTTCATTGCAGAACAATCCTGGCTGGGGTTTTTGACAAGAAATGCCAATTCATGGACAGGTTCACTCGCATAGTTTCAGAGCAATACAAGTAGAAAGGCCTCTTATACTCTGTTGTAGTAACCATCTTATTTATCCTCCAAGGAGATTTGAAGGGTGCTCTTTGTTTTGAGAGAAGATGTGATGCCCATATCTAGTCCATGCAATGTTTTTTTTCTCTTTGACTGGGATGCGTTTGATCAATAAATTTTTTGATAAACATGTTTTTCCCCTGAGATTTCTCTCGCTGACATTTTGGTTCTGTGAAGTGGGAACATTGCCGCCATTCTGTTCCTATCATATGAAATTCCTATTCCTTACTCGGGCTTACTGAAGTGCTTATCGAAATATGTTTTGGGAATGAAAATTTGTTAAGCTAATCAAATTATGTTTTCTTGTGCTATGGCCTATAGGCCACATTCCCAATTCTGGAGCAGCTATCTTCCGCAGTCACTTTGTTAAGTCTTACTGGACCCTGGAGCTTTTTATAATTTTATTATGGTCTTCTGGGAGTCGACAGTGTAAGTAAGAACACCAGAATCATAAGGTGAAAGTGAAACACTCGCGTACCAGTATGGTAATATCGAATTGCCCGTGCGGTTTCTGCCTTCTCTAAATGCTCTGTGTACTTTAAACGGCTGTTGATCCAAAAGAAATCCGAATTGCCTACCCATCTAAACTCAACCTCAACTCTGCGCAACTGTGCGGTACAAACTGTCATTTTTTTTTCTAGGCAATACAAAAGCCAAGCGAATGTCGTTGAAATCGCAGATGTTTGTTGCCAAGCATGCTCAGGCCAGCCCTTCTGTTTTAGTCCTTGTGCCTGATATGCATCTCGGTATCAGATTTCTGGGCAATTCGTTTGTTCGTCCGTCCTGAACTTGGCTCCATAGCACAAGAAAACGTAATTTAATTAGCTCTTCAGAGCGGTTAATGGTGTCACCCCAGAAGACGTTAACCCAACAACTGAAAATTCACTTGAACTACCAACATCATGTGTGACCCAGGCTTACTCAGGCGCATCAAAACCATGCCACAGCACTAATAAATCTGCAGCGCACTGTAAGACTGAACATCATTCTCGACCGAACTCATGGGCTTTGAACCAATATTCAGAGAGATCACTTGAGGGTTTAGTGGTTTATTTATGTCAAGACGAATAATAAAATTTATTCATAAGTGCACAAAAGGAT
Organism: Eremochloa ophiuroides; assembly: GCA_038502445.1. Classification (NCBI taxonomy): domain Eukaryota; kingdom Viridiplantae; phylum Streptophyta; class Magnoliopsida; order Poales; family Poaceae; genus Eremochloa; species Eremochloa ophiuroides. The sequence continues at coordinate 6,038,844 of JAHLJS010000002.1, forward strand.
CAAATTCAAATAATGAAATCTATATCAGTATATACATCGCAGTTTCCACAACAACAATACAGCAGGCATTGCAACCAGTGTTTAGTTTTACATGCACACAATAGTAGAAGCATATACTTCGTCAGTCTCGCACAGAACACGGCTGACGTCGATGAACTTGTTTCTTTGGCAGCAACTACGGTGCGTTCATCGCTGCGAACCATGGGTGCTTGAGCGCGGCAGCCGCCGTGAGCCTCTTGTCAGGGTTGCAAGTGAGCAGGCCGCTGAGCACCTGGAATCCCTCCTCGGACAGCTTCGTCTTCGGGAAGACCTCGCGCAGTAGGTTGCGCCGCTTCATGTACGGCAGCATCTGGACCTTGAAAGCGAACTGCGTGGACGAGAACCATGGCCACGACTCCTCATCTGGCACGCCGAGAACATCGAAGATGGCGGCGAGCTGGGCTTCTGCGTCCGAGGCCACGAACAGACGGAAGCCGTTGATGAGCTCCGCCATCACGCAGCCTAGCGACCAGGTGTCGACGCGGGCGTCGTAGTCGGGCTTCCGCAGCAGCACCTCGGGCGCCATGTACGACAGAGTGCCGCAAGCCTCGTACGGCGGCGACGCATCCATGCGCATGGCGAGCCCAAAATCGCAGATCTTGACGGTGATGTCGTCGTCGGCGACGAGGATGTTCTTGGGCTTGATGTCCCTGTGGACGACCTCGGCGGCGTGCATCTTCTTGGCGCCCGTCAGCAGCTGCCACATGACCTCGCGCACTGTCGCCTCGGGTAGCGGCGGCAACCCAGCGTGTCGGCGCTCGTGGAGGCGGCGATCGAGGCTCGGGCCGACGCACTCCATGACGATGCGCAGGTCCATGCCCATGGCCGGGTTGCGGGCGAGGCCGTGGAAGCCGACGACGAACGGGTTGTCGCGGCTGCTCGCCTCGAGCAGGCACGCCTCCCGGACCAGCGCCGCCTGGCTTCTCCAGTTGGTGGCGGCGAGGCGCTTGATGGCGACGGTCTGGCCGGTGGCGCGGTGCCACGCCATGACGACGGCGCCGAAGGAACCCCTCCCAAGCCAGTAGGTCTCCTCGTAGTCGTCGGTGGAGCCAATGGGGGTGCGAGCCATGTTGTTGCGGGTCGATCGAGCGGCGCCGGGGTCGCAGACGGCGGCGGCGGTTGCTGCTTCTACACAGGCGGCCATTAGGGCGAGGCGAGGGCTTGGTGCAGGTAGGCAGGGAAGGATCGCGGGAGATGGGGGAGATGCAGCGAGCCTTTGGCAAGTAGCGGCGGCCATTATATACAGCATTACAGCGAGTCCGAGTGATGCGAGTTGAGTTCGACATAGACTCGGTTGCTGCCATCCTCGTATCCGACTTGTGCGTAGTACGCGTGCAAGCGAAGTTAATGAAATGGGGTCGTAGCCAGCCCAGCACGCGCCATCCTGGCCTTCTCCGACTCGGCGACGGTGAGGCTCCGAAAGCGCTCTTTTAAGAGAAATGGAAAATTGTCCTTCGGATTTTTCTGTCTAACTCTTCTAATGCTGCGGAAGCTTAGTTTCCCCACTCCTTTTCATGCTGTCTGCAGGTTAAGCTTGACCGAGGCCTTCGGGTTTTAAAGATTTCCAAGGATCATGTCTCCAAGACATCCATCTTGAATTAATGACTTTGTATGAGCCCTCTTCTAATGCACTTGCATGAATGTTAGTACTTTCAGTTTCACTTGTTGACCTGAGAGGTACAGAAATCTAGTTTGTTTCTAATATGCAGCAATTGAGGTACTGTGGAATTGGTTTGAGGATTTCTTTCCTTTCCTATTGGAAGCTCAGATTTCCCTATAAGACGAAAACAGGATCAAGCTCTGCCATTCTATTCGGCCACGTCGCCATCATTTTGTACAACCCCCACATGCTCCATCCAGGCATCCACTTAGCAGTCGCCGGTGTCCGAGACGAAGGCACTCGTTCCCCTCCGCTACCATCTCCTCCTTGAGCTCGACCGTGTGGCGATCCTACTGAGGATCGGATTGCTAGCTGAAGAACAAGCACAGCAGAGAGAAATGGACAGGGTAAAGACAGAGTTCAGAATACAGATGTGGAGAATTTTCATAGTTCAGGTTTTTCCATTCCTGACGAACACCCACGCACCCACTCACCCTCAGGGCCATGGCTCCGATGCCCGTCCCATCCCCAGCCGTTGGGTTGCCGCCTTGCCGGAGTTCCAGCTGCCTGCAGCCTGCTGGAGTGAAGCAACGGAAGGTGAGCTCACGGAGCAGGTCGCATCGCTACAGGTCCACCGTCCACAGTCCACACGATGCCGGCGTGAGTGCTAGTGACAGCCACGGCTTCCACGACCTGCACCATGGCCCCTGGCGCCATCCCTCCAATGCTTTGCTTTTAGCCAGCGTTGACTACACTGCCTGCAAGGTATTTGAAAAAATGTGCAGGCCGCTGACTATTTCTCAATTAAGAAGTTTTCATGATTCCTGCTAGACATAGCAGAGTTTGCAGCTGCTTGTCACCGTCTACTAGTACTACAGAAATTGCTACCTGCTGCACCTCTGCATCTTGGGAGGATGGATGCAGATTATCCTACAGCGTGCAATGGCCATCACACATACTAACCCTGCCATACACAGCTTTCAGCGATGCCAACATCTTGGGAGGATGGATGCAGATTATCCTTCTCTTGTTGTTTGACTGTCTCTGTAAAAGCTATGATAATCAGCTTGATCTTTTGGACAATTAACGCTTATTTTCAGCCACAAAACAGTATTTTTCTCTCACAATAAATCAGCACGAGCCGAAATCAGCACTTATTTTCAGCCCAAAAGAACAAGTTAAATGTGCTCAAGAAGATATCAAGAATACTTTTAGATCAAAATTTAAGTTCAACCTATTTAAAGAACTCAAGAAGATATCAAGAATACTTTTAGATCAAAATTTAAGTTCAACCTATTTAAAGAACTGGGGATGAGAATGATAGAAACAAGAGTTCATGACTCACTGAAATCCGGCAAAAGGGCGTTTATTTGTTGCATTGGAGTATGTTATAATCCAACATAATTGATTTATTTTTAGTTTCCACTCTGTAACTATAAGTATTTTGTTTTAACAAACAGGAGGGGCAAGCCCCTGCTGGATATATGAAAAAGAACAGTTACAAACTGCAAATAGTGTTGGCCTTAAAAATGTAGCTGCAGATTGAACTATGTCTCCAAAAGCTGTCAGCACCCAATGCAGCAGTTGGAGGGATGCCCCAAGGTGTTCAGTAAAAAAACTGCATTTTATCGTCAATATTGTCTTCAAAATTCTCTAACTTCTACTCTGCCAACACAACTAGCTTCAAGTTCTCTGCAGGCTTAATTAAGCTAATAAGCAGCTTGATTACCACTAATTGTTTTGGTCTTGGATCACCACTACCTTTATACCGTTCTCATAGTAAAAACCAAATCCATAGTATCTTTTAAATGTAGCATATCAGAGTTTCATTTCATAAATGTTGAATTCCTTCTTCATTTATTAGACAATTGAGTGTTTTTACCAACAGTGGCAATCAATTGTCCATATAGCCATATGGTTAAAGAAGATCAATTATTCCATTTTACATGGATAGCTAATCAAGCAAAGCAATGGATATAGACATATACAGAAGTCGTACATAAATCAACATTAAATTTATTTGATCCATATAGCTTGTGTACCAAAACTATTTACCCTTTTATGTAGAATATTAACACTTGTCAAAATTCAAAAACAGTTTATGGATTCTCAATCAGCCATTTCATCCTATTAATTGATGCTCAGGTTGAAATTTGAATTTGACATGGCTAGTATAACTCGTGCAAGTTTGTGGCTAAATCCATTATCTTTTTCTTTTTTTTTGCGAATTAAAGCCATTATCTTTGTTCTGTAGAATTTTACAGGTAGTCATTTCTGCAGTTTCTGACTTCTCTCCTATAACAGTGGTTTCGAGTACTCAAAATTAGTATACAGTGACAAATTCTGGCCTAATATGCCTGGGCTGTTTCTTTTCGAAAAAAATAATTAAGGCGAAGCCCGATTTAAACAAATATTTATTTGCTCTGAAAATAATCAGTAGTGTTTACCTTCATATGGACGTGGAGAAACTATTTGAAGTGCCATTTTCTTTTTCACCGAATGAAGCTACCGGTGGGAAGCAGAGTCTGCAGAAATCTGAGGCCATAGGGGAACAAAATGCTGTGGGGGAGAATGGTGCAGTCGCAGTAGCTTCTAATGGTGTCACCCCAAGGGAGTAAACTACTATGGTGGAAAATGGTGTGGTGGCAGTAGCTGTTAATGGTGTTTCCCCCAGAAGACGTTAACCTGAAACAACTGAAGAGGAGAGTCGATGCAAATGGCTTTTAATTTTCCTTTGCAATGCTGCTTGGTTGCATAAGGGTGCAGTCTAAAGATCAACAGAACCACTGCATCAATGTCTGATCCTTGATTGCTACTACAGTTAAGCAATTCCACCGCATTCAGGGGCACCAAAACCATGCCACAGCACAAATAAATCTGCAGCGCACTGTGAGACTGAAGATCAGTCTCGGCCAAACTCATGGGCCTTGAACTAATATTCAGACAGATCACTTGAAGGTTCAGTGCTTTGTTTATGGCAAGACGAATAATCAGATTCATTCAAAAGTGCAGCAAAAAGGATCAGATTCAAATAATGAAAGGTATATCAGTATAACATCACAATTATCACAGCTACAATACACTAAGTATTACAAACTGTGTTAGGAAGAACAAGTCACTTTTACATGCACACAACGGTGGAAGCAGCTACGGTGCGTTCATCTCTGCGAACCATGGGTGCCTGAGCGCGGCAGCTGCCGTGAGCCTCTTGTCAGGGTTGCAAGTGAGCAGGCCGCTGAGCACCTGGAATCCTTCCTCGGACAGCTTCCTCTTCGGGAACACCTCGCGCAGTAGGTTGCTCCGCTTCATGTTCAGCTCCGGCAGCATCTGGACCAGGGTGGCGAACCGCGTGGACGAGAACCATGGCCACGACTTCTCATCTGGCACGCCGAGGATGTCGAAGATGGCGGCGAGCTGGCCTTCTTCATCGGAGGCCACGAACAGAGGGGACCCGTTGAGGAGATCCGCCATCACGCAGCCGAGCGACCAGGTGTCAACGATGGCGTCGTAGTCGGGCTTCTCCAGCAGCATCTCCGGCGCCATGTACGGCAGCGAGCCGCAAGTCCCGTACGGTGGCGACGCGTCCATGCGCATGGCGAGCCCAAAGTCGCAGATCTTGACGGTGATGCCACGAGAATGTTCTCGGGCTTGATGTCACGGTGGACGACGCCGGCGGCGTGCATCTTCTTGGCGTCCGTGAGCAGCTGCCACATGACGGCGCGCACCATTGCCTCCGGTAGCGGCTGGTCGAGGAAGCCGTGGAGGCCCGGGCCGACGCACTCCATGACCAGACAGAGTTTCATGGTGTCTGGGTCGCGGGCGAGGCCGTAGAAGCCGGCGACGAACTTGTTGTCACGGCTGCTTGCCTCGAGTAGGCATGCCTCCTGGAGCAGCTCACTCTGTCTGCAGGAGTCGGCGGCGGCGAGGCGCTTGATGGCGACGGTCTGGCCAGTGACGCGGTGCCGCGCCTTGAAGACGGCGCCGAAGGTACCCATCCCCAGGCGGCGGGTCACCTCGTAGTCATCGGTGGTGCCGATGGCGTCGCGCCCGCTATTGTTGCGGGTCGGTCGTACGGCGGCGGCGGCGGGTGCTGCTTCTACACACGCGGCCATTGGGGCGAGGGCTTGTTGCAGGTAGGCAGGGGAGGATGCCAGGAGGGAGATGGGGGAGAGGCAGCCGGAAATCGGTGATTTGGAATGGAGCTGAGCAAGTCCGGCTCTGAGGAGTTGAATTCGACTCGGTTCCGGCATTGGTATGATCTGTGCTGCCATCATCATCCTCGTATCCGACTGGCAGGAGCCGCAGACGTGTGTACAAGCGAAGCTTATCGATCGATTGAGGGGCCGTTTAGACCTTAGTTGCAGCTGTAATTCTGTACTGCAGAACGTTTGTTTGTATTTGATAACTTTTGTCTAATTATGGCCAAGTAAGTTTAAAAGATTCGTCTCGTGATGTACATATAAAAAATATAAATATGTAAACATTTTTTCTACATTTAATGTTTTATGTATATACCGCAATATTAATATGACTATTTGTAATTGTAATTTGCAGTGAATCTAAAGAGGGCCTGAATTGAATTCGACTCGGTTTCCAAATCCACATGAACTGTCCTCTCCTATCTCCTCCGAAAAAATGGCGCGAACCGAAGACGCCTACAAGCGGATTTCATCGGTTTTTTTAAGGAAACAAGAGGAGGGCAAGCTCCGTACCGCAGGGGTCCAAGAATTAATTATTACTAGGTAGCTTGTTACGTGACAGTTAAATTTTTATATAAAAAATACACAGATCGCATGATAAAGATAACAGTATATGATAAATATGTGAATCACATGTTAAGATAGCATTACTTTAAAAATAAATACTGACGTTAAAGTGAGATTTGTCTTTAATAAAAAAAGACAAAGTTTATGAAATGAAATCATGGGAGTGCATCGCAATTTCATAAATTCAATATAGTATAGTCCTTTTCGTGATGCGACTAAGATAATATTTACACTAATGCTTTCGTGCGCTAATAAATCCACGAATAAGTTTCAACGTATTTCTATACCATCCTGTACATAGGTTGGAATATATATGTAAATAGGTTCGAGGACTTGCGTTGTTACGGGATAGCTAAAGAAATCAGTGAAAAAAATGATTGGGACCCAAATCCACTTGCCCAAGATCCACTTATTGCTACGGTAATCTAATTAAATCATTGAAAAATGATTTGGGCCAGGTGTCACAGGTTTTAGCTTCAAACCAAACAGACCCAAGTCCTGTCCAAACGAATATGAAGCAATGAAAATTAAATCAAGCAATTTAGAGAACATAGGAAAAAAGACATCCTACATAACCTAGCTCACTAACACAAACATATATGAGAGCAAGAAACTGTGTATAATCTCAGTAAGATAGTAACACACTTTCGTAGGACAACCGACTTCAGAAGGCGAGTAATATAGAACATGCCTTGTTAATGGGATAAAAAACAGCCAGTTGCATATGCAGTGATAGAGCAAGCCTAGTCACGAAAATAAGTATTACATTAAATATTCCTGATGCAATTTAAGATGAATCACCAAACTGGGACACAAACTGAACAGAACACCAACAGCGCCTCTGTAGTTATGATCTACAAATAGAAAAAAATGCTAACTACAGACAATGTATCATGACTTAAACTAACTAATTCTTATCAGGTGAGAACAATCTAACCATAACCCCCATAGAAAATTAAGAACCCTTCACATCTGCCTATCCATTGAAAACCCAAAATAAACAGCAAGATGTTTGAAAGACAGTCCATCTGTGGCAGGATGTCGTCGATGGACAGGGAAAGAGATCCATGGACGCCGCATTTGTGACTGCCAGCAACCACAACTATGGCCGCATCCTTGGTCCTCATTGACCTTGTGCAGGAGCATCTTCCTCACAGCGGCATTCTTGACCTGGGAGAAGAGAGCAGCGGAGTCCAACATGGCAACGGCGGCGACGTGCTCGACATCTACGACACAAGTAGGGGATTCTTCACACGCACCGGGGCAAGTGGAGCTGGAGGGCCTCGCGTCTGAGATCACAGGCTAGGATCCTCCGCAGCCGCCGCCGCTGCGAGACACCTAATGAATATACGGATCGCACGATAACAATAAGTGCCAACGATAATGTGACATTAAACCAAAAACAAAGTTTTTGAAATTAACATCACCAAGAACACACGGATAATGAACAGACAAGAAAGATATAGTGTGTTCATTAATCTTTTCAGGTGGAAAAGATACCACAAGTAGGGCAAACCCAATGTATCCTCATAAGTAAAGATGATGCCATTACAGGGTAAAAAGAAATCGAGATGCAATTTAAGAGAATGTATGTAATGTACCAATGTAGAACTAGAGTTCAGATATTTAGCCTGAAGCCTGAAGATCTATCTATGCATGAAAATTGGCTGGAATGTTGACCTATACGTGTGATACGAACAAATGGCACTCATAAATTCAGAGAATCAATGACACGTCTGCCATATGATGAAGCTTTGGCTGGTCCTTTAAATGAAGAAAGATATCCATGCTTGACCAGATTGTGAAGAAAAGTTAATACCTCCTAAAATTTTAAAAACTTTGATGCAGGTAGTTCAAGGATTAGATTCCGCCTTGCTTTGTTCACCTTGCATCGTTGAGATGGGCATCCAACGAGGGCATAAACACTATAGCAGTCACTTCCTACCAAATCAAAACAAAATTTTCATTCAAAATAGAACTTAGACCAGAGACAAAATTCTACGTATGCAGCTGAGTATAGACAAAAACACATTTAACCGCGTATTTCAGTATATATCCTACACTGTTCTATGATCATCAATCATACAATGTCAGTACATAGAGCCAAATTGTTAAAAAGGAAGCTTAAATGAGATTAAGTACCTAGTATCTCAAATCCTCATTCTTCACATGTATAAACAGCAACGTGCATCAAGGGCTTCACATCCGAGCAGTGAGTAACAATCCCAGATATTGGCTCTGTTCGCTTCAGCTGAAAAGCTGAGCTGATTTGGGCTGAAACTGATTTGTTGTGAGGGAAAATACTGTTCCAGAGCTGAAAAATATGTGCTGTTTAGTTGAAGCGAACAGAGCCATTATTTTTATAAGCTGGATATCTTACCAAGATAATAGTAATTAAAGAACTTACTGAAAAATAATATAATACAGATGCTATTGTCCCTAAAAAGCCTTAAAAATAAGTCAAAATTCCTAGTAAAACAGGCTTATGATTAGTAGCATTCATTCCAAATTCTTCCTGACATAAATACCAAGGTAAAAGTGTGCTGACTTTCACAACAAATGAAACTGAAATGGAAGGGTTAGCTGACTGTCAAAAAGTACTGATTCACCTCCAAGCTATCCTATGCATTAATACAGTTCAAGCAGAGAAAAATAATGCAACCATCTGTTGTTCTCGTGATTTTACTGGAATTCATACAGACAAAAAAAATTACCATATCGCTCACCAAGAATTGCATTCAAGTGTACGAGCAGGAGCGCAGTCTAGCAATTCAAAGAGCTATACATGCTACGCTGAAGCAAAATCTTCAAAAATAAGTGCAGAGTACCATCGATGATAATAGATTGTTGTGCATCATCTAAACAGTTGGCACTTTGGAGCTCGAATATGATTCACAGGATGTAAAAAGGATCCTCTTTTTGCTGTCACGATCTTCATAAAGATGCAGCATGCGTGGAGGCACAAAAGCAGAGTTTCATACCTTTGTACTGTATATTCTAGTATATGCCTGCAATCCTGAGTTAGCTGAATAACTATCCTGAAATCGTTCCTTTGTAATTGTACATGCATCATGCACTGCAAAAAAAAGGTGAAAGAAGCATAAGTTTTTTTTTACCTGTCCCCCACTGGCTTGGTGAAGATTTGGAGCGACACGCCATGGTCATCCCTGTCCACCAGCACCTCTAGCTCCTGGCACTCCTTCATCTGCGCCTCCGTGAGCACGTCCCCGACGCGCCGCCTCACGACGTCATAGTAGTGGGGCGACGGAGGCGCCATGAACTCGAAGCCACCCATGGCCGAGCGCGCCAGCATCTCCCTCAGCGTCCTGAGCACATCGTCGCTGGGCCGCCGTGGTGGTCCAAGAACGTCTATATCTGGCTGCGACGCTTGGTGACGTGCACCTCGTTGAGCGGGAGCAGCACGTTCACGGATGGTATGGAAGGGGAAGGGGGAGAAGGGGGAAGCGGGTAAGCAGCTGCAGCGGTATGCGGTGGAAGACTGACCTCGCCTGACGTTCATGGATCCATCTGGGCGGGTGGGGCGCGGCATGGGGGAGGACGGAAGGTCATGCAGGCGGCGCCGTGGATCCATCTGGGCTGTAACACCCTAGTGTTAGTTACTATTTTCACACTTGCATTTGCATGTCATCAAGCACAGATCATGACATTTCATGCATCATCATCATTGCATTTGAATTGGTTTCCTTTAATTGCTATATGTTTGTTTATATATCCATAATATGATAGATGTGTTGACATGCAAATGTGATGCTTGTTTACTATTTTAGATGTTTTAGACATGTTTGGGATAACATTTGGAACAATGTTCATGTTGGTGAAATCCCCAAAATACCCCTCTAGCTCATAGTTGACTAGAGAGCCCTCTAAAAGCTATTCTGTTTGACCAAACAAGAAGGGCATTTTAGAGACTTTACATGTTAGTGCACCCTTAAGCAAAGTTGTGTAAAATTTTATAAGCAACAAACTTTATTTTTGGGTCAACTCATGAAAATGGGTGGAAGGTGGTCAAAAAGTTGAATTAGTGCAAAGTTGGGGCTGTTTTGGAGTTTCAAAATTTTGCTGAGTCCAAACCTGAAAACAGTTTCCAAGTAGCTGTGTTCTTCGATCCATATCTCTCAATCCAGGCCGATCTAGAGTAAAGTATTCTAATACCAAATGATCTACTCATGTAGCTAATCAAGTCGTATTAGTGAAGTTTTCTCTGAAACGGTTTGGATCACGAGCTAGAGATCGAGCAAAATCGGGTTTCAGTCGGGTATTCGAAACTGAATCGAAGCCGATTCAGTCCGGCATTCACTCGTCGCCGTGCGGCCGCCGTCAGAAGGATCACGCCAGGTGGCGCCGTACGCCGTCGCTGCCGTCCGGCTGGCCTGCCAAGGCAAAGGCAACACTCTACCCTGCCCCCTGGCCGCTCCACTCGCTCACTCTCTCTCGCTCTCGCCTCTTTGCTCTCCGTTTTTCCTCTCCGCCATCGCCATCGCCGCCGAGCCAGCTCCGCGGTGAAATCCGCCGCCACCGCGCCGTCTCCGACCGCTCCATCTCCATCCTTACTTCTCCTTCCTCTACTCTACCTCCTCGACCTACGGTCAGCGCCTGAGACCGCGAGGTAAAGCTTCTAGGGTTCGTCGCCGCCGCGCCATTGCCGGAGCGCCGCCGAGCTCACTGCTCGCCACGTCGAGCACAATGCCGTGGCCGGCTTTCCTCTCTCTTGCTCGTCTAGGGGTCTCCGTTAGCTGTAGATCTAGCCTGGAGAGTTGGTTGGGTCACTCGTCCTCTAGGTTCGCCGGAACCCGAGCTCGCCGCGGCTCTGCTCGCCGCCGAGCCGCCATGCGCGCGCGGTCATCAAGCTAGCGTGCACCAAAGGTCGATTCGTCACGCGTATAGGTCTGTTAGGGTTCCAGAGTTTCGGAACGAAGCTTAGCCGCGCGAGTAACGGCCGGAATCGGCCGGTGCAAGTTCGCCGTGCCTCCGCCGTCCGCCATTGCCGGCGACGAGCGTGCTCTGGTGCGCGATAGGGCTCGGGAGTTAGTCCATCGAGTTCGCCTCGTTGCCACGAGTCGGTAGGTCGTCTCGGTACCGCCGGAGACCTCGCCGTCGGCGAGTTCTCGCCGGTCAGCGCCAGCGACTCTTCCTCTCTCTCTGTCACATGGGGTCAGTTTGACCCGAGGCCCCACGCGTCAGCGGCTTGGTAGCGCCTGGAGTGCACTGAGTTGGGTGGATCTAACAGTTAGGGTCGTTTTCCTTTTAAGTGATTTATGAAATTGATTTTCAGAAAATATATAAAATCTTCCAAAATTCATATTTGGAGTTAGGAGTGTCCAAATGAGGTGAAAACAATTTTGTTGGGTTTGTATTTTTGTGCTCTATGTATGAAAAATATAACATGTGCTTTTTGGATAAATTTTCTGTGCAGTTATATTTAATTTGTTAATTGCTTACAAATTTGATAAATGCATAAGTAATTCTAGGAATGTGATAAAAATATGATTCCACTTGAATTAATCTTGTTTATAGAAGTAGAATCTGAGAAAAATATGTTTGCTGGCGTTTCACTGTTATTTATATGATGTCTTGTATAATATGCCTTTTATGCTTTAATCTTGCAAAAATCTCCATGCTTAATGTGTTAAGGATATGATCATGAATATTTTTTTGAACCATGTTATGTTGTGAAGAAGCTAAGAAAAATGGGAAATCTGTTGTTTGATACTTTTCACTGTGTTAAGTATTTTTCATTGCTTAAAAGGCTGGTTGTTTGTTATTTTTGTGTAGACTGTTATACTTGTCCAAATGACTTGAAATTTTAGCAGTAGGCTAATTTGGAAATGCTTTAGCTACTGTAATTTTTCTAGATGTTTCTGGGCACAGTAAATAGTAGGTCCAGTTATAAGCTATGGTTGTTTAAATTACTTTTAAGCAAGTGCTAGTTGACTTGAGAGTGTTTTCATGCATTTTTGTGCTGTTCCAGCATTGTCACTTGTTTAAAACAGTGGAGCTGATCCTAATTTGAGCTTAGGGAAGCAAGGTTAATGTTTTGTTTATATGATATTGCTCGTGCTTGTTAGTTATAAGATGATTGTGGTAGGTTAGTTGATGCATGTTAATTATTAAGTTCAGGTTGTAGACCTCTTACCCGGGACGAGAAATTGTTTTATGCTTTGCTTAAGAAGGGTGAGTATGAGTTGGTTGTTTAGAGAAGAAATATGCACATACTCAGTAAATGAGTGTGGATTGTTAAACTGATTGCATATCATGGGTTAATTTGTGCATCTCTATCTTGTATTTTATATGCATTCTTAGTTCTCATATATGCATATCATGCATACAGGATCGCCGGGAGGAGTGACGCTGTTGCAGTTCGATTCACCGGAGGAAGGAGTTCCGCCGGAGATTGATGTGCCAGAGGTTCGCGAAGGCCAGGAGGAGGAGGCTGAACTTCCTGAGTGCCCTGATCACCAACCTACTAACTTTGTGAAAGGCAAGCCCCAGAGCATCTCTAAGTCTCCACCTACTCTTTTTACAAATGCACTGGTCTTTATTAAATCGTATGATTGTGCACTTAAGTATACGAGTTGATATGATACCGTTGCTGCATTTATACCTTGTCCACTTATAGTTGATCCTGAAGTTATTACTAGATAAGGGATGGGTTCGATCTTATACTTAGCCATGCTTAGACCGATAGAAGTCGAGAGATTTCCTGTCCTTCGCGAGTATAGGTGGTTACTAATGATGATGTTGGGGATGGATTCCACATAATGGACTACATGTACCACCATGCCACCGTGTCTAATGAGAGAATCAAGGCTAGGTAGCGGGGAGCCGCATGACATGGTTGAGGTCATGCCGTCTTCGGTGCTGCTTGCGGCCGACTAGGACTGAGGCCACCAGACATCAGTTGAGATTGAAGGACGTCGTCACATAGCTGGCCAGATAAGTCGTTCTGACCGCGAAGCCGAGTATTTCTTTCTGAGCCGAGCTTTGGTGCGACTAGGCAGACATATTCTGGAGGTAGGAAGTATGTGCGGAGACACCATTTTACCAAGGGCAGGTCAGGGACCTGATGCATGCTGGAAGTGGGTTGGTCTTTGAGAATATGGTCCCCGCCAAACTGTAACAGAACCGTCTAAATCACCTGGCCCACAGGAGACTGTCATTATCACTAATGACTCTGACAGTCGGACCCATGTTCCATGTAACCTAGACCGGCCTGTCGGGCTACATCAGCGCCCAAAACTCCGCAGGATCACATTGCGAATACATTACAGATTACAACATTTCATAACAAATTACATCAGAGTACGGAAGCGGAATATTACATAACTTAATTTTACAAACCAGCTGTTCTAAATAGAATTCAAGTACGATTATTACAGTCCCTAGGTAGTGGCAGTAGCAGTTGAATAATTATACAACATCATACATATGATAATTCGAACCCAGCCCACGGGTCTCACATTTACTCTTCCTCGCTGCCCTCCTGGATAATGGTCATGCAGCACGGGGCGAGACAGACGTCAGACGGTGGTTCTCCTGCAGCATGGGTTAACAAACCCTGAGTACTTGGGGTACTCCGCAAGACTGACCCGACTAAGGGTGTAAAATGAGACTCAGGAATGCAGGTCATAGGTAAGGCTAGCAGGAGAGAGAAGATTTGCAGAAAAAGCATTTCTAACCAACATTGTAATTATTTATCATTATAATCATAGTCATAGTTCCAATAATCAATCTCATCTATCATCAATTCTCAACTTCCTTTGATCGTTCAGTGAACCTAGTTGCGAACCACTTTTCGGGGTAGGTGTGAGGATCAAGTCTCCATTAACCGAGGAGCACGTCGATTCGAATCCAGTAAATACCCAGCTGGGGATTCTAACCACACTGCATATGCAGCACGCCGGCATACATATACCAACCCGTCGTCACGGCTTTGCTATCCCGGAACCGGTCCTGCGCCACCCGAGAGCACAGTACTCCACTCTTATCCAGGCACGCCGGCCACGTGGGTACAAGCTACTCTCGCCATCTCTCCACTCCCAGTGCGTGGTTGTCGGTTCCAGCAATAGCGTCACCGAACTCTAGGCTTTCCGCATTGGTATGTGGCTAGGCTGTTCATCATGATCACAGCAGGCCTACAACGAACGGTCCCTACTTCCTTCCTGCCGTCAGACTTGCATTGGGGCCTAGCCCGAATACAAGACTGCCCGACAGTTTTATTATTATGCCTGAAGAGTAGTGTGACATGGGAACGCCGTCCCATGAGCAGGCCACTCAACGAAACATATTTTGGGTGATACCGACCAGTTCCAAACTATTCCGAAAGCGACCATGCATCGGGACTCTAGCCCGAATACACATCGACCAACGGATAACAAGTTCTTCACCAATCATAAAGTATATACATGTACATAGTACAGAAAATAGTTTTTCTTTTATGGAATTCTAATTTCATTAAGCATGCCTAGCATTTTTCAAACTATTTATTTAAATCAGGTTTCAGGGTAATTATATGGGACAATGCATTTGGATAGGTAACAATCAACTCCTAGCAACTTAATGCAATAAATTAACTCGAATTGTAAAGATTTCACAATAGAGGGTTAATGCACCGGGGCTTGCCTTCGATTGAGAAGAGGGTGGGATCAGGGTCGGTTCCGCAGATGTCAAATCCCTGGATCACCTCCGGAGTTGGCTCCCCAGCAGTGGCCTCGACCTTTACTTCTTCGCTCCCGGTCACTACACGTGTGCAATGATGCATGCTTAACATGATGCAATAATACAGGTGAAAATGCGATAGTCAAAGATTAACGTCTTGAGTACAACTTTCCTAATTTGCACTCCTATTTATTAACTGACCAAACCAACTCCAATTATGACCAAAATTTACCCACAGCTAGATTTCATCATCAAACAGTGCCACAATTAATTTCATGATTTTTGGAACTACCCACAATTTATTAAAAATCATCAAAGTTGCATTATTCATTTATTTTGCTGATTTTTACTCCTAACAGAAAAGGTCCTAAATCTAGATATTATATTTTTCCTAAATACTAGGCATCACAGAGAGCATACACAAATATTTTCACATTTTTTTAACTAATAGATTAATCCCTATGAAATTAACAAACATCAGTACTATTTAAACAAATCAATTTGGAAAAGGTATTTGAAATTCTTCTGGAAATTGGAAAACGAATCCAGCCCGCGACGGCCCACGCACCCGAGCGCGGCCCGCACGCGCCTGCTGCCAGCCCCGCCGCAGCCGCGCTGCTTGGCCAGCCCAACGGCCCAGCAGGCGGCCCGCACGCGCGCGCCTCTCTCCCTCTCTCTCACGCGCCCGCACCGAGCCGGCCCACGGCCAGACACGGTCCGGCCGCGCCCCTCGCTCTCGCGCGCGCGCGCGCACACGCGAACACGGCGGCTCGCCGGGAAACCTGCCGGCGACGACCCCTGATGCCAAACCGAGGACACCCCCACGGCCTATCACACCCCGCGAACCATCCTAGCCAATAGCCGTAGGTTCTACGCGCCTCCGACGAGCACGAGCTCGCCCATGGCGGACCGGCGGCGACCCGCACGCCGGCGCATCCTACGCCGGCTGCGAAGGACCGGAAGAGGGGAGAGAAAAAAAAAAGAGGCAGGG
Organism: Eremochloa ophiuroides; assembly: GCA_038502445.1. Lineage (NCBI taxonomy): Eukaryota > Viridiplantae > Streptophyta > Magnoliopsida > Poales > Poaceae > Eremochloa > Eremochloa ophiuroides. The sequence continues at coordinate 6,054,916 of JAHLJS010000002.1, forward strand.
GAACAACCAGTGGCTCACCCCGATCCTAGCCGAGCAGCCGGGTGAAGCAGAGGCGTGGTGGAACGATGGCTTGACGTCGAGGGGATCCGCGGCGGCGACTTCCGGTGACGATCCTCCGTTCCGGCGAACCTAGAGCACCGACGGCGAAACGATCGCGAGCATAAGGAACAGTGGGCCAAAGAGGGACTAGAACACACAGATCCAAGGTCCAGAGCTCACCCAACAAGCTTCCGGACGACGACCCGCCCGCGGCGGCGCTCCGGCCGGAGCCGAGGAAGAAGAAGACGGCGTCTGGGCGATACAGGCGACGAGAGGGCTTCGGGAGAGGCTCTACGGGCGCACTAGGATGTGGCGGAGCTGGTGGCAAGATGGAGAGTACGGCGGTGGTCGAGAGGCGGCGAATTTTGCCGGCGACGAGCGGCGGTGAAGATGGCCGGAAACGGAGAACGGAGGGAACGGCGAGCTTCTCGCTTTTATAGGGGCGGAAAGGCGCTGGGGGGGTAGAAGACGACGCCAGGGCTCGTAATTGCGCGACGTGGGTGCGGAGACGGCGAGGACGGCCGGCGACGTCGGCCACAGCCGCGGCCATGCCGCCACAGTAGGAGAACAGGGGAGCTACAGTAACTCTTACCTAATCCCTATTTTGATTTTTTGTAAAATTCGCCAATTTAAACATTTCAAATGGGAAAATGCCAAACAGCAAAAGTGTAGCTCTCTAGAAGCTGAACATTTTTCATGTTTGGACCAACCTCAAATTCTGCCTAATTTGAAAATTATTCAAAAGGGGGTGAATAGGGTTTTTAAAACCTAGATTGAATTTTTGAAATTACTTTTGATTTTTCATAACAACTTGAAAAATGGTCAAAATAAGAATTGTTCCCCTCAGAGAGCCTAACAACTTTCATTAAGGGAGTTTTGTCAAATTCCCAATAATTTTTGAAATGGCATTTCAAATTTGGTTTTCAATTCACTGTTTTGAGTTAAATTCAAATTTTTACAACAGAACTTCAAAATCTACAAAAATAAAAGTTGTCACGTTTTAAAAGATCTACAACTTTCATTTAGGGGTCATCTCAAGATTCCTTATAGATTTTGAATTAGGGTTTTGGGCCAAAATTAGGGTTAATTCGGATATCCGATTAGGGTTTTGAATTTCCAGATCAATAATTTATCAATCCAAACCACTCTAGGGCCCTAAGCACAATCATATGCAGATTAATTAATTTAAATATGATGACATGGCAAGTTTAATTGACCCGTAATACCCGAGGTATTACAGCCTTCCCCCCTAAAAGAAATCTCGTCCCGAGATTAGCTATTTTAGAAACTGAAACAAAGTAATGGAAAAGAAAATACATGAGACAAAATATTTACACGAGCTCACGAAATAAGTAGAAGGATTTTTAATACAGAAAGCACTAATTAGACCGTTACATCTACAAGGTGGCGAAGAATTCTGGAAAATTCTCCGCAAGATAGTCCTCCGATTCCCAGGTAGCCTCATCTTCAGAGTGATCACTCCACTGGATCTTGTACCACCTGGTTGTAGTCCTTCGGGTAACCCGGTCCTTAATGTCCAGAACTCGAACCGGCTGTTCTGAATACGTCAACTCGGGCTCAAGCGCCACACCTTCTACGTCGGTCACTTGGTCGGGAACTCGTAGACATTTCTTGAGCTGAGATACATGAAACACATTGTGTACTTCTGACAGATGATCTGGCAATTGTAATCGGTAGGCAACTTTTCCCACACGCTCGGTGATTAAGAATGGTCCAATGTAGCGCGGGGCTAACTTGCCTCTGACTCCAAAGCGGTTGACTCCTTTCATAGGTGAAACCTTCAAGTACACGTAGTCTCCAACTTTGAATGCTAATGGCCTACGCCGCTGGTCGGCATAGCTTTTCTGTCGAGACTGAGCCACTTTCAGATTCTCTTGTATTACTCGAACTTTCTCCTCAGCTTCATTGACCAAGTCAACACCATAAAACCATCTCTCACCGGGCTCGGACCAATTCAACGGAGTACGACATCTGCGGCCGTACACTGCCTCAAACGGAGCCATCTTGATGCTTTCTTGGTAACTGTTATTATACGAGAATTCGGCCAATGCCAAACATTCGTCCCACTTGTCAGGGTAATTCAATGCACAGGCCCTCAACATGTCTTCCACTATTTGATTCACCCTCTCGGTCTGACCATCGGTTTGGGGATGATAGGCCGTACTGTGTAAAAGTTTCGTGCCCAGTGATTTGTGGAAGGATTTCCAAAACTTGGATACGAACTGAGTACCCCGATCTGAAACAATGGTCTTTGGTATCCCATGCAGCTTCATGAGATTTTCAATAAATAGTTTGGCATAAGTTGGCGCCCTATACTCTTTCTTCACAGGTAGAAAATGGGCTTGTTTCGTGAGACGATCTACGATAACCCAGATGGAATCAAAACCTCTTGATGTCCTGGGCAATCCCACGACGAAATCCATACTAATGTCTTCCCATTTCCATGCGGGGACCGGTAACGGTTGTAGTTCTCCACCAGGCTTCATGTGCACAGCCTTAACCTTCTGACAGGTGTCACACCTCGACACATACTGTGCAATTTCTATCTTCATCTTAGTCCACCAGAATTTCTGTTTTAAATCCTGGTACATCTTGTTGCTTCCTGGGTGGATAGAGTACCTTGTAAGATGAGCTTCATCAAGAATCTTGCGACGTAGCTCAGGAACTTTTGGAACTACCAAGCGATTCTTGAACCATACTACACCTTCATCGTCAATCCTGAAACAATCTGCTTTTCCTGCCTGGACTTTTTCTTTGATATGTTTGATGCCCTTGCTTCCTTTCTGAGCGGCCACAATCTCATCACGGATGGAAGTTTCAATACTGATATTTGCCAGACTGCCTTGTGGAACTATTTCTAGGCCCAACTTTTCCAACTCACTGCACAATGACAGACTATAAGGCTTCACAGTCAAACAGTTGCAGTGAGCCTTCCGACTGAGTGCGTCGGCAACTACATTAGCTTTACCAGGGTGATAATGTACTTCAATATCATAATCTTTGATCAATTCTAGCCATCTTCGCTGCCTCATATTCAGCTCTTCTTGAGTAAAAATGTACTTCAAGCTTTTGTGATCGGTGTACACATTGCAGGTGCTGCCTAGCAAATAATGACGCCAGATCTTCAATGCGTGAACCACAGCTGCCAATTCTAAGTCATGAGTAGGATAGTTTTCTTCATGGGGTCGGAGCTGTCGTGAAGCATAAGCGATAACTCTGCCCTCCTGCATCAGAACACAGCCTAGGCCAGTACCGGATGCATCACAATACACATCGAATGGCTTCTCAATGTCCGGTTGAGCTAGGACTGGTGCAGTAGTCAGACACTTCTTCAAGGTTTGAAATGCTGTTTCACACTCTGGTGACCACACGAACTTGACTTGATTCTTCAGCAAGTTGGTGATTGGTTTGGCTATTCTCGAGAAGTCAGGGATGAAACGGCGGTAATATCCCGCCATGCCCATGAAACTGCGAACTTGGTGAACAGTGGTTGGCGGCTTCCAATTTAGGATTTCCTCTACCTTACTTGGATCAACAGATACTCCCTCAGCTGAGAGGATATGTCCGAGAAAAGGAACTTTGTTCAACCAGAATTCACACTTGCTGAACTTTGCATACAGCTGATGCTCTCTCAAGCGAGCTAGGACAATGCGAAGGTGGTTGGCATGTTCTTCGGGTGTTTTGGAATAGACAAGGATATCATCGATGAACACGACAACGAATTTGTCGAGCTCGGGCATGAAGACGGAGTTCATGAGATACATGAAGTAGGCAGGTGCGTTGGTTAAGCCGAAAGACATGACTAGGTATTCATACAGGCCATATCTGGTGGTGAAAGCTGTTTTCGGAATATCCTCAGGACGAATTTTGATTTGGTGGTAGCCGGACCTAAGGTCAATCTTAGAAAACACCTTAGCCCCAGCCAGTTGGTCAAAGAGTAGGTCGATACGAGGTAGCGGATATTTGTTTTTAACGGTCACCTCGTTGAGTGGACGATAATCGATACAGAGTCGAAGAGACTTGTCCTTCTTTTTGACAAAGATAGCAGGACAACCCCAAGGAGATGAACTGGGGCGAATAAAGCCTTTATCAAGTAGTTCTTGCAACTGAATTTTAAGTTCTGCCAATTCCTTGGGAGGCATCCTATAAGCTCTACGTGAGATAGGAGCTGTTCCAGGTTTTAGCTCAATGGCAAATTCCACATCTCGATCAGGTGGCAAACCAGGCAACTCATCAGGAAACACGTCTGGAAATTCACAGACCACTGGAATCTTCATCACTTCTTCCACTGAAGTAGCACACAACCTTTGCACGGATTTCTCCACCTTTCTCACAGGTAGTGGAAGTTGGATAAGAAGTTGAGTTTGGCTATTAGGTATGCTCACTCTTATGGTTCTATTCAGCACATCAATAAGAGCATTGTGCTGATACATCCAATTCATACCTAATATCACATCAATATCCTGATTCTTTAGCACTATCATAGTAGTAGGGAACTTATGCCCTCCCAACTCTATAGGCACTCCCTGAACTACCTCTTTAGTAGACATACGCCCCCCGGGCGAGTGTATAAGGAAATCTTCCTTTATCTCCCCAATAGGTATTTCATGCTTAACCACAAATGTACGGTTGATGAATGAATGTGATGCACCAGAATCGAAAAGCGTAAGTGCAGGGTGACTGGCAACAGGGAACCTACCCATCATGACGGGCTCTCCCGCAGGGATATCATCCACTTGTGTATAATAGACCTGACCTGCTTTCTTGACGATCTTGCCCCTCTGAGCATGCTGCTGATGACCACGATGCTGACCCTGCTGCTGCTGCTGCTGATGTTGCTGTTGTTGACCACCTGGTGCATTCTGATTGTACCGCTTGGGGAAAGGACAATTGCGTGACCAGTGTCCCATCTTGCCACAGTTGTAGCAAGGATGATTGTAGGTGGTTTGAGGAGTAGTGATACGAACGCCAGGGGCATTCGGCTGAGTGGCATTTTGCTGATTTGAAGTGTGGGAGGTGGCGGCGGTGCGCACAACCACCTGCTGATGAGGATAGGATGGGCGGTTTTGGTGGGTGGGGTGATAGATGATTTTCTGGCGCTTCTGGCTGCCAGAGAACGCAGGCCTCTTGTTCTTCTTCTTCTCCTCCTGGAGCTGACGGTTGCTTTCCTCAAACGCCAAGGCACTATCAACAGCTTCATGAAAGGTGCACTTGAGATTATTGGACAAGCTGCGCTGAATCTTGAAGTTCAGGCCCCTGATGAAACAGGCCTTCTTCTTCATCAGTGTTGGTGTGCTCCGGTGCATACTGAGCCAGATGGTTGAACTGCCCCAGATATTGTGTGACAGTGGACTCATTTTGCTTTAGCGCCAGGAATTGGTCTAGCTTCATCCTCATCACACCCGCAGGGATGTAATGGGCGCGGAAGGCATCACGGAACTCTTGCCAAGTGAGTTGATGTCCCGGATCCTGTGCGGCCAATAGGTTGGCATACCAAGTGGTGGCAGGTCCACGGAGTTGCTGCGCTGCGAACAGAGGTTTCTGTATTTCTGTGCAGTGGATCAAGCTGAACTTCTGCTCCATGGTACGGAGCCAATCGTCTGCTTCCAGAGGTTCATCTGCCTTGGTGAACACAGGCGGACGGGTATCGGTGAAGTCAACATAGGTGGTTTCTTCATTGTCGCGGCGACCACGGCGCCCACCACGGTCTTGCTGACTCTGAGCTAGCATGGTTGCGACATTGGTAAGTGCGGTGATGGCCTCTGCCAGAGTATTTGGAAGTGGGGGTGCTGGGGGAACTCCAGTCCCATGAGCAGAATTGTCTCCCATCTGTTGACAAGCAAACCACTTAGGACTTATATTACATAAGTGGAACATAGTAGTAGCACACACAAATATTACATTATTTATCTTACACGACTCGCGCCCATGCGAGAATCACGTCCCATAACTAAGGTTTTTAATACAAGCACCTATTTTACAACCAGGAAAGGATACTAGTTAACATTCCTAGGCCTACGCTAGCCTAGTCCTCGTCGATTGCAGACGCGTCACTGTCCTCCTCGAAGTCCTCGTCACTCTCCTCGGAGTCCTCATTGCTCTCCTCGGAGTCCTCGTCGCTGCCCTCGGAGTCCTCCTCAGAGTCTGCCTCCTCGACCTCGAGAGGCTCAACCTCCTCGTCAACGTCCTCCATGTCCTCATCCTCACCAAGGACAACTCCAAGCTCCGGATCCTCCTCCTCAGGTGCCGGAATAGGGTAGAGCTGATCGTTGAGCTGGTGCACCTCCTCCTGCAAGGCGATGTTGTCCGCCTCTAGCTGCGCGGTACGCTGCTCCGCCCTCAGCATCCTGTCGACGATCGCATCCTCGCGCTCCCAAGCCTCATCCCGCTGCTGCGTCAGGCGGTCGACCTCCCGACGCAGGTCACGGTTGGTCCTCACATCCTGGTAGTGGTGGCGGCGAGCAACCTCGTACTCCTCCTCCCACTGCCCGACCAACTCCCGAAGTCTCCCGACCTCAGCCTCCAACTCCTCACTACTGCGACGGGGTGAGCGACTCCCAGAGGCCTCGCCCTCCCCAGTACGCGGCGCCAGCTGGTGGTGCGGAACACCACGCGGTCCCGTCATCTTCCTGGCGGTGAGCTTGCAACGGGGCATCTAGAGAAGGTAAGCGGATTTTATAAGATATACAAGTTAGCAAGAATAGGTTTGGTAACTTATCCCAATTACCCGCTTTTAAGGAGGAAGTTATTATTATGTGATTAACATGATGCATGCACGTACTTACGAATTTAAATCATGCAAGTAAACACGTACATAAGTAAATAAACTTTTAACATAGGGCTAATAATAATAATATTATTCCTCATGCTACTACAGCCACATAGTATTAGATACAGATTAAACTAAGACTACGGAATAAGTTAAGAATAGGAGCAATTTGGACCCAAAATAGCATATTAAGTTTTATGATCCAAAACATTTTGAAGTTTTCAAAAAGTAATCCGTAATGATTAGCAATGTAATGCTCTGGTACCAACTGTAACAGAACCGTCTAAATCACCTGGCCCACAGGAGACTGTCATTATCACTAATGACTCTGACAGTCGGACCCATGTTCCATGTAACCTAGACCGGCCTGTCGGGCTACATCAGCGCCCAAAACTCCGCAGGATCACATTGCGAATACATTACAGATTACAACATTTCATAACAAATTACATCAGAGTACGGAAGCGGAATATTACATAACTTAATTTTACAAACCAGCTGTTCCAAATAGAATTCAAGTACGATTATTACAGTCCCTAGGTAGTGGCAGTAGCAGTTGAATAATTATACAACATCATACATATGATAATTCGAACCCAGCCCACGGGTCTCACATTTACTCTTCCTCGCTGCCCTCCTGGATAATGGTCATGCAGCACGGGGCGAGACAGACGTCAGACGGTGGTTCTCCTGCAGCATGGGTTAACAAACCCTGAGTACTTGGGGTACTCCGCAAGACTGACCCGACTAAGGGTGTAAAATGAGACTCAGGAATGCAGGTCATAGGTAAGGCTAGCAGGAGAGAGAAGATTTGCAGAAAAAGCATTTCTAACCAACATTGTAATTATTTATCATTATAATCATAGTCATAGTTCCAATAATCAATCTCATCTATCATCAATTCTCAACTTCCTTTGATCGTTCAGTGAACCTAGTTGCGAACCACTTTTCGGGGTAGGTGTGAGGATCAAGTCTCCATTAACTGAGGAGCACGTCGATTCGAATCCAGTAAATACCCAGCTGGGGATTCTAACCACACTGCATATGCAGCACGCCGGCATACATATACCAACCCGTCGTCACGGCTTTGCTATCCCGGAACCGGTCCTGCGCCACCCGAGAGCACAGTACTCCACTCTTATCCAGGCACGCCGGCCACGTGGGTACAAGCTACTCTCGCCATCTCTCCACTCCCAGTGCGTGGTTGTCGGTTCCAGCAATAGCGTCACCGAACTCTAGGCTTTCCGCATTGGTATGTGGCTAGGCTGTTCATCATGATCACAGCAGGCCTACAACGAACGGTCCCTACTTCCTTCCTGCCGTCAGACTTGCATTGGGGCCTAGCCCGAATACAAGACTGCCCGACAGTTTTATTATTATGCCTGAAGAGTAGTGTGACATGGGAACGCCGTCCCATGAGCAGGCCACTCAACGAAACATATTTTGGGTGATACCGACCAGTTCCAAACTATTCCGAAAGCGACCATGCATCGGGACTCTAGCCCGAATACACATCGACCAACGGATAACAAGTTCTTCACCAATCATAAAGTATATACATGTACATAGTACAGAAAATAGTTTTTCTTTTATGGAATTCTAATTTCATTAAGCATGCCTAGCATTTTTCAAACTATTTATTTAAATCAAGTTTCAAGGTAATTATATGGGACAATGCATTTGGATAGGTAACAATCAACTCCTAGCAACTTAATGCAATAAATTAACTCGAATTGTAAAGATTTCACAATAGAGGGTTAATGCACCGGGGCTTGCCTTCGATTGAGAAGAGGGTGGGATCAGGGTCGGTTCCGCAGATGTCAAATCCCTGGATCACCTCCGGAGTTGGCTCCCCAGCAGTGGCCTCGACCTTTACTCCTTCGCTCCCGGTCACTACACGTGTGCAATGATGCATGCTTAACATGATGCAATAATACAGGTGAAAATGCGATAGTCAAAGATTAACGTCTTGAGTACAACTTTCCTAATTTGCACTCCTATTTATTAACTGACCAAACCAACTCCAATTATGACCAAAATTTACCCACAGCTAGATTTCATCATCAAACAGTGCCACAATTAATTTCATGATTTTTGGAACTACCCACAATTTATTAAAAATCATCAAAGTTGCATTATTCATTTATTTTGCTGATTTTTACTCCTAACAGAAAAGGTCCTAAATCTAGATATTATATTTTTCCTAAATACTAGGCATCACAGAGAGCATACACAAATATTTTCACATTTTTTTAACTAATAGATTAATCCCTATGAAATTAACAAACATCAGTACTATTTAAACAAATCAATTTGGAAAAGGTATTTGAAATTCTTCTGGAAATTGGAAAACGAATCCAGCCCGCGACGGCCCACGCACCCGAGCGCGGCCCGCACGCGCCTGCTGCCAGCCCCGCCGCAGCCGCGCTGCTTGGCCAGCCCAACGGCCCAGCAGGCGGCCCGCACGCGCGCGCCTCTCTCCCTCTCTCTCACGCGCCCGCACCGAGCCGGCCCACGGCCAGACACGGTCCGGCCGCGCCCCTCGCTCTCGCGCGCGCGCGCGCACACGCGAACACGGCGGCTCGCCGGGAAACCTGCCGGCGACGACCCCTGATGCCAAACCGAGGACACCCTCACGGCCTATCACACCCCGCGAACCATCCTAGCCAATAGCCGTAGGTTCTACGCGCCTCCGACGAGCACGAGCTCGCCCATGGCGGACCGGCGGCGACCCGCACGCCGGCGCATCCTACGCCGGCTGCGAAGGACCGGAAGAGGGGAGAGAAAAAAAAAAAGAGGCAGGGGAACAACCAGTGGCTCACCCCGATCCTAGCCGAGCAGCCGGGTGAAGCAGAGGCGAGGTGGAACGATGGCTTGACGTCGAGGGGATCCGCGGCGGCGACTTCCGGTGACGATCCTCCGTTCCGGCGAACCTAGAGCACCGACGGCGAAACGATCGCGAGCATAAGGAACAGTGGGCCAAAGAGGGACTAGAACACACAGATCCAAGGTCCAGAGCTCACCCAACAAGCTTCCGGACGACGACCCGCCCGCGGCGGCGCTCCGGCCGGAGCCGAGGAAGAAGAAGACGGCGTCTGGGCGATACAGGCGACGAGAGGGCTTCGGGAGAGGCTCTACGGGCGCACTAGGATGTGGCGGAGCTGGTGGCAAGATGGAGAGTACGGCGGTGGTCGAGAGGCGGCGAATTTTGCCGGCGACGAGCGGCGGTGAAGATGGCCGGAAACGGAGAACGGAGGGAACGGCGAGCTTCTCGCTTTTATAGGGGCGGAAAGGCGCTGGGGGGGTAGAAGACGACGCCAGGGCTCGTAATTGCGCGACGTGGGTGCGGAGACGGCGAGGACGGCCGGCGACGTCGGCCACAGCCGCGGCCATGCCGCCACAGTAGGAGAACAGGGGAGCTACAGTAACTCTTACCTAATCCCTATTTTGATTTTTTGTAAAATTCGCCAATTTAAACATTTCAAATGGGAAAATGCCAAACAGCAAAAGTGTAGCTCTCTAGAAGCTGAACATTTTTCATGTTTGGACCAACCTCAAATTCTGCCTAATTTGAAAATTATTCAAAAGGGGGTGAATAGGGTTTTTAAAACCTAGATTGAATTTTTGAAATTACTTTTGATTTTTCATAACAACTTGAAAAATGGTCAAAATAAGAATTGTTCCCCTCAGAGAGCCTAACAACTTTCATTAAGGGAGTTTTGTCAAATTCCCAATAATTTTTGAAATGGCATTTCAAATTTGGTTTTCAATTCACTGTTTTGAGTTAAATTCAAATTTTTACAACAGAACTTCAAAATCTACAAAAATAAAAGTTGTCACGTTTTAAAAGATCTACAACTTTCATTTAGGGGTCATCTCAAGATTCCTTATAGATTTTGAATTAGGGTTTTGGGCCAAAATTAGGGTTAATTCGGATATCCGATTAGGGTTTTGAATTTCCAGATCAATAATTTATCAATCCAAACCACTCTAGGGCCCTAAGCACAATCATATGCAGATTAATTAATTTAAATATGATGACATGGCAAGTTTAATTGACCCGTAATACCCGAGGTATTACACAAACTCGCGACATATTGCGTCTCAGAAGGATTTAACGGTGACCCAAGAAACCAGTGGCTCGGCTGACAGGGTTTGTGATTGGCATATTTGCCAGCTGGTACAATCGATTCGAATCGCCATCTCTTCTGGTTAGTGAGAAACTGAACTGATCTTCTGGTGAGGTAGAGGCTAATAACTTGAACATAATGATTATGGTGAGATGAGGTTGATATCTGTGGATATCGGAAATCATATGGTTTTATTGATTGCTATAATATTCAGTGAATGCTTAGTATAATGGCAAATCTTAGTTTAAATAGTTTAACTGAAATCGAAGCTTATCACAATTAAAATGTATAAGTTGAGAAACTACTGTAGTAATGCCTTTTATGCAAAATGTTGCTATCCTCTGAGCTCCACCAAATAAGCCTGCATATACTTGAGAGTCTTTTTATTTACTTCCTGTCGGGTAAGTCTGGCTGAGTACCATCGAGTACTCAGGGTTTTATTCCCATTGTTGCAGATGGTGTAGTCTACTATGCGTATTGCAAGAACTGCTTCACCCCTGCGGGCGAAGAAGACTAGACCTGATGGTAGGGTCATTATCTATCCTTAGTCGTTGTAAGAATGCTGTGATGTGGTCATGTGTTGGTACTCGTATTTGAATTCTGTGGTGTAAAACTATGTTGACTTCCGCTACTACTGTATTTGTGTAAAAGATTATGTTGTACTCTGATGTTTAAATTCCGTGCAAACTTATGTATCATGTGATCGGTCGTTGCTGAATGAATGATCCTTGGGGTATGAAAATGTTTGAAATCCTTCGAGATTTCCGGAATACCGGGTTTATATTGGCTCAAGTGCAACTTGATTGCTATTAAAAATGCGATCGTTGTACTTGTGCTCGTATAAATTGGTCAGTTCTGTGACATGGACGGCACCGGAACTGAGCACACTGGGCCAAATGGGACGGCAGAGTGGAGGAGGAGGCGGCGTGTCCTTGCTGCTCCTGTCTGTGGCGGCAGGGGCAAAGGCGAACGAAAGGGCAAGGAAGCAGACGTGGAGGAGGGGAGGCGGGCGACGGCGCGCCGTCGCTCCTGGCGTCTGCAGCGGCGGCTTCCGGGAGGGCGATGGAGTAGGCGAGGTAGGCTCCTGGCGTCCGCAGCGGCAGCTTCCGGGAGGGCGATGGAGTAGGCGAGGGAGGCGGCGGCGCCCAGCTCGCCTCCTCACGTGCACTTCCTGGAACGTTTTTTTTTTCGTGATTGGAGCGTTTGGATTGGAGCGTTTCCTTTTTCTCACACAGGCGGGTGAGCGACAGAAGGGCGCAGTGTCGCAGGTGAGAGGCAGGACGGCAGGACCAAAACAAAAATCGCACCAAATTCTATTATACTCTTTGGTCTTATTAGTTGTAGTGATTACAACATGGCACTTGATCAGGATAGAAGCGGAAGAAGCTCTGAGTCTGGATCGATGTCGATCTGGTACAAAGGGCTCGATCGGGGCAGAATTGAAAACACGAGGACCATCTACTCTGGTATACATAGCATCATGCATTATGATCCATCGTCTCCCAATTCACCACCACCATTTGGAGAGAGTGCGCCGAGACAACTGAGGCTGAGACGGCGCCGGCGCCGCTGCCGGTGCCGGCATTGGGTTCGGCGTCGTCGCCGGAAGAACGGTGACGTTGAGCTTCATGCCAAGCTGGCAGTGGCTGCCCACCGTGCAGATGAACCACCTCCGGCCCGGCTTGTCGAGGCTGACCTTGTCATCGCCGGTGTTCCAGACGGAGGTGGCCGCCGCCTTGTTGCACACCTTGAAGTCCGCCCCGCTCACCTCCGCCACGTTGTGGGAGCTGGAGGCGTACTTGAACGCTGCAGATTAAAAAGTGTCACCGAATCAGAGAATGCGTTTTCAGTAAAAAATATTCAAAGAATGCCTATGCTGCTATGCATACGTGATTTCAGTTTGTCCCCATTTACAGAACCGGCCGCGGGCAAATTCAACGTGATAAATTTAAAGAAACACTAAACAAAGGATATAAGGCTTTTGATATATGATCGAGCTACGAGTAGTACTTAGTGTGTCGCCGACATTGAACTGCTTGCTCTGGGCCCAAGCGGCGTAGTCGAACCGGAGCGTCCAGCCACGGCCGTCGCCGACGACGTGATCCGTGGCGGAGGAGAGCGCAGGAAGGAAGACGAGGGCGATGGTTGCGGCAACTGCAGCCAGCATTTGCTTGGAGGCCATGGAGACGGTCGTCAGAGTGTCAGACGGATGCCGGACTCCTTTTTTTTTTTTTTTTACCTTTCCCTTGCTGTGTGCGTATCTGCCCTTACTGGTTCAGAAGCACGAATTCAGCTGCATTCTTATATAGAGGACGATCGAGATCTTGTTTGTTTGTTTGGTTCCCAGGATGTTGGAGAATCGGTCAGCGCTGCACTGCTGCGATGGGCTCACTCCAAAGCAGGCTCAAGGCGGCAGGAGTCGCGGACCAAATCAAAGCATTTGTAATTTGTTGGACATGTCCATGCCCTCCACATTAAACAGTAGTGAAGTGAAAACTTTGCATTGGAGTAGCCGATGAAAAAAAAAAGGAGAAGCATCTTTGTTTGGCATGGTCTCAGTACCGCCTATTGTCTCGAACTAGAGGGCCAAGATTATTCCACATGGGACCACACGATAGTGAGGAGGGATGCAAGTTGCACTTTTTTAAGAGAATGGTTAATTTTTTTTTTCGAAAGGTCTTTCATCGATAAAGAGGTAAGCAATAATTACAAAGTTTGGTGCAAGAGGCACCTAAAACTCATGACTGTCACTGGCCCTGCTAATGGGTCGGGTAGAAATAGGTATTTTGGGGTGGGTTCTGTTATGGAATGTATTAGGATGGGTAGAAACGAGCATCGATACATAGTGGGTTGGGGTGGGTCGGGTCGAGAGAAATTGTGGGATGGGATGGGTTGGGATGGGTTGTAACGGGCCAACGGGGGATGCTAGACGCACACGCACGATCCTACCCTCGCCTGCAGAAACGCGCCGCCACCGGTCGCCCGACGATCCTCCGAGCCGCGCCGACGACGGCCGCAGCACCACCGAGACGCCCACCGCACCGGCACGTCCACGCACACACCCGCCGCCGAGCAGTCCGCCCTCCCATCCCGGCATGGCAACGACCTAATCTTGTTGGAGTCGAGCAGATCTTGGGTGGCAGCAGCTCGATCCACAGAATCTCCGCGTCTTCCGCCCCAGCAAGCAGCACCGCCGTCATCATCTCCCAGCTCCAGTCCATGTACGACCATTCTCCTTCCCCTCCCTTCCCCTACCTGGTTGCCTCGATCTCGATTTGGTGCGCCGTGTTGCTGTCCATGTCCACCACACGGAGGCTGGTACAGCTGCTGATGTTGCTCGGGATGGCGCGGGTGAGCATGTTGGCGCTCAGGTCAATGCGCAGTAGGCCAGTAGCTGTTGCTCTGGTTCCTGGAGCCATGGTCTACCGAGATGTTTGTGTCATCCCTTCTCTGTTCTTGCTAGTTACTACTGTACAGCCATTGATGCATATTGCGTGTACTGACATAGAAAAAAAAAGCTCAGTTCATCTATTTGACCTCCATCGGGTTCAAGTTAATTAATTAATTACATAGATGCAAAGCTCCTGATGAATGATATCAGTTTGGAGCTTTTGTGGATAATCAGAAAATTATAGATCAATGGATTAGCTATCTATCTTTTGTTTAGCTACCAGCAGTAAACTTACCTCACTGTTGTTTAGGTGCAGGACCTTGGCAGATAGGACATTGGTTTGACAGTTTTATTAGCACATTGCTGTACCATATCTGCATAGATGCACACCATCAGTTTATCTGTAGAGTAAACCCCATTAGCTGCACACCATATCTGCATTGCCTTCAAGTGTTTTTTTTCCTTATTTGATGATCCCTGCTTCCTTTGCTTTTGCTTTTGCAGCTGAGAGCAATAAGCAGGAAGGGTTGTCAGCTGAGTGCTGAACTGGTATGGTGTAAACCATGGAGTCTGAACATTTGGTTAATTGGTAATTTGGGTTTTATAGTTGTTGGTGCTACCACAATTGTTTAATTGGTCTCTAGCATTGCTGTAATGACATTGTTGACCTGATAACCACACAACTGTGCTGTGTAGCTGTGAGGCTATTCGTCGTACTTTCCTGAATGCTTGCCTGAAAACTGTCTTGGCGCTGAATGTTTTGCCTGAATGTCTTGCTGTACATACTCTACTTCCTTTATTATTTTATTTTTTTCACCGGACATACTTCTGTATGTGTCTTGGCGCTGGAATCATGGTGTCGTGACCTCCCTCACTTGTGCGTAGCTTATTCGTACATGAATCGAATCCTACATGGATAGTGAATCATGCTGTCGTAACCTCGCTCACTCGTACACGTATTCATGTGCTTACCATGGGTTCCCGTGGGTGCAACCCACCACGTGGGTTGGGTTGGGGGTTGAAAAATAGTGGGGTGGGGTGGGTTGGGTTAATTATTTGATTTTGCGGGGTGGGCTGGTCTACAAAATCAAATACGATTGATTTGGGGTGGGTGGGAATGGGATGGGTTCTCACCCATTAGCAGGGCTAACTGTCACCAAGCAGTGACCATGACACCCCTACTAAAACTAGCTAAGTACTACATGTATGTGTGATTTACTACAGTATTTGGGTCAGCAGGCGGCAGAATTTCCTGAATTGCCTTGTGTCCAGCCCGAATCCAGGTCAAAGCTTCGTCTTGTATCCTGCTGAGCACTTGCCGCGGGGAGCTTGAGCATCTCTGGAAAACCCGGCAATTCCTCTCTTTCCACAACTCCCACAGCGTCAGCGCAATGATCGATCGCGTGCCCGCTCTTCTATCGGCAGCTGTTGACCGACCCAAGTCAGTATACAGAATGGTTAAAATTTGGCTTAGGACCTTGTCAAAAGAAGAAGCATAAATCTAAAATTAACTCGCTACACCGAGTTTAATATTAATAAATAACCAATACGAAAAATAAAAGAACCTCAATGGTGTTGTCGAGGTGGAAACTAGCGAATCCGTCTGAGGACTTTTATTCTCGGTAAAAACTTCTCCAATTTTGATCGAATGTCTAAAAAAATGTACAAACACTACAAGAGATTAGGCCTTCTATGACTATTTTCATAGACAAAACACTTTTTAGCCATGAAAATGATGCGTTTATGACAATTTTTCAACGGATGATAAGCATTTATGACTGAGTTGTGATTTAGTCATAAAGAACCGTCACTACGTGCACTTCCCAATCTTTGTGACAATAGCTCATGACTAAAATGATTGAATGTAATTGTCATTAATTTAAAAATATACTTTTTCCATCTTTGTGACAATTGCTCGTGATAAAAATGATTGAATGTAATCGTCATTAATTAAAAAATATATATATTTCAAAAAAAATATCCACCTTAAACATAGTACAAAAATTCGTGCATGAAGGATGTAATAAAGCTGCGCCCAAAAGTGTTTTTTTTTCATATCATTAGTTTCTATTTGATTTGTATTGATAGCTTGGAGTAATAAAAAAAACAAAAAAATGCGCCTTTACACAGCATGGAAAGGATTGAACCTGCAACCTCAGGCTCGTGAAGTCATGGACAAAGGGTTTGTTTTTTTTTCATTTGTATCGATAGGTTGGAAAACAAAAAAAAAATTTAACACCAACTTAGTTTTATCCAATATGAACTATATGGAATGTCTTAAGAGCAATTTATTTGGTATTTTAGATGTTAATATAATTTTTTTATAAATTTGTTTTAAAGTTTGAGAAAATTGCTATTTATGTGTTGACAAATTTCTTTAATTAGTACTAAATCTATCATATTTCTATATGTTTGATTATGCTTTAGGACCAATGCCACAACAGTCTATTTGGTCACATATATAAAAAAAAATATGATATATTTGATTACATAAAATATGTAGATGCTCCCATTTATGTTCATGTGAATGCTCCTGCAGAGGCGTATTCAGTGTCGAGTTGTGCTACACAGGAAGCATGTCCTAGCACTACACCACAACACTAAGAATAGCGATGGACGATCTGACGCTAAAAGCGGATACAGGGACAGATGATCTGACACTAAAAATTTATAACGTCAGACTTTTGGAGCCGGTGTAAGTCCTGACGCTAAAAATCTTTAGCGTCAGACAGTCTGTTGCCCTGAATATCTAGTGTCAAATAGCCTGCCAGTACTTTGTAGCGACAGATAGCATATATCCCAGTACTCTATAGCGACAGACACTTTGACATTATAAATGCTTTTAGAGACAGATGGTCTGACGAGATCATTTAAATGCATTTAAAAAATAAAAGGCCATTTGGTTGCAATTTAATACAAAAGTAACATCAGTGTGTACATTTCTCATACAAAAATAGATTCATTCATGAAGTCCAAACACTCACAGAGACATACATATATGATCAACCATTACAAATATGTAATGTTTGATCAATAAGTCTATAGTATCAACTACCTATATCCAAAAGAAATACTAACACCTAAATCAGCTTTGAGTGACAAATCATCCACAAACTTGCTAATTAGTACCGTAGCAGACCCTGAAACCAAAACCTAACATACAATCAGTGACATGTTAATATTAAACAACATTTAATAGGAAACAATATAGCATTTCATGGTTCAGAAGATATATAGTCCCTTTTGCTAGGGATCACTCTCTATCATTTGGTGTTGTGGTGTAGTGTACGCCATTTGTGAAATTTGCCAACAAGAAAATGCAGAACACATAATCAGTGGCTGCGCGCTGGGCAAGCAATTCTGAGAGGAAATCAATTTGACATTCATGACGGGATACATACGGTATTTAAACCATCTAGTTTTTTTTTTTTGGAAACACGAATTAAACCATCTAGTTCCAACCGAGTTTTTTTTTTCAATATTAGCGTACCGAGTTTTACAAACTGAATCGTATTCGTATATATGTTGCTAGCAATTACGTACGGTTGCAGAATCGTGTGACTTGCCATGTTGAAACTTGAATTTGCAGTGCAAACAATTGCGGAACACATTTGTTACACCATATATACTGTATCTGTATGCAAGATAGAACAATCTCAAGAAGTAAACAACATGCACCTGATCGTCACCACCATAGTGGGAGATTAAACATGTAGGCATGTAGCTGCAGTCCTCAAGTGGGTTTTATTTTAGTTTAAATGTTTAATAATCATCGTTGTCATAATTTGAAATATTATTTTTTATTGGATACTTAAAAAGTTTGCGCATCTCTTTGTTCACAAACACAATTCTGACGTAGGTAGAATGTTCGGTTCACGTACATAGACGCAGAACGGCAGAAGACAAGAAGGCAGCCTAGAGCACGAGCACGGCCGCGATCGCCGCGACGACCGCGAGAACGGCCTGCGCGAGGCGCGCCTGGACCTTGGCCGCGGGGCTGGACGCCGGCGGTGGAGCCACCGGAGACACGGCGCTGTCGTCGCCACCACCACCAGCGGCGGCGGCGAGGACGTCGATCCTGACCTTCATGCCGTTGAGGCAGTGCGCGCCGACGCCGCAGACGAACCAGCGGCGGCCGGGGCTGTCGAGCGCGACCTGGTCCCGGCCGGTGGCCAGCACCTTGGCGGACTCCGGCGCGCTGCACGCCGCGAAGTCGGCGCCGCTGACCTCCACCACCGTGTGGGTGGGCTGGCTGTACCTGAACACCAGCGTGTCGCCGACCTTGAACCGCTTGCTCTGCGCCCACGCCGTGTAGTTGAAGCCGAGCGCCCAGCCCTTGTCGTCGCCCACCCAGTGCTCCGTGGCCGCGGCGAGCGCCGGAAGGAACGCGACGGCGACGGCCACGGCGAGCAGGAGCATCTGCTTGGAAGCCATTATCAGGTGTTTCTTCAGAGCTATGTAGGCAGCAGCTTAGCTAGCGTAATCTTTGCACTCGACTTTGAGCTTCAGAATGCCGCAAAACTAGCTTGCTTGCGCTCCTGCTCTTGGTTCTGGCCTGGCAAGGAAAGCTGCATGTGCATGTGTATTATTTATAGACGGGAAGCAGGTGCAGGACTGAGCAAGAAGCAGTCGTTATCGTTACTACTCCAGAGGGCGTCGTCTCCGTCTCCAAGAGAGCGGGGGCATGCCTTGCGAATGCGATGCATCTTGACTTCTTGAGCAGGCCGGTGGCGGCATCGGAGCTGCGGATCTGGCGCCAAATGTTACGACGACACGACGCTCCGTTCCGAGACCGACACTGACACCGACACTGACACGGTCCTGTGCGGCCCAGGCCCACCCACCCCGACGGCCCGATCCCGTGGGCCGTGGCGACACGCACACAACTTGGGCCGCGCTCGCTGGGCTGGAACTTGCTGCCACCGGCCAGTTGCCACGGAGACTGACCGCCGAATCAGTTTTGGCAGTGACAATTGTTCCGCTGGCTTGAAAAGAAGTTCTGGATTTTAGTCGTTGCTGATTATATTGATGCTGAAAAAACGTTGATAAGCAAAAGCAAACACACGGAGCCATCCGTGTGTTGCATGCATGATTAGGACTAGGATTAGGGACGTGCGGGTGCCAGTGGTAGAAAAAGAAAAGAAAAGATACGAGGGATCATCAACCAATAATTGCGCGCCATAGGAAGGAGATGCTTCACCAATCATCCATTCATCCCCACTCTAACGCCGTCCATCTGCTGGTACTACACGAGACTAGTCGAATTGACGACTGGTAGATGGCATGGTAGGAGCACAGTTTTTGCAGTGACACAAGTCAACGAGGAGAGTCGTCTCGTCTCGTCGCAATCAGGCAAAGCGGATGAGAGGAGGCAAGGCAAGGACGGTTACGATTGCGATTGCGACTGCGACGGCGGGCGTCCATCCATAAGAGAAGAGAAACGGGCCCGTTCGCGGTGCTCCCACCCAACAACACAACTCCAAACCAAAGCCCCCCACAGCGGAGGCGGAGGCGGCGTGGGCCGGGCCACCGGAGGCGGGCGACTTTTTGTTGGCGTGGGGGGCGGCCGCAGGGAGATGTGCGAGGGGAGGCGGCCGGCGGACGCGAGCCGGGCGCGGTGGGCGGCGGCGGCGGAGCTGCGGCGGAGGGAGGCGGCGGCCGACGCGCAGCTGGCGGCGGCGCGGGCGCGCCTGGCGGAGGCGCTGGCGGAGCTGGAGCGGGCGCGGGCGCGCGCCGCCGAGCTGCAGCGCCGCATCGAGCAGACCTACGGCAAGCGCCGGCGCCTCCTCGAGGAGGCCCAGGGCCGGATCCACGAGATCCGCGCGCGCCTCCGCCGCCACCACCACCAGGACCGTGATCGCGGGGAGCCAGAGCAGCAGCAGCAGCCCCCTGCCGGCGGCGCTCCCTCCTCGTCCTCATAGGTACGTGCGGCTCGGCTCTCGATCGACCAACTCTGCCCATCCTGCCGGCTGCCGCTTCGCTCATCACACGCTTGGGATAGGAATTGGATGAGCACTTGCTAGCAGTGATTGGCTGCTTCCCGTCTCTGATCGAACAGCAGTGCCTGGCCGATTCCTCTTTTCTCGATTCGTTCCCTGTCTGCCTCTGATCGAACAGTAATGGGTACTAACAAAATATTATTATTTTTTTTCTCTTCCGATTATCTTCTGCAGGGACGGACGAACAAGCGAGTTGGCGCTGGATCATCGATGGTGCCGCTGCTACCGCTGGCTTCTTTCCCTTCTCCTCTTCTTAGCTTGCCAGCTTGACTATGGCTATGTACTCTAGTGCTCGTATATACACGACGGGTGTCTCTGACCTACATGCTCGGTGACTCAATTGGATTGGGTGTAGTTCTAGAAACATTCTAAAATGCTACGGCAGATTAATAAGATTCGTTCACTGCTGTGTTGGCTTAAAATTTCCCCACGGTGAGTAATCTCTCGCGAAGAAGAAAGAGGATCCGGTGAGTAATATCTCACGAAGAAGAAAGAGGCTAGACGGAAAAGTAAACATGTTGAATCACACGCATGGACGGAACAGTAGAAATGTTGACTCGCACGCATCGTCCAACCAATGCAGTAATCACTCAGTTGTCATGCTGAAAGACAAGATGACCTCAATCCCAGTTCCAAGGAAAGAATATCCGCGACGCCGCCAGCCAACGCGCAATCTTCACTTTATTGGGTTCAAACATCGTGATTCGTGACAAACCAACCAGCAACAATCTGCAGAGGTCAGTGCTGAGTTGCGCAAAGGGTAAAGGCAGCACACGACTGTAGCAACTACCAGACCATGCTCATACACTGTACGAGCCCTTGTGCAAAATAAAGCGTGCCGGAGTTTAGTCAACTCATCAGATCAGCTTCAATCCTTACATTGAGTTCCGCCAGAAAAAATTACAACCCCGATGTAAACTTAACTCTACAGAGCTCTTGTATTTACTGAGTTCCACGGATGCACAAAATCTGAGTTTCTTATAAGGTCTGCGCTACAACGAATTCACTTTGATACTAGCTCATAGGGAGGAGCAAAGGGCAGCTCAAGTACTCGCTTGAATGGGCAGATACGGGATACAAGTCACCAAAGCATCTTCATGATCCAGAATCGACCTGGTCTTTTTCCTCCATCTGTTCTTCGCCCAGTTTCCTTCATACTGTACAATCACCATATCTTGTTCTTGAGCCAAAACAGCATCAATACTACCCCAATGACAATTGCGACAGGAGCATACTTCCGAATCAACGCCTGGTATTTGAAAATTTAGCATGTCAATGAAATGATATGGTCAAAACTGTTAGGGGAACGCTGGACGTGTAGGACATGCAATTCATAAAAACACACGGTTCTCAAATTCAAAATAGTCTGAAACTTGCAGTTCTAGCTCTCAAATTCAAAATACTCTGAAACTTGTACTTCTAGCACCCAGGTAACAATGATAACTGAGGCCACAACTTGTAACTTAATCCAACATTAAAATCACAGTGTGCAGCCAAACAAATTAATTATCTGAAAGGATATATTATAATAAAACCAACTATAGTTATGAAACTACGAATAAGGCTAGCACGATACTACTACTATCAAGCAAGCACTGTATGGATATGATATTCCATCTAGATTGATGGAGAATTCTAAAGTCGGCTCATCTGTCAAATGTAAACCATGAATTTTATGCAATTATTAAGCAAACTACAAATAAGGCTAGCACGATACTACTACTATCCAACAAGCACTGTATGGATATGATATTCCATCTAGATTGATGGAGAATTCTAAACTCGGCTCGTCTGTCAAATGTAAACCATGAATTTTATGCAATTATTAAGCACGTGGATACCTGCCGGTTGAGGTCCTTTGCCTTATCTGCGTATATTCTTGTATCAGAAGTCAACCTGCTTGACATTTCACTGACCTCTGCATAAATGCACAGAATGGAGGTTGTTATTAATGCAGACAAACTTATGCAACGCGGTGCAAAGATGAAATACAAGTGGGCACCGCCAGGAAATGGCAGTCAAAATGCAACAGGCATTCAGGCTAACAAAGAAAACAAAAAAGAATGCTATGGACTTGAAAAAGGCAACAGGGTGAATATACTTCCTATATAGAAAAGAAGAGAAGACCAGTTTAAATAAAAAACGCCTTGGTTATACTAGTAATTTAATCAGATTCATGTCACAAACAAATATAGCAGTTTAAGAACTTGCAAATAATGAAAAGTTGGCAGAAAATGATTGAGATCTTACGGTCTAGCTTTTCACCAACACCAAGAACCTCTTGAACATTGCGAGTCATAATTTGATGCACCTCATAGAGTTCATCATTCAGTTTCGCGAGGTTTCTTTGAGTTCTTGTATCCAAATACAGTTTCTTAGTCTTCTGGATGAATGTATCTAAAACAGAAAGAGGCATAAGTTTTAAAGCAGTAGAATTTGAAATGATAAACGAAAACAATGCTGTCAGGTGAACTCAGGAACCATACCAAACTTGATAAAAGCATATGGCCTTGCTGCAGTTTCAATTTGGTTGCCATTGACCCTCTCAAATTCATTTTTTAGATCTTCTAGGTACTGGAATGCAAGTTTCTTCGGATAAGAGCGGTCACACATAGTCAGATAACATACTCGACCCTCAATGATGTAGCTATACATTTGAATCAAGGCACAACAAGACTATCACAAAAATCATTAGAACAGGAGGGGTAAGCCACAAGCATGATTGCTGAGTGCTGATTGGTGTCTTTTTATAGCTTTTTTAAGCTATGAATGATGAAAACAGAAAATGAAATAAACCACTAATGAGAAATAGTGTAGGTAGACTTGTTAATATAAATCACATATGGCTTGCATGGGCATGCAGAAGCAAGCCTAGTTCACCATAAATTGCACAAGGATACTGGAAATAGTAGGGCCCTGTCTCAATTGACATCCGCGAAGCTTCATGATGCCCTTTTGACAAGTTCTTGAAAAGAAGTTTAGCTTGCTGCTTGTAGAAATCAGCATCCTTCTGATCTCGCCCATCATCCAACCCTTCTGCTAGTGGAAGGCCATCAGTGACACGAGCTATCATTGTCAGCTTCACCATTGTGTCAAGAAGGCCAGAACCACTAGAAAGTATAGTACAAAAAACCTACAGAGCTGCAATGAAAAACAGAAAATGGGTGCTCAGAATCAGTTCCACTTTGACTGGTTGTTTATGCCACTACACACCAAATGACAATTTTTGTAGCAATATCGTATCATCAACCAAATAACAACAGGTTAACAAATCAAACCACCAAAAAAAGCTATCCGTGTGATTTACAAGAGATATGCTACAGTCATCGAGTAATAATATGTGTTCGTTGCGAAATACCATACCTATAATCCTAAGTGCTCCCAGCTTCATAAACGGTACTGCCTACTCCTTTGCAGCAACAGATAACACAGATAATAACACATATACAAGAAATACCTATTGTTTGAAGCTAAAGCTTCTTACCAATGTTTGCAAATATATTGATATACCTACAAACTGCAAAAATGCAACCTACATATAGTGCTCAGAAGACTCAGCAAAACCACCTAATTATTACTCACTTCAGCGACAAAATGTCTTCGAAGATAACACCAAAATAATGCCAGCACAGAACCACCGATCCCCCCCCCCCCCCCAACCATCAGTTCATTCCATATTGACCTATTTCAAACACAGCAGTATGATCCATAATCCTCGAGCTAATAGATACACACCGTGTGCATAATCGAATCTATCCAATACTGGTGGATGCAAATTACCTAACAGTAATCATACTGCGATCGGGATCTACGCGCATCCCCTGTCAGCCTCTCTACCAATGCAGAGAACGGTGGGAATGATCTATGGCAGGGGCGGATCCAGTAAAGGGACATGGGTGTACACATGTACACCCAATAATTTTTGCAAAAACTTCGAAGTTACCAGGCTTGTCAATCAAGGTTAGGGTTTCGGTGCTCCGCTTCGCAAAGAGGGTAGGGGAGAGGGTGGGAGTACCTGGTGGGTGCTCGTCGCCGGCAAAGACACCAACGAAAGCCTCAGAACCTGCTTAGGGCGGCGGCAGCCCACCTGTGGTCGGCGCGCGAGGGGCCCGAAGGGAGCAAGAGAACGACCAAGAACGAGGAGGAAGAGGGATTCAGCGGAGGGAGATCTATTTGGCACGATACACGGAGCCCCCGCCCCTCGCGTTTTTTTCTACTTTTGTCGTGTGAACTACAGGGTTGCCATCAAATGGGGATATAAAGATTTTCAGTACCTTATATTTCCCGCATTTCTGATTTCACCCGCAATTATTGGTTTCGTAAATTGGTGTCAGCGACATTTTCATCCAAAAATCATGTGATAACTCAATTTAAGATGACTCATTTTCGTTGGACACAACATAAATGGAGCTAAAGAAGAAATACTTTGCTTATATAATATTGGCTTCTATAAGAAATTAGGTCAATATCACATATACTCCCTCCATGCTAAATTGTAAGTCGTTCCAAAAATCTTGGAGAGTCAAACTATTTTAACTTTGACCAAAATTTAGAAAAAAATATGAAGAATTATGACACCAAATAAGTGTACCATGAAAATATATTTGATGAAGAATCTAATAATACTTAGTTCATATTGTAAATATTATTATCTTATTATATAAACTTGGTCAAAGTTGAGAAAGTTTGACTCTACAAGATTCTTGTAATGACTTACAATTTAGTATGGAGAAAGTATGTAAGATATTTATATTATCGAAAATATTATTCTTCTGTAACAACACACGAACATATTTTGTTAGTAAATAAAAAATTGCTTATATTGTCATCATATAAATATAAATTTACTTTAGCAATTTTGTCATTTTCGCTGGCGTGGCATGCCAACGCAGAAGGAGTACAGACATGTCTCCGTCTCCCAGCCCCCAACGGCACCAGCAGCATCCGTTAGCTTCCCCTCTCTACCGATCACTGCTAGTGGGGCCCGGCTGTGAGTCCGATCACTGCTAGTGGGGCCCGGCTGTGAGTACCTTCTTCCTCGCATGGCCTCCACCTTCTATACAGCAAGTGTCGAACGCCTCCTCTTCTCGCTCGTACTAGCGTCCCAAGCCCCGCAGCTCATCCTGCACGGTGTGCCAAGCCGTCGGCTGCCTCATGCTGTCGTCTATGCACAAGGAGTGCCATCCACGAGCTGGTGAGGTCACCGACTCGGTCGAGCGCGGCGCAGCTCCGATGGCGCTGATGACCGCGGGGTACGGATGACACGGACAGGATCGTGCTCAGTGCTCCCGTGCGTGCATACGACGACCG
This sequence comes from Eremochloa ophiuroides, assembly GCA_038502445.1. Taxonomy (NCBI): domain Eukaryota; kingdom Viridiplantae; phylum Streptophyta; class Magnoliopsida; order Poales; family Poaceae; genus Eremochloa; species Eremochloa ophiuroides. The sequence continues at coordinate 6,080,575 of JAHLJS010000002.1, forward strand.
AGGCTCGCAGCTCCTTCCTTTGTGCTTCATTTTTACCTATCCATGCGAGATCCAAAGCTGTTGAAACTTTGCAGAGTCCTTGGCTCACGGGTAGGTCAAAGAAAAACACAGGATTGGAGTTTCATAATAAAGGAAAACATTCCCGTGTCAAATATATTCCTTCGGGCGGACTGCTCTCTCTCTCTCGTGACCTCGCGGACGGACGGAGTTCTCTCTCTCACGCGGCCGGCGGAGGTGACCAGCGCCCTCCTTACCCTCCCCCACGCTCCACCGCCTTCCCCGCACTCCACCGCGCCGGCCATGGCGGAGCCGCCAGATCCGGCACCCCCCTTTCCCTCCCCCACGCTCCATCGTCTCCACCGCGCCGGCCATGGCGGAGCCGCCGGATCCGGCGACGCCCTCCTTTCCCTCCTCACGCTCCACCGCCTCCACCGCGCCGGCCATGACAGAGGCACCAGATCTGGCGCCCTCCTTTCCCTCCACCGCGTCGGCCATGGCAGAGCCGCCGGATCCGGCTCTGATGGCCACGGATCCGTGCGGGGGCGACGCAGCCGCCTCGTCTTCCTCCTCCGACGTGGCGGCGTGGTGGGCACGACGTGGTAGAGGACCCTAGGCATCGGCGGGGGGGCTTCACCGGCGGTGGCAGCGGCAACAAGATGCTGGACCGGGGCATCAACACGGCTCTGGCGGATGCCACCTACCTCGGACTTCGCGAAAACAAGAGCTCCGAGTGGATGGTTTCTTTCCTGTGTTTTTGTGAGCCCTCCGGAACGAATCCCGTGTTTCTCCTACGCCTTCCAAAGGGACGATGACGTCATCAATCCCATGGGATTCTATTCCTTTGTTTCTCCCGCATTCAACCCGTGATCCAAAGGGGCCCTTAGTTTGTAAATTTTTTTTCAGATTCTCCGTCACATCAATTGTCCTTTACGCATGCATGGAGCATTAAATGAAGTAGCAGCTCTTACATGTTTATACTTTTTACTTGACGAATCTTTTGAGTCTACTTAGGCCATGATTGGACAAAAGTTATCAAATACAAACGAAAATGGTACAGTACCAAAATTTCTCAAACTTTCCAATCTAAACAGCCACTAAAAATATTTAGAGAACACGGAGCGTCAATATCGCAACGTCAATGAAAAAACTTTTAAGTCGCTCATAAAACAACAGTAGATTCAACTTTGAAGCCTCTCGGTTTGGCTAGCCTACATGCTGATCGAGGATTTGCTTTAAAAACAAAGTTTGTAGAACACATCCTAGACTACAACTGTTATTTAAGATCAGACACCAAAACTAAAACTGAAGCTACAGTTTTTTTTTAAAGAAAGGACAGCAAAAGTTTTGCCGTAATTTCTATTAGATGAAAAAAAAACAAAGGGGTCAGTCTAGTTTTTTAATGGAAATTGAGCCCAAAAACCATCACAACTGTGGAGAGAGCAACGCTCATCTCGCACAACCATAGCGCATCCGCCGAAGACAACGTGAAAGCATAACTCCACACACAACTTAACTATGTACCCAACTGAAACAAAACTCAAAAACCACTACTTACACCTCAACCGGTTGGATTGGGACCTCGACACGGTTGCACACCTCAACTCGTACACCAAGACCCCAAGCCGCACCCAAGGAGCCATCAACAGGCAGCCCACCCTTGCGAGCGCCGACAAGCGCCGACAACCCTGACGATGTCCTATACCAACTAGCCGCTGCCAAGGAGAAACTAGTTGTTGCAGTCCGCTGCAAGCCCTGGTCAAAGCAGGATCATAAAAAGGATCTAAACTAGGGCTCTGTTCGCTGGAAGCTGATAGCTGATTTTTTGTGTGAGGAAAATACTGTTGCAGAGCTGAAAAAAAACCGAAATAAGTCATTTATTAGATCAAGTGAACAGAGTTTAGGTTTCTAGCCCTTTTAAAGCATTTTATTCACATTTTTCCCCCCAAAACAACCCTTTAATAGCTTTGAAAGTTTATCTAGAGTTGTTTTTAAGTCTGAAAGCAAGGTTGTTTGGCAAGTCTCACGTTGATTTTATTCACAAAAGTGACTCAAACAAGCATATATTTCCACCAAACTTGGGAAACTTTATTTTTTAAGTTTTCTTAAGCGTTACTCTATGGTAAAAATAGATACGTAGCACACCAGGGGTGTTACAAGTTTGCGCATGGACCACAGAGCAGCTGAAGTAGTATTTGTCAAAGCATTGGTAGCAGATAGAGGCAACATGGGCCAGATTGCCATAACGTCCAAAGTTTCAGCAAAGCACGGTGCCAGAAGAGGCAACGTGGGCCAGATTGCCATAACTTCCAAAGTTTCAGATCCTTATAGTTATTAGAATTAGAATTTACAATCGGCGTTTCCTCTATGTTTACAATGCAAAATAAATAAATAAATAAATAAATAAATAAAAAATAAATATTCGCTTCGTTTATGTCTGCAACTTAAGTGACCGCCGTCTTTACTCAATAATGTATAGGCGTAGTTGTAACTGCTGCTGAAATTATCTTGCATTATAAAGCCCTATTTAGATCCACTGCAAATTGCAATTACAACTAATCACATCAATATTGTGACACATGCATGGAACATTAAATGTAGACAAAATGTTTACATGTTTGTACTTTTTGCATGTACATCACGAGACGAATCTTTTAAGCCTACTTAGGCCATGATTGGACAAAAATTGTCAAATAAAAACGAACGTGCTACAGTGTAGAATTGCGACTACAATTGAGATAAAAAAGACAGCCTAAGTATACTCGTACATTGCAATTGTTTAATGACTAGTAGTAATGAGACTGGCCTTGAATGCAGCACATTCCGCCAGCTGTTGTTCTCTTGATCTGTTCTGGACTCTCCGTTGTGATTTCCCAACAGCAGACACACAACACAATAAGGTGGCGACGAGCCAGCCAGCTAGCCAAACGAATCATCGATCAGGGCGTGTGTTTCCGAAGAACTGCTGTCGTCGTCAGCTCGTCATGGATGGATGGAGCTCTGAATTCGCCAGCGACTTCTCGTACGACACCAGCGGGCAACAATGAGTCTCCCAAGCCCTGGTCCTTAGGCCATGTGACCGCCGGACGCCGGCGATCTGGAAGCGGAACACGCGCGCGGCCATGGATCGGGCGACGGCGCGCGCCGGTCAGCCGCCCACCTCGTCGGGGTCTCTCGGGTACGGGAGGGCCTGGAGGCTTGATGGCCGTGTCGGGGCGGCAGTGGCACGGGCGGGCAGCCGGTTGCGGCCGAATTTAACTCAGTGCTCGATCCGGGCCTTCCGGGAACGCCATGCGCCATGCGTGCCAGGACCAGGACGGCCACGGCGTCGTCGTGGTTGTTCACGGCCCGGCCGGGCCCTTGGATGCTACGAAAGCTGACGGCCAGATGCATTTCCACCGATACATCGCATGGGGATCGATCAGGTCACCGGCGAGGTTAGTAATGGCGCGGGGCGGATGGGCACCAACCGCGCGCGATGAGAGTAATGACCGCTCGTACGGTGTTGTAGTACTATGTACTGTGTACGTGTGCCGATCGCGACGGGACCGACCGATGGCCGATGGGCGATGGACTCTCGCCCTCGGACGAGCAGGCAGGTAACTAACGTACGTCTCGACAAACCAGCACTCACTCTCCCGTCACCATTCTTCACTCACTCACACATCACATGGAACAACAGAGAGGCTGGCTTGCTTCCATCGCAAACTTTGATGCTGTAGTAATGTAGTGTAGGCCATTGGGTTGCTTGTTTGAGAGTACTGCTACTGCATCCTGGTTGAGTTTTCCTCCTGGTTGCTTCTCACTGTATAAGCAGTGACAACAGGTTGTTTAACAGAGAGAAACGTTCGCGGGTAGCAGTAATTAAGTAGGCACATCGTAAGCTTGTCTGGTCAATGAGAATTTATCAGGACAGTATTTGCTTGAGATTAAGGAGCGATCAGCCGGTAGTTGTACATCGTGAATTCGTGATGCGCTCTCTCTCACACACTTTTTCTTGTACATACTAGCCTGTAGCTGTAGGCCATATGTTCACTCTATTCAGCAGTGTCTTTCTTTCAGAATAATCAGTCAACCAGCCAGCCGAACAGAGTGGTTGCCTTTGGGGTTTTGCTGCTCTCAAAATTGGAAAAGGTAGTTTCAGCCTTTCAGAGCTTCTGTGCAAATCAATCTGGCTGGCATTTCTTTTCTTTGCCTATAATTTGAGAAGTACGGATAAAAATATAGTAGTACATTAGTAGTAGTATTAGTACTACTAAATAGCTCAGAGCTTCTTATTGAACGAACGAACGTAGTGAGCGATAACACTGTCTTTTTCCGCTACAAAAAAAAGTGCAGGTAAATGCTATAACATACATGCACGCCGCGCGGAATGCCAGGCATATCGTCAGCTCTCTAGTTCCAACAACACTTGCTCTCCTGATCTGCAGCATCCTGTCTGAACTCCACAAGCAGGAGGACATCGGCACATCGTCCTAATCAACAGGCCCAAGTTAGCTGAGTGGTGTCATCTGTCATGACGACTGACGAGCATGCATTCATTTGGCAATCACCACCTCCACGACACATCTCCCGGACATCAGGGCGCCCGGCCTGCACCTGCAGTTTGCTCGGCTGGCTCAAACGTTTCAGTGCAACTGCACTCTGCACACGGCCTTTTCTCTTGCATTGCGTTCTGTGGTGGACTGGGCAAAGGGATCCCTTCTCGCTTTTGGTCTCTTCGCTTTCGGCAAAGCAGCGAGGACTGGACAACCCGGCCAAGGAAGCGGATCAATCGGAGCGTACTACGAAGAAAAAGCACCAGCCATGGACGCTCACCTCATCATACAGCTTAGGAAAAAGTATGGTGCCTTACCTTACCGTGCAATAATGGCGTCGTGTCGGTCCAAACGTCTAGTAGTTCTTAGTCAGGACTCAGGAATCATAACTAGCTGGCTTATCATCAGCAGTAAAAAAGGGACACGTTGTGAGATGCAGCACGTAAATAAATCATTGCAATCCCGGTTCCTGAGCATGCATGGGGCAAAGGGCGACATCAGTGTCAAAGCAAAAGGTTTGCTACTCCAATAATACTACTTGAAACCTCGCTAAAGCGTCAGAGATTAAGAAAGAATCTAATCTAATCCCAAGAAAGCAGAGAAGCATCACACAATCTGCTCCTTTGTTTTGTTTTTTTTTTTCGCTGCCAACTTAAAGAGAGCGATAGTATGTATATGTCTGGGAGAGGGAAAGCACTGAGCACTAGCGCTACTGGACTGCCATGCCATATCCCTTGTCCGTTGCCTGCTCCCTTCTCCCCCGTGTCCAGCTCAGGCTTTGGAGACACCACCTGTCCGTTGCTCCAGGCGCCTCTTCCTCTGCCACCACCCCGTGATGCTCTGCTCTGCTCTGCACTACTAGGCGACACTCGCCGAGTGAGTGAGTCACTGACCGAGTAAGCGCTGCGACAGCGCTTTATAGCACCGGCAAGGCAAGCGAGCATAGACGGCAAGGAGGAGCACGATGCCCGTACGTCCTTCCAACGGTTCATCTATCCGTTGTTGTTCTTCACCACTGATCTGACCTCCCAAGACTGCACACTGCACAGCAAGGTGACATTCAGTACGTTTCACGGTTTTCTTGTGAAGTACAGTACCACTGGTGGTGATCTTGGCGCCAGGTGGTAGCGAGTATTCTTGCAACGGGTAGCAGAAGGGTTGTCATTGTTTTCTCCTTAGAGATTTAGAGCCAGGTGCTCAACTCAGCTCAGGTCCTTAGAGATTTGATAAGCCACTTCGCTCACTGTTTTCTGGTGCCCGATAGCTGTCTCAACTTCCAAGCAGACAGCAGCTTTGCTCGGCTTCTCTTTTTCTTTGCCTCCTTATCCTTTGCCTTTAAACTCTGAACTTTAGTTCCTCTCGTTTCTACTGCTGCTGACCAAGGCGGAGATGAGCTCGTTATTGTTAGTTTTGCTTCCTGATGATGTTTTATCCTCCTCCTCCTCCTATTTACCCACGTTTGGCTGTTCATTCCGCTGATGCTGTCACTGTTCTTGCTCACAGAAGGAGAAACCAATCCAAGATCAGGCAAAGGCAGGCTGCCTAGCTTCATCGATCACATTTTTCGATTGTGCTCCACTGTTCCTGCCGTTCGTGTCTCGATAAGAGCATAGCGAAGCAGTAACCAACCACACAGGTGTTTCTTGATCGAGTGAATCTTCTCCAATGGCGACGCCGAGCCACCTCCTGCTCGTCTTCTTCTCGGCGTTTCTTGCATTGCTCCCGGAGACCACGCAGCTGCAGCCTTCGCAGGTATGGACTCTAATCAAGATCCAGCAGCTCCTGAACAGCCCTCCAATGGTCAGCCACTGGCGCCGCAGCACCGACTTCTGTGGCGGCGGCGGCGGCTCCATGGGCCCGGCGGGCTCGGCCGCCGTCCTGTGCTACGGGGACACCGTGACGCAGCTCCACATCGCCGGCGCCGCGGGCGGCGGCGCGCCGCCTCTGCCGAGGAACTTCTCCATCGGCGCCGTCGTCACGACGCTGTCCAGGCTCCCCGACCTCAAGGTGCTCACCCTGTCCGGGCTCGGCCTGTGGGGCCCGCTGCCGGGCAAGCTCGGCCGCCTCGCCTCGCTGGAGATCGTCAACATGAGCGGCAACTACCTCTTCGGCGATCTCCCGCGGGGCATGTCGCGCCTCGCCGGCCTCCAGACGCTGGTCCTCGACGACAACATGCTCGGCGGCGAGGTGCCGGCGTGGATCGCCGCCGCGCTGCCGTCGCTGGCCGTGCTGAGCCTGCGGAACAACACGTTCCAAGGCGCCGTGCCGGAGTCCCTCGGGAGCATGCCGTCGCTGCGCTCGCTCGTGCTCGCGTCCAACAACCTGTCCGGGAACCTGCCGGACATGAGCCGGCAGAGCAACCTCCAGGTGCTCGACGTCGGCGGCAACTCGCTGGGCCCGGCGTTCCCGAGGCTCGGCAGGAAGGTGGTCACCGTGGTGCTGAGCAGGAACAGGTTCGGCGGCGGCCTCCCGCCGGAGCTGGCCTCCTTCTACCTGATGGAGCACCTGGACGTGTCGTGGAACCGCTTCGTCGGGCCGTTCCCGCCGGCGCTGCTCTCCCTGCCGTCCATCCGGTACCTCAACATCGCCGGCAACAGGTTCACCGGGACTCTCTCCGACAAGGCACCGTGCGGCGACAACCTCCGGTTCGTCGACCTGTCGCTGAACCTACTCATGGGGAGCGTGCCGACCTGCTTGAGATCGCCGGACAGGAAGCCGGACACGGTGGTGCTCGTGTCCACCAACTGCCTCGATGACAGCGACGGCTCACAACACCCGTCGCCGTTCTGCCAGAACCAGGCGCTGGCCGTGGGGATTGTGCCCGGCAAGGAGAGGAAGAAGATGGCAAGCCACCCAGGCTTCGTGGTCGGCATTGTGATGGCGATCCTTGTCGCCATTTCGGCTGTCGGTCTCATCGTCTTCTTCGCTGCGAGGAGGGCAGCCATGAAAGGTTCGGAGGCGAGGGCTCCCACAGTTTCCGAGGAAGAAAATTCTTCGACCGGGTACCCTTCCAAGCTGCTCGCCGATGCACGTATGATCTCGAGTTCTTGTGCACAAACTAAAATTGCTTTCGTTCCCATGCTGCAATCGCTAATAACTTCAGCTTTTTTTTTTCTCTGGTAATTTGAAACAAAAAAGGATACATATCACAGACGGTGAAGCTGGGAGCCCTGGGGATTCCACCATACAGATCATTTTCTCTGGTTGAGCTTGAAGCTGCAACTGATAACTTTGAGAACTCTCACCTGCTGGGACAAGACTCTCACGGCGAGGTATGTGATGTCGTCTTCATGCTTGCCCAATTATGTTCAATCATCAGCTAGCAAAAGCGAATACGTGATAATTAAGTTTTCTTTGGAAGATCTTTCAAAAAAGTTTTCTTTCGGAACATCATGGAAGCACATGTACATAAACATCTCCTGTTTTACTGGCAGATGTACCGAGGAAGGCTAGGCAATGGCACACCAGTGACGATCAGGACTCTGAAGATGAAGAGGAGCCAGAGTAGCCAGAGCTTCAACCGTCACATCGAGACGATCTCCAGGCTCAGGCACCAGAATTTGGTCAGCGCGCTGGGGCACTGCTTTGAGTACGATCTCGATGAGTCCACGGTGACCCAGCTGTACATCGTGTTCGAGTACGTGCAGAATGGGAACCTGAGAAGCAGGATCTCGCGTAAGCTTCCGGTTCCTCTCTCTTCCGTTTTTTCACTTCTGACAGTGCAATACACTGAACGGTTAGGTTACTGCTTGCTATGCCGCTTTCTGAACTGAATTTCTTCTTGTTTCAACAGAAGGAACTGAAGGGTGCAGGCTCACCTGGTCGCAGAGGATATCGGCTGCCATCGGTGTCGCCAAGGGTATCCAGTTCCTGCACGGAGGGATCATACCTGGTCTAGTTGGAAACGATCTGAGGATCACCAACATCCTTCTGGATCAGAACCATGTCGCTAAAATCGGCAGTTACAACATCCCGATCCTAGCAGAGGCCATGAAATCCGAGCAGGGAGGAGCTGGAAACAAGCAGTTCCAAACTGATAGGTACGTATACGAGTGCTCAAACTGGAAACCTTACACTATCGTCTAACCAATATAGTACGTGACTAATCACACCATGATTTACCTTTTTGCAGTCGGACGATGAAGAGCGATAAGACGGACATCTTCGACTTCGGGGTGATCCTACTTGAGGTTGTGTCTGGGAAGACCATCACGTCCATGTATGAAGTGGAGATACTAAAAGAGCTGGTACCATCACTATCTTTCAAACCTGACAGTGTTAATAAGTAGAACAGCAGTGGGTCTGTCAATTGAATGAGCTTCCTTTGATGCGACTGCAGCTTGCATGGGCGATTGCCGACGAGGACCGGGTGAGGAGGAGGAGCTTCGCAGACCCTGCAGTCAGCAAAGGATGCTCAGACGAATCGCTGAGGACGGTCATGGAGATCTGCCAGAGGTGCCTGGCCAAGGAGGCGTCGCAGCGGCCCTCTGTGGAGGACGTGCTATGGAACCTGCAGTTCGCCGCCCAGGTGCAGGACGACTGGGAGGTGGATGCCTGGAGCAGCGGCGGAGGAAGCCCGGTGTCGTCGTCGTCCAGGGCCACCAGGTCTACCCGCCTACAACTGAGCAGATGATCAGGTGCTTCTCCAGTAAAGCAGTCACATGATCTCAAGATGGAGACGCTGTCCATACTGCAGCAACGCGTCTCTGGTTCGACGATCAACCCCAGCAGGATGTGCTCGACTCAAAATTCCCCTCTCCTCATGGCGCATCGTACCACTGTAGAGTTCTTTTTGGCTCCTTTTCTTTATATATATCACAATCCTCAGTCTAGTATCTACGAGTACAATAATGGTGTGCCTTTTGTCTATTTTTTTTACCATTGGTAGCGCAATAACGATGTTCCAACAGGCATTGCCTTCTACGTTCTGAATTTTGTGATCATCATGTAACTACTGCTGAAGCTTAACAGGAACAGGATGAACGGCCTCCACAGGAGCACCTCGTGACAGGCCGTTCGTGCAACGAGAAAGAAGCATACGATGTTTCGGCAAACCTAGCATCAACTTGGCTTAGCTATATCTTTTACATAGAGTTCATGCAACCGTTCACCACTACATTAGGAAAGCCGGCAGACAGCAGTGCAAACAGGGGACGGAACCACAAGAACACAACAGTCGCTGAGGATTTTTAACGGTTAAGCCGATAATACAGACTGACGAAGCAGGAAAGGCAGGTGCTTATTTGCACCATCTGGCGAAGCGGATAAAGCTTTAGTCGGCTGTCCAGCTCTGCTCCACAACCTCGCGAACTTTGCGGTTGTACTCGCGCTTGTTCTCGCTGAACATTCTGGCTGCTTCAGAGTTAGCAGGAGAATTCGGGTTTGGGTCACACAGCAGGGACTGCAAAGGGAAGAAAACAAGAAATCAGTACAGCATTTTTTTTGAATTTTTGTACACCATCTTGAAATGTTGAGGAGAGTACCAATGGCCCAACATAAAGCATTTGCATTGCTGGGTACTTTTTTCGCAAATTTAAAGCACATGTTTCATTAAGAGAAAAGGACATAGGGCCTGTTTGACTGCCGCCAGAGTCGCTGCGCCGCAAGCACGGCGGACAAAAAGGCCGCCCGACTATTGGTGTGCTGTGGCATGCGATTTGCACTAGCGGATGCAGCGCGTGCCAAAACTGTGGCAAACTGCGGCGGCGGCGTGTGGCTCCCACGCGGTGCCGCATGTGCGGCGTGGTTTGGAAGCCATCCAAACATGCCTGTGGTTTGTTACCAACAATCTCAAACCATCAAGAATGGTGATGGGCGATCCTAGACCTCCTACAGACCATGACGTTGGCAACATTGCTGGGTACTTATTGGAGGCATGTTACCCGTGTGGACATATACTGGTGGTTTGGTCAACTGTTTCAATAAAATATACTCCCTCTGTTCCAAAACTGTAAGTCGTTTGGTGCAGAACGACTTACAATTTGGAATGACCAACCTTTTTCTAGTGACATCAGGTAATGGGGAAACCATTTTCTTTCCTTCACTGTTCGTATGGAATTGGAGTATTTATTCCAAAACCATATGGCAATTGAAATTATAACAATGTCAATTCAGTTAGGTGGGACCAATTGAAAGAGTTTTCTACTGGATACAATAATCCATTAGAGCAATATAATAGACAGGCAGTGATAGAACAAAATGGGGTTATTGAACATGATAGGTACGGTGACAAACTGAGCAATACCTGAATAGAGGTCAATATGGCTGCAACATCATATATAGGGCTCCATTGGTTTTGTAGGATGTCCAAACAGATGCTTCCATCCGCATAGACTGAAAAAAATGGTATGAAACCACTTATTGTCAATTTATTCACATGTCAATATATGAGAATCATTTAGTTCCTTAATATCTAAAGAGAACATACTATTTGGGTGAAACATCCTCGAAACAAACCGAACAGTTGGAGGTTTGTTGGGGTAATCTTCTGTAAATTGCAGAGTCAGCTTGAACGTGCCTACAAGTGTAAACTTGACATACATTAGCGAACTGACAGTTAAAATCAGAAAGCAGCCAGTCTGTTCTGCTGCCAATAGAAGACCCGAGGTGAACCATATCATAGAAAAGGTCCAAATAAGTGATTGAACTAAGGTAGGCATTAACAAACCAAAATCAAAGTATATGTACAATGGATGGAACATGCTGAAAGATGTAGTAAAAAAAACAACAAGCCAACTGACATAAGAGAAAAACTAAGTTTTAGTCCTTCAGACGATGGAAGGTCCATATTTTTCCTGTCAACAGATGTTTTTTTAGTACCAATTCACTTCCACTGGGGAAGGGTCCCATGCTCTCCTGAATCACATAGGTGCTTTTATTTTCGTGGCAAATGAGTTGTGTATTTATCAATCACAAATGGTTTCTCTAACTTATATACTAACGGTGCTTGCATTGTGATAGCACACAATTCTAATGAGTTCATGAGATGAATAAACCAAATAGAGGTTAACACATTCATGCCAATACAATACCGATGTAGAACCACCTGGTACAGTGGTACTGAATAATTGAAGCCATGGCCCATGGCTATTGACTAGCTAGTAATGATTTACAGTAGGTGAAGGGCTGCAGGGTGTAGGCTGTCCTCGTTAGCTATTGTGCAGGTCAATATCTCAGAGATCAAATTTACAATCCCAAGTTCTATAATCTTTGATCTGTTATTGGCTATATAATGAAGGACAGACATACATAATCCCAAGTGCAATGATGCATGTTCTTAAAGGCTGTATAGTGAAGGACACAAGTTGTACCAATATGCCTGGCCAAAATTTACATATCCACAGTTGACAATTTTCATGCTAATCAGACATCCCTTCCCTTTAGCAGCTTGCAACAATCATAACCATTAAAGAAGGAAACAAAAACCATCATAGATCAAGCTCTTTACTATTTTCGAAAAGGGTACATAAGAGATAACACGACTGTAAAATTCCAACATCAGCAAAGCATGCAAATAAAGCACGAACACTAAGAGCATCTCCAAGGGTACCCTATTTTTTGTTCCCCAAAAGTTGTAGTTTTGCAACTCCCAAAAAGATATGGGGAGGGAAAAAGGCCTTCTCCAATAGTTTCCCATAAATGACTTAAAAAAACAAAATTTGGTCCCACACTTTGTTTTTGCGGCAACTATTTTTTTTTCCTCTTTTTTGTCGCTGCGTCGTGGGAAGAGTTTCGTCAGTCTCAGTTATCCCATCACCGCCACCTCGTTCCTGCTGGCCAGAGGCACCTCCCAGTCAGCAGCAGTCTTTCCTGCTGGCCGTGGTCACTTGCAAGGCCGCCGCAGGCACCTCCCAGCCCGGCGTCTTCTACCTGCTGCCAGCGCCCTCCACCAAGCGGTGACAGCCACGAGGAATCAGGTAATCAGCTACGTCATCTCAGGCTCATCAAATGCAGGCATATACGACACAAGAATCAGGCCATCAAGCATGTACGTCACATCAACATGCTCCCTGCCGGCCACCAAGCAAGCTTCAGGTTCCATCGACCAGTGTAGCAGGCATACCGGCAGCAGCAGTCGCACAGGAAAGAAGACCGCGAGGAACAGACCACGCGTGGGAAGGAAGCCACGGCACGCGATGGAAGGATGCGCGCGCTTTTTTACACGCACAGAGATCCTGTTTGCCAAGTTCCTAAAAGTGGGAAAGAGATATGGGGTACTGTTGGAGACGAAATTTTCTCTTTTTTTTTTCCAAAAAAAACATGGATGGGGAAGAGGTATGAGGTACTCTTGGAGAAGCTCTAAGGCAGCTTGAAGGGGGGTAAATAGCAGTAGTGCATTTACATTTGTCTGCATGCTATTGGCTATCGTACTCAATTATGGAACCTATCACACTCAATTATTGAAGACTGTCGTTGTCCAAACCGACAGGAAATATGGAACCAGGAGCTCAGTGGCTTAATTAAGGACAGATGTACCGATATGTTAGGCGAAAATGCAAATACCCAGAGTTGACTAAATAATATGCCAATCAGATACGCTTCCCTTTAGTAGCTTATGAACAACCATTAGCATTTAACGAACAAAATAAAGGCGTTACAGATCAAGCTCTTTACTTATTTGGTAAAAGGTACAAAAGAGATGACAGAACTGTAATGCTCCTACATCAGTAAAGCATGCAAATAAATGCAAGGTTCCTAAGTAGGCAGCTTGCTCTTAAGCTCGTAGGGGTAAATATTCGTAGTTCGTATCCATTTATTTGCATCAACCCTTTGAGTTTCCAAATCAAACGAGAAATATGGCACCTATTGCATGTAATTATTGAAGACCATGTTGATGTCGAAAACGACAAGACTTATGGAACCAGGGGGAGTGTCTCAGTAACTAAATTTACAGTTCCAACTTCCTAAGTGCTATGATGTTTGTCTTTCATTGGCTGTATAAGAATGGCAATAAGACATAGATGTAGCAATATGCTTGGCAAAACGTACATAATCAGAGTTTAACTATTAATAACTTTCATGCTAATCAGACATGCTTCCCTTTGGTAGCTTGTGACAACCGTTATCATTAATAAAGAACAAAAAAAAAGGCGTTACGGATCAAGCTCTTTACTTTTTTGAAGGCGTTACGGATCAAGCTCTTTACTTTTTTGGTAAACGGTACACAAGAGATGACACAGTTGCAAGGTTCCTACATCAGGAAAGAATGCAATTGAAGCACGTAGTCTACGCAGGCAGCTTATGCTTAAGCTCGTAGAGGCTAATATGCGCAGCTCGTTTGCATCTATGTTTCGAGATGCAAATCAGATGACAAATACGGGACCTATCGTGCACAATTATTGAACAATCGGTATAAAGGTAGAATTCAGTATTTCTGTCCACCAATCAGTCAATAGAATTCAGTATTTCTGTCCACCAATCAGTCAATCGCCAACTAACGGAACTGGCGGTACCCAAACTGCAGACGCCAGGTATTGAGCAATTTACAGATCGAGGCAAACGAGATCGGACGGGGTCTCACCTCCATCCCACGGTGTGTCATCAGGCCTGCAGAATCGCAACAGACACCAACAGCAAAGGTACAGTCAGCACCAAACGTACGGCAGCAAGCATCACACCTCACTACTAGATCCTTACGCTAGCTAACCTAACAGCAAAGGAAATAGGCGGCGTGGTTACCCGAAGATGACGGCGTTCCAGAGCATGATGTTGTTGTCGTGCGGCGCGCCGCTGATGCCGGCGGGCGGGTCCTGCTGCAGCCGCTTGAAGTCCCGCATCAGGCGCTTCCTCGCCGGCGTCGACATCTCCGCCTCCCAGTCCCAGATCTCCCTAGCTCAGGTCAGGCCCCGATCTCCTGCGCCCGCAGGCCGCAGCACGCGCGCGCGCGAAGCGAGCTTCGCACGCCTCCGCTCCCTGGGTCTCCCCTCCCGTCCCCCTCCCTCCCGGTGCGATACGCGAGAGAAGAGAAGCTTCCGAGCGAGAGGCGGGCAGGTGGGGGAGGGAGGAACCGGGTGCGAAAAGGAGTCGTCAGGCTATAACCGACGCGGAGCGCTAGCAGCGTGACGTGACGTGGGCCCTTCAACCGAGCGGCCGAGCTCGCGTTGGCCCCACGCGCACCTCGTCGCCTACTGAGTCACTGACGGTGTGGGTCCTGCCATTGGTAAGCGATCGCCCATCCCCATCCGTCAGCGTTTGCGCTCACCGTTTTCGTGCCTGCCCGAGCGGCCGAGGTCTGAGCAGGAGACCCTGTATGTGGGGCCATTTTTTAAACTTGTATGTGGGGCCAAACTGGCAGTGTGGACGACACCTTAGGCATAGCAGGTGCGAAAAGCCGCTTTGTTCATACGCGACTACGCGAGGCAAGCTGATTCCTTGGCCCGCATGCCGGGGCTGGCGGGCCGGCGGGGGCCGGTGGTGGGCTCGGATACCGCAAATTGGACGTGGACGGTGCGAAAGATAGTAGAAAATGGTTTTCGAAAGGTAGTAGGAGTAGAAAAGATACATGGTGGAGCCCGCAGCTGGGCCACGGGCTCTCACTCACGAACTTCTCAGTCCACACGGAACCTCACTCAGTCACCCTTCCCTACTCCAAAGAAAAACTATTTTTAAATTTTGATAGTTCGTCTTATTTAATTTTTTACTTTTATTTGAATAAAAATATAAATAAATTATTATTAAAGTATGTCTCAAATAAGTCGTTACAAAATTTAAAAATATTTATGTAAAATTTTTAATTAAAATAAATGGTTAAATGAAAAGTCTAACAAGTAAAAACAACGATTTCTTTTAGAACAGGAGGAGTATTTTTAAAAGAGTAAAGTGACTAATCCTTAAACTTGTGCGGCTACGCCATCTCAGTCCTAAAATTTATAAAGTGTGTTATTTCGGTATAAAACTCTATATGGGTCTTGTATTCATTCAGGCTGCGTTTAGATTTATTTAGAATTCGGAATTTTGACACTGTAACAGTGGATAAGTGTTTAATCATGCAAACTGTGCAAACATATAAACATTTTGTAACAGAACCACCTAAATCACGTGACCCACAGGCACCTGTCATCGTCACTAATGACATCTGACAGCCGGGGCCGTGTTCCAGATGACCTAGGCGGACTCTGCCGGGCTACATGAGCACCCGTTATCTCCGACAGGATCCCATTGCGAAGCCATTACAGAGTTACAACATTTCATAACAAAATATATCAGAGTAAAATTTGCGGAAAAGTAAATAGTACTTAATATTACAGACCAGTGTTCGAATAGAATTAGGTGCAGTTATTACAGACCATAAATTAAAAGTGTAGCAGTAGCGGTAGGATCAACAGTACGACAGATAGATAAATATTACACGAACCCTGCCCAAGGGTTTAACCTTATTCTTCTTCACTCTCCTAGACGATGGTGACGCAGCACGGAGCGAGACAAACTTCGGTCTCCTGCTGCCCTCCTGCAATGGGGTTAACAAACCCTGAGTACAAGGGGTACTCCGCAAGACTTACCCGACTAAAAGTGTAAAATTAGACTCAGAAATGCAGGCTGAGAGGAGTCAAGGTAAGGCTTTAGCAAGAGTTCAAGAGTTTTGCGGAAAAGCATTACTAGTCCTATCTCAATATTTTATTTCAATAATACTATTCATCATTAACCATATCTCCAAGTTCTTTCTCATATATCAACATTCTTTCATTTGCTTTATCCATTCAAAATCAATCCTAATTCCGAACCACTATTCGATGTAGGGGTGAGGATCAAGTCTCCATATCCGAGGAGCAACGATGATTAAAATCGATTAATACCCAGTTGGGGATCCCTATCCACACTGCGTATGTAGCACTTAAGCTTGCATACGCCAACCCCGCCTACCACGGCTTTTCATACCCCGGAACCGGTCCTGCGCCACCCGAGAGCACAGTACTCCTCTCGTCTCCAGGCACGACGGCCACGAGGGTACACGCTACTCTCGACATCTCTCCACTCCCAGTGCGTGGTTGTCGGTTCCAGCAGTAGAGCCACCGGAGTCAGAGGCTTTCCGTACTATGTGGCTAGTTGCAAAGTCTTGATCACAGCAGGCCTGACAACGAACGGTCCCTAATATTTTTCCGTTAGAAACCATGCATTGAGACTCTAACCCAAGTACACTGGTAACTACCCGGTTTTCACATCCTTTCCGATGGTGAGGATCGTTGGGACTCTAACCCAACAGATGGTCGACCAAACGGAACAACCCATCCCCATGGATGACAATGAACTAGTTAGGAACACTGCCAACCAACAAGTACATACCATTCCCATAAAGTAATTCATTTGATTAATCTTATCACAATTCAAAATAGCATTTTCGCAAAACTAACCATTAGGCATGACTAAGCATTTTTGCAAGACTTTTTAATAAATCAGATTCTCAAGTATTATCAGGTATTCAAGGATGGAAATGCATCAATTGGTTATCACCCAACTCCTATTGATCTAATGCAATTAATTAACTCAGGTAATAAATATTTTTCAAACAACAAGGATAAGGGCAAATGCACCGGGCTTGCCTTGCACTGCGTAGAGTGTCGGATCCGGGTCGGTACCACAAATATCAAATCCTTGCACAATTTCCTGAGCAGTCTCCTCCGATGGACCCTCAGACTTTACCTCCGGATTCTCGGTCACTACACGTTTGCAATGATAAATGTATGAATGCAATACACATGAAATGACAGATAAAAATTAAATAATAAATAATGCACACACGTGATCAAGACCCTACTATAGACTAGCCATGATTACTCTAATTCATAATGCCCTAGGTCATAAAGGTGATTGACCTAGATTCTCAAGCAATCTAGAAATCACACCAATCAATAATCATTTTATTTCCTATCCCTTTTTATTAATCATTTAATCCAATATATAATTTAATAAATATTTAAATATTTTCATTTGATGTCAAACTTCACCAACAGTTAGCTCTGGACCTAAAACAGTACCAATTAAATTTTCATGATTTTTGGATTTACCGAGAATTTATTAAAAATCATCAAAATTCCTTTTATCATTTAATGTGCTGGTTTTTAATTAATACAGAAAGCACTCAAATCCCAACTTCAATATTTTTATTAAATTCTACATATCTCAGAGAGTATTCATAAATATTTTCATAATTTTTGGTGCAGTAGATTAATCCACACGAAAAGATTAAAAGCTAACACTCTTCATTTTAATTTAAAAGAAAAAACTCTAATAAATCAGCCGGGAAAAAGAAAACGGCCATTGGGCCTATTCAAACGAACAGGCCCAGCATGGCCCAGCCGCGGCCGCGCGCGCACGCCACCGAGCCGGGCCGCCGACAGGCCGGCCCCAGCAGTCAGCTCCCGCGCGCACGCGCGCTCTCCCTCACCCGGGCGCTGACAGGCGGGCCACCCCTGTCAGAATCTTCTCCTACCTCCGGCCGTCGCTCCCGCGCGTGCGCGTGCGCATGGCACGGCGCGGACCTCGCCGCCGGCGGCCCTAACAGCGAGTGCCATCGGCCGAACATCTACCCCAAGGCCCTAGCCGACTCTCTAAGAACCTATCCCTAGCTCTAACCGCCTCCGACGAGCGGGAGCTCGCCCATGGCGGATCTCGGCGGCACGACGAGGCCGTTCCGGCCGAGGGGACACGGTAAGGTCACGGAAAAAACGTCAGCGAGAATCAGGGGCTCACCACGAAGCTAACGGGCGAGTTAGTTGACGAAGAGGCGGTGCGGTGAGGATGGTTTGACGACGACGGCGACGGACACGACTCGGCCGTCGGCGACGAAGATATGTTCCGACGAACCTGGTGCACCACATCACAATCCACCGAGCGCATCAGAAACTACACCACCACGGGAGTTTAGAACGCTACCCGGAGAAGAAGGACGCTCACTCTAACAGACCGGACGAGAAGAGGATGGCCGCGGCGGAGCTCCGGTGACAACCCGAAGACGAAGATGCTCACCGCGAGCCACACAGAGTACCACGGCTCACGCGACGGGCACCAATCGATGCGCCACAAGCTTGGCTACCTAACTGGGAGATGGAGAGGGTGGAGATGGCTTGGTGGCTGCAAATTTGGCCACGAACGACGAGGTGGTTGCCGGCGGCCGCTCGGAAAGAATCGAGAAAACGGAGGGCTCGTCGACTTTAAAGGGCAGGGAAGGGGGTGGGATAAGATCAGGGCGTCCGGGGCCCCCTCCTCGGCCGCTCAACAACGCCGCGGCGTGCCCACGCCGGCCGAACGGTGCTCGGCGCCGGTCGCGGCACGCGCGCGTACGGCCGCGACGATGAACAGGGGGACCCCCCCTAGCTACAGTAGTAGGCTGAATAGGTCAAACGCTATTTGATTCAATTCGATTTGATCCAGCCAGAATCCGATGAAGTGGTGAATACAAAAATTGTAGAGAATTTTGTGTAGATCATTTTTGATTTTGACATGAAATTCAAATTCGGCCAAATTTTTAAACTACAACAAAGGGGGTAAAAGTAGGGTTTGAATTTCAAACTGAAAATTTAAAATTACTTTTGATTTTTCTCAACAACTTGAAAAATGGTAAACATGAAAGTTGTTCTACTCAGTGAGCTTGACAACTTCTATTAAGGGGGTTTTGGAAGATTCTCAATATTTTTGAAATTGAAGTTTTAAATTTAAATATCAACACACTAATTTGAGTTTAATTTGAATTTCTATAATATAACTTCAAAATCTCCAAAAATAAAAGCTGTCCCATTTTAAAATCTCTACAACTTTCATTAAGACACTTTCATTAGATTCATTATAGATTTTGAATTAGGGTTTTAGGTCAATTCTAGGGCTTAATTTGATTTCTATTTAATTTTTATTTTTGAATTTTATTAAAGACTTAATTACACACTCAATCACTAGTTGAAAATAAATCACTCTAGGCCCTAAGCACAATCATATGCAACTGCTTAAGTTTAAATATGATGACATGGCAGATTAATTAAATTGTAATACCCAGGGTATTACACATTTTGTCTATATTTAATACTCCATGCATGTCCCACAATATTGATGTGATTAGTTGCAATCGGAAGTGCAAGGCCCAAGGCCTCAACTGGATCTGAGACCACATGTCAGCTCTGTCTACTGTCAAGATCAGAATGTTGTCATACCAGCCGGCAAACATGCACAGCTTCCCATTTGTTAATTTTAGTTTTTATAAACGCCTAGCGGGTGAGCTAACTATCAGATTCCAATCCAAACAAGCCCTTCTTCTTCTTCTACTTAGAATATATATATATACACATATACATATATACTCCCTCCATCCCATTTCGAATGTCGTCGTAGCTTCTGCCTTGATGCATGCGACGTTCACTGCACTTGGACAGCTATGCATCCAGATGACTAGACCATGGTCTGCACTTGGACACATAAAAGGACCCCTAGAATGACAATAAATATGAGACAGAGGGAGTACTTGTTTCTCCGTGTAAGTGCAATCAAGCCCTAAAATGGGTTTTAGTGATGATGACCACGCGATTAGAAGACTAATGAGATTTATCAAGATAATGGACAGGCAAAAGCGTTAGGAGGATGTATTCTTATGCAGATGGATCCCTAACAACTAAAGGATGCGGCATCCGGCCGAAAGGAGGTTTTAAATTCATTTTCATTTTGAATTTGAGTATAAGAAAGCCGTACTATTAAGGGGGATGCAAAAGACATGTTTGAAAGTGTGACCAAGTGCAAATTCTTACACCAAACATCCTCATTTCCTCTGTCTTAGACAGCCATAAAATTCCGGCTCATTCTGCTCTGTCTAGGCAGCGCGGCACTGCCGGCCTTAGGCCTGGCACTGTCGGCCGAGCGGCACTGCCGCGACTTGTTCTGACCGTTAGACTCGAGGGGCTTCTTAGTCTCCCTCCCGTCGCCCGCAACGGTCGTCTCTGCCATTTGCTCAACTCAGACACCAGAGAAGGCTCTCTCTTGCTCTCTTCCTCACTCTATAAGCTCTCCACTCTCCCCATTTCGAATCTAAGCTCAAATCTTGAAGAGTGTGAGCTGTTTTTCCAGTAAGAACAAGCTTCTCCCTCTGATCTTCAATTTCCTCAAGCAATTGGTTCGCGTTCAAACCGGTGGTTTGCATTTGTTACTTTTGGAGCTTACTCTTAGCCAGCTAGAGCGTCGCTCGGTGAGCTTACCAATCTTGTCGCAGCCCCGAGAGGTTTGTAATCACCCTCACAAGCTAGTGGAATCACCCCCTCTTTTTAAGAGTTAACTCTCTTGACTTGAGAACGAGGAATGGGTTTTGTGAACCCAAGTTTTCTTTGTGGAACCTCAACAATGTAGAGTAGGCAAGCCTTAGTGGCGAGCTGAACCACGAGATAAATTTTGTGTCACTTGTGTTGCTTGTTTTACTCTCTACTTGTTGAGCTTCTTGATTTTTAGGGTTTGGTCCCGATCTACAGATTGGTGGTGTTCTAGCTGTTAGGAAAGGGTGTTCTAGGCTCTACACATCTCAGGGAAGCTCAGTAATTTACTCGATCTAATTTCCATTGAGTAGTTTTTGAACTGTGTAGGTTCTGCTCTGCGAGGTCCAGCACTACCGCTCGAGGAGCAGCAGTGCCGGGCAGCCTGGCAGTGCCGCCCCTAGGCTGGCACTGCCGCTCCAGGTTCTGACCTCTGTTTGCGAAGAAATTTTACAGGCCTATTCAACCCCCCTTCTAAGCCAATCCGTGATCCTACACCCCGGCTCGCTTGAACTTTTTTATCACCTCTTTAGAAAAAAATGTTCCAAAACTAAGACCCTGTTTAGTTTTCAAAAAAATTTCAGATTTTTTTCACATCAAATCTTTGAACGCATGCATAGACCGTTAAATGTAGTCAAATCTTTTGCATGTTTACACAATTTACTTGTTTTTCACGAGACGAATCTAAACAGGCCTTAAGGACAAAAAAGCTCTAGCTGAAAGAAAAATGTTCCGACCACGGTGGAACATGGTGTTTCATTCGCGACTCGCACCTACCCGAGCAAAACTGAAACGTAGCACATGTCCCCACGAAGACGAAATCCAAACACCGTTTGCTTTCTCTGAACTAGTATATTGCCCGTGCTATCGCTACGGTAACATTTATGATAACATAAATTAAACAACAAAAATGATTTAAATGCTTTGTGATTTTAAAAATCATCGATAACGTATTATAGTATTAGAATTAAAAAAGCATGATTTCGATGACAATTTGAAACAAAAAAAAAGATTACTTGCATGAAAACAATGATATCAGAATATAATGGATACATACACAACCTTCTAGTTTGTTACTATTTGCACCCGAATCTGTGCTGACTGGCGAAACCGGCCTGGCCGGGTTTGTGACCCGGCTTGGCCGGGTTTGGCCCCTGCGCCAACTTTTGGCAGGCTACCACGTGGCGCCCCGAGAGGCCCCGTGAAAACCGGCTTGGCTGGGTTTGGACCCGGTTTGGCCGGGTTTGGCAGAGTCCGAGCCAATTAATAGATCTAATCGGTTTTTGGTAGTTTTTGGACGTGGGAAACTTGGAGACTTGCCTAGATACATGTTTCCTCTTGGGATAAGACCACCCCCCTCTATATATATGGAGGATCATGGCCGATTGAGATCTAACCATCCAATCGTCAAAACACATCTACCAAGTAGATTCTCGCGGTGGTTCATCTCTATCCTGCTGTTCGGTTCGACTCTCCGCGAGTTTAGTCGGCGTTCTAGGTGATCTCTGCGATCCCTAGGGCAACCTCTACGTGCATCTCTCCGACGAATCTTTCCGAGGGGTGTTGGGGAGTTTCCGGCAAAGGACGGGCGCTACATCGACCACCAAACGTCCTCTGCTGCTGAAGACGGTCGTCCCGACGACCAGAAGACCGGAACCCTAGCTTCCTCGGCGAACCCGAGGAAACCGGCTCAGCCGACTATTAAAGTCGGCCAGGCCGAGTAGGCGGCTCGGCTGGGTTCTGAAACTGGCCAGGCCAGGTTTCGCGGGCGTGCTGATCCGTGCTGTTTCGTTTCGTGCGCGACCGTGCGATCTAGCACCTTGCTGTGTGTTGTCCCGTTTCGGCGTCAACACACTTTTTGGCGACTCCGCTGGGGAAGAAAGCTCAATCCCAGATCCAATCTACTAGCGGCATGGCGGCCGACGACGGAAAGAAAACCGACAAGAACGTCAATGAAGACAACGTCGTCCGCCCCAAGACTATCGACGAGCTTCCTGAGAAGCTCCGGAAAAAGCTGGAGGCCAAGCTTGCTGCCGATACCCTAGCCTTCCTGGATAGCTGTACTAAGGACTGGCGCAACAAGGTCACCCAAGTCTCCGAGCCTAACTTCGGCGACTTGTCTTCTTCATCCGGCAGAGGAGGCGGGAAGACCGAAGCGGAGAGGGCTACTAAGGAGGAGGAAAAGCTCAAGGCTAAGGTAAATAATGATGAGAACCCCTCCACTACTACACATGATGGTCTTGCATATTTAGTTGAAGATATGGGTAAGCAAATTAAAATTTCTATTGATGCATCCGAAGCTAAAATCGGCAAGCGCATATCTAAAATTGAGGAAAAGTTAGTTGGTTTTTCAGATCCTGATAATCAACCTGAATTTGATATGCCTTTCGATTTTTATGAAAATCAACCTGATTTTGCTATAGCTAGCCAACTTCAATCGGGTCCTTCGGCGCATGAAACCGATAGAACCGATCGCGGCATGGCTAGCTCTTCAGCTAGGCAGGTGAATCCGATTAGGCCATCGGCGGGTCGTAACACTGTTTTACCTAATCCCCCGCCGTCACCTAGTCAGATTCCAGTGGCTAATAATGCGGTCACCGATTCCTCCAAGACCGATGTAGACGCTATCGTAAATCGGTTTAAACCTGAGATAACTAAATCCATTGAGAGGAATCTGGGGATAAGCATTAAGCCTATTTAGAGCTCATACCAAAAACCATATCCTTCCACCTATGATGTTTTGCGGGCACCGATTGAGTGGAAGATGTCCGATTTCCAGAAATTTAATGGTGATGATAGTAAAACCACTATGGAGCATATTGGCATGTATCTGGCGCAGTTAGGAGAAACTAGTGCTCATGATTACATGAAAATTAGATGTTTTCCTTTATCTTTGTCTGGTACAGCATTTGCATGGTTTTCTTCATTGCCACCATATTCAATTAGTATCTGGAATGATTTGGAGGAAAAATTTCATAACTATTTCTTTACTGGTGTTCAAGAAACTAAATTGTTACATCTCACATCGGTTCGTCAAGGACATGATTCCGTACTTAATTATGCTAAACGTTTTAGGGACGTTAAGAACCGATGCTTTAATTTGAATATTTCTGATAGAGATTTGGCAGATTTATTTCTTAACGGTATGAACTCTAATATTAGAGAGAAATTGGAGCACTATGAATTTTATAGCATTAATCAATTATTGCAAAAGGCTATTGCTGTAGAATCTCGTTTAGCAAGTGAATCCAAAAAATCTTATCGGACCCATGTGTTGGAATGCTCTGACAACGAGGACGATGAGAATTTGGAGTGTAACTCTGCTGAATTTGTTTGGTCTCCAAATAAAAAAGGAATTTCTTGTCCATCTGTGAAACCGATTTCTAAAAATCGGCAGGATGAAATTAAATTTACTTTTGATGTTTCTAAATGTGATCGGATCTTTGATGAATTGCTTAGAACCGGTAACATTAGAATTACTCATACCTTGCCGTCTAGTGAAGAATTGAAAAAACAAGCGTATTGCAAATTTCATAATTCTTCTAGTCATGCTACTAATGATTGTAACTATTTTCGTCGACAGATACAATCGGCCCTCAACGAAGGACGATTGAATTTAGCTGAGATGATAGTTGACAAAGTACCTTTTCCGATGAATGTCATCGAGAAAGGGGAGCCCGCTATTTTGATTCGTCCAGAGCAAGCCGACACCATGCAAGGCAAGAACATGGTTATCGGCGAACCACGGGAGGCACCGAAACAAGTTTCGGGGCGTCAAGTGGTGCTTGAGAAGGACGAAGATGGCAAGACGAAGCTGACAATCTCTGCAGGGTCGTCGCAGTACTTATATCGGCAGCGGCGCTGGGAGGCCACGGCGGCACAGCAGAGGCCGGCCAGGCCGGTTCTAGGAACCGGCCCAGCCGGGAACACGGCCCAGCCGGCTACAGAAGCCGGCCAGGCTGGTTCTGGCGCAAACCCGGCCAGGCCGGGTACAGTAGCCGGCTCGGCCGGTTTTGTCGGGGGTGGCGGCTCTGCTTCCTCTGCTGCTCCCAGGGCCGCCAGCGCTGGTGGTGCCTAGGTGATCAGTACGTTCGTCCCAAAGCGTCCAGAAATTGGCACTTGGAAGACGAACGCAAGTTCAAACAAGGGGAAGGTCGTTCCAAAGAAGGTTTGCACGTTTGACCGGCTCATGGAAAAGTACCGGCAAGATAAGGCCGATTCCCAGAATCGGCCCATAAAAAAAGAGAGGCTACACCGCCAAAGCGAGATGAGCAACCAAAGAAGATGACGGTGGCTCCGGCAGCGTTTCCGGCACTGGAGGTTGCTCGCCCTCGCGTCTCTCGTTGGGGGTCCCCCACCTCCACCTCAGCCGCATTGGGGCCCCAATGGGGTTTTCGTGCCATATCCCTTCCTCATGCAGCAGCAGCCGATGAACGGAGCGTCTTCATCATCGGTGTTTAGCCGATTGGGCTACAGTCAATCGGGCTACGGCGGCCAAGGGGCGCTCCCGCCGCCGCCAGCGAGGTTGGTGATTGGTGATGGAAGAGAGAAGGCTCCACCGCGACAAGTTTATGTGCTTAAGAGGGTCGTGGAGTCTCCCATTGTTCCTATTGCTCCTACTGCACCGCCGCCGAAGGAGGCACCTTCGGCTACAATTCTTATCGGCTCTCAAAAGGTGCCTATCATTGACAACGACGAGCCGATGAGGATTGAGGAGCCATCATCCACCGCTCCGGAGGTCACCGCTAAGGTTGTGGAGAAGAAGCCGATTGATCCAAAATATTTGCAACCGAAGTGGTGCCCGCCGGGATTGACCAAACGCAGCGGCGGAAGTTACAACGAGCGCGCCAAACTCCGCAAAAGCGGGAGAAGTTGGAAAAAATGAGAGAGCAGATCTTCAATGCTGGACACCCAATTTTTCCGCAAACTCAGAAAGGAAGTGATCCGGCGTGCTTCACAAAATCTGCAAAGAAGGTTGCTGGGCAGAAAGATTTGCCAGAAGCGAAGTCTACACAGGTCGCAGAAACCGGCCAGGCCGGGTGAAAGGTCCTAAATGGCTAGAAGGGGGGTGAATAGCCTATACAAATCTACAAACAACACTTAACAAGCCGATTAGTAACAGTAGCAAGCTTTGCAAAGCACTAGCTCTAAACTACACTATGCAAGCCACCTAGACAAGTATACTACACTATGATCTCTAGTTCACACTCAAAGGCTATGTTACTACTTCACACTACTCTTAAGTGAGCAACTAACTAACAAGCTACACAAGAGAGAAGTACACCAATGTAAAGAGTAAAGGTGATTTCAATACCGCCGGTGAAGAGAAGATATGAAGTCCAATATAACCAATCAATCACATATAAGGGAAATCCTCGGTAGAGAGATGACACAAAATTTTTTACCGAGGTTCACTTACTTGCCGGCAAGCTAGTCCTCGTTGTAGCGATACACCCACTTGGAGGTTCACGCGCTAATTGGCATCACATGCCAAACCCTTCTCAAGGGTGCCGCACAACCAACACAAGATGGGGATCCACCAAGCTACGAGCAATCCACTAAAGATGCCTTTCGCGATCTCCCGCGGGGATAGGCTCAAGAACCCCTCACAATACCTTGATCGGAGGCGGAGACAATCACCAACTCCCCTCAACGATCCTCGCAGCTCCAAGCCGTCTAGGAGTCGGCAAACTCCAAGAGTAACAAGAGAAACCGCTGCGAAATACCACTACCAAGTGCCTCTAGTTGATCTCTATCAATGCAATGCACTTGATGCTCTCCAAACTCACCAAATGATGATCACAATCAAGTAGGATGAGTGAGAGTGGAGTGGGAAGGCTCACAAGTATGTTATGATGTTTAGGAGTGCCAAGAGCTACCCCCCAAACCGGCCAAGTGACTATTTATAAGCCACACACAAAGAACTAGCCGTTTAGAGTTCACTGCGTACCGTCGGACTGTCCGACGGCCAGAGCGTCGGACTAATCCGCACGGTCCGACGCCTCGGATGAACGCCACGTGTCACTAGCCGTTTGAAGACGAACGTTGGATCACAACGGCTATTTCCTCGCGCCAAAACGAACCGTCGGACGGTAGGTCGTCGGACTAACACCCGCGGTCCGACGCCCACTGCCACTGCACCGTCGGACTGAAACTACACAGCGCGTCGGACTAACGAACGCGGCCGTCCGACGCTTCCAGAGAGCTCCCCGAGCCCTGAAAACCGTCGGACGTTGGTCCGACGCTCACCGTCGGACTAACGCCGAGAGTCCGACGCTCTCAGAGCTCGCCACGTGTCATCTCTCGCACGATCTGCACCGTCGGACACTTCGGCTAATGGTCCGACGCTCAGAGACTGAGCGTCCGACGCTCACAGCAGTGTTAGCCGTCGGACCGAAGACATTGGTCCGACGCTCTGAGACTCTACGGTCCGACGCTCTGTTTTCTCAGGATTTTCACTCAAACCTTTCACCCTTTGTTCCCATGTGCTAACACCAATTGTTCTACACCTTGTGCACGTGTGTTAGCCTTTTCAAAAGAGTTTTCCAGGGGTTTGTTAGTGTCACTAGCATCTATATGCAATACAATGATCATGAACACCTAGTGGCACTTGATAACCATATTTCATCAACGATTTCGCCCCTCTTGATAGTACGGCTATTTATCCTAAATGTGATCACTCCCTCTATGGAGTCTTGATCACTTAAAAGCAAAAGAGCTCCTATGGATTATACCTTTGCCTTGAGCTCCCGGTTTCTTATCGACTTCCTTCTCATCTTTTGATGGACCTTGTGGACACCTTTGATGATGGACTTATACCATTTGCATGGATGCCGTCATTGCCCTTCACTTGTGGCCTTCACCGACCCGGTCCTTTGCTCCATCTTGCCATTTGCTAATCAATTCTCATGAAACACTTAGAGCAATCGTTAGCAAACTAGGTTTCATCAATTACCCAAAACCAAACATGGGCTTTCACCGGGTCAGAGCCGGCCCAGCCGGGTTTCCCAGGAACCGGCCAGGCCGGGTCTGCGTGAAGCCGGCTAGGCCGGGTCAAACCTGGCTGGGCCGGGTTTAGCGGCTTCGTCTCCCGCCGCCAACGCCGACGCCGGTTCACTGGAATCGCCTGTTGCTGCTGTTTCTTCTGTTGTTGCAGGTTCTGGTGACGCAGAAGATGAGGAGATGGTCGATTATGAGCCGACGCCGCCGCGCGCCGAACTTAATGTCGTTTACCTGTCTTCCGATTACTATGTAATCGATGAAGATGAAGGTTCGGCGACGGCTCAGTTTTGCTTCACCGCCGAGGATGCCGTCTTCAAGAAGCCGGAGGATTTCGTCAACCACCTTCGGCCGCTCCATATCAAGAGGCATATCAACGGCACGCCGGTTCATCATATGTTGGTGGATAGCGGCGCGATTGTCAATTTAATGCCGCATTTGCTCTACAAGAAGCTCGGCGGCACGGAGGGGGCGCTAGTGAAGACCAACATGACGATCATCGCAGTTGGAGGCGGCGAGCCAATTCCAGCTTTGGGCATAGCGACGATGGAGTTGACCGTCGACAGCAAAACGTTGGCAACCGTGTTCTTCGTCGCCGAGGTACAAGGTAGCTATAATCTCATCCTTGGTCGCGATTGGATTCATGCCAATCGTTGCGTTCCATCCAGTTTGCACCAGACTTTAATTCAATGGGTGGGGGATCAAGTTGAGGTTATTCATGCTGATTCATCGGCCTCCATTGCTACGGCCGATGCTCCTTCGCTCGGGGGGCACGATGGTATTGCTTGCTTATCTGGTCATGACTTGTCTGGCGTTGAGTTTATTAGCGTCACTAAGGCAGGATTTGTGCCTGTGTCATTGAAGCCGATTGATAATCGGCTCAATATCATCGTGTAATTAATTTTTTTGCAATGGATGCTAATGTTGAATGGTTGAAACATCGTGTGGATCAATATCGGGCTTCTATGACCGATGTCTGTGAAACAATTGATGATTTTGATGAGCTCAATAAGTTGGGCCAAGGTTTCACGTCAGCCGACCCATTGGAATAAGTTGACATTGGGGATGGTTCTACACCAAGGCCGACGTTCATTAATAAAAATTTGAAAGCTGATTATAAAGCTGAATTAATCGCGCTTTTAAAAGAATATGCTGATTGTTTTGCATGGAGCTATAATGAGATGCCCGGATTGAGCCGAGAGCTTGTTGAGCATCGGCTTCCCATTAAGTCTAGATTTCGGCCTCATAAGCAACGTCCTTACTTCTTTCATGCTAAAATTTACGACCGTATTAAAGAAGAAATTAATCGGTTGTTGAAAGCGGGATTTATTCGCCCATGCAGGTATGCGGAGTGGATCTCTAATATTGTGCCCGTTGAAAAGAAAGGATCGGGTAAGATTAGAGTTTGCATTGATTTTAGAGATTTGAATAGAGCCACTCCAAATGATGAATATCCTATGCCTATTGCGGATATGCTTATTAATGATGCTTCAGGACATAAAATTCTTAACTTTCTTGATGGTAACGCTGGTTACAATTAAATATTTATGGCCGAAGAGGACACGTCTAAAACGGCCTTTGTTTGTCCTGGGTTTGTTGGATTATTTGAGTGGATTGTCATGACATTTGGATTGAAAAATGCCGGTGCTACCTATCAATATGCTATGAACTTAATCTTTCATGATTTAATTGGTGTGATCATGGAAGTATATATTGATGATATTGTGATCAAATCGGCTGCCAATAATTCTCACTTGGCCGATTTGCGTCTTGCTTTTGAGAGGATGCGCCGGTATGGTTTAAAGATGAATCCGCTTAAATGTGCTTTTGGTGTATCGGCGGGCAAGTTCTTGGGATTTATTATTCATGAGAAGGGCATAGAAGTTGATCCCAAGAGAATAGAGAGTATCAAGCAAGTTCAGTCGCCTGCATGTAAAAAAGACTTACAAAAGTTTCTGGGAAAGGTGAACTACTTGAGAAGATTTATTGCTATCTTGTCCGGGAAGTTATTCCTTTCACCCCCATATTGAGATTGAAAGATGAGAGTGAGTTTGCTTGGGGGGCAAAGCAACAAGAGGCATTTGAGAAAATCAAGGAATATTTGTCGAAGCCACCGGTTCTTCGTGCTCCAAGGAGAGGAGTTACTTTTAAATTATATATTGCTGCCGAAGAAAAAATAATTGGTGCGGTTTTGACTCAAGAGGATGATGGCAAGGAATATGTTATTGCTTATATTGGTCGTCGTCTTCTTGGTCCCGAGACAAGGTATGCCCATATTGAAAAATTATTCTTATCATTATACTTTGCTTGTACTAAGATGAGACATTACTTGTTAGCTAGTACATGCATTGTTGCTTGCCAGGCCGATGTAATTAAACATATGTTATATTGGCCAATCCTTAGTGGAAGGATCGGTAAATGGGCATATGCATTGGTTGAATATGACTTGACTTTTGAGCCTTTGAGAGCCATGAAAGGTCAAGTTCTTGCTGATTTTATTGTTGAGCATGCAATTGATTTAGGAGATGAGATGAATTACATAACTTTTACTCCATGAAAACTTTATTTTGATGGATTGGTTTGCAAACAAGGCCAAAGTGTTGGTATTGTTATTATTTTACCACATGGTGCAGAGATGGATGTGTCAAACCGATTAGAAAATTATTGCACTAATAATCAAGCTGAATATTTAGCTCTTTATTGCGGCTTGGAGATGTTGAATTCCATGGGAGTAAAACATGTTGAGGCTTATGGTGATTCTTTATTAGTGGTGCAACAAGTTTCTGGTGAATGCCAATGTTTAGGGGAATCACTTAATGCTCATCTTAATACTTGTCTTGATTTAATTGCATCTTTTGCCGAATTTAAAATTCGGCACATACCGAGACAAGAAAATTCAAGAGCCAATATGTTAGCTCAGCGAGCATCAGGCTTTGACGTCGGTGGGCGTAAAGATTTAAAGCCGGTGCAAAGCATCTTTTCTGGTTTCTGTGCAGCCACGTGGAAACCGGCCCAGCCGGGTCTAGGAGTCGGCCAGGCCGGCTCTGGACCAAACCCGGCCAGGCCGGGTACAGAAGGCGGCCAGGCCGGTTCTGGCCAGGATCCGGCCAGGCCGGATGTTGAAGCCGGGTCGGCCGGATATTGCGGCTTTCATCCAAATCGGCCAGAATTGTGCCAAGTTGATGGGCAGGCCGATTTGGAGGATTGGAGGACTCCCTTGTTAAATTTTCTGCGAGATCCCAGCACTAAAGCCGATAAAAGTATTCGGTGGATTGCGTTTAAGTTCACTTTGCATAATGATGAGCTTTATCGGAGGACCGCCGATGATTTGTTGCTCAAATGCTTGGGACCTGATGAAGTTAAAGTGGCTATGGGGGAAATCCGTGAAGGTATTTGTGGTACGCATCAATCGGCCCCTAAGATGAAATGGCTTTTGAGAAGGGCTGGTTTTTACTGGCCTACTATGATAGCCGATTGTTTTCGCTACTACAAAGGATGTGAGGAGTGCCAACAGTTTGGTAATATTCAGTTGGTGCCTACTGCAATGCTTCATCCTATAATCAAACCGTGGCCTTTTCGTGGTTGGGGACTACACTTCATTGGCCAAATTCATCCCCCTTCGTTAAAGGGTCATTGCTTCGTGTTGGTGGCCACAGATTATTTTACTAAGTGGACCGAAGCGGTGCCTTTGAAGAATATGACACATAAGGAGGTGATTGAGTTTGTGACTGAGCATATTATTCATAGATTCGGCATTCCTCAGAATTTGTCTACGGATCAGGGGAAATCTTTCATATCAAGAAAGGTGCGAGAGTTTACCGAATCATATAAGATTAAGTTGCTTAATTCATCTCCATACTATGCTCAAGCCAATGGCTAGACTGAGTCTAGTAACAAGACCTTGATCAAGCTTATCAAGAAGAAGATAGAGGATAATCCAAGAAGGTGGCACAAGGTATTATCAGAGGCTCTGTGGGCTCATCGTATATCTCGTCATGGTGCTACAAAAGTTACTCCTTTTGAGCTAGTGTATGGACAAGAGGCTGTGTTACCCGTCGAGGTGAATTTAAATGCATATCAGCTCGCTAAGCAAAATGACTTGTCTGCCGTTATGTATCATGATTTGATGATGGATAATATTGAAGAGGTGACTGACAAAAGATTAACGGCTCTAAAGGAGATGGAAAAGGAAAAGGTCCGAGTTGCTAGAGCTTATAACAAGAAAGTGAAGATCAAGTCGTTCCAAGTTGGGGAATTGGTGTGGAAGACTATACTACCAATTGGAACAATAAGCAATAAGTTCGGCAAGTGGTCGTCTAGTTGGGAAGGTCCTTACAAAGTGATCAAGGTGATATTCGGAAATTCATATATGCTAGAGACGTTGCAAGGTGATCGTCTCCCAAGGGCAATTAACGAGAGGTATTTGAAAAAAAATACTTTCCAAATGTTTGGCAAGAAGCCTAAAAGCTCTCCAAGCAATGGCCGATACATGTATCGCCCTTAGAACAAATATGGCCGATGTATACATCGCCCTTAGTCACTAAACAGCCGTTGGGTTAAGTTTCGTTCCTGCTTAGTTATTTGTTTTCAGGTTCATATGCAGAGAATTCGCCTGAAAACAGGGGGCATATGTTTGCACCCGAATCTGTGCTGGCTGGCGAAACCGGCCTGGCCGGGTTTGTGACCCAGCTTGGCCGGGTTTGGCCCCTGCGCCAACTTTTGGCAGGCTGCCACGTGGCGCCCCGAGAGACCCCGTGAAAACCGGCTTGGCCGAGTTTGGACCCGGCTTGGCCGGGTTTGGCAGAGTCCGAGCCAATTAATAGATCTAATTGGTTTTTGGTAGTTTTTGGACATGGGAAACTTGGAGACTTGCCTAGATACGTGTTTTCTACTGGGATAAGACCACCCCCCTCTATATATACGGAGGATCATGGCCGATTGAGATCTTAACCATCCAATCGTCAAAACACATCTACCAAGTAGATTCTCGCGGTGGTTCATCTCTATCCTGCTGTTCGGCTCAACTCTCCACGAGTTTAGTCGGCGTTCTAGGTGATCTCCGCGATCCCTAGGGCAACCTCTACGTGCATCTCTCCGACGGATCTTTCCGAGGGGTGTTCGGGAGTTTCCGGCGAAGGACGGGCGCTACATCGACCACCAAACGTCCTCTGCTGCTGAAGACGGTCGTCCCGACGACCAGAAGACCGGAACCCTAGCTTCCTCGGCGAACCCGAGGAAACCAGCTCAGCCGACTATTAAAGTCGGCCAGGCCGGGTAGGCGGCTCGGCCGGGTTCTGAAACCGGCCCGGCCGGGTTTCGCGGGCATGCTGATCCGTGCTGTTTCGTTTTGTGCGCGACCGTGCGATCTAGCACCTTGCTGTGTGTTGTCCCGTTTCGGCGTTAACAGTTACATACAACAAAAATAGTTTGGCAAACACCAAGAATTTAAATGTTGTAGCCTAACTAACTGGGCTTCACACTATTCGGATATATTCTTGAAATCAGAAATGAAGCCGTCCCTGATAGACAATTCCTATAAGCAAAGAGGAAAGATCATTCTTTATGTTACCAAGAATTTGATCGGTAAAAAACCTGTCCTCAAATGTACCAGATCGATAATTTGACAACCATCTCAAAAAAAAAAAAAAAAAACTAACACATGCTTATCTTGTATCATCAGGAATTAATTTAGGGTAGTCATAAGTAGCATCCGCTGAACTATTGCGATTGCACAAACAAGAATATAGTACAAAAGTTTCACCTTGCTGTATAGAAGCTATTCTCACCATGTCAGTGTGATGAAATTTTAGTACAAATGCAATACATTTTTTTTCTCTACAACCCAACCTTGCATATAGAATTTTTAGCTTATTATTGAGCAACAAAATAGGTTGAACAATTAAATATGCATACTTCTAGGTCCAATTAAATATGTGCAATTCTAGCTCTTATCACCAGCTTGAGGAACAAAATTGTGGTTCCCATGGCTGCTCTTGCTGCCGTGAATTAAAGACACAAAATTTATAGATCAAGTTGTACATTTTTCTGTCCCTAATTGAATAGGTAACTTTAGCAGCTTGTACTTTTAGTTACCTTTATTTGTTGGTAGTCCAGTGGTGTTATATTTTTTAAAGTGCAGATTTGGTAGTCAATCATGGCAAGACATAGTTCAATCACCTTATATTCTTCTTGTGCTGCTCAAGTTCAACAATTGGCCTATTCATGTAACGGCTCTGAAATAAGCTGCAGCTTACAAATCGTACTGTTGGTACCATACTTGCCTTGAAAGCGGAAGCCTATTATTAGGAACAAAAAAAAAGAGAGAGTTTTGTAACTAACAATGTGTCATTACTCATTAGCATGCGAGCCAGTGCATGGACATATTTATTTGCATTTTTTAATGACAAAGGGAAAAGCTACGCATAACATGAGCCTAAGATTGGACTGTTAGGGCAAGCAGTATTATGATAAAACACCAAAAATCCGGAGCAACTAAAGATTATTTGCTACATAACAGAAGTATTCACAAATGAGAAACAAAAGGGACAAACCTGAACTGGTGGCCCCCATCATGCAGAAATAGACATAATTTTCAAATGTAACGGTGCAGTGAACTCACAAGTTTCTGAATCACAAAAAAAAAAAAATGAAATGAAAAAAAAGCATTGCATAACGCAGGCTGTCCCTTCCCCTGAAAGTCAGGCAATAAAGTAACATTCTAATATGCCCAAAGTTTCATAAACACACATGTTTGAATAATTGTGTATACCAGAAATTAAAGGACATGATCTTTTGAAAAAAATTAAAGGATCTAACATCCTTTTGTTTTGTCAAGCAACCAAACGAAATCGACTAATTGTAATGATACATTAGACAACAGATAAATTCACCATGCAGTTTATTCAACTCATGCAAAATCGATTAATGGTACAGAACAATTGGGACCTATACTATTAAAAACATGCTTAAAAAATATGTCCATTCTATATGACAATTAATTGGGTATATTTCCTTAGAAATGGCATCAATTCCAATTTATTTACCAATTAACGAGGGCTGTGAGCCCTCCAATCCATCTTTATATGCAGTCAGAACTTGAAACGCTCCTTGAAGGAGCCAGTTAACAAAGGAATTACTGAAAGGTTGTTGCAGCAAACCCTATACCCATGGTGACTTCAGATTGTGTTCCCAAAACATCGCAATTGCCTTAGTAAGCTCAGCATTGGCCATCTCATTCTCCCACGGTCTGCAAGAATGGACATCATGCTTTGTCAAACTAACTTGGATAAGTGGGTCCCCAATAAATTTATGACCTTTTCATTGATAATTGAAACAAGACAATACAGTAAATCCCTTGCAATACATACAGTTCAGCATATATCAGATCTACTCATCTGCAATGTGACCAACATGGTTTTCTAATCAGAACAGGCACAGCCCTAAATACAAATAATCAATACTCACTGACCCAGTTTCACCTTTGATGATTAGATGCACAATTTGCTATCTCTACTGGCACACCGCTGGTTGTCACTTGCTGCAGTCTGCATCGTCGAGGTGTCACTCAAAGATAATAAAGTAATCAATGAATAACTGATTAGCAAGTAGCAACGGAGTAACAGACGCAAGGCAAGCTGCACTCCGAGACACAGATAATACTCCAATGGAGTAGCCACTGCAGGCTGCAGCGTTGCCTAGCCGGAGGCACCTGCACTAAATGAAAAGAAGTGGAATACACAGTTCAGTCCCTAATATAGAACCATTAGGTATTCAATAATCGGTACAGTCCAGAAATAATAAAAACCATAGAAATAAAATTATTACAATTCATCATGGAGCAAAACTGCACAAGGGCGTTGATGCACACATCGCAACACCACAAGACTGCGCAATGATTTAGCACAGGGCAGAGGTGTTTCCCTAAAAATCCTATCAAGTATGATTACAATTATACTATATATCTAACTAGGTCAAATTGAATCCAACGGGTATTGCCGGCGCTTACCCCTGCTTTCCGGGATGGTCAGTTCCAGACCATGAGGTTCGTCGACCCGTCGGCTAGTGTCTCCAACGTAACCTCGCCACGAAACCTTGCAGAAGATTGAGACTTGAATTGGGCGGCGGCACAAGAGGTAGAGACAAAGGGTGAGGGGATCGAAATTAAAGTTAGGCACGGACGTGGGGCGGTGGGTGTGGTTCTTGCGCCAGGCTGGCCGGCGCCGTGCAGGCTGCCTCCCCCCGTCCCCGGTAACGGCAGTTCTGCCAGGCTTTGCGCTCGATCTCCTGGCACGGCTTGGTTGGCTTGGTTGGCTTGGTCGGGGGCAGGATAACTAGCACGGCCCATGATTTGGGCGTTGATTTTGGCGTGATGGATTTCGAATGATCTGGGCGATGATTTTGGATCTGTATTCTGTAGGAAGGTGGAGGTGGGAGGGGAAAAATGAGTGACGATGTTTGATCCAAAGGATCTAGACCCTTGGATCTGAGTGAGTAAGAGATTAGAGGGTAAGAATGCATTAGGAGCATTAGATTAAACAGAGTTGGTTTTGTGGGTACACTTTTTGAGGTGCGTTTAGTGAAGATTAGGAGAGAGATAGACTGTAGAAAAGATTTGGTAGAGTGCACGTAGAATAATTCTAACTGGTAATCTTTATATTAGTAGAGATAGAGATTGATTTTCCATTCAAATTTTCTGGATTGATGGTCTGGGGCTACCTAAACCCCAACCCCCACCCAAAGCCCACATGAATCCTTGGGCCAGGCCGGCAAACAGCCCGCTGCATCCCACAATCGTGAAACTTGGATGGAAATGGAACAATGGTTTTTTTTCCCTTTTTTTCTCCAGATAGTTGTCCTAGTACTCTCTCTGTCCTTTAAAGACTATCGTTTTAAACTTTTCAGACATCATGTTTGACGATTCGTCTTATTTAAAAATTTTATATAAATATCATTTATCTTATTATGATTTATTATATCATTAGAAACACTTTAATAATTATTTATTGATTTTATATTTTATATAAAATTTTTGAATAAAATGAAAAATCTCAAACCACAGCAACGGAGGGAGGGAGGGAGTACGTTGGATTGGACTTGGACCCTGCAAGGCGTCGCCGTCGCTGCCAAAATCGCTGCCACGTCGGTCCGAACCAAATCCAACACCTCTCGCCCCCTTCCCCATCGCACCCTATCCTCCTCCCCAGTCCCCACAAGTCCACCACCCTCTGCCCGCCTCCCGCCTCCGACCACCGCAACGGCGAACTCGGCGGGCCGCTCGGCGCTGCACGCCAAGCCGGGGATGGCCGCTGCGCTCGCGAGCTCGCCGCTTCTTCACCTAACCACCTCCCGCCTCCGCCTCCCCAGGCCACGGGCCTCGGCTTCCAGTTCCGCTCCAGGCTGCTCGACCGGCGGCGTGTGCTTGGGATGGAGGCTGACGGTCGGATGGAGGGCCGTGAGGCGGTGTGACCGGCTTCGATGCTTCTCCACCGACGGCGGCGGCGGGGAGGAGGGGGAGAAGCATGGCGAGGAGGAGGCCTCGGCGACGGCGGCGGCCCCGGCCCCAGCGGAGCCACCACAGGTGGGCGCCGCGGACGAGCTGGCGTCTGAGCGGAGCCGGTCGGGGAGCTTTTCGTCCTCATCCTCGTCGTCCGGGTAACACTCAAATGCACGATTGATCAACCTTTGCAATGAAGGAATAGTTCAGGGTTTTGCTTGTTAATTTGTTTCTGTTAGGAGGCATTGTGCCATTGTTCATTTCGATGGGTAATGTAGCGAGGGAAGTATCCATGGGCGTTGGGTTAGAAGGGGAATAGATGGCTTCTAGAGAGTTTTGTCTGGGTGTAGGCGTGTAGCTTTGTGGAATGAGCTGATTTTACACAATTAGAGACATGTGGGTAACGTACTGGTCATCTGCTAACTGTTGATCTTCACATGGAACTCTCGTATATGCTGTGTGTACTAGTTGCTGGTAAGCTGTATATTAGAGATTTAGAGAGTGAATAATAGTACTAGCGTATAGGGCATGTTTGAATTTGTTGCCCGCGGAAGCCCATCCTCATTTTGGTGGTTGATCGCGGGGAAGGATCCCATTATGACAGCTGAGATTTGGCTTGCCCTGTTTCCCGTGCCCATGCCACATTCATTTTTAGCCCAAGCGAGGCCAATTCCTCCGCCAATCTTTGGCCAGCCAACGGTTTGGCATGGCCTACACGTAGCAGCATCCTAATGTGCCCATAACATGTGACAATCCAGACATAATTAATCCCAATATGCATCTTTGCATTTTCAATGATCTGTTGTTTTTCAATTGATATGGCATGTTTAGCATTCAGTTTTGACATATGGGTGAGAAGGAACCACAGTGTGCTTGTTCCCATGGTTAGGGATCACAGTAAAATGCTATAGTGAAAAATACTCTTGCACTTCACTTTGGGTTGTATAAATTATACCCAAACGTTAGATCTTGCCGTGTCTTTCTGTTATCTGACAATGCTGTACAGCTACCCGTGTTTTATCCTTTACTTGCTGCCAGATCCAATTGTGCTTTTATGTAGTTAAACCTGTTGTAGCTCTTTTTTTTTCTTTTGAAATTATTAGGCTAATTCTTTGTCTCTTTGGTTTTGTCTTCAGCGTGACTAGGGCTCCTGTAGGGTTTCAACTCTAGCCTACCCAATTTGCTTGGGACT
This sequence comes from Eremochloa ophiuroides, assembly GCA_038502445.1. NCBI lineage: Eukaryota > Viridiplantae > Streptophyta > Magnoliopsida > Poales > Poaceae > Eremochloa > Eremochloa ophiuroides. Next base: position 6,119,011 of record JAHLJS010000002.1, read on the forward strand.
GAAAGGCTTTGTTGTTGTTGTTTGGTTGGATACTTCTTTATCTCTAAACCTGTTCTGCTACATTTTTCTTTGACCAGACTCCTGGTGTATCAAGCGAGCCACCACTGTTGAGTTTTAGTGTTGATAATATCGATACAGTTAAACTGCTGGAACTTCTAGGCCCGGAAAAGGTTGATCCAGTTGATGTCAAGGCAATTAAGGAAAAACTCTTTGGCTATACGACATTCTGGTTGACAAAAGAAGAACCCTTTGGTGATCTCGGTGAAGGAGTTCTTTTCATTGGGAATCTCCGTGGGAAGAGGGAGGAAATCTTTGCAAAACTTCAGCGGCAACTACGTGAACTTACTGGTGACAAATACAATCTTTTTATGGTGGAGGAACCTAATTCAGAAGGGGATGACCCACGTGGGGGACCACGTGTTAGTTTTGGTTTGCTTAGGAAGGAAGTTTCTGAGCCTGGACCTACTACCCTATGGCAGTATGTCATTTCTCTGTTACTTTTCCTTCTCACTATGTTCTCCTGTGTTGAGCTAGGAATTGCATCAAAGGTATGCTTATCTTACTCTTCGTCTATTGTATATTACTCCATCTTAGTGCACATCAGCATCAAGTTGCTTATGCATATTAGTTTTATGCAGATTAGCAGTCTTCCACCAGAAATTGTTTCATATTTCACTGATCCAAATGCTACCGGACCCCCTCCTGATATGCAACTTCTGCTCCCATTTGTGGAATCAGCTTTGCCAGTGGCTTATGGAGTCTTGGCTATCCAACTATTTCATGTAATTTGTACCTTAAATATGTTGAGCATCTGTTTGTCCATTAGTTTCTATTCGTTTATTAGTTATTTTTAACCTGTAAAGAAGCTATGTGAAAGCATAAGACCTTTTCTATCAGTTCAATGTACCATGTTTGCTCCGATTTGTCATTAATAGTGTTTTTTAGTGAAATTGACTTTACAGGTTTTATTTGTCTTGGATTAGTGAATTGCCTTATTCAGAGTTTTTTTTTTTCAACTAGTTCCAATGTTGAAAGCATTCTTTCATAGAGGTCTTTAACTCTTTATACCAAACTCAATTTTGATAGTGTTTTCTTCCAAAGGACTTTGTATTGCTTATAGCCTTACAAGGGATTATTTTGAAGCACACCATAAGAACAATAACCTGCATGTAAACAAATTGGACTTTGGCCAATGATCCTTTAATCTTATGAAAATTTCTGTGGCTGTTATAACTGCTTTTTTATGTGGCCTCTTCTTTTGGTATGTTTTAATTCTACCTAATATGTCGCCGTTCTGCATGCAGGAAATTGGACATTTTTTGGCAGCATTTCCAAAAAATGTGAAACTAGGCATTCCTTTCTTCATTCCGAATTTCACCCTTGGAACTTTTGGTGCAATTACTCAGGTTAGTATTTTCTTAAAGGAAGTCAAATCTATGGGACTATGGGAATTTCTTGGACAGCCAGACTTGAATGTACCTGCTGCTGCCTTCTTATTTCTAGATAGATATTGATCAGTAGCATATGCTGTGATTGCATCTTGATATGGCCGTGTACTTTAATGTTTTCTTCTATGTTAGCTGATTTAAAAGCTACGAATGTACAGCCTACAACATAAGCTATAGCATACCTCTTTTTCAAAATGTCTCTGGTTGCCTTTATATAGGTCACCAAATACAATTAAATAATTCGAATGATGCTTACTGTCTTCAATTGTCAGAGGTATGCTATGCAGTTTCATTGCCAAGATAGTAATCGATCTTTTTTGGCCTTATCAGGCTAATTTCTGCACATTTCTGGCTGTGCATTGAACAGAAGACTGATACATGATGCATACCTTTTTTCTTGGATATTTTCTTACTTTTTATATTTATACTCATGTAGTTCAAGTCCATTCTTCCGGATCGAAAGACAATGTTTGACATATCAATGGCTGGTCCTGTGGCTGGAGCTGCACTTTCCTTTTCAATGTTCTTTGTAGGCTTATTACTCTCTTCAAATCCTGTTGGGGCAAGTGATTTAGTGGAAGTACCTAGCCAACTGTTCCAGGGTTCATTGTTACTTGGACTTATTAGTAGAGCAACACTTGGATACAGGTATCTGATACTTGATATTTTGAACTCAGGTTCATTTCGAATCTGTACTGGTCATTAGTCTTTTTTTTTTCTCCCAGTTCTGTTTGTCATATATTCAACACTTCAATTTCCAGTCACAACGCGCTCACCGGAGCAGTTCAAGAGGAAATCAATCAATCATTTTAACTTATACTAGATGACGCTATGGGAAGCGTGCGGTCAAACTTTCTCAACTTTGACTAGATTTATAGAAAATATGTGCAATATTTTTATTTTCGAATAAATTTGTTAAAAAACTAGATTTAAATATCTTTCCAATGATACTACTTGTGTACGCTCGATATGAATATTTTTTAATATAAAATTAGTCAAAGTTGAAAAAAGTTGACTTCTCGGGAAGCGAGAATGACATCTATTTTGGGACGGAGGGAGTACATATGAATAATGATATGTTATGGGATTCTTATGCTTATGGACCACCATTGTGGATTATACACCAACTTAGAAGTCTTAGACACAAATGACACTTATTCTATAGCAACTCCTGTTTGTATAGTTTCTGAGCACATTAGTCTGACCATGGTCTGTGGCATGATTTGAAATTATCTACTTGGTTGTTTCTGATGAACTTATATTTACTTCCAGTGCTATGCATGCTGCTACAGTTTCGATCCACCCTCTTGTGATTGCAGGCTGGTAAAGTATTGTTCCCTAAACCCTCAAGCCCCTGCAACCAAACAAGTGTTACTTTTCTAATTCTTGCAAATTTTTAGGTGTGGTTTAACTACTACTGCATTTAATATGCTTCCTGTTGGATGTCTTGATGGTGGAAGAGCATTACAGGTAAAAGTTCATGTTAAGTTCTGATTAATAAAGTCAGGATATCAAACAACCACAATACCAGATCTTGAGTTTCTGGACATGCTTTTCTTTCACCTGTTATGCTAAGTTTCTAGGTAACGTGCCTTGTAATCCCATAAACAAGTTTAGACTAATGCCTGATGATGAAGTAATTATACTTATCTTTCACAAAAATATGTTTTGTAACTTTTGGCTGCTTGTGTATCCAAGAAATCATTACTGAAATATTACTATTTCTCTAGAATACATATTGTTTTCATATGATATTGTTAGTTATCACCAAACATTATTATATTATTAGTTTATTACTATGGTCCAGGAGTCTGGACATGTTTATGCTGTTAGGGTATTGCAGATGCTGTTAGGGTATTGCAGATGCTTTTCCTGTGCCACTACATGAGTATGCTGTTAGGGTATTGCAGATGCTTTTCCTGTGCCACTCCGTTATAGTGTGTCATGATAGGCTCTGGTAGTTATTTGGATTGTAGTTCCATGAGAACAATTACGCAGTCGAAAATCTCATCTCATTCTGTAAGAGTATATTCAATGTGAGGATTAAGTTTTTGCAGCCTCCCTTGAAGTTTTTAACCCAAACCACGGCTTGTATATAACTCCTCAACTCCATGACTATTTAGCAGCAAAACAGTGAACTTTTTCACCAAACAATGTGTTTTGAGCCCACTTACATATTCAACAGGGTGCTTTTGGCAAGGATGCTTTGTTTGGATTCGGCCTCACAACATACTCGTTGCTTGGACTAGGAGTGGTAAGTTGCTCCATCTTGTGCTTCGTGTTTCTGTTGCCACAGCTTGGTTTCCAACCTTTTCAGAAGTGATTTCATCCATATGCCATGCACATAATAACTCGAAGATATGGTTGATGAATGCCTACTTTTATCCCAAATATTTTGTTATATAGGAAGTCGAGCCTTTCTTAATCTTCGTAGTACATCAGATAACATTATTGTTTTCCCTTTTCATCTATGATTCTTCGCCTGGGCGACACAGGCGCCGCCGCCGGCAGGCCCTCCCTCCCTCCCCCCACCCCGTACTTCCTCACCGCCGCCGGAGCGTGCTGCCGAGGCCGTGCAGCCGCAAGGATGGTGGCGGCGGAGCCCTCTTTCCATTTCCCTCCCTCCCACTCCCGTGTTTGTCTCCTCTGGCGTGGTGGATGCTTGCTCGAGCGGCCACCGCTCAGATCCTTGGCACCGGCGACCGGACCCGGCGTTCCCTCTCCTCCGGCGGCCAGATCTGGCCCTCCCCCTCTTCCCCTCGTGGGTGCGGCGCCGGGGGCAGCGGCGGCCGTCGCGGTGTTGCTGCGGCTTAGCGCGGCAGGTGGTGGTGTGCGGAGGCGGGGTGGTGGCCGCGGTGCTGCTGCAGCTTGGGCGCCGTTTCAGCGGCCGAGCGGCGCAGCGGCTGGTGTCTTCCTGGCGGCGGCGCTTAAGGATGGCAACGGGTCGGATTCGGATCGGATGTAGTCTTTGGGCACCCAAAACCGAAACCCGTACTTAAAACCCGAACCCGAAACTGAAACCGATTCGGGTGAAAATCTATCCCGAAACCGAAACCCGCGGATACCCGAAACCCGACGATTAACCGAAACCCGAAACCCGCCGCTATATAGCAATAAGAAAAATAATAAAGAATTTTTAGCAACATATGTTTGATATATATTATGTATTCAAATGTCTAAACAAGGGATAATAAACAACACATAATTTCATTATTCAATTTAGAACAAATTTATAACTTATATAAATAATTTACTAATAAAAATAAATAAGATTTTATTCAAAATGTTATATTTCAGATATCCACTGAATATCCGCGGGTGAAAACCGAAATCCGAAACCGAACCCGAAAACCGTGGGCGAAAAATTAGACCCGAACTCGAACCTGCTGGAACCGAAACCCGCGGATATCCGCTCCGAACCCGAACCACTGCCATCCTTAGCGGCGCTGCCCCCTGGATCTGGCCCTCCTACGACTGGGGGCTTTCGGCGGTGGCGGGCGCGGCCGTGGATCTGTTCGAGCTTGTCCGCCTCCTCCCTTCCTTGGCCTCGGCAAGCCCGGTGGTTCTGGAGGCTGAGTGGGGCCGGCGTTTGCCCGACGGCAGTGTCTTTGGTCAGCAGGCTGTTCCATTGCTCATGTGTGCGGTTGTAGGCGTGAGATGCTGGCCGCTATTCAGTCTTCAAATTTGGATCTTGCTGGGCGCTGGCATGATGTCGTTGGAGAGGATTGGTTGCTAGGCGAAAGCCTTCATCTTGCTGTTGGGCAGATGACGATGATGTCTTCGAGAGCTTTCTGCTTGGAGGCGTCTATCGATGCACCTCCTCTTTCGATGTGGAACTTACAGGTTTAATTACTGTCCACTTTGGACGGACGATGGTGGCGTGCCTACGTCGTGTTCCTCGGGACAACTCACACCATTATCACTTCTTGAGGGCGTTGTCTTTGTAGTTCCTGATGCGGTTTCCAGTTTGGTAGCTTTGTTTGGTCATCTTAGTTTCTAAGCAAACATGGATGCGAATGATTGCTATAGTTCAAGATCAAATTTTGAAGCCTGGTATGAAGAGTTTCTAAGTAAACTAGGAGGCAGAGGATTGCTACCGCGCAAGGCATAGAAGTTGGAAGCTTTTTTTTTCTAACTCTCTTAGTCTTTGTACTTTCTGTTTTTGTATACCTCTTTTGAGGTTTTGAGTCTGAAGACTTGTAAACTTTGACTGTGTATGTCCACTTGTGGATGTAGAGGCCAGATTTCTATCCATTATCTAAAAAAAATCTATGATTCGTCGCTTTCAACCTGGTCTTTTGTGCAACTATGCTTCAGTAATGTTACATCCAACTCTAATGTTCTTTCTTTTGTTTTTTCTAGCTTGGAGGACCACTGTCTCTACCTTGGGGTTTGTACGTGCTAATATGTCAGGTAAAATGGACAACAAATGGATACTTCAGATATCCACTAAGACAAATTTTATTTATTTCGTGTCTTCTTGTTTCCTACAGAGAACACCTGAGAAACCATGTTTGAACGACGTAAGCGATGTTGGAAGTTGGAGGAGGGCGGCCTTGATAGCTTCAGTGTTTCTTGTTGTTTTGACTCTCATTCCGCTGTGGGATGAACTCGCGGAGGAACTAGGTGTAGGGCTTGTTACTTCTTTCTGAGATACGGTGCTTACCTATAGAATTAGGCCGTGATGTAACTCAATTTTGTATTGAAATGTAGCGTCCCATAGTGGAACTGTCGTAAAGGCATATGATGTTTTTGGATCAAGTGAGCAATGATATCACCAATGTGAGTGTAATGGAATTGTGTCAGGTATAGGCGCCAACGATTACCAGTTATTACATAGAGTAAAATACGCTGTGGGTTCTTAAACTTTTGTCCACTTCTCGTTTAGGTCTATGAATTTTTTTTTCTCATTTGGGTCTATGGACTTTTCTTCACTTTTCATTTAGGTCCAGGTGCTTTTTCTTCGCTCATCTGAGTCCATAAACTTTTTTCTACTTCTCATCTAGGTCTATAGCAGGCTACATAGGACTTTGCTTCCTATGTGGCCGTTGATGTGGCACTAAAATGTGACACGTTTTATTTTAAAATTTTTATTATAGTTGTACATCTATGTGTTTCTATGTTTAATTCATAATAAATAGTTGGTGTACCAAACATTTAATTTGAAGTTGAGATTTTTATTGTGATGGATAATAACAAAACATGGCTAGTATAAAAATATTACATACCTAAAATTAGTAAATTAATTACTACAATAAAAACAAGATTTAATTGCAACAAAACATGTGATGTAAAGATAAATCTAAAGCTCAGGAGCACAAGAGCTGTAGTTATGAATTAAACACAGGAGTACATAGGTTTCCATAGATCTACAGCTACATCAAAAACTTTAAATTAAAGCATAGATCTATTCATGTTAAGTCTAACAAAATTAGATTTTTCTTTTTACGATTTTTTGTGATTCTATACAATTTTTCAAGGTTTCAGCCAGTTTATGAAATTAAAAAAAGAGCACGTGGTGCCACATCAGCGGCCACGTAGACAACAGAGTCCTATGTAGTCTGCTATGGACATAAATGAGAAGTGGAGAAAAGTTTATGGACCCAGATAAGCGAAGAAAAAGTATCTCGACCTAGATGAGAAGTGGAGAAAAGTTCATGGACCCAGATGAGCGAAAAAAAAGTTCATAGACCTAGATGAGAAGTGGACAAAAGTTTAAAGACCCATCGCGCATTTTACTCTATTACATACATATACGGTCACTCAAACAATTTAAAAACATAGATACATGAAGCAAGCATGAACACCAGAAGCGTCTTGCATAGGCATGAAGTCACTGGAAGTGCCTTGCCTCCTATTACTATAGAAGGAAAACGATTAAATGTTCTAATATAAATCTATGTAAATGTGAATGTGATTATGTGAATATCAATGTCAAGTTAGGACTTGAAATCCGTCTAGGCAGGTTATGTTGAATTAGATGTACCACCTGATCAAATTTTACTCTAGGACGCGGAGAGATCTGTTACTGTAACATGGTTTTTAGACTAACATAAAGCTAGGTGATAGTTGACATGAACTTCATGTATTTTCTTTTGTTCTAGCTGTGATGAGCTGATACATTGCTCTAGCACCAAGCACGCTACGTCAGTCAGGTTTGAAAACACTGTTTTAAAAGGTTTATAACACACACATGGATCCATAAGACAAATAAGCCATTCCAAATTAAATTTGTCACCTCTCAGAGACTCTTCTTCATTCCATTTTCCATTGCAGAAGATAGATTTATTTAGATTTAACAAACATAAACCCTAAAAGAATCTACAAATAATTTATAAGTTATACATGATCTAAAAAGTATGAAATTTTTACTATAATTCAAACATAAAATAATTAGGTCATTATACAAATTTCACCACAAATGAACCATAAAAGCTGTAATTATAAATTATTCTAATTAATTATAGAAAAGTATATACGTTCACTTGTAAATTTATCCACGTGGAGTACAACAAAATTTGATTTTTTTCATTTTATGATTTTTTTGATTTGCTATGATTTTTTTCAAAGATTTAGCCGAAATAAATAAAAAAGATAAAGATAAAATCGCTTTCAAAACTGTATATTCGGATAATACACGGTTTCAAAAATTAAGAGAGGTGATATATCCGATTCTACGGTCAAAAATGAAAAGCGAACATTCGCAGAAGTTAAAAGAGAAAAAGTTGAATTTTTTTTTTTCATTCCATTACTATTCCACCCTGGCAAGTCTCCCAGTTTCCACTCTCTTCCGGTCTTCCTTCCACCCCGTTGTCTCGGCTGTAGGAGTACGATACAGGCAGGGCCTAACCACCTCGCAACCCCCAATCCCCAATCCCGTCCGCTTTCTTCCCCGTCCCCGAGCTCTCGCCGAGGAGCCTCTCGCTCCCAAACCCTAGCCTCTCCTTCCGTCGCCCCTTCCCTATCCTCCCCTCCCCTCCGCTCCCCTCCCCATGGAGGACGAGGACGCCGGCCCCGGAGGCGGGGGCGAGGCCTCCCCACCGCACCAAGCCGCGGCGTCGGTCGACCGGGTGCGGGACATGGCGGCGTCCCCGACAAGCTCGCGCTCCGTTACGCAGACGGTGAATGGATCCCACCGCTTCGTGATCCAGGGCTACTCGCTCGCCAAGGGCATGGGCGTGGGGAAGCACATCGCCAGCGAGACCTTCACCGTGGGCGGCTACCAGTGGGCGATCTACTTCTACCCCGACGGGAAGAATCCCGAGGACAACAATGGCTACGTCTCCGTCTTCATCGCGCTCGCGTCCGACGGCACCGACGTGCGCGCGCTCTTCGAGCTCACGCTCCTCGATCAGAGCGGCAAGGGCAAGCACAAGGTGCACTCGCACTTCGAGCGCTCCCTAGAGTCCGGGCCATACACCCTCAAGTACCGCGGATCCATGTGGTAATGACCTAGGAGTTTTGTCTCCTTATCTCTTGCCGCCCTTAAGTAGCTTGCGTTGAGTAATGAGCTCTATTTAGTGGCTAGATTGGTTATAGGGTACCAGCACAAATTTTTTTGATTTGAAACTACTTGGTGGTTGTTGGGAGATATTTTTAGTGATTAGTCTACATTATAGTGCATATAGTTGTTTCCTCATAACCTGGTGCCTGATTTGAGTTTAGTTGATTTGGATGTGTTTGTATTGCTCCAGCCTTTTATGTGGCCTGTGAGTTTGACAATAAACGCAGTGTGACAAAATTGGTGATCTATAGTACCTAGATGTGATTAAGTTTGTGCTGTGGGCCTGTGGTTCCTATTGTGTGCTACAAATTTGATCACGCAGATGCCTGCGATGACTTGTTTATTACTGTCTAATTCAGTTGCTTCCCTGTTTGCATTAATAACTAATTTTCCTCTGCTCAACCCATAGAGCTGTAACTGCATAATGAGGTCATCCAAAAATTTGATATGTGACATCACTTCATCAATCAAAAATTCAAAATCCGTTTTGGAGTGGCATTTGTTTGAATTCTTATCTCTCTCGGGTTATTAATGAATGACGTGACCAGATGTAGTATTAATAAATTAATGTTCCCATGAAGAAACAGTACCATGTTTCTAACAGACCTATCATTATTTCTGCTCTATGCTAATAGTATTTATCCAGTGTGGATATTTAGTTCAGTTTTCAGGTTTATAGTTACAATGGAATATACTAAAATTTTTTGGAGATATCTATCTCTTTCTCAGTATTTGCTTCGGATGGTTGATTAGTGTCACAAATGAGATCTCCTAAAGTAGTGCATTAGGTTCAGTTTCCACGTCAATTAGAATTTCTAGATAAGCTAAATGTTGTATCTCGGATCCAATAAATTGATGGGAAGGTGGTGGGGACTAGAGAATCTGTAACCTATATACTTACATGTGGGCTTGAAAAACAGGAACTTTGTGTGCACGCTGTCTGTTAGAGTAACTTCATGTTGGTTATCTCGGTCTCTCATCCTATTGTAAACAGTTGTCCAGGCCCTCACAAAGGTGCAGCTGTGCAAGTATATTAATAGTGTCCCTTTCTGGCAGCTCGTATATGCCCAAGTAATTCATAAATAGTACACAAACATATATCTTCCAGATTGTTTAATTTTTTTTATAAAATGTGCCTGCCTGTTTGATTTTACTTTACTCCCTGCATTTGACCAAGTTTGTTTCTGAAAAGCACCCTTATTTGATTGTCCTGATTTAAATTTTCAGGGGCTATAAAAGGTTCTTTCGTCGTAATATTCTTGAGCAATCAGATTTTCTTAAAGATGATTGCTTGAAGATAAACTGTACTGTGGGTGTTGTGGTATCAACTATGGATTATTCCAGGCCACATTCAATACAGGTTCCAGAGTCTGACATAGGCTACCATTTCGGAACACTTTTGGACACTCAGGAAGGTGTAGATGTCATTTTTAGTGTAGCAGGAGAGAAGTTTCATGCCCATAAGTTGGTATTGGCTGCCCGGTCACCCTTTTTTAGATCTGAATTTTTTGATGATGAATCCGGTGAAGTGAAGAACGGAACTGACACGAAGGATGAAATCAAAGAGATCGTCATTGATGACATGGATCCTGTAGTGTTCAAGGTACATCTCTATATTTTGGTGTTTATCTCATCATCTATTTCCCTGTTGAGTGTTGAACAAACTTGGGACTTCATTTTCATCTGTGCAAATATTCCATGTTGCAGGCTGTGCTTCATTTTATCTACAGGGACAATCTTGTTGATGATGATGAGTTGTCTGCATCAAGCTCTGACTGCTCTATCTTTGATAGTTTAGCTGGGAAGTTAATGGCTGCAGCAGACAAGTATGAGTTGCCAAGGCTAAGATTGTTGTGTGAATCTTACTTGTGCAAGCATATTTCTGTAAACTCTGTGGCAACTACTCTAGCATTGGCTGATCGCCACCGTGCTATGGAGCTTAAATCTGTTTGCCTAAAATTTGCTGCCGAAAACCTTTCAGGTAATAATACTTGACATGAAATCTGTTTAACCTTCACATGTTTGTAGATACTCAGGGTTGACATCTTTTGGCATAATTTTGACCTGTCATTTATAGCTTACTTCCTCTGTCCATATGATCATGCAACTATGGGAACTGTGCCAGTTAAAGTAATTCAAATTTGACCAAGTTTACCAGATATAATATTAATATTTATATTTTTAAATAAATTTATTATAAAATATATTTCATAACTAATCTAATGATACTTATTTTGTATATTGAATGTTAATACTTATTTATATATAAATTTAGTCAAAGTTAAAACGATTGGATTTCTCGAAAAGCGAGAATTGCATGTTATTCTGTATGGAGGGAGTATTAGACAATAAATAGAAGGCTCTGGGATGCATAGTTTTTATTCTATGCATGGGCCAAGTTGCCAAGAAGACTTGTTAGACATTAGGCAATTCCACTTTGATGGATGATTTACTCAGACTTAGCATGACTAGGGGCTTGCATGCTGGCGAAATGTCTGCAGTGTGTTCTCGTTGCATAGTAATATGACTGCTTTGTTATTCTTAGCATAGCTGTGAAACTTGATAAATAGTATTGTGCCAAAATAATACTGGTGGTTATGGTTACTGGATTATGAATGATGATAACTCTCTGAATTTAAGTCATTTCTTGCTTCTGTTTGGACCATTATTTTACCGTGCACTTCCTCTTTACTTCTATCAGTAAATTGTGTACCTATATTTTAGCTCGATCAGTATGTTGTGTACCATATTTTACCTTTCGCCCGTTTGTTGCTTGGGGTGCCCAAATAAGAAGGTTGAACTGTATTATAACATTCCAGATGCCCTTATGTATCTGCAGCTGTGATCCGAACCGAGGGTTTCTACTATCTCAAAGACAACTGCATATCTCTGCAGTCAGAGATACTACGGACGGTTGCCGGGTGTGAGGAGCCATGTAGCAGCGGCGTGAAAAGCCAGAGCGTGTGGGCCCAGCTCTCTGACGGCGGCGACACCAGCGGGCGCAGGGTGAGGCCAAGGGTCTGAGACGCTACCCCCGCAAGCACTGACCTTTGTAATCAAAAATTGCTGTAGTGTAAATGAGGACAGCTATTACAATTGTAATTTGGGACAACGCTTGCAAATTGCAATAACATGATCGGCATGTGAACTAGTCCAATTGTAATTTGGGTGGTTCTAACATTTTTCCTGTTCAGACGTGTTATCTTTTGATGAGTCTCGCACTCTCAGGCTGTGTTGTTTCTTAACCAAGCGTAGTGACTTCTGATCATGCCGTCATCAACGTCCACGACCCGAGTCGAGGATGGTTTAAAAAGACAGTAGGTGTTCACAAGTTGGTATAAAGCTACACCGGCAAGACACTCCCTGATACAATGCGACAGCGATGGTCCTCTACTCCGCTCCGCGGGTGGCAACCCATGCCTTGAGGTTTTGCTCAACCAAATGTCGCCACCAGGAACTCCTTGTAAATGCTCATGAACTTGGCCACGAAAGCTGTACAGGGGAAGAGGTTTATAATTATCGCTTCAATATTAATAATCATTACGACTCAGACACGCACATACTAAAGGCAAATAGGAAACAATCTACAGCTGAGGTCATACAAAACTAAACAAATCCGTAATTGCAAAAGCATGCTTTGGCTATCTAGAACAGCGTGGGCATTCATATACAGGTACCAAATGATTTTGTTCCAGAACAAAAAGATTGCATAGGATACACATACAGGCTAACAAGCATTAATGGAAGCAATTAAGAAAGTACCTTCTAGATGAAAAATAGCCTTTGATCCGAGGCGCATCTTGTGCTCCTGCAAACATAAGGCCTTACAAGTTAGAAATGGCAAGAATAGGACCACCTTAAATCAGCTTAAATATGCCATGCACCAATGATTTCTGTTCTTTGACAATCCGAGGGTGCAATGAACTAAATTAACAGTGAAATATTATTTTCAGTTGTTTGCTCACATAATGTGCGGCCCAGTGACAGACTTCATGTTTCAGATCATCATCTAACTTCCTCAGTAATTCTGCCAACAACTTCTGCAGTGGTCAAGAGTGAAAGTTCAGCATTGATGGTGAGAATGGGAATGAAGGAATGAAATAAAGCACTCAAGAAGCATTAAGTCACCTTCAAAATACTTTCAGGTGGGATACAATTGACGAGTAATTCATAGAATTTCTGTCGTACAGCAAAAGCCTGAAATGTTCAGAGTCCAAACCAGAAAAAAAATGTCACTTGCATAAATCGTGATATTAAAACAAAATCTCAACAAGTCCAGTGCAGAAGCTGCACTTATTGGAAAGGATAACTTTCTCAAATCTATATTATGTGTCACAAGAGATATTCAAATTTGTAAAACTAAGAATGTAAAGACCAGTAAAAACATCATGGTAGGCTGCTTTCAATCAGTAATAGAAATATCGTATGACTAGATTAGATTTTAAGCAGACATCTTTCCCCACGTAGGTGCAGGCTACATGACAAATACTGACAGGAATCAGGAAGCATGAAAAGTTGATGTAACTCAAGGAAAACATAGACAAAATCACCAAAATAGGGTCTAAACCTAGTTCAGTTGGCTGAGGGTGTGAATGTATGCCTAGACCACACAAGTTCAAGTCCTCACAAATTTGGGTGGCTAGTTTAATCTTAACATAAAGCCACCTAGTTCTTCCTAATAACCATAGAACAAAATGATTACATATAGCACTGGATGCACAATGCATCAAAACAGATGTTCAGGAAATAGTGTCATTATATCAGTAGTTCAGTACCAAAAGCACAATGATATTGAGCTATAAGAGCATCCACAAATATAGCAAGGCTCGGTATTTTTAACACTTACACTGAACTACATGAACTATCAGTTACAAATTCCAAAGAGAATTTGCCAAAACAGATACAAATTCGAGCTTTCCTGTTTAGAGAAACATGCATTGTAGCCAGGTCTAGGCATACGCTCACTGTATTCCAGTCACTGACATGTCTTAATGTTCAACAAACATAGGCATACGAAAACCTAGTACAAGTAAAGCAATACTGCAGCTGGACCCATGTTTAAATTTTAAGATGAATAAAAGCATGCAAAAAATTATAAGGCTTAAGTGCTTCATCTAAAAGAGTTCAAACCTTTTAGGGCTTTGTTCTGTCAGTACATCAGTTGCTATTTCAGACACATATTGCTCCCAATCAAGAGGAGGCGCCACTTGATTTGATGTAAATGGATATCTGAAAGCCAACGGAAAAAGAATATGACAGTAGTAGTCAGTGTTGGCAGGAGGTAAAGATTAACTTAACTGTAAGTGGAGGTGTGGCAAATCAGTAAAATACTGGATAAAAAATAAGAACAAAAGCTTACTGCTGCACTTTGCAAGTCTCAAAAAACAGTATTGCCCGTCTAAGATTACGGTTTGATTGTGCTGCGATACGAGCAGCAAATCAGCTGGAAGATGCAGATTTTCTTTCTTCCCAATGAACTCTAGAACTTCGACAATCTGGGAAGTGAAGAATGGTGTCAGACTTTAAGTGTTTGCATAGTCTGTCCCCAATTCCCCGTTAATATTTTGCACTTGAGGAAGCATAGCATTAGGAAATGTCAACAGTGCTCTTCAACACCCATATTGTATGGCATAGTGTTAATCAACAACCAAGACAATGAGGCAAAGTAAGATCAAATGTTAAATGAAACTTTGGGGCATCAATCACCAACCTGCTCTTCGCTGGGTGCATTTACCCGCACATTTAAGCAGCGGGATCTTACAGCCTCTGTCACTTTTGAGGAGCTGTTACAGCATAGGATCAGTCTGCATGATGAGCTATACTTTTCCATAGTTCTGCGGAGGGAATGCTGGGCTTCTCGCGAGAGCTTGTCAACTTCATTTAGCACAAGGACTGAAAATTCAGATGCATCATGTTAAGTCATCTCAACAGGAGGTATGCATTCAGCCTGAATAAGACGCATGCTCGTGTCTGAGGTGTTGGATTAT